>CM052550.1:9556774-9597688 GCA_028533065.1 Trachops cirrhosus | reverse complement strand
TATTAAAATTTTGTCTTCTCTCCCAATAATGGAGAGTGTATGAAAGGGATTGTATGGCTCAGTAAAAGCAGCAAGACTGAAAAAAATCTTGTTTGTTAAATTTAGGCTTGTTTGGTTTTAAAATAATATCCATTTATTTCCCAGCATCTCTTGCAGATTTATTCTTTGCTGGTAGGCAGCAACTAAGCCTCAGAAGGGAGTACCACTTACTGGGTAAACCACATACGGGGTTGTGTCCCTTCCTATAGACAGAGAAAAACTCTGTAATATCAACTACTTGAGTCTTCCTGCAATTGAACTTGAAAAATGTGCTTGAAAGCAGGCAGTGAGGGGCAGCTGGTTGGCAGTCACCTTTTATCATGCTCCCGGAAAGGCTATGCTGCAACACGCAGGTGAAAGCATGGCTGAGCAATTTTAAACCACTAAATTGCAAATATACAGTAAATTGTACTTTCCAGTTCTTCCAATTCCTCCTTAGTCTACTTATAGCCTCAGAGGTACACACAAATATATTTATATCACAATAGCAATTATAAATTAAATCAACATGACTAATAAATTTGAATTGAAAATTTAGGAAGAGATAAGCTAAAGATATTTTTCTACTAAATATAGTTTTGAGGAAGATGGAGATTATCGGAATATCTTCTGGGCCCTCAGATAACTGATAATCTAACTCTGATAAGTCAAAATTCTTGTGTCAATGTGACAGGGACTCTTCAAATCAAAGACGGGGTGTAAACCCACATTAGAATATTGACAAGTGTGTGTTAAGTGGGGTGCTCTTTCCATATAATTTCTACAACCACTTATATGGAAGTGCTAAAAATGTTCGTATTGAATAAACACTGCCATTTAATTCAAGAGGCAATAGTATATGTATACTGTGGGTTCTGATTCCATCTTTTTTGTGTTCAAAATCCAGTCTCTTTCATTGTTTAACCTCTCTAGTCTCACTTTACTCATCTGAACATTGAGGATATAATCATCTGCCTACTACAATAGATTGTCATAAATATTAAATAAGGTATGCGTGTAAGCTGTTTAGCATGGTGCCTTGCCTATAATATTACCACAGCTATGATCAACAATAGCACCAGTGATAACAGTAACTATCAAAATATGGAGATGTGCACATAGATGCCCTTACTTGAAAGCATATGGTGTATAGTTTGTATTATTTGCTTTGATGTTGTTTTGTCATTATTATTTTTATTTAATTTTTGATGCACAGCAACCATAACTGGTGAAAAGAGACTCTTTCTGGGGCTGTGGGCATTGTCTCTCCTCCATAGGCCGAGCAGGAACAGCATTTATAACCTCGATTCCCATACCATCCCTTCTTTCCAGAACCAGGACACTGGGAATTATGCCATTGCAGTGATTTTGATTGGATTCATACTCATATTGTTCACCACTGATATTTAGTACAAATTGCACTAATAGTGCCAAAAAGATTGTGAGCAGCTTCCATGAGCTGGCATTTTATGGTAAATGTTCCAGCTCTGGACATAAACTTGCAATGTGGACATTATCGCCCTTTCTCACAAATCACATCCAAGGATCACAAAGATTAAAATTTGCCGAAACACTTGAGATTAAGCCACATTATTTTATGTAGTAATAATTTGTTCACCGAGTATTTTTTTCCATCGCAAGTTTGTGTGTGTGTGTGTGTGCAGCCAGTTTATCCACCAGTTGATATTTGGGTCATTTGCAGTTTTTTGGCAATTATGAACAACTGCTATGAAAATTCAAATACAGGTTATTGTGTGAGCACAAGTTTTCATTTTTCTTGGGTATGCATTTGTTTATCCTCACCTGATGACATATTTATTGACTTTAGAGAAAAGGAAAGGGAGGGAGAAGAGTGGAGAGAAACATTGACATGCAAGAGAAACAGATCAGTTGCCACTCAGCACGCTCCCCAAACCTGCCACCTAGGTATGGGACGCGACCAGGAATCAAATCTGTGACCTTTCAGTCTAAGGGATGAAGCTCCCACCAACAGCACCACTCCGGCCAAGGCTCGGGTATGCGTTTTAATAAGTGAAGAAAAGCCAAACTCAAAGGACTACCTGGGATTTAACTTAAATGACCTTTTGGCAAAGGAAAAACTACAGAGGTGGAGGGAAACAGATGACCAGTGGCCAGAGTGTGAAAAAGGCCTTGACCTCCAAGGGGGCAGCATGGCAATCTGGGGTGAGGGAGCTTTCACCTCGATTGCGTTGTGGTGATGATTCAACCACAGTGGGCACTATTCAGCACCCATAGACCTGAACACTAGCACGAGTGAGTGCTGTCGTGGATAAATTTAAAAAATCAGTGAATCAATAAAGAGAAACGCCAAGAGAAATGGCAGAGCCAGCTAGCTAACGCAGGAAGATCTGTCTCCATAACCATGTTCATTCTGCTGCTAATACTGTCCAATCGTTATTGCCTTATCAGGAATTATTGCTAGAAGTTTCTCTATTTGCTTTATAGCCTCCAGAAGGGAATATTTTACCTTATACATTATCAAATGGAACATGTCTTAATACAACCACTATTTTTATCCTGTTGTGTAAATGCAGTTTTAGGGGCATCTGGAGCACTGCTTGTTTTCGACAGAGAATGGAATAAATGAATGCTTTGAATTTGTTAATTCTTTTAGAATCAGAACTTTTTCAATATTTAAAAATATTAATGAAATCCATTCTAGTATTTCCATCTGTTCCCCACATCAGCCTCTCCTTAAGATACTAGTTATGACTCTAATTCTTCCATGCTTTCCTGTCCATGAATACAGGTTGGTGTGTGCGTCCTCTCTCCTTCTGGTCAGTGAATCAATAAGCATACATGGGCGCGTGAAGTAATACCGCCGGGGAGTCTGGCTGATGCCAAAAAAGCTAGTGGGCCTTTTCATCAGGTGTTGGGTAATCAGGCAATTTTTGCCCCATTATTGATAACCGTTGTTTTATAATCCCTAGAGGTTTACTGACATTAACAGATTGAATTTTCCCTCTCGTGTTGAACAACAATTTAGAAACCTAAATGATAAAGTAAACCCTGGGATCAGAACCTAGCAATGTTTTCTAGCATAAGTGGTTTAGCAAATGAACGTGCAGATTGGTCCAGGCTCACATGGCTTACTTGGACTCTTAAAACCACTTAAAAATTCAGTACTTACAAATTATCTGTAAATACATTAACTCTCAAAGAACCTGCAATATTAATTGTTGAATGGGGATTTCATCGAACAAACACATTATTCAGACAGAGAAATAAATACGTGCCCGTGTTGGCTGTATTTCCCCAGGAGGTAAAATAATAAATTCCAAACCTTAAAGTCACCAAATGTATTTATCTTCTGGAATAAGTACTTTTTTTTTTCTCCTCTGCAGTGAGCCCAAACGAACCCTGCAAAAATAAAACATATTGAAATTCATTGGTTTAAACGAGAGAAAATTCTTTCTAAATAGAATTTGAATGCTATGGTTCAAAAATATTCAAAGGGTCTTTTTAAATCAAGAACTTATGTTTAGATATCAAAATATTTGAGCATGAACACATTGGAATGAGAAAAAAATTGTCACCCTTTGAAGATCTGCTGTGGAAAATATCAGGAGTTTTTATTTTTATTTTTTTTTAATTATTCTATTGTTGCTCAATTACAGTCACCTGCATTTACTCCCCACCACTGCCCCCAGTCATCCCCAATTCCCTCCCTTGCTTCCACCCCCCACTCCTTGGTTTCATCCATGTGCCCTTTATAGTTGTTCCTGAAAACCTTTCCCTCCTCCCCCGCCATTATCCTCCCCCACCTTCCCTCTGGTTACTGTCTGATTGTTCTTAATTTCAATATCAGTAGTTTTTAATCAAGCCATTCATTCTTTGTAAAGATATTTACTGAGTATGCACTACATGCAAATTGCATTCAAGAGAACTAAAGTTCACCAAAACAACACAGGCTAGAACGTGTCCAAAGAAAGAGAGAACTTCAGCAGGCTGTCTCCAAATGATACCTGGGGCTTGGAGACTGTTAACATCTAAGCCGAGACTAGAACCCATTTGTTTGGCACTGTTCTGGGACCTTTCCCACAGTACCTTACTGCTACACATGGACTGAATTATTTCATTCCAAAAATGGCAGGTTCCCTTAGAGTTTAATGTATTTCTGATAATTTGTTAAGAACTGCACTTTTTAGTGCATTTAAATATCCAAGCAAACAATATCACTCTGGACCAGCCTGGAGGGCTGTTACCGCCAAGAGGAAGAAGGTGAAGATGTGAACGGAACACAGTTTACAAAGGATCTTGAGAAAGGCACTCACATGCTATCTGGCAGTGTAGGAAGCTTGTGTTATGGGAAGTGATAGGGTGCCTGAACCAGGCAGTCCTGAACCTGAATCCACGCTGTGAGTTTTTGTGAGTCTGTGGCTTGGAGCAAATTACTCAATCACATATTCCATCTCTTTATCTGTAAAGTGGGTTAAAATAATTGTAAGAGTTTAGTAAATGTTAGCTACTTTTTCTGTGTTAGTCACTACTAGAAGCACCTTACAGTAGTTCCTGCTTATCCACAAGAGATACATTCCAAGTCTCCCCCGTGGATGCCTGGAACCACAAATAGTAGCAAACCCTGTAGATACTATGTATTTTCCTACACATTACTTACCTATGATACAGTTTAATTTATAAATTAGACACACTAAGAGCTTAACAACAGTAACCATTAATAAAGGAGGGCATTATAACAATATACTGTCGTACAAGTTATGTGAACGTGGCATTATTAAGTAAAATAAGGACCACTTGAACACAAGCACAGTGAGAGTGTGGCCGTCGATCTCACAACCTAGAGGGCTACTCCTTGGCTCACTGGTGGGCCCTGTATGCAGTATGGATGTGCTGGACAGAGGGGTGATTCACGTACTGGGTGGGTCAGCGAAGGATGGCACAAGATTTCATCACATTACTCAGAATGGTGCACAATTTAAAATTCATGAAATATTTGTTTCTGGAAGTTTCCGTGTAATATTTTTGGACCATGGTTGACTGTCAGTAACTGACATCATAAAAAGTGAAACCACCGATTAGGAGGAACTACTGTATATTCACTTTACACATCGACCTGTGAGGTAGATACTATTCCTAGTTATTTTCTTTACACTTCCCCTTTTTACCTTATTTACCTTCTTATCCTTTTACTTTATTACCTCTTTGTGGTTGTCCTTGTTGAAACTGAGGATCGTAACCTTCTCCAGACTGAGGTTGTAAAGTGGTGGAGGTAGGATTGGAACCAAGGCAGTCTGGAGCTGCACCTGTCCCAGAGACCACGCAGAGCAGAGGAGGTTAAAGGAGAAAACAGACGCGAGTACCCGGTAACACTCCTGCCACACAGCGGACATGCAGTCAGTTGTGCAATATAATTAACAAGGATAACATAACCTGTATGCAGGGTGGGTAAGAAGGCAAAACATTGGTTTTAGGAAGATGCATCATATGAAACTAGCCTGGATGTTCAAAGATCCCTCTTTTTATCTGTGTCAGCAGTTCTCAGCTGGGAGCAACGTGGCCTCCCCTCCAGGGGGTGTTGGGCAATGTCCAGGTATGTTTGATTGTCGTGATCAGGGAGATACTATTAACTGGTAATGGGCAGAGGCCAGGGATATGGCAAATTATCCTACAATGTATGTAGCAGCCATCAACCCCCATGGCAAAATAAACAAACAGACAAATAAACAAACCGACCTGTCCAGTCACAATAACGATGTCACTGTTGTCTGATCCACGTCATCTTACAAGTGTAATTTGTCATGCTAGGCTAGACAAAGGCCCTATTTAAAGCAAAGTTTATTGAATTTTTATGTTCAGCAGAATCACCTTAAAATTTTGTTAACACAGGATTCCCATCAGGAACTTTGATTTTAAAGAGTTGGGTTGATCCTGGAAATCTGCATTTTCAGCAGCTGTCACCTTCAGGGAGTCCTGATGCAGGCGGGCTTGCTGCTGGAGAGGGATTGGGCCCGGGTACATGAGCCCCAACACTGTCTGTGCATAGGTCGTTGTGGTGTCACGGGAAAGAATTTCAGGAGAACTTTGTGACATTGGCCAAATGTATTAAAGGGAAAAGAGATAGTAGCCCTTGGGGAGGCAGGAAGTGGGCAGGCTATAGTACCAGCTGGTGGACAGAGGCAAAAGGAGAGTCCTCCGAAGCTTCTCACTGTTCCCCCAGTTGCAAGTCTGGTGGGGACACTCGGAGTTTAGGAGAAAAGAAGGCAAAAAGCATATGCCCAAGAGAGGGGCACAAGTGTGCTCCAAGGAGGGCGTGCAGGGCGCAGGGCACAGGTGTCCTTGAAGAGGCTGCTGCCCTCAATGAAGCACAACCCCTGTGCTGTGCTGGTAGATTGCATACACTCCCCCCAGTTCGCTAGAGGGCCCCGCACTCTGGCCCCATGCTGTTACCATGGAAACCGGCCTTTGTTCAACCTCTCTATATCTGTTTGGGTTTAGGGAAAGAGCGGATTTTCTTTCAAACTATCTCTTTTCTGTCTTTTCCCAGGTCTGTGCTGGTGTCCAATCTCTTTCCTGGGTTTACCAGGGGTCTGTGCCTTTTCTAATTTGATCCTTTTCCCAGGATTTCTCTCCCCTTGTATGGTCACCGCTTTGGCTTCTGTGGCACATGCACTCAGTGAAAGGAATTTCTCTTCACATTTTCTCTCTCCCCCTTTAATCCAGCAGAAGGGTGCCAGTGGTTCCCTGGGGTGGCTGCAGAGCATCCTTTTGGCCTACTCAGACGCCCAGAGTGGCAGGAAGACTGCCCTTTCCTAGTAAAATCTGGCTTAATGTGATGTCTGTCTCCCTTCTCTTTTGTCAATATCTAGCCAACCACCTGCTGTAACAGACTCCTAGGTCCTGCTTTAACTAGCAACGCTCCAGCTATAACTCTGCTCCCCCTGAAGCCCTGGGCTGGGAAGTGTAGAGGCTCAAGAAGAACTCAGCTTACTAATAGCTATGGCCATAAACAGGCACCACGCTGTTTTGCCACTTCTCTTGTTCTTCTCAGCCAGCTTCCATATTAAACTAGCACCCTGTAGTTCAGGAGCAGAGACATATTATGGCAAGGAAGTGTGAGCTGTGGTCTGACAAGGAGGTGCTAATAGCTCCTCTGCAACTCAGATGCAGTCCCTGCTCCCGGTGCCCAAAGGGGAGGGGAGAGGGTGCAAACAGGTGTTAAAAGAATTCAGTGTGAAGCCCAAGTCTGTCATAAAGCCAAGACAGTATGTGCCTGGGAAAAAAAAGGACAGCAGCTGGTACAGCGAAGAGAACATGGAGCTAGAGTGACAGAGAGTTTCAGAGCGAGCGTTTTTTAGTGGCAAGTTTGGAGAAGGACACCAGTTCTGTGCACTGGGATAGTGTTCTACGGATAACTCAGCCTCTCTGAGGCCATGGTCCTCTCTGTGCTGTCTGTAAGTTGTCATCACCTGGGGACCTTTCGGGCAAATACCAATATTTGGGCCCCAGTGTAGACCAATGAAATCACGATCTCAGGGGTGGGTCCAGCGGATCAGTAGTTTTTGACTGTTCCCATAGTAATTGTATTGTGCAGCCAGGGTGGAGAACCATGGCTCAAAATGTGGCTTTTTTTCTTGTGGGGAGGCAACTTAACAATCCGTGTGTGGAAGGGTTTCAGCCAGAGATCTGGGGCTGATTCAGCACACCCACACCAGATGTCCGTGGTTGCTGCTATTGTTATGGTCGTCGTTGTTGTTGCTGCTTCTGCTGTTGTGGATGTTACTGCTCCCCTGGTTTGCTTCTTGCCTGATGATCTTGAGTACCTTCTTCATGTCTGTTTTCTCATCTGTAAAATGGGAACTGTCAGAGTTACAACCTAACATTGCTATAAAAAATGACATGATGTATTATGAAGGTTTTTTAAACACGTAATTTTCATAACTATTAGTTTTCTTCTATTAACATCTGCATTTGCTTGCATGATAAGATAATTTGAAAGTCTCCTTGGTAAAGAGGACATTGTAAGATGCCCAATGGCATGCTATTAATGCACTAGAAAATATTGTATAATATAAACTATTGTTATTATCGATATTATTTTTATCTGTACAAGATGCTGCAGTTTAACTTAAACTTCCAAACATGGTTATAAGCGATTATGTTTCCATTTAATAGATACAGAGGATTATTCACACAGTAAGTGGCAGAATAAGAATTTGAACGTAGAACTAGCCTGCTGAATTGTTTCCCACCGCTAATATCTTGGTGCTAAGGAGAACAATGGTCTGTAAGATCCAGTTGGATGGGCGCAGAAATGCATTATCATCCTCCGTAAATTGCTTGGTTCTGAGGGCAGGCAACCCTACACTGCTGGGTTGCCTTCTGGAACTTGGAAGGAGCGTCTCTTGTGTGTGGTTGTGGTGCACAAGGTTGTCGGGGGAAGGGGCTGGAAACAACACACCGGGGCATCAGAGAACACAGCACCTGCGCTGGCAAGTCCATGGCCTGGAGGAGATGCCAAGGCCATGGGCGGGTACACTCGGCAACCTAACGTGGCTGACAGGGCTACATTTGCCAAAGAGAATTAATGAAATAATAAAAAAAAACCAGATAGATGATAGACTTTAGCTAGGTTTAGTTTTCTCAAACAAGACGGGTCTGCTCTTTATATGTTACAGTCACTGGCATGGTCCTGGGTTCATAGATTATGTCAGAAACCTCTGGCGCAGAGAAGGTCTGAGTCCCACCAGAGATGTCTCAGCGTGTCCTTCTTTTCACTCTAACGTGCACTGTCTCGGCTCTTTCATTCTTATCCTTGCACTTGAGAGCGTTAGTTGTGACGGCAGGTGATGGGCTCTGTGTTAGAGCCATCACTGATGGTAACTTAAGTTGATGGGGGTGGGAACAAGTGTCATTACGGCTCTTTTTAAAAGGAAATGGCAGTCTCGGTGTCAAATATTCAGAGTGCAGTAACCCACGTCCATAGAGATTAAAGAACATTTCGGAATAGATGGTGCACTTTTGCTCTGTAATATTTCTGAGGTCTGGAATAT
This sequence comes from Trachops cirrhosus, assembly GCA_028533065.1. NCBI lineage: Eukaryota > Metazoa > Chordata > Mammalia > Chiroptera > Phyllostomidae > Trachops > Trachops cirrhosus. The sequence goes on along the minus strand of CM052550.1, from coordinate 9,588,638 downwards.
TACTATCACATATGTAATACCTCTTTCATCAAACTGCTTCAATCCTTGAAACTACTTTTGGAAGAAGGACAAGATCATAATCCCTATTTTCCAGGTGAAAGAAATTGTGTTCCAAGATTTGCTTGTGGTTATTGAGTTTAATTAGAGAAAAGATACCTTAAAAACAATAGTGTTTACTCACTGCCTAGAAGCTTGTCATGGAAGTATGCTTGGACGTGGTCTAACGTTATCATAGTTGTGTAGCAAGTTTTGTATGTTGGCTGTTAAAATGCTAAGTACTAATAAGTAAGATTGTTTCTATTTATTGGGGAGACTAGGGAGGTTATAAAACAGTGAGTACAACAAAAAATAGTTCCATAACTTGTTCTCCAAACACCTAAATGTTCTCAAATTGCATCTAATTTAGATTTTTTACTAATCATATAAATTCATATTTAAAATTATTTGTATGTTATTATACATATAATTTTGATCCAGCAATCCCACTGCTGGGACTATACCCTAAGAACACTGAAACACAAATTCAAAAGAACCTGTGCACCCCAATGTTCATAGCAGCATTGTTTATAATAGCCGAGTGCTAGAAACAGCCTAAGTGCCCATCAGTGAGTGGACCACAAAACTGTGGTTCATTTACATAATGGAATTCTGCACAGCAGAAAGAAAGAAGGAACTCCTACCCTTTAGGACAGCATGGGTGGAACTGGAGAGCATTATGCTCAGTGAAATAAGCCAGGCGGTGAGGGACAAATAGCATATGATCTCATCTATAAGTGGAACCTAATCAACAAAACAAACACATGAGCTAAACAGAACCAGAGACTTGGAAATAAAGAACAAACTGACAATGACCAGAGGGAAGAGGGGTGGGAGGAGGGAGATAATGGGGAAAAGAAGGGGAAGGGGTCAGCAAAGAAACACCAATAGAGGACTCACAGGCATGGACAATGGTGAGCAATTAACTGCAGCGGTGGGGAGGCGGGGCAGGGGTGAGCAGGGGGGAAAAGGTGGGGCAGCTGTAACTGAACAACAATAAACTAAATCAGTGAAATCAGGTTCGTTGACACTAAAGGTACCCAGTCATATTTAAACTACTTTCTATATTAGAAACTTTTAAAAAGACTAGGGAGATTAATTTCAAAAATATGACCATAGGAAAAAATTCTGAGCAATGCTTTTAGTTATTTTGGGAGAGACATGACTCGGACAATTAAAAGCAGAGAGGATGGGAGAGTGGAGTACAGAGGAAAAAGCAAATATCATGGTTTTGAGGCCACAGAAAAATTTCATCCCATTTTTCATAAATGTGTCCAACACTATTGAGGACAATCCTTTGCAAATATTAAACTAGGGGCCTTTTAAAAAGGTCTCTGAACACATCAGCCTGGTAGCAGCCATGGGTCACATATTTCCATGTTCACTGAGCACCTACTGTGCAAATGTCACGAGAAGGTAGAAAGTATCAAACGCACACATGAAATCTTAGCATCTTTGCTTCTGTCAGGTGTTCTCTGTATCACTCCCACTTTTGAATGGCATATACATTTTCAAGAAAAACAATGTAACATAAAATTATGAAATTAGACAGTTTCCCAATCGAATTAGGAAGGGCTAAATATGTCCAAAATTAACCCAGAAAAGTATTGATTAGCTCTGCCACTGAAGATCTCCAGAAACAAGACATCTTGAGTGGCATAGATATCCCAGAAGTAGTTTATTTACATTCCTTTTGCCACACCCCTTTCCACTCTCTTGAAGTTCTTGACTCTGTAAAGTATCTGTGTTTGACTTCAGCATTCAGAAGGTTACAAGGAGAAAAGAAGTAAGAGATTCTGTTAGGCTAATTTTCCCCATTGGAAGAATTTTAACAACAAACTTTCAACCTTGATTCACTGAACAAATGGTTAATGATAATAATTGCTAACATTTATTTTGTTTTTAAAGATGTTATTTATTTATTTTTAGACAGAGGGGAAGGGAGGGAGAAAGAGCAGGAGAGAAACATAGATGTGTGGTGCCTCTCATGCGCCCCCTACTGGGGACCTGGACCACATCCCAGGCATGTGCCCTGACTGGGAATCGAACTCGTGACCCTTTTGTTTGCAGGCCAGTGCTCAGTCCACTGAGACACACTAACCAGGGCTCAGCTGACAGTTCTGAGGTCAGAGGCCAGGGCAGATTCAGCGGGGTCACCTGCAGAGGCATCTCATGGGCTGCAATCCAGCTCCCACACAGGCTGGGCTCTTACGTGGTGACTTGGAAGAAGAATCTGCTTCCCATCTCACTCAGGTTATTGGCCACGTTCACTTTTTTCTATGTGGCTGTAAACCAGAGGTCCCCATTTCCTTCCTGACTGAGCGCTGAGGCCGCTCTCAACTCCTGGAAGCCCCCTGAATTCCATCCTTCAGGGTCCCCTCCTCTCACCAGTCTGCAAAACTAGCAGTGGCGTGTCACGTCTGCCTCATGATCAAACTCTCTCTCTCTGACTGTTCCTTCTGCCACCAGAAAGATGAAATTCATAGCTTAGACAGCTCCCCAACCCCTGAAATAATCCTCCTATTTTAAGAACAACTCATTAGGAACCTTAATTACACCAGCAGAGTCCCTCTGCCATTTAAGGTAGCGTAATGACAGGGGTAACCCCAGCGAGCAAAAGCCGTATAAATGACTGCCTCTTGCACATACGCATCTTTTAACTCTAATTTTCATCACTCCTCTATTAAATTATGTATCACTGTTCCCAGTTTTCAGAAAGTTGAAGATCCAGAAATCACAGCATTATTAAGTACCACGGCAACATTTTCAACCTGGGCCTTTCCAGTTCTAAAGTTGCTGCTTTTCTCCACAACTGCACAGGTGACAAAACAGACACAAGCATCTCTTCTGTACGACGGTCTAGGGCTGAGGAAGTCACTAAGGCCTTTCCTCGCCCTTCATGAAGAAAACTAATAATAATAACATTTGTCTTTATCGAACCAGTAACTAAATGATTTCTAATATTTAGTGTGTGCTCTCATAAGGGCTGTGCATTTGTTAATTCATTTAACCCTCACAATAACACTATGAGGTTAACTAACATAATCCCACATTTCCAAGGTCAGACCCACAGAGGCACTTGGGCTCCATGTTCCTGCTTTAACCATGACGTAGGCTGCCTTTGAACGACCCGCACTTAAATTCTGTCTGCACTTAGGTGTCAGATCAGAGCCTGCAAATGGATGTCCATCATGCTGCATGGTTGTGCAGTGTAAAAACCCGTTTTTGTATGACATTTCAGTGTTGAAGTTCCTTATGCTCACTGTGGACGTGGATTTGAGAACCTGAAATGTCCAAAGCTCTGGCAGACACAATGGCTCACAATCTTTCCTAGCAACAAACCACTGGAGTTGAGTAGTATTCTCTTTACCCGCCCTTAGATAGAAATCCTAATTTGCCATAATCCCTGCCGCTCCCTACTGTCTTCCATGTTTTAAGAGAGAGTTTCTTACCATTCAGTACCCCACTAACATTGTTGTATTTTCTTACAGTAGAGATTTTTTTTCACTGTAAGTGGGAAACCAGAGAGTAAACTGGTAATTGCAGAAGGCAAACATTCAGTCTGCCCTTAATTTTGTTAATTGCCTGCTAGTCTTCCACAGTTGCATTCATCGGCCACCTTTTGCTCTTCCTAAAGGTCATTCTTTAATTGGATTTAGAAACTCCAGTCAAAGAAAATATTGGAATGAGCTCTGAAATTGTAGGGTCTGCGTGGAACAAAGGAGATGGTTAGTAGTGCACCCAGCCACTGGGAGGAGGAAAGATGTTTTTCAAATGTTAATTGTGTGTTATTATGCATATCTAATTTTAAATTTATCTTTACATTTAAATGTTGAATTTAAACTGATGAGCACACTTGTCTCATCTGAGTCTACGATGGTGTTTATCGTTTGTCTCTCGATGTTTCTCTGTGAATAGTGAATTCCCTGACATACCTCCTGTATTTCTAACATTTCAGTTTGATCACCTTTGCATTGATTTCCAGAAAGCATTATGCCCAGGAAATTTGAGTCGCAGTCAGGGAGAACAGGACTAGTAACCCACTGGCAAAACCGGTAGGCTCTGCGCCTGAGAAGCCCACGCATTTGTATTAGATAAATGTCTCCCTACCTGGTTTTTGTTTAGCCCGTCCACCCATCTAAAACCTCACAGCAGCCGCATCTGTATTCAGCCACAAGTCTTTGTGAAAGGGACAGCTAGAGAACCTATTAAAAATGCATTGTTACTATGAGTATTTTGTTCCTCTTTGCTATATAATAAGCCGAAAACTACAGTAGGTGAGCATTCTATGGGGAAGACTGCTGTTCCTTTTATTGACTTTGTGGCCACACACACTAATAGAAAATGCATTTTATATCACACGGGTGAGCTCCATCACGCTGAACTCAACAGGACGGGATATTTTCTCTACATTTAAGTTTTAAATGGCAGGTTGGTTTACAATAAATATCTAGGACAATAAAGTGTCCTTTTCCATAGAGTTTTATTATGAAAAATACCTATGTTTTCAATATATTTAGAATTTTTGACTGTAGCAAACTTGAAAATTCTTAAGAAATATGTAAGAAGATAAACAATGCCCACAATTTGCCCTCAGAGATGACTATCAAGATATAGAAAATGTGAATTTCTTTTTTTATAGTATCTTTGCATAGGTAAAGATATGTATCATTACTATTTTTAAATAGTTTTCACTATTCATAAACATCAGATTTAATGATTTACTAGTATGAATGTATTCCGTAGATTCCCATATGTCTTCATGTCATTAACCCTCTCATTTCAGGCTTCCATCCTTACCAAAATATTCATATGCATGATTTCACATCCTATTTTTAGACTCAGTCCAATATCCTGAAAAGTTGTTAAGATAGTTTTGCTAGGGTGACTAATCAGTTCGTAGTCCAGAAATTCTGAGAGTGAAGGGGTGGGCTCTCATTAATTACACCAGTGAAACAGACATGAAGAACCGGCCCAGACCAGCCATGCAGACTGACGTGCCTAAAAATCCATACAACGGCCTCTGCTGCTTGACGGTGTCCCTTTCAGCGTGAGGAAGTGGACAGTTGAGGAGGGATAGGGATGCTTTGGGCCACCCATTTACCCTTTTCATCTCAAATAACACAGCCAGCACATTTCTTTCCCTGAAAAGGATGACTTGCTATGACTGTCTAATCACTAAGCTGTACACCAGTAACCAATACAAAAACATTGGACGTTAACTATAATTAAAAAACAAAAAGAAAGGGGTGATTTACAAAGATTTTCATTTAAGTAGAGCAGTTCTCAATCAGTATACACGATATCAAGATGGTTGGAAAGGAGGAACTACAGACAGTAAACAGCAAACTGTAAATGACCCAATCTCTGTGATAGTATTTATTGCATTTAAAATATATATTATTATATGTTCATACAAGTGGGTCAAACATGGGATGTTAACAGCAGGTGAGTTGCCTCAATGGAGGAGGGAGATTTTGTTAAGGTGCATTGGTGTAGAATTGGTAAAAAATCTAAATTCAGTTTTCTTTTCCTAACCTCTTTAAAACTTAGGGATGTTTTTGATTTGGTTGCTGTGTGTGGATATCTGTGAATATTTGTGTTTCCTTCTGTTGGTCTGAAAGTTTCTCAGGCTACTGTAGTTTTCGAGAAGTCTTCTGTGCTGATTGTGTCTTCTTTGTTGTTCTCGCTTCCGAAGAACTAATAGTCTGGGAGGGCTGTAGGTGAGACCACCCAGGTGCGTCCTGTGATGTTCATGCGAGGTCAAAGTCACCTAACCACACATTTCCTAGAACATATTTCCATCATTAAGCAGCACGAGCCTATAGTCCCTATTCATGACTTTTTAATTATATGTATGTGTATGTATTTGAAATATATGTGTACATTCTTAGATATCTTCAAATCACTTATGTAAGAAATGGACCACAATTACATACATTAACATAACAAATAATGTGAAACATATCTTTATTAAAAGAACAATATGTCCCTCAGATTCCTAGATTAACCCGGAAGAAGGGCCCTTCAGTTATTTATTCCAATTTCAACATAGATATCTATTAAATAAATCAGAAACCTAAAGCCCAAAGAAGAGAAATACCTCCTCCGTGTCTCCTAACTTATAAATTGAACACATTAATCTCTGCCACTGATTTATTATTCATTTTTGTACCTGACATTAAAGTGACTATAGGGATCACAACAACCAAATAAACTGCAGTACATATTACTGAAATGTATATGATCATTAATAAGAGAATTTTAGCTCTTGTACATAAATCCAAAGGAATGCCATGCAGATGAAAATAGATGCTTCAGCTCGCTACCCCTGATGGTTTAAGTTCAAATCTATATTGTGAATCATTCATATAAGGTATAACCCCATTTATGAGAATCTTACATTTAACACACACACAGACAGATAAAGTCTGAGGCTTGTATCATTAACAAAGATTATTCTTTAGGGTAGTATTAAAGAGCAAATAATTTTTTATTTTAAATATTATTTAATTGCTTTTATGGGTTTTTCCCCTTCCCTGGGATTGTTATTTTTAGTTATTTCTGAATCATCAGTGTCTACATATGATAGTATTTCAATATATTTTTGCACGGATATATATCAATTTAAAATGTGGTATGTTTTTGAAGATTTCATGTGCATGTACAGTAGATAATTTATTCCTCAGTTACAGGTTGTAGGGTACAATGAACCTCATTTTGAAAAGGAGCATTAGGTTTTGAATAAAAAAGTAATACCCATTGTTGATAGAAATAATTTATAAAAATGCTGTGCATATCTCCATACTTTTGCAGTTTTTAAGAGTAAATAAACAGAGGCGAGTGAACTGAGTTCTTTTAAGTTCTATGTCATAAGCCAACCATTGGGTTTACCCTGCAGAGTAGCCCTGACCAATAGCCATTGGTTTAAACTAGTGAGTCCCTACAATTGCCGGCATGGTGTGTCGCAGGAGAAAACTCAGCTTCCCCTCCGCTGTGACAGCTTGTGCTGGAGCGACTAAGACAACAGGCACCTAGACACCACTGGCAACGGAGCATCACGAAAAGTACCCGCTTTGCTTCCTCAGTGAGCATGCGTGTTTGTGCATTTGTCATGTTCTAATGTTCAGTGATATCCCGATGGCTAAGTTGAGATCATCAACAAAATTTTTTAAGTGAAAGAAAAAGAATCTCACAAATAACACTGTACCACGTCTCCAGTTCCTTTTGTCCTGAACACCATTTGGAGGGGTTGTAAAGTACCAGTGATAAACTGCACTGCCTTGATATTCCACGCTGATCTTTTTTCATTGTTGCATCAGCCTTTTCCATAATTTCCATTTCTGTGCATGTTTCCCTCATCTTGCATCCCATTTTTGTATCTGTTGGATATTTGGGACCTTATCCTCAGCAAACATTGACGGTTCCCCAGGACATTTACTGAAATAGCAGATGATGGCATCATTTCTTATTTGTTAAAATTGTGTCACATGTATATTTATTGATTTTTGTACTACAGTATATCTTTCAATATAGTCTCTTCCATTTTCATAGAGCTTTTCAGATTATAAAGCATTTTCTTATATGGCAGCAAGTCTAATCCTGAGAAACTCTCTAAGTGTAGTCACTCGGTACTGCTCCTGAATCAATGAGGTTAGAAGAGCTCCGATTCTGATCTGATGAAAGCTTCACTAAGCTCACACTGGGCCAGACTGGGCCCAGCATCCATGTTTTCCAGTAACAAATAACAGCCAACGTTTATTCACTAGCAAACACTTCACAGTGTCTTTGGCGAAGATCATTTCTGTTCATTTAAAAACTGCCCCATGAGGAAGGAATGACTGGTATTTCCGGTTCATTGTAACTGAGGCGCAAGTACTTTGCATGTGGTCACAGATAGGACAATCGAAGGAGCTACGGCAACCTGCTTGTAGAACTCACTTTGCATAAATACTAAACTCTAAGATTGATCTTGAGTACTTTTTACTGTTCAACAGTGACTGTTAGTTAAAAAAATAAATGGACTTATGATGGGACAGTACTCTGATTATATTGTCAAAATGAATCTGTTACTAAAAGTGAAGCATCCATACAGAAAAATGCAAAAATCTTAAGTGTGTACCTTGGAGATTTTCACAAAGGGGAAAAAAAAAACTTCTGTGAATATTGGCCTGATAAAAAGTTAGAACATTGTTGCCCTGGCGGTGTGTCTAAGTGGGTTGGAGTGTCATCCTGTACACCAAAAGGTCACAGGTTCAATTCCCCATCAGGGCACATACCTGGGTTGCAGTTTCGATGCCTGGTTGGGGGGTGTTCGGGAGGCAGCTAATCAATGTCTCTCTCTCTCTCTCTCTCTGTCCCCTCCCTCCCTCCTTTCCCCTCTCTCTAAAATCAACAAGCATTATATACACATTTCTGTTATTTATATTCCTGAGTAAATATTATCAGAGGGTTTTCTAAAGTAGTTGTATGAGAGTTCTGCTTTTTCACACCATTATCAACACTTAGTGTCTTCTAGTTTATTGTTATTATTATTATTATTATTATTATTATTGCCATTTTTGTTGGCATACATGTGTTACATCATTGATGTTAATGTTGAGTCCTTTATGGTTATTGGACATTTCTTTGGGGAAGTTGTTTGCTGAAGTCATTTGCCAACTTTTTTGTTTTAATTGAATAATCTCTTTTACTGAAAAGCAGTTCTTTTTAATGGATATAAGAAGAATACAAGTTGTCTTACTCTTTGGATTGTCCTTCTCTCTCAATGGTATCTTCTTACAAATCAGTGCTCTTAATGTAAATGTTGTTCAATTTACCAATCTTTACATTGTTACACTTTAGTAAGTTCTTTTATGACTTATTAAAGAAATTTTTGTCTGCCACAAAGTCATAAACATTATAACATAGTTTTCTCAAAAAGCTGTACTGTTGAATTTTTATTACATAGATCTACATCCACTGAATTTGCATTTTGCTATGGGGCGAAGTAATTAGTTACTAATGGGGATATCCACGTCAACGGCCCCACTCATCAGGAAGACCACGTTTTCCACACGGAATGCAGTGCCGCCTTTGCTAACGTGGCGATCATATGCGCCTGGGTTGGCTTCTGCGCCTTGTTCTGATACACTGATCCATTTGTCCGTTCTTGTGTCACTATCGCAGTGAACTGATTACTTCAAATTCACACTAAGTCTGGCTACCTGGTCATGTGAGTTTCCTGGCCTTGTTCTAAGGTGTTATTGTGACCCTTCTAGGTGCGTTTCATTTCCAAATTAATTTTGTTATCAGCTTGTAATTTTGCACAGGGATGGCTACTGGGTTTTTTAATAGGGCTGAGCTGAACCTACAGTTGATTTGCGGGGATCTCACAATTTTGAGATTTCCAATCTAAGAGTATAATATATCTTTCCATTGCTGGTGTCCTCTTGGATTTCTTAGTATTGCTTTGTGTGTTCTGTGAAAAGATTTTGCACATTTTGGTTACATCTGCTTCTAGATATTTTTTGGTGCTGTTCTAAATGATAACTTAAATTTTCTATCATATGTTTTTGTTACTTTCATATATAGGAGTAAAGTTAATTTTCATAGTAAGCTTGCCTTAAATAATTTCTAAAATCTAACAATTGGTGTTTTGATTCTTTTGGGTGTTAGGCATACACAGTCATGTCTAAGACAATGATAAATTTATTTCTTCTTTTTCAATTCTTATAACTTTTTTCATTTATTAATTCATTCATTCACTTTTGCCTTACTGCCCTGGCTACACCTTTGAGGAAATAGTGAAAAGGAATTGTGGTAACACCCTTGTCTCTTTGGCAAATTCCAGACAGACAGATAGTATTCCTTTTCATGGTCAATATTCATGTAGATTCCATTGTATATTTACCCTTTCTGCCCCTCTCCCTTCTTCCTGAATTTCCTTATGTGTACCACTTCTGTCTGAATAGCCCCTTAGTATTTACTTCGGCTTGTTTTCTGGCAACACATTCTATGTTTCAGATGTTGAGAAATTTATTTTTATTTTTTCTCTATGTTTGAAAGATAACTTCTCTCTGTACACAATCCTAGGATTCCCGTTATTTTCCTTCAGCACTGAAAATCGGGCCTCTTGTGGAACCGTGGCTTTCATCTTTTTCTACTTGGAAGTCGACGTCAATCTGATGATCGCTGACAGACCTCTCTTGTCCCCGACGACTTTGCAATGTCCTTTGGCCTCTGTTGCTCAGCAGTAGGGCTGTGGTGTGAGGAGGGGTGGTTCTTTATCTTGCTTTGATCCTCTGACTTTCTTAAACCTGGAAGGCGAAGTCTTCACTCAGTTTTACAAAATACTTTGGCTTTTACTTCTTTGAATAAAGCTCCTGTCCCCCTTTTTCGTCCTCCTCCTGTGGACCTCCAGTGACCCAACATCTATTAGCACTTTTCGCCATGCACCATAGCTATCTTACACATTTCTGACATTTTTTTCTTTTTTCTTTTGGTTCCCCTCCCCTTGTCTTTTTATTCTCTGTGTGCGCTTTAGTCTGTGTATTTTCTACTGGTTTTCTTCCAGTTCACTGATCCTCTCTTTGCTTGGGTCTAATATGATGTTTAACTGATTTTGTTACTCTTGTGGTGGGAATGGTTCTTACTATTGATAATATCATTTGTTTTAGTTCTGAAAATTGAATCTGTGTATTTATTTAAAGACCTAGGTTTTTCTTGGTAAAATTCTCTGTCTTCTATTTTCCTTTTTAAAGTATATGAATTTATCTTATTTTAAAGTTCATGTGACCAAATTGTTATCTGGATCAACCTTTATCTGGATCAATCATTACCTGAAACCACCTTTTTAAAAATTGAATTTATTGGAGTGACATTGGTTAATAAAATTACATAGGTTTCAGACGTTCAGTTCTACAATACATCATCTGTATAATGTGTTATATACTCACTACCCCAATTCAAGTCTCCTTCCACCACCATTTATCCCCCCTTAACCCTCTTCTGACTCCCCCCACACCCCTTTCCCTCTGGTAATCACCATATTGCTGCCTATGTCTATGAGGGTTTTTTTTTTCTTTGTTTAAGCCATCTTTTTAAAGAATCTTGGTCCTCAATTTGATAAACCTCATACGTTTTGATTGAATGTCAGACATTATATTTAATGTGTGGTAGAGGCTTTGAATAATGTCGTCTTTCTACAAGAGGATTTTACTGTCTCCTAACTGGCCTCTCACAACTGTTTAAGGGGCAAATTAATGCAGCCTTATGAGGGAATTAGCAGACTTAAGGAAGAATTTCAGACCTGAAAAAAGCCTGTCTGTCAACCACTAGATTCTTTTCATCTCCATGTATGTATCTGGGTCCCTCTTCATTAACAGGTCCTAAACTCCAGTGATTTGTCCCAGCCCACTCTCTGAGGCCACCGAGAGCCCCAATGCACATTTCAGGTGCTCTTCTCGAGGTTTCTCATTCTCTTTGTCTGGGCAGCTCCAGAATTAAGCAAAATGTCTCCAAGTATACCTGGAGCAGAATGAATGATGCCACCATTGCCTCTGCAAATTTCCCTTCTCTCTTAATCTTTGTCCATCAAGTCTTGAGTGTCTCTGATGCCTTCAGACAATTTTTTTTAATCTAGTCTTTCAATGTTTTTTTTTTCCTGGTAAAAGTGTTAGTCTGCCACCAGATAGTCCAGAAGCCTAACCAAACAAAAGATGACTCTGGTATAGCTTTAATGGCAACTTTTGTCCAATATTTGTATTTTATTTCTTAAAATCAATGAGATATCTATTACATACAGAACAGACACTGTTATAATGCTTATTATGTCCTATACAAAAGTGAATTTTATACAAATCTTAAGTGTTTTTCTATGTAAGAGCCTCTATGATCTGTGAAATATTGTTTTGGGGGAAGACCTATTAAATTTTAAAACACTACTGAATTGGGGACTTATGAATGCAACTAACTTTAGTTATGCTCTAAAACACTGCCACTCTGTGGTAACTTGGAGATACAGCAGCATCCTCTATAATTTTGGAGACAAGGATGCCCCTTCAAGGTGCTCTTAAATGCCCGTCCGCTGTTGAGGAAGCTGCAGTTTCCCCATTCAGTCCAACAGTTCAGCTACTTCATAGTTAGTCCCTTGCCTCCCTCTTCCAATCCAGTTTTACAAGTCTGCAATCTAGCTATTGGGTCCTCCTCTTTGAGAGAATTTGAAAAAAGAGCAAAGTGCTAAGGTTCCCAAGTCACGTGAGTTCACATTTAGGCTCTGGCATTTGTGGGTGATATGGTTTTAGGCTCATTACTTACTTGCTCTAGCATCCATTTTATGAACTCAAAAAAACTGAATAAGAATTTCAGCAGGCATATTCACTCTATATAAATTCATTGAGCCCTGGCTGGTGTGGATCAGTGGATTGAATGCCAGCTTGTGAATCAAAGGCTCACTGGTTCCATTCCCAGTCAGAGCACATGCCTAGGTTGTGGGCCAGGTCCCCAGTAGGGGGCGTGCAAGAGGCAACCACACATTAATGTTTCTCTCCCTCTCTTTCTCCCTCCCTTCCCCTCTCTAAAAATAAATAATTAAAATCTTTAAAAAAAACATTGAGCTTTATAATTGTTCTCTCTCTGTAAGCTATATAGAGTTAATGATGCATAATTAAATGTATTCTTTGCAGGATTATCCAACCTTTTGGTGTCTCTGGGCCACACTGGAAGAAGAGTTGTCTTGGGCCTCACATTAAATACACTGCAACACATAATCACAAAAAAATCTCATAATATTTTAAGTAAGCTTGCGATTTTGTGTTGGGCCACATTCACAGCCGTCCTGGGCCATGGGCCACAGATTGGACACCCCTGTAGTTTAAAGGGTTTGTCTGAGCCTTTAAATGAATGCAGTCACCTTGTCAGTGATGCCTGCACTCACCTTGTACTCAAAATCTTAATCTGTCTTCCCCACCCGCCCACACATATCCACACATCCATCTCCTTTGTTCTGTTCTCATCTCTGGTTTTTATTCTATGGCACTTGCTATCATCTACACTGTTGTATAATTGACATGTTATTGATATTTCACTTTGGTTGGTCAGTTCCTTGGTTTAGAACGAGAATATGGAATAGGGGCTTGCACGTAGCAGATGCCAAAAAGTATTTGTTGAATGCACAAACTGGGACTGAGCATAGTTGTTGGCATGTAACGACAGCTCACATTTGAAGAACTCTTATTATCATTGGGCTTCTGCTGGAAGCTTTGTTCTCGGATCTTAAACAGGGCGTGTGGATGTGGAAGGCGCTGGTTAGCAGGTGTCATAGCTTCAAATATTGCTAGGAAGGGACAGTTAAAACCACTGAATTGTGCACTTTAAAAGGGTAAATTTAATGGCTTATAAATTATATCTTAGTAAAGCTGTTATTTTAAAAAGTAGATGGTTAGCTCTTCAGAGGGAGAATAAAGTTTAACCTCTAATTCTAACACTTTCTTTCTGATCTTATGTAATCCCCCCATTCTCAGTCCCCCATATACAAATTAAGTATGCCAATTGCCTGAAATTCTAAAATCCCTCAAAGTTCTTACATCCCAACTTTTGAATAATAGGCTTCTGCAGAGATGGAGAGACAAGGAAGCAAGATGAATGTTGTGCTATCCTGTTGCTCTGGAAGGTGGACCACACACTTTCTAGCAAGCACTGAGTTAAGAGGCTCAGCTCCTTTTCACAAATTTAAAAGTAAGATATATATGTATATATATATGTGTGTGTGTGTGTATATATACATACATATATACTTATGCATACTAATCTACAATTATCTAATTTTATTGGACAGAAAACAAGACAATAGGTGTCCGTTTCTTGGTTTCCAAAAGACATTTCCAGAAACCGTGTTTGCAGCCCCCAAAAGTAGACCATGAATCACAAAAGCACTGAATCTTCTGCCTGCGTACCAGAGTGTACCTTAGGGGCCATCTGGTGTCTCAACACTCAACGAAATGAGCTTGGTGTAACTTGAGTGAGTTAGAAACCATTGCCACCACGAGAGAGCGTTCCCATTCCCTAGTGAACAGGGCTGGTTAGGAGAGTAGTGACTACCCAAGTCCATCAAAGCATGGGTCAAACAGGTCTCTTGGCAATTACGTGAATAGTTACTCATTTTGCTTTCCCTCGTTTTCATCTAAGGTCGATGCATAACACGTCTCCTGGATTTTTAACAGTGTCAATTAGTAGCCGCTGTAAGTGGATTTGAGGTATCAAGGCCATTTACTGGACACGTGTCTGCTGCCCGGTGGCTGACCTCTTTGCCACTTTCCAAAGTGCCCTCTCTATGTCACATCTGAGACACTACGGGTCACCTGCTCTGGGGCTGTGGCCTTTTTCTCTGCCATATGGCTGTGCTACGCCCAGCTCCTCATGGTAATATGCTCCTTCGATATACCTTCAGTGCAAAAATCTTTGTGAAATAGGAAAGTACAGCATGTATAATTTTCTCGTTAAAGCCATAGACAAGGTCACTTGGTGTTGGATGGAATAAGAAGTACATTCCTGCGTGTTATGGACTGGCGTGAAAATAGGATGGGCTGACATTTCAAAATCCTCCAAAAATCAATTCCTTCGCCATTCTGACTGAAGGAGTTAATGGGTGAATTTTAAATTTTACTGGCATATATATTAAGGACTCTATATCCATTCAGGATCCCATAATCTGAGGACAAAGCGGTATGGAAAGAGGCATAGATACTTGATTTTGCACACAGAGATAATCCCTTTCTAATCCTAAATCCCACAGCACCAATTATAGATAGTAAGTGTTTCATTAAAAGTCACATATTTACCAGTTGCTGGGGGGTGTGCAAAATGATATGCATACTCTCGAAAAACTAGGAGTTGATGCTCTTCTTTTCCCTGTTTTAACAGTGAGAAAACGAACTCTTTGAGAGAGCAGGAAATTGGTCTCAAGTCAGACTCCCTTTGGTCACTGTTTGGGTCTGAGGTCTCTCAGCCTCCTGCCATCGGCGATGCAGCGCTGTGCCTGGCGTGCAGCAGAGACTCGATGAATATTTTTTAATGAATGTCTGTGTAACACTTTTACATAGGTTAATCATTTATTCACGGTGTTGTCTTAACAAATAAATATCCGATGAAGTCCGGGGAAGGAAATCCGAAGAGCTGAGTGGGAGATGAGTTTATAACATAGATTTGTAATTAGCAGACAAGCCTTCCTGCCCATGAATGAGCTGTCAGAAAACTGAAGGGAGGCACAGAAAACAACAGCTTTATTGAAATATCAGTCACATACCATAAATCTACCTCTTTAAAGTGTGGTTTTTAGCATATTCTACATAATTTTATATTATAGTCATCTGAGGACATGTTTATTGATTTTAGAGAATGGGGAAGGGGAGGAAAGAGAGAGGGAGGGAAAGAGAGAAGGAGGGAAAGAGAGGGAGGGAAACACTAATGTGAGAGAGAAACATTGATCCACATGCCCGGACTGGGGACTGAACCCACAACCTAGGCGTGTGCCCTGACTGGGAATCGAACCTGTGACCTTTCAGTTTACAGAATGATGCTCCAACGAACTGAGCCACAGTGGTCAAGGTGGTTTTTAGTCTAAAGTTGTTGTGCAACTATCACCACTGTCAAATTTTAGAACATTTTCGTGGCCTCAAACCCTCACACCCATCAGCAGCCACTGCCCATTCACCCTTCCCTTCTGCCCTGGCCATCACCAGTCTACTTCATCTCTATGGGTTTGCCTATTCTGGACATTTCATATATGTGGAAGCATATATACGATACATCTGGAAAACATTATGCTAAATGAGTGAAGCCAGCCATGAGAAATTCTTATCTATGTAATTCAGATTCAAATTCTCTTGAAATACCCAAAATTTGAGGAGAGAGAGGAAAGAAGATCTGACTTTACTTGCAATATATAAAATAGATTTTCCCATCTCCAGAAAAAAAAGGAATTGAAAAAGAGATTTTTAAAAACTTCAGGTTGGTATTTTCAATTGGAAAATCACAAGGCGAAATGCCAAATCTACGTCCACGAACCCATCTGGATGTAAGGGACCCTCTCTCCCACCCCTCCCCCTGTCCTGATGATCCACTGAGGAGAACAAACATCCCGGACACTCCCTTCACTCTGAAGCTGCTGAAGTTTGAGCTGCTGTAATGAAACTTTGTTTTTATGCTTAATTCAATATTAGCCTCCAGTCTTATCCTGAATCAAGCTGTCTGTGTAACTAACATCTTCCTTTTTTACTTCTTGTCAGCAGAGTTTAATTATAGGTGGCATTTAATGTAAGAAAATATGTAGGGCCACACTCATGATCTTTGTCACTGAGAATCGTATACTTGCAGAATGGCATCCTTTATCTTCCTCTCAAGAAGAAGAAACCTATGTTTTTGAAAATAAAATAGACTAACCTATCTAGTACTGCCTTTGTCTTCTTTCAAAAAAAAGTGTAGACCTGGCTCAATTGGTTGGGCATCACCGAACAGAGCAAAAGGTAGAGGTTTGATTCCCGGTCCTGGCACACGCCTGGGTTGGGGTTCCGTCCCTGGTTGGGGCACTATGACAGGCAACTGATCGAAGTTTCTCTCTCACATCAGTGTTCCTCTCCCTCCCTTTCTCCCCCTCCCTGCCATCCCCTCTCTATGAAAATAAATTTAAAAAATATCTTTTTAAAGAAGCAGAAGGAGACTAAAAACGAGAGATGAGGCCTGTTGGACATTAGGAAGGATCCCGTAGGGCATACATAGCACTTCAGTAACCAGGGGTCACTGTCCCCTTTGTAGCCTGAAGAACTGTATGTTTATTACAGCAGTGTTGTAACAGGTCATTGTAAAGGATGTTGAAGGAGAGTCTTTCTTTGTTTATCTTCTGCTAATTTCCATAGAGGGGAAGGTGTGATTTCCACCAGAATCATTCTAAAAGCCATAATTGTCCTGCCAAAGTGGTGTTTCTGAATTATTTTTCTGCAATCTCATAACATCCCTCGTATAGAAGTTCTCACACTTTGCTATAATTATTTGCTTAATGATGTATCTCTCAGGGAGCTTAACAACAAAGACTGTATCAGGTTCATCTCGGAATCTCCAGGTCGTAGCACCGATGGTTGCTCATCGATGCTGAATGACTGGAAAAGTGGTAATGAATTAATTCACCTTCAAATTTAATTGGAATCAATAGAAAAGCACCTAGCAGTCACTTAAGAAAAAGAAGTGAGTCACAAAAACATATAAATCAAAATAACCAAGTAAACCCATATGACGGCAAAACTACTTTTCTCTGATTGGCCGGTAATTAGTATGCTTCTCATCACAACTCTACTAAATTATTTAAGAAAATGATGCCTTATCGCACACAAGTGTGGTATGTCCCACGCCCATCAAAATATAGGAAGAAAGGCAATGTTTTGTATTTATTTTAAATTATTCATGTTTATCTTGGGAATAGATAAACTTAGATGGCTCAAAATCTGAAAGGTACAAAAAGATATATACTGTAGAAGGGGCATATTCCCCACCTGTCTTCTGCTACATGACACTTGCTCCACAAAAAGCAATGTTCCTGCTACACTTGGTGTATTTATAGAGGTAGTCCTTGCAGATAAGAACAAATATATATGCATAGTTACTCCTTTTCTACTCATTTGAGAAAATGAGCTCACTCATTCTCTACTGCTGCTGTCACAAATAATAAAAACGTTAAGCTAGCACATATTTATTTTCTTACAGCCCTCTAGGTCAGAAGTCTGACATGGGCTCCCAGAGTGAGAGTCAGAACGCCCCAGGAGCTGTGTTCCTCTCCAGAGGCGCTGGGGCAGCATCGATCTCTTTGCCTTCCCGGCTCCCAGAGGCCAGGCCAGTCACTCCCTCCACGTTCAAAGCCAGGACTGGCGGGCCAGGACTTCCTCAGGCTGCCATCTCTCCGCTTCTCTGACCACAGCCAAGGAAGGTCTGCCCTTTGAGAGATTTATAGGGTCTGTTTGGGCATATCTGGATAATCTAAGATAATCTTCCCATCTGGAGGTCCTCAGTCATTTTTTTAAAATTTCATTGAATTTATGGGGGTGACATTGGTTAATAAAATTATATAGGTTGCAAGTGTACAATTCTATAACCCGTCATCTGTACACGAAACGAAAAGGCAAGTGATTTACTATCAATGAGCTTTATGTAATTTTTCTTTGTCAAAACATTAAACTGTATTTGAACACAAAGCTAATTCATTTTATCGTTGTGTAAGAAAGCTTGGACATTATTTGCTATGTTCAGTTGCCTGCTAAAATGTTATTATCTGGAATTCTTAGACATTTTCCAAGATATTAGTCTTTAAAAGCTTTTTGATCTTCGCTGGATTTGACCTTTGATTGTTATTTATGAGATTTGTCTTTTCTTCTGCTACCATTTTTTCTTGTCTGTCAGTTGTTATTTTGCATGAGACTATTTTACAAGGAGTTACAGAATGGTTTTTTTAATATAATGCAATAAAATGTAGACCTTATCTCAGTAAAAACTATAATATGAATAGGAAAGAGAGAGAGGGAGAGAGAGAGAGAGACTGACAAATTTCAGGAGAAATGAGAGTATCTAATTATTTCAAAATCCCTTCTTAAATCCCCTCTTTGATATGGTTAGGGTAAACCAGTACCAGAAGAAGTTTCTAGACATTTTCATACATGATCATACACATGTCCAGATCATATCAAGGTCAATATTCTTTTAGCTGAAATTACATTTAGACACATTACAGATAGATTGAGCAAATACTAGGCATCAAAGAAAAGGCACATTTGCTCTGAAAAAGAAAAAACAGATTCAACTCAACGATTAGCCGCTCCTTAGGGCACTGAGGGAAAACTGAAAGAAAGGAATTTGTTCAAACCCCCAAACTGAACCAATAGCTACAGGACCTCTTTGCCATAGATACAGGGCTCCTAGTGTTTTCTTGTAACAGTGTTTGTTTTTAAACTGCATGAGGTCTGAATAGACCCAATCTTCAAATCCAAAACACATATTTCTATAACATTGCTTCAGGTTGATCGCATTTTGCTACCAGCAGGGAAAACGCTTCTATTTCCATGTGCAACGAAGCTATGCCACGGGGGATGGCAGAATACAATTAAGGGAGCTAAGTGTCAGTGGCAACCAAGAGCTGAGACATCTAAACCACCGGAGAGCTGGATGGGGATTTACATAATATGTAGGAAATTGCAGAGTGCATGCTTAGGTGACATCCCTATTCCCAATTCTGGGTCCAGTCACCTTGCCTTTTCAGAAATGCGCCATGGCCACCGCATATGCAACAGGGCATTTTGGGAATGAGGATATGATAGCTTGCTGTGTTGCAAACAATGAGCTCTGTTTACAAATATTCTTGTGGAGTCTGGTTCTGCTAAGGAGGAAAGAGCCCAGATTAAAGGAGGCTGTCTGTGGGTTGTGAGCACCTTGTGCCTTCCGCATTGGAAAGCCTTTTTCTACGGCAAGTCTGACTACTTAGGATTCAAACCCTCTGCAGCTAAGAAACTCCAAAAGAATTAATGAACCATAAATTATTGCCATTAGATATTTAATACTCAATCAGTATGTACTCTCTCAAGCATATCCCACCGGCATTGCATTCATTCTGACGGTGTGGTGCTGGTTGAATTACTTTGCTCATTTACAATAAAAGATTAATGAAAAGTGGTATATTTTAGTTCACAGAGATTAATTGCATCCCTTACTTTCCCTACACTAGACATACTCAACCCATAATCCCCATAGCTTCCGCATCAACAAGTACATGGGAAATTAATAGACTTTCTTCTGGAAATCTCAGGGGGGTTTCAGATAGACCTATCCAGGGAAAACAAGATCGAAAGTTGTCTTTGGGCTGGAAATGAATTAATTTGCCTGCTTCTTTAAATTTGCTCTGATGACATGTTGAATTCGCCAGTATGAAGATGTGTGTACTGTATTTGGTATCTGCACATTTTCTGTCAGGGATGTGCAAAGCGAAATCCCTTCTGAGATCTAATTCTACCAGATAGATCCAGGTATGTCTGTTTGGTAGCTGTCCCAACACTTGGAGAGATGTTGACTGTTAACATTTCACAGTTTTCTCTTTTTTTTTTCAGAGAAAATAGATGCCAAGTGTGCTCATACATTTAACTTTGAATATTTTTTTCTTTTTAACATCAGGTTATTTACCACTGGGAAATCCAGGTTTAAAATTTCAAAGTGCCTTGCTGGTAAATAATTCTTAAGTTTCCACACACTTGTGAGCGTGGCACTATTTTTTTTCTAGTGCATCGGAGACATCAAGCACCTCTGGCTGATGTCCAGCTGTAATAGAAAGAAAACTTACATTTATTGAGCCTTGTCTATTTTACAGGAAGATTTTTGTCAGACCTTAGTTCATTGAATCCTTAAAAGAATTTGGTCACATTATTATTGCCTTCATGTCTAAGAGAAGAAACTGAGGCTCAGGGAAGTAAAGTTATATGCTTGTGGTCACTCAATGAACAAGTGACTAAACCTGGTGTCAGGCCATCGTTTTTCTGTCTCCCAAGTCCATTACACGTTGTATCAACCCGATTAAAAATAAGAAAAGCCCTGTGACCAGGGGTCAGCTCTGCTCCAAACCCACCTCCCTTCCTTTCTTTCTTTCTTTTTCGTTCTTTCTTTCTTTCTTTCTTTCTTTCTTTCTTTCTTTCTTTCTTCCTTCCTTCCTTCCTTCCTTCCTTCCTTTCCTTCTTTCCTTCTTTCTTTCTTTTCATCTGTCAAATGGTGACTATAACATTTACTTGACACAAATGTTTTGATGATGGAATAAGACAGCCAATACTAATGAAAACTGGGAATGCAGAATGACTCTATGTACAGATGGAAATAAAATATGGATGGACTGGGGTTTCACTGTGCAAACCCGGTCCTTCAGTCCTGATGAAATCAGTTCCCCTGGCACAGCCAGATGGACTGTGTCGAAGACGATTTTCCCAGTCCAAATAGACAGTGGGAGGGCTCCTCGCTTCCTTTTTGCAATGTGGTTTATTAATAATCTATTTCTCAATCAGAGAGCTATTCAGGAGACTTGTAATTGCAGAAATGTCTAGTCTGTGTTTTCTGCAGATTTTTGTCCTGCTCTAATGAGAGAGATGTGTTCCCTTCCACATTTACTTAAGTAAAAAGAGAGGAGTGAGCTGAATTTCTGTTCCCCATTTCTCATGTTCTTCCCACGAGCCCGAACCCTGAGTTCAGTGATATCAGCACCCTGAAAACTGTAGACTGTTGAGTAGACACTTCGATTTTTCACTGGCTTATAGAGAGAAAACCAGTGCATCAGAGATAAATCCACGATTCCTGAAATATATATATCTATCATAAAAATCAAAGATAAGCAAGGCTGAATCAACTTGCAGCATAATTCACCTCTTTGTCATAAACACTGCTTTTGTAGCACCAATCAACCTATTTTGGTGATTTATTTCACGGAATTTATTGTATTTCTCGGTAGTGTTTATATTGTGTCAAAAAAACAACAGAGCTCATCATTGTATTTCGATGAAGTAGCATATTTTGTAGCAATTTTCAACTAGATTTGTTTTGTGATTTCCTAGTGAGCTCATTGGGAAAGATTTCATTTTAAGAAGGCAGCCTAGAAACAGTGACCACTGAACAGATGTTTTTATGCTTGTTTTCATAGCTATGGGAGTTTTAGATGAGAAAGAACTGGTTGCTTCCCAAAGAGTTTGTTGCTTGCTTTACAAATAATGATTATACTTCTGATTCCACATAGAACCCACTGCTATTTGGAATCCCTTACATGTTTTGCACCTGTATGAATAATTTTTCTCAATACAAACTTATATATTATCTTTTAGAAATTTCTACACTGTTAGGCAGAATAACCCACCTGTGTAACTCTGGCAAAACTTCTCACACTCATGCCTTCATTTCTCCATTTGTGAAATAATGACATCTGGACATTACATGAGCCAACAAATCCTGTGCACCTCTTAGGATGTATTCCCAAGGGCCTGGAGCTTAATACTGGATACAATACAGACTGTGCCTTCAATCACCGTGCCGTGTCATGGGAGATAGAGACAACAAGCAAAGCAGCTTGCCAAGAGGGTGATCAGCAGCATCCCACTGGAGAGACACCCAAGGGGCTATCGGAGTAGGATGGGCCCTGGGGGCAGCATGTGGGGCGGGGCAGGTGGGAAAAGTCAGCAAAAGTGTCACCAAAAAAAGGCAGTGCTTGAGCTGTGTCTGTAAGCATGAGTAGTATTTTTGGGGGCAGATGTGAGGAGGTGGATAGTCTACACAGGTGGTAAACACGCGGCCCGGGGGCCAAATCCGGCCCTCCACCTTGTTTTATCCTGCCCAGCACCTTGTTTCTACCCGGTGGAAGCGCCGAGCTCCTCACCCCTAGTTAAGGAGTAGTCACATTTATACAGTCCTAAAATTGTATTCAGCCCTTTGAAAGCAACCATGATACTGATGTGGCCCCCCATGAAAGTGAGTTTGACACCCCTGGTAGGAAAGGAAGGAAACAACAAAGATAAAGAAATTGGTTATTTTAAAAAAAAATGTGAAGGGACAGCATAATGCTAGTAGGGGGTGGCACACAGACAGGAGGATGTGTCAGAGAAGGCAAGGCACCGGCACAGGGGACACGCTGTGTCACCAGGGAGGCCACTGGGATTCCTGAGCTTTCTCTCAAAAATCCCAGGAACTCTTTGATGCATATTAAGCAGCAGTAGATAGTATCCCAATTTCGTCAGCATATGTTTATGCTAAAGATTTCTACAATCTCATGTTTATACATTATGGAATAAAAATGAAAGGCTATTAAAACCAAGGAGAGAGTCTGGTATATGCCCTTCAGATTTAGAGATGCGTTCC
This sequence comes from Trachops cirrhosus, assembly GCA_028533065.1. Classification (NCBI taxonomy): domain Eukaryota; kingdom Metazoa; phylum Chordata; class Mammalia; order Chiroptera; family Phyllostomidae; genus Trachops; species Trachops cirrhosus. The sequence goes on along the minus strand of CM052550.1, from coordinate 9,565,712 downwards.
ACATGTCTCTAATTTCACTTTGATATTACCATAAACCTTTAGGATTTTGCATGAGGCAACTATGTGTTTGACTTGTAACAAGTCCCGTAATTGATGCTCAGTGAAAACATTAAGAATGATTTGTATTTCGTCTGAGCCCGTCTTCTAAATCCGTACAATAGTACATAAAATTAATGTAAATTGTGGCTTCTCATTATAAGCACTAGACACTAAGTTTGACCAAATGTAAATTCACTACATTTTTTTTTATTGGCTCCTCTACTATCTGCAAACGCTGAGTAAGTTGTTTCTCAGTCTTCTAAGGAAGATCACACACCCTCTTCCATTAGTTGGCTTCAGGCTTTGATTGGCTCCTCGTCCTGCAGTCAAAAGGCTTCCTAGCCACAGTGAAAGTATCTGAGGTCATAGGTTATTGTGGTGCCTTCAGTTTGCTGTCTTAATCTTGCTCTTGGCTCTTCAACCCTCTTTGTGTCCTCAAAATCTTTCCATTATGATACCCAACACGTTTTTCCTTTTAATGCACACGTGCGCCTTACCACTCTGATGTTTAGGAGGGTAGTCATGGTTTTGATTGATCTGATTGGATATGTAATAGGGACAACTAAATACAGACCTACATGTTGTAGCTACAGCCTTCTTTTCCCTTTAATTTCCACGAAGAGTTTAAAATGAGTGTTTGCTCTCCAGCCTTGTCTCAAAGCACTCACAATAATTTACATTGTTACTTTCGGTTAAAAGGAAACAGGACCACGCCCCCACCCCACCCCACCCCACCCCCCACCCCCACCTCCCCACCGCTTGCTGGAAATACCCTGGGAAATTTGATTTTTAAATGTATACAATTCCTATGATAAACTGAGTGGGGTACCTCAAGGATATTGACATTAAGGACTGAATTTTTAAAATGCCACTTTTTAAGGGGAAATGTGTACATTTATGGAAAAAGCTAGAAAGCCAATCCCCAATTCTTTTATTTCTAATGACTCTGTGATGTTGGGAAGTTCAAGTAATCTTCCAACATAAGTTTATTTATAGAAAAGGAAATGAAGATTTTTGAAAGAATATTTTTAAAGGTTGAAGTAATATTTACAAAGAACCTAGTACCATGTGTCTGACACATATTAGAGGCTTGATAATTAGGTGTTATCATTAGTTATATTTACGCTCATCAGTTAAGTGCTAATAGACAGTCTTAATTCTTGCGTCTATAAAAGAAACAAGGTTATTTTTACTTGATCACACCCTCAAACTGGAAAGTAAAAAGCAGGTATAAAATTGAGGATTAGAACCAGATAAATACTTAAAAAAATAATGGTTCTCTGGTTCATAAAAGGAAAAGAATAGTTTTTATTAGACTTCAATTTGCTAAGTCCTTTCAAAAAACTCAATGAATCTTGCCGTAAATGAAGATAAAAAATTCGAAAGTTTGATGATTTGAAAAGGTCAGTGGCTGCCCACCCCAATGTGGCTCACATGGCGAGTGCCCACACCCTCCTAAGTGGTCATTAAACTCAGCTCCGATATTTGTCCGCTGGTTTTTCAGATGTAATATAACTGAGTTCAAGTCTGAGTTATGGTTAATAACAACATTTTAATGTCACCCGGCATTTAGTATGCTGTGGTTTCTAGAGAAAATGAACCTTCGTTATATTATAAATGTCTTTTACACACAGTGTCAACCAAATTCTTGACTGCCATTTCAATACATTTATTTCCAGCACAATCAAATTCCGAGAAAATTGGTTGGTATTGTGGGCAATGGCTGAGTTATTCATCTCGTTGAATTTTAACTCATGGTCCTAAGCAAACCTCAAACTGGTGATATGATTTGAGTGCCAAGTCAGCCGCTGAAATGGACATGTATAATGTGGAATTATTTCTATCCCAGTGTCTCCCTCAGAACGTTGCAGAGAAGTTGCCCAGAGACGACACTGGCAGAAGCTTGAGGGTTTTAAGAAAACTGCGGCATGCAGTTAATGTGTCGGCATGCCAAGACATTGATCCAGTTATTCCTTATTCCCATATAAGGGGATCAATACATACTAGAAATAATTATTATTTAGTTATTGGTATCAGTGTGCCAATAACCTTTGAGCTAAATTATGCAAGATGCCTGCACAGCCATTACACCGACACAAACATCTGTGAGGTGAACTAAGTGCACATGTTTATCTCTGGTTCACAGGTAAGGGAAAGGTGTAGAGACCAGTGACATCTTCTCTAGCTTTTCAAAAGGGAGTATTTGACAGGGCAAAGCATGTTGCCCTATGTGGGCAAATACTAACATTCTTGTTGGAAGCACTTGGCTCAAATCATTGATTGACTGAGACACTACTTGCAAAATAATCATGCTTGGTTTACAGTTATCACTACCAATAAAATAAAGCAACATATCACTGAGTCAAATGATTTTAATTTAAATTTCATAGTGCCCTATCTTCAGGAAGTCAGAATGATGAAAGGCGAGTGGTAACATTCCTGGACAAAAGGCGTATAAAAACCAATTGTTTCTGTACTAGCAACAAAAATTACAACACACGATGTGACCTGTTAGACACCATTCGAGTCCCACATTCTGGAATTGGGCATGCACAGTAGCTCATACAGAGATATACTCATATTTAATGAATTTATCTTACTCTTTGTAAGCCTCTGGCTTCTAACAATATAACTGTAGGTCTAGCAGAGTCTGGGTGTTAGGAAGTTAAGTTAAATGATCTGTTCAGGGCAATGAGAATCAGAACTTTGCAACTTTCCATGCTGGTAAGAGAAGGAAAAAAGGCAAAGCCACCTCATTTATTGCAAGATTATGGAGGAAAAGAGGGATTGTGTGATGTGATCAGAACATTGGATCCAGTGAAAATGTTTTCCCCCGGAGACAACAAATAAGAGATTTAACAGGTTGTATGCTTTCACAGTCTTTACTGTTTCATTTATTTTGGAGGAGTAAAGAAATTTACAAAACAGCTTTGTGAAGAAAAGAGAAATTCCACATGGCTGCTACAATGCGCTGCCTCTGTGGCTGCCCTAAGGTGGTAACCTTAGGGTCATAGGTCACATAGGAGTTAGGATGCCTTGGAAGGAGGGGAAGCTCAGTCACTTGCAAAATTTTTGACCTCAGGCAATGTCACTAATCCACACTGTATCAGCATTTCTTTTATCTGTGAACTGAGGGTAACAACATGATCTACCTCATATGACTGTTTTGCAGGTTAAGTAAGTTAATATTTGCAAGTGCTAATATCATGTAAGAGTAATACAAATGTTTATTCAATTCAATATTATAAAAAACAGTAAATATGGTAGATTATAGCATCGTTTCTAACTATTCTGACTATTCATTTCTGTCCTATCAGAGGATTATTCTTCCCCTTTCTTTAATATTTTATTTATTTATTTATTTTAGAGAGGGAAGGGAGGGAGAAAGAGAGGGAGTAAAACATCAATGTGTGGTTGCCTCTAGCACACCCCATACTGGGGACCTGGCCTGCAACCCAGGCATGTGCCCTGACTGGGAATCAAACAGGCGATGCTTTGGTTCACAGGCCTGCGCTCAATCCACTGAGCTACACCAGCCAGGGCTATTCCTCCCCTTTCCTTGCAGTGGTCTTTTAGCAGCTCCTGTGGCGAGGGCTGCCCCGCCCCTTGGAACTTGCTCTGGCCAATGAAATGCGAGTGGATGTGATTCCAGCACTGCTTCTTCACCCATGTCTGTTTCAGACAAAAACAAAACAAAACAAAACACATGAATGTGAAATAAATACCTGTTGTTATAAATCACTAAGATTTTTTAAGGCCTCCATTACTCCAGTAAAGTTGACTCAGATAACAGATAAACAAACAAATAAATGAATACATAAATAAAAGGCACTGTTAACATTTAGATGGTTTTTAAATGTCACCTTGATTATTTACATATTTCATTTCTGTAATAATCTTAGGTTGCATGTATGTATAATTTTGTAACTTGCTCCCCGCCTTCTCTTAGCTCATGCAGGTAGTTTCCCCGTATCATTAAATAGCCTTTCCAAATCTTAGGGATTATCGGTGAATTGAAAGAGCCACCAATAGCCTATCAGTGAAAATAATTATAATAATTGTAGAAATAAGGTAGTTCTCTAACACTGAAACTACAAAATACGCACATGATGCATCTAATCAGTCATGTAAGGCCATATGGTGGCGTGAGAGAGCGGTGACTCTCCGGTCACACAATTCGATTGTAATGACACCAGGTGTATTGACGTATGTAGACACGGTAGGACAAGGACTGACCCAGAGGAGTTCAGCGCCTACCCAGCGGAGCTGAGCATCACACTTCCTTCGCCTGTCCAACCAGAGGATGGCTTACGTGCATCCAGGACGTGTTTATTAGTCGTGCGCATTAACACGCTGGCCACATGTTCATGGTGTCAGTTCACGTGGGTGTAGAGAAAAATAGACTTGGCACTTAAAAAGGTTAGTAATTCATTGTGGAATATTCAGAAATTTATCGGACTTTCTTATTTTTATTTTACTTCTGTGGAGGCAGATCATATCATTATTATTCAGTATGTCCACTTCCTAAATGTCCTATTACTGACTACAAGCATGGCATTAAGAACACCGGTTGCTATAAAACCAATATATTTTAGGTATATTTTATGACACACTTGTTCCACATCATATCAATAATAAAAACTAAAAAAAAAAACCCCAAGGGATTCTATAGTCAAAAAAAGATGTTCTTGAAAACTCTTGGTAAAACAATGCTCAATCAGCTTGTTGACTCTGGAATTTTATGGGCTTTTTGAAGAGTCGGTATATTAATTGATAAAAACATATTCTGCCATGAAGATTATTTTAAAAACATATTTGTTGTTTACTCTATTACAGTTGTTCCCACTGAAGATTATTTTTTAAGGAAATCAACCATGGGCCTATTTTTGGCATACAACACTTCACAGAGCCGTGGTTTTTAATTAATATAAATAGGAACTTGTCTATTGTATATTGATTTGTCAGATAACCTTGGTCATGAATTTATGCTTATCAATCAACCTTCATAGCACTGAGTCCCAGTTTCCCAATCTGTAAAATGAGAACCTGCCTCAAAAGGTAGTTATGAGGAATAAATGAGATTATTTGAACATAATTCCTAGCATAGAACCTGGAAGATAATAACAAATGTTTAGAATTCTTCAATGCACTAATCTATTGAATACTCTGAAGTTCCTTGAAAAAAAAAAATGACACAAACCCTCTGTATTTAACCATCACCGTGTTCATTTCTAAGCTATGTCATCCATCATTTAAGCAACACTGGCCAAGTGACTTTACCACGCTGCGCCTTCCCTGTCCACTTATAAAATGAAGATGAAAGTAATATCCATCTCTGAAACAAAGTACTGCTGATAAAGAGTTCGAAAGGGCGCCTAGAACAGAGTGAGCCCTCAGGGATTGTATCTATCACTTCCATTAACTTAACTGTGCTAAAAAGAATGCATTTCACAAAAAATTACCTACCCTCTTCCATGACACTATTTATAACTTTATGATTGTAATGATTATATATAATATATATAAAATATATAAATATAAAATTTATGTATAAAATATGACCTATATGTATACACACACATATATACACACTATTTTGGTGTGTATAATGCACACCCATATTTTTGTGTGCATAATACATGGGATGAATATGCCCATGGTTATATCCATGATATATAATCACTATACTTGTGTATAATGCACATCCTTTTTTTTCCCTCAAAAACCTGGGTAAAAAAGTGTGCATTATACATGGCAAAATACAGCATGCGTGTGTGTGCATGTGGAGAGAGAGAGACTCCAAAAAGAAATGGAAACATATAACCCCTTCAGTTTCTGCTGAATAATAGGTACTAGACATAATGAACTTATGTGACCTTTGACCACAATCTTTCAGGTCAGCATCCTCATCTCCATTGGCGATTATATCGACAGAATCTCAGGGAGGTTAAACATCTGGATCAAAATGTATCGAATAACTGTGGTCCTTCAAGGTTTGCACCTGTTTTGTCAGCGTACCCACAGCTTTTATAACCAGGAGATTTATACGGAGTGGCACCCTGAGAGACGTGTCTTTTCAAATCATCGGATTTAATACATTAGTGTGGAACTGCTCTCTAATAGGAGAGAGTCTGAGGTGCTGTGATCAGAAAGCGTGCACACCCATGACCATCTGTCACCTGCTTCTCCTGGTAAAATTGTTTGACTAAAGGGAGTCGCAGTTCTAAGTATGTCTGTCCCCGTCACCGAAGGCAGGCAAAGGAATCACAAGCTGCGATGACCCACAAACAGATCTTAAAAAAAAAAACAAGCTGATAGAGAGAGAGATGGGGAACATGTATCCATTCTCCTATTTTTGATGCATCCACTTGGGTTTTTGTTTTAAGTTCTAACCAATGACTGTCATGAGCAACCATGCAGTTTCCCCATGCTGAAAATGGATTTGTGTATGTTTCACTCACAGTACATTTTTATTCAAAGAAGGTATACGCTTCTAGCGTCCTTCTGAGGTATGACTGACATACTATAAAATTAAGTCATCATAAGTGTGTAATTAACTGAGTTTTAGTGTACAGGTATAGGTCTGTGCAGCTCGAACAATAACTTAGTTTTAGCATGTTTCTATTACCCACATGTTGGCCTCGCCTCTTTGCAGTCTGATGTCATCCCCTGCGCCAACCTCCGCCAAACATCAGTGCACTTCCTGGACATTTCTGATCATTGAAACATATGATGTATCATCTTTTATTATCTGGCTCTTCAAGTGAGCTTGTCTCTGAAGTTCCTCCATATCAATGAAAGCATCAGTAGTTCATTCACTTGTATTGCCAAATTGTAATACATGTTATGAATATACCACATTTTGTCTAGCCAGTCATTAGTCGGTAGACATTTGGGTTATTTCTACTTTTCAGTTTTTATGAATAGTGCTACTGTATGAATACAGGCTACTCGCAAACCTGGGTTTGTATGGACATATGTTTTTATTGCTCTTGAGGATAGCCTAAGAGGTTGTCAGGTAGCCAATGAATGTGTAAATTTTAGAAAAAGTACTGAACTTTTTCTTAAAGTGGCCACACCCTTTACCATTCTCAACAGCAATGCATGATGGCCCCTGTTTCTCCACATCCTTACCATCGCTCTTACTGCTTGCACGCCCCTGTTACAGGTTTCTACATTTATGTCACCGGAAACATTGGTTTGTAGTTTCGTGGTGATGATTTGTCTGATTCTGGTGAGAGGGTAATCTTGGCCTCAGAATGAGTGGGGAGATATTATATCACAGAAATTCTCTGAGAAGGATTATATTACTTCTTATTTTTCTCTTATAAAAATATTTTATTCGTGTATTTTGTAAAATAGACGTTTAGAAGAACTCACCACGGAAGCCATCTGTTATGGGCTTTCCTTTGTGAGCAGGTGTTTCATGAGCAATTTTGTTTCTTTAATTGGTGTAGGTTTATTCCGAAGTTGAAGAGCAGAAGTATATGGGGGAGGGGGAATGGGAAGTTGAGGGAGGGCTTCGAATAGGGGCAGAAGCAGAGGCACAAGTCGAGAGGCTGGGACGAGCTTCACCCAGATTGAATACTCAGGAGGCTGGGTGGCCCGTAAGAGGGAGGGAAAAGTCAAGGGCTGTGCATGTAGACCAGGGAGAGCACAGTACATTCATGCATTTCATCTCATCTACATCAAGTGTATCCTCAAAATCTAATCAATTCTTTTTAGCTCATCAAATATGTTGCTTGTAAGACATTTGCTTAAACAATCCAAACAAAGATTGACATTATAAGTTAATGACTCGCCATGGTTTTGAGGACTTTGGGGGCAGGTAATAAGAATACTTAAAGGTGAAAATATGGATGATAAGTGAAAACACTTAAGCCATGTTTTAGAAACCACGGAGGCAGAATGAAGATTCCCAAGGTGGAATCTCCCGAACCTGTAACTGTGTCCTTATGTGGCCACTGGGCCTTCACAGACGTGATTAACGTTCACAGACGTGATTAACGTTCAAGGCCTCGAGGTGGAAGGTGATCATGGACTACCCCACTGAGAGCAGTGTAAACACGTGAATCTTCAAAATCAGAAAGACCTCTCCCAGTTTTGGCCAGAGGGGGATGTGACTACAGAACAAAAGCCAGAGAGATGCAGCTTTTCAGGTTTTGAAGATGAGCAAAGGGGACCAGGAGCCAAGCGGTGGAGGAAGCCTGTAACATCAAAGAGGCGAGAAAACTGATTCGCCTTCAGAACCACCAGAAACAACCCAGCCGTGCAGACAGCCTGAGGTTCACCCACCGAGGCTGGCGCCAAATTCCGGACCTCCCAAAGTCTAAGATAATACGTTTGCGTCATTCTACACCATTAAATTTGTGGTTGGTTACGGTGGCAATAGGAAACTAATGCAGTAACTATTGTAAAATATATGAAAATCAGTGGAGATGCGTCTTGGCTTATTGCTAAAAGTGGTAGATAGTACAAGTAGCACCTGTGGTTACTCAAGACATTAGGCATTAATACCATCTGTATGGCTCAGTCACATAAAGTGAGGTCTTTCCTTTCCAACCTCTAACAAGACCCAGCAGAAAAATTATGAGCACATGCACTTCTATGTTTATATACAGTTTCTTCTACTTTCGGAAATATGTTTGATTGCTCATTTCAAATACTCTCCTTCCCATTACTTTGTTTTTCAAAAAACATCCCCCCTCCCCGCTATTCCCTGGCTTGGGTTCCAGAGTACATTGGGTAACTGTGATGACTTAAAATGTCATTTGACATCAGCCATCAGATGACATCCTCTCACTCCAGCACTTCTTAATTTACAGGTTAAGATAAAGCTACTTTTGCCAAATTAACGAGATACTGCCAAAACTTTCCATTCTTTCCCTAAGTCCTTCTC
>CM052550.1:9545901-9556274 GCA_028533065.1 Trachops cirrhosus | reverse complement strand
CTGGGGGCATATGGTCTTGTCAGTCACACGGAGATCACTTCTCGGCGTGTATTTTTGGCCTTGATTTCCATAAGTGTTCTGCGTCCTTTGACAACCACATTCCGAAGTTTTAACTGCAGGGGATGCTGATGGATCAGATGAGAGCCCCCACGTGACCAAAACAGTGCTGAAGGCACATCACGTAGGAGCGGAAGGACGTCTATGATCGTATCACAGGACCAGCAGGTAGGCTGAGACTCGTGAAAACAAGACTACCAGGCACAAGAGGCCGGTGCGGAAATGTTTTACAGTGATAAAGGAAAAAAAACACCCCTTTTCCTGACAAGTGACACTTTCGACAATATAACAAAATCACATTGTGAAAATCATGTCTCGTTTTCACTTATTTTGAATGAAGCTGACCAAGTCACTGAGGTGTTGAAACCTAAAATCTAAATCAACACGTCCCCTCCTATTTCCCGAGTGAGCTCAGGTAAGTTATTTAGCACCTAAGTTTTCGGTTTTATTTGTAAAAGGAGAGAAATTTTAAAGAATAGCATTGTCAACTAGTGTGCGGGCGAAATGATGCCATGGTTCAGAACTACTTCACATCACTTTGTACGAGTGAAGCTGCAATTATTATTTTTTCCCTAAATTGTGTTAACTTGACCACCGGCTGTATCTAGACTCAGTGTCTTACCGCTACCACCCTTTCTTTGTCCTTAGAGACTAAGGGTCCCTCGAGAACCCTAAGAGTCAAAACATCAGTCAGGCCCCTAGCTAAACCTGTGTGTGGAGAGAAAGGAAGGATTCTGGGTCTATCAGCTCATAGGACAACCGATGTCCTTGCTATTAGAGGCCACAAGCTCTGATCTTCTGTGGGATGAACGACTGTCCACCACTGTGGCTTGTCTGAGTGAAGTCTCTCTATCCCAAATCCTGGGAAGAAGTCTTCTTGCAACATGTGGGAATTTACTTTGCAGGTACAGTGCTTTTAGCAGTGATTTCTTTGAATAGGACTCCCTTCATTTTACACAGTGGAAGGCTCCTTCAAGATCCCCCCCTCCAAGGCTGATGGTTTTAAGTCCAGACTGGCAGGGCTATCTGCCCTCAGTGACTCCATCATCAATATCCATATTTCTAGCCTCAGGGAGACCCTTTCCAGCCATCATCTTCCATTTTCTTTTTTTTTTTTATTCCTCTAGAAACACACATAGTTTCCTCCATAGCAATGGAGCTCTCAATCTATATTAGGGCTCTAGAGCTCAGATACACAAAAACACAGTTGGATTGCAGCAATCACAACTGTGAATTAATTTAAGAGGCTGAGCTTAAGCATCTTCCCCAAAACCAGTTGTATGGTCTCTAAAAGGACCCTATTTTAATTCAAAAGGAAAGATATGTTTTAAATACCAACAGCTACTACCTCGCCTTTCTTATGGTAACCGATCACAGCTCATGGGGAAGGATGTAGATGGTGGATAGTTGATTTTACGTATCAGCTTGGCCGGGCCACAGTGGCCAGATATTTGCTCAAACATTTTTCTTGATGTCTCTGTGAGGGTAATTTTTGGATGAGATTGATATTTAAATCAGCGGACTTTGAGTACAGCAGATTGCCCTCCATAATGTAGGTGGGCCCTGTCCATCAGTTGAAGGTCAGATAGAACAAAGACTGATCTGCCCTGAACAAGGAGGAATTCTGCCAGCAGACTGCATTTGGATGCAAACCACACTCTTCCCTGAGGCTGCAGCCTGCCAGCCAGTGCTACACATTTTGATTCACTAACTCATCATGATATTGTGGGCTAATTTCTTAAAATTAACCCATCTTCTCTCTCTCTCTGTCCCCCACCCCAACCCTGTCAAAAGAGAGAAAGATATAGATATATACCATAGTTTGCCATGTATAATGCACACCCATGTTTTTCGCCCAAATTTTCAGGATAAAAAAAACTTTTGTTTTAATTTTTAATTTAATTTTTATTTATTTATATTTAGATATTTTTCTTGTACTATAAAGGAATTTTAGCATTTATTTTTGAACATACGGTACAGGAAATTGTCTGTAACAAATGATTACAAAACACAGGGTATTTCAGGTACTACCCATATATGATGTGCATCCTTATTTTTCCCTCAAAAATTTGGGCCAAAAAGTGTGCATTATACATGGCAAAATACATATATACATCATGCGCATACAGGATGTGTGTCTATAGATACTGGATGTAAAAGTGTAGTTGCAGATGGAGATACACATGTAGATATAGAGACAGAGATAAATATAAATAAGATATAGGTATGTACACTATTAGTTCTGTTTCTGTGCAGAACCCAGACTAATAGAGAAGACTTCCAAGCCTTTTGCTGACTATAGCAGAAATGAAATTAAATCTTCACCTGGGCACAGTTCTACAATACCAGACAGCTGGTCTGATATACATATTAGTAGTCTTCCATATAGAGTGAAATTAAAACCCCTTAATAAACATTTGGTCTCGTCACGGTCTAGTCTCGAGTTATCTTTGCAAGCATATGCTACACCGAGCGCCACACTGTAGGTGATGCTACTGCCCTGTCTCCTCATCTCTAAATATTCTCCTAGGAGCCCTAGCATTTATTTGTAAACATTACAGAGGAAGAGAGTAGTCACACGGGCAGGGATCAACTGTAACCAGGGAAGCGTTACATTCACGTGCCTTCATTTTCGCCTGTAATGTGAAGTCCCGTGTAAAGAAAAACGCCATCTTTCACGGGGACACTACTGAGAACCTATCCAAAGTGAACTGAAGTTCACAAAATGAACCCATTTTCATGACTTTCTTCATTGTTTTACAGATCCCTTTTCTCTGTTCCCTCAAGTCCCAACTTAACCCAGTCTTGTGGTCTAAAGTACTTGTTGAGTAAACGAGGTCTCATTGCCCCTCAGGAGAAAAGCAAACTAGCCTTTTCCAATTTGCACAGATGGACAAAAGAGGGTTTTTTTTTTTTTCCCTGACTAAACTGATGATAAATATCCAACGTAGTGGGCTCCACATGGTATTGAATTTTCTATGAAAAACTCAAGAATCAATGGATTCTAGCTGCTGATCGTAGATGGTAAACATTATGCTGCATCATCTACGTCTCCTAGCCTTAATGTTACAGATCGTAAGATTAGCAAAGCTTTCTTTCAGATAACAATTGTAACACATAAGCACTGGATCAGTGATACTGAACTTAGGTGGTGCTTGGGTAGTTCTATGTTTTGTTTATTTTTTTATTATGTCAATGCAAGACTGTGTAAGCACAGTATTTTAACCTTGATGTAGCCAAACTATAATACAAAACACAGTACTTGCCTGTGTCCAGAAGTACCATTCTATTGCGGCATTCTTGATTTTTACCTATTAGCTATTGTCAGTACTAAAGTTATTTGTTGAAACTTTTCTTGAAGAAAATAAAGGAGTTTCAAACTGCCTCCCAATGCCATTCTATAGGGCATGTTTTTAAAAATGACTTCTGTGCTTTGTAGAAGTAGCCAGATACCAATGTTTATCAGAGTAACGATTTTGATGCTATTTTTCAAAGACAGGCTGAAGAAGGCAGAGGCTGGTTTTTCAAGGCCAAAAATACATAAAGGTTCGGATTGTATGTTTACTTGATTTAAAAGTCAAGTGAATAGTCACATTTGTACAGTAAAGAAAATGTCCATGGGTTAACATACAATTGAAAATAAATTGCACAACTGAAGTTATAAAATCCTTTAATCGATCTTGTAAATTGCTCTAGATTTGGGGATGAGCAAATAGGACAATTCTTATGTAAGACCCCTGACATTTGGAAGTATGAAATGTGTGTGTGTGTGTATATTTATATGGAGAGAGAGAGAATTACTCCATGTCAGAAAAAAAACAACCTACAAATTTATTTACTTCCTTTTCTTAGATAAGAATAATAAATATTTAGAAATATCCAGCGTTGCTTTCATTGTTAGCTGAGAACAAAGTTAAGGGAGGCACATTTTTTGAAACGTATATAACAATGCAATGCTATTGAGTAGCAACAGAAGTAACTCTGCAGTAAATCCTCCAGCGACACTTGTTGGTACTTTATCTGCACAGTAACTCTGCAAGAGAGAGTGATTCTTAAAAGAGACAATTTTCATAGAAGCAGCATAATGGGAGTTCAATGAATAACCACTCATTCCTTAGAAATGCTTTGCCTCACTTTGTTTATTTAAAGCCTTAGCAGGTATATAGCCATGTACCATTTTAGAAATGAGTAAAGCAAGGCTCAGAAATGTTAAAATACATTCTTCATTCACACATTTATTTAAATTGTGTGAATTACTTAATATTATGGAAAAACACATTATTTTTGTCTAGTAGCACAAAGTGTATCTTGTAAAGATGGGCAGAGAGATGAGTTTTTGGATTTTGTGGTGTTCAGAGTCAAGTGAAGGGAACAGGCATTGAGTAGGTGTTCACACAGTGAACGAAAAACGAAAGGCGGATGGAAGCATCGCGAAGGAAAGCCATGCCATCCGGTGAGAGCAGGCGCTATTGAACCTTGACCAAGCCTCCCAGGCCACTGGAAGGTTTTCCCCCAAATATCATCACTGAGATGAGATATACAAAAATTCATATTCTGGAATGGGATGCAGGAACGTTTAAATGGGTTCAAGCCATGCCAAAAGTTTGCTATGTCTTTAGAGAATTATGAATTTAGAAAATGAAATAAACAAGTCAAAACAAACGAAAAACTTAACAAATCTCTACAGTCCACTTCAGTTCGAATTTGACTGCCCATATTTTTTAGAGAAAAAAGGACCATAAAAAGTACAGAGATTAAAAGTTCTTTCTTTTCTCATGACACAATATTATATATGATATGATATGATATGATATGATGATATGATATGATACGACATGAACAGATAGCCAGCCCCCCACACTCCTTCCCAGCTAAGACCTCTGGGCAGAGACAAACCCATCGATTTCACCACTGCACTTTCATTTTTACTCATTTTTTTTTTTTTTTTTTGCTCCTGAGATTCTTATAGCCTGCCTGTCCTTAGTAAGTAAATACCCAGTACTCCAATGTTGACATTTCCATGCTGGTCAACAGTTTGACAAAAGAAGTCAAGCTATCTCCTCTAAACACCCTGTCCCCTTAGATGAACATGCCAGCTGAGTTGTTTCTTTCTAAGCACAACTGCTGTAAAGCTGCGGGGCGTCGGGATGAACTACCTGGGTTAGCTCTAAAAAGGTTTCAGGAGAGACAGGAGGTGGGAGGGAGAGAAAGCCGGGTAGTCAGCACTGCCCTAACCAGCGCCACGCCCCCAAGCTGCCTTCTCCTGAGGCTCTGACCGCCCCCTGTCTGGAGAAAGCCCTGTGCAAATGAAAGTAGCCTGGGACTCTGGTGTAGCAAGACAGATACGTCTTTGGGTTGGATCCAGGAGGTAGTGGAATCGAGAATCATCAATTCCATGGGTGCTTTTGCCTGCGAACGGAGAAGAACACAGGGGACTGTGAGTGTGGCAACGGTTTCCATCTGTTCTCTTTATGTGTAAATGATGTAAGAAATTAGTGACTGCCAGAAGTCACTTGGTTTGCAATTACAGTGTTTAATGACAGTAGTATAAACTAGGAAAACGAGCCACTCTATCCTAGAATGGAAAGCTCAAATGAAGGTGAAATCAGCGTTTGAGATACTCTATCATCCTGACCTCCTTTGTCGTTACCTAAAGCAAAGGAATATTCTTACCTTACTTGCATAGCAGATGGAAACTCCCTAACACCTGCTGATATAAGACGAAGGAAACTATCCTCGAAGCTCACAAACTCTCCTGGCTCCTAGGACTGGCTTTATTTGTCTCTTGTGGGTCAAATGGGTAGCTGTAATAGAAATGAAATATAGTACAAAGCCAATCTTATTAGAAATTAAACTTTGACCCCTGGTGCTTGTTCTGTGTCCACATGAGGAGCTATGATATTCATCCTTGTTTTTCGTCTGACTCTGGTAGATCTGTATTCTGGGGTTCTCACTTTCACTAAGCCTCCTCACCAGCAGTGTAACTGTCCCATTAATCCAGGGCAACCCTGGGTAAGCTGTTTTGGTAAACTGAGAGTTAGAAAAAGCATGTGTGGAATGGGCTTATTAATCTCTGCCCTAAATAAGTCACAGAAAGAATGGTACAGTGATTGTACCTAGAGGCTGAGAATGGTCTTGATTAACCAGACACTTGCGAATATTAAAGATAAAAAAACACAGTGCGTTGCCCTGGCTGGTGTAGTTCAGGGGATTGAGCATAGGCCTGTGAACCAAAGGGTTGCGGGTTCTATTCCCAGTCGGGGCACATGCCTGGGTTGCAGACCAGGTCCCTGGTAGGGGACACATGAGAGGCACCCACACATTGATGTTTCTTTCCCTTTCTTTCTCCCTCCCTTCTCTCTCTAAAAATAAATAAATAAATAAAAACAAAAAAACCCCACAGTGTGTCTCTTAAGACACAAGTGCAGTGCAGAGTTCTCTTTACAGACTATCTTTTGGTCAACAATGGAAAGAAAAATTCTGCAAGGCAAGCAACTGTTTTAAGTAAATATTTGTCTGGGGGTGGCAGTAGATTTTAGCAGAAAATGTATGCACTTTGGAGGAAGATGGACAAGAGTTTGAAGGCCCAATCTGTCACTTGCTAGCTATATGACTTAAACTTCCTAACTTCTCAAAGTCTAAACTTTCTAACTGTAGAACAGAAATAATCCCAACACTCTCAGTATATCACATTGAAAATTATGTCAGTTAATGAACATAAAGAGTATGGCATGCAATAGGTGATTATAAATATGAATATTTTTCTTTAAACCATCAAACCCCATACTTTTAGTAGGATTTGCTGTTTGTCAGGTCACTAGAATTCTAATATAAGCTTTCTTAAAAATTGTAGACAAATATAACTGCTGAAGTTCACAGATGACTTGTAATCTATTAATAGACGCATCCATTTTCCATGCTTCCTGGCTTACACTCAGTTACTAGACACCAAGAAGGTGTTTAGGGTGTTCAGAAAATTCTTCAGACAGTTTAAGCAAAAATTCTTAGAATATCTTCTATTAAAATATTCAAGAAGGAGTATTTCTTGGAGGCTCATTTATGACAACTGACACTTTCTTTCTGAAATGAACTACTGGAGTGTAAGATCACAACAAAGAAACCAGATGCACGTTTTGCAACAAAACATTTTGTTCTGCTGCAGTTAAGTTAGCGTGATCAGAGTTATGATCATTGGCTCCCTTTCTCAAATGTAACAACCCCTCTGCTCATGAGAGCACAGAGCATCTGGAAGCAAGAGAGAACTTTGGGACCGCAAAATCAGACACTAGGGACATCCCTACTCCTGATTCCCTGAACTAATAAGTAATGTTTTGTCGATTTCTTTAGACATATGGTCTTCTGAAGACTTTAGACATTAAAAAATATTCTTTGTTATTTATGGTACATAATAATGAAAAAAATCCCTTCAATCATCGGGGTGTTTTTTTGAGTTATTATGAAAACAAGTATTGGGGGAAAATAAACTCATCTTTATATACAACCAAGTCTCACATTTATTATTATACAATGAATAATTATATTATTAATAGCCATAATTACCATAGTTTTGCAAAAAGTACTAACTTGGGGATCTACACACAATTATTTATAACTACCCTTTTGAATAAAATGGCTCCCACTACACATTTATCTTAAAGTATTAAAATTCCTCTTGCAGAGTTTCTGTTTTTTTTAAAAAAAATGCAGTATAAATCAATGGCATAATAAAACACTCTTTGTCTTTACTCAGAAGCAAAGTAGAAAAGTTGAAATAATTTCATTATCAAAGACCTGCTTGTTCGGTTGCATTGATTCAAGACGCTGAGATGGGCGTGGCCTGCTATGTTATTCGGAGCTGGTAGCATTCAGAGGCCGCGCTGCACACAGAATGGCCTTCAGAGCCCACGGGATGTTGACAAAGAGGTCTTCAACCTCGTCATGATGACCACGTGCTCTCATGATGAAGCGGGTCACCGAGGATCACTGAAGGGAAGAGCGGTCCTCACTGGCACACCCAGTTTTCCACTGAGAAAGAAAATGTCTTGCTACATCTTTCATTTCCCATGCTGGCCGCAGCTGGATGTTGTTCTGCACCGATCTTTCCAGTTACAAATTGAATTGAAATGTGTGTGTCTGTGAGGGAGCAGTACCATTGGTGGATGGGAGTGGAGGATTCCTCCCAGGACACAGGTACACTTTCTAGTCACAGGTGTGGTCACAGATAGCCGGTGGTAAAGCTATACACAAATCCAAGTGCAAGTGCCCCCCTCCTGCATTCCTGAAAGAGTTCTGGAGAAGTGAAGGTCTCAGGATATTTCAGAGGCGGGACTTGCAGGGATAGGGGCTCCAATGACTGGGTCTACCACCCCTGTCTTCTCTGCAGCCCCAGCTTCCCTACATGCTTGGTCCCTCCGTATTGAGCTCTGCATGTGGAGTCTATATTGAACATCCATTATGTGTCAGGCTTAGCAAAGCTAAGAACCACAGACTCATAGGTGAGTAAGAGAAAGGACTTTACACGCTCGCATGGGAGGACTCGCACCCAGATTATTAGAGACCAGGAGGATAACAGCCCTCAGAGGTAGGGAATTGCAAATGGGACCTCAAGAAAGGGGCTGAATAACTCAGCCATGGAAAGAATGGGGTTTCAGAAGTCTTCTTTTATAAAATGCCAGGCCTTCTCTGCAGAGTCCGCGGGAAGAGCCAACTATCTGTCTCTACTTGGGAGAAATGTATTCCACTGCCACTCCACCCTCATCCGCAAGCAACGGTGATGGCAGTGGCAGGAAGCCAATGAGAGCCTTCCCGCTGACTAGAGCACAGCCAATTATATGGAACTGCTTCCTAGGGGGAACAGGGGGAACAGGGGGAGCATCCTGGAAGAGATTACATCCGAATTAAGCACTGAAGAATAAGAGCTGGCCAGTTGGCCAGACAGGGAGAAAGGGGAATTCATTCCAGAAAGAGGCAAACCCATGCCTCTTTGGCCCAGAAAGCACGGCCAAAGTTCTGTTTCTCTATAAAGAAATGTTGGTTTTGATTCAGCAGGGTTGACTAGGGGTCAGGATTGGGAAATGTCTCCAAGAAAATAGTAGTTTTAGGGGATATCACAAGAAAACCTGAATGGGATCAGGATGCTGCCTTCCTATCGGAAAAGGGGAAATTAGATAGGGTTCCTCTCTCTGCCACAAGGGCCAGGTGAGTTTCTATAACTCACGGTTTTCAGAAGAAATAGATAAGATAAATTCTTGCTCCCATGCCTGTCGACTCATCAGCACTTAATAAATCTAGTTTCTTCTCTCCCTCACACCCCTCCCAAGCGAATGTGGTCTGAAGACCTCTTTTATATGTCAGTAAACATCTTGAGAAAACATACAGAAGAAATTTTGTTAGAAGAAATTGAATAGGAAAGAAAGATGTTGCTTGGCGTAATATGTTAGTTTTATTCTACTCATGGCCCTAAGCGCTGCCTTATAACAGACAAGAAAATAAATGAATTTCTTCACTCCTGCCTAACTTTCATGTACATGACACATAAATAATGTAAAAAGGTGACTTCTGGCCTGGCTTGCTTTCTCTTTCACTCATTTCCCAGTACCTTTTCTGAATTCTAAGAACGTCACCTTATTATGAATAAAAGACCACGTTAATCGCATTTCCAAGACAGGTAAAAGCTGACCTGTAATGCTAGTTAGAATCCATGTGGTGCTTACTACACCTGGACACTTTTCTAACCTATTAACTTAACCTTAATTACAAGCCTATGAGTTAAATCCTGTTACTATTCCCATTTTAAAGAGGAATCACAACAAATAAGCTATGTAAGGTCACGTGTCAAGTAGGCAGTGCAGGCTGAACTTCAGCCCAGGCAATAATGTTGACGTCCACGCTTCTAAGCACTATTCTAAAGAAAGAAACACATGGCAGAGAAATCAACAGAGTGAAGATTTTCAGTGTCTCTCTTCTTCCCTCCAAACTCCGTTGATTAAGGTTAGGTTTGAAATGAGCCGTCCAACATTCCCTAAGCACACCCTCTTGAAGACTAAGAGAGTGGTGTGTGTAGGTGTGCATGAGTGTGTGTGTAAAGGTTCTTGTCTGTGCACCGAAGATGCAGATCTGCTGAAGGTAACAACCAAGCAAACGCATGCCCATCACTCCCTCTGTTACCTCCCACACACATCCCCGACATGGACATCATCATTCCCACATTGCCAGTAAGGAAGCTGAACACGGAGTGGCCAGGGGACCTCTGCAAGGTGACAGAGTTGAACGCGACAGAGCCAGTACCTGAGTGCCGACGTCTACATGAAAGAAGA
>CM052550.1:9487052-9545801 GCA_028533065.1 Trachops cirrhosus | reverse complement strand
GGAACAGATGTGCGGTTAGCAGGAACAGATTTGCATTTCTGAAAGCTGACTCTATAGGTAGAATAGCACAGAGGGTTCACGTATCCCATTTAGGCAGCTCTGTTCACTTAGGACAGAGCAATGGCAGGGGATGTAAATGGATGTATTTGAGGAATTATAAAAGTCCACTGAACATACTGAGAGATGAGATAGGTGGCTAGAGGGACTTCGAGGTGCAAGCCTGGCTAGTGGTGCTACAGTTCTGCTCACTGTGAGGAACAGCGTGGTTTAGGGCGACCCACCTGCCAAGAGACATGCGACGGATACATTTTAAAGGGTTCTGAGCAATATGCATGTATTTATATCCAAACATTTTCATACACCCACCTATAGGCCTTAAAAAGAGGAGAAGCATCATGAAACCAGAACAGTAAAATCTGGTGAGCTGCATGCATGGCATTCATACGATGGACATAATAGAGAAATCTCCACTCTTTCTAGATCTCAATGACTGATTCCCTCACTCTCCTGAAACCGGCAAGCACAAGAACTCTAATTCCTCTGAGAAGTTAGTTTTTTGTTCTCTAGGACTTGATTCATTCCTGAGACAGAAGAGCAGGTGGCATGCCAGCAATGGTAGACACCATCCGAAATCACCCCCATTTTAGAAATAAGAAAACCGAGCCTTGGGAAGCACATCACACACACAAAGGCCACAGAGCATCGTCCTGCATAATAATTCTATTGAACTCTCATGGCTCATGCACCTCAGTGAGTTCAGGGTCCTTTACAACTTCCCGTACCATTCACCGCAGGGCCGAGGCACCCTTGTGGATCCAGTATTGTACGCACAAACACTGGCATTTTCATGAGACGCTTTTCTGAATGGAGTTTTGCTTCCTTATGGGGTTATTTAGCAGATTCAGTAATGTTATGGATGTGAGCCAATGCCAAGTCCAATATCCTATCATTGAACTTACTCAAAATCATTACATTCTATTTTATAAGCTGTGATTTTTTCCCATTTCCTCCTGTTCTTTTTATTATAAATAATGGCAATTGTCTTTTGCTTAAGGTTAAGATTTATATCAAAAGAATTTTTGATTGCTTATTCATTTGTATGTATGTATGTAGTGTGTGCATACAATTCACTTTAAAAAATGTAAACATTTGTGCATGATTAGGAATGGAAACCAGCATAGGCCATGGGTACTGGCTGACCCTGTAGGTGACTGACACCCAGAACTTGATAGGACCTGTCTTCTTGCTTGCACACTAATCTTAAAGAGCCTGGGAAATGAAAAGCTAAAAATTATGCATCGGGAAAAGGGCGTGCTCTTACATCACATAACTTTAGGGTTGCTCTCAAAGGGGTGAAAGAACAAAACCTAGACGCTCTGTTGACAAGATCTTCCCTTCCTACGGTATTGGCAGAGTTTAGCACAGAGGAAGGCCTTGGTACAGGCCTGGGATAGCATTCAGACTTTTTGGGTTCTGGTCCTCATTATTTATGCCCAAGCCCCATGGCTTCTGGCACAGGTGACAAACACAAGGCCTGTGGGCTGAACCCGGCCCTCCACCTTGTTTTACCCGGCCCAGCACCTTGTTTCTACCTGGCGGCAGCGCCGAGCTCCTTGCCCCTAGTTAAGGAGTAGTTACATTTATACAGTCCTAAAATTACATTACAGATTGTAATGTAATTACAGATTACATTTGGCCTTTTGAAGGCAACCGTGAGGATGATATGGCTCCTGGGGAAAATGAATTTGACACCCCTGGCTTAGGGTAAAATGCTGAAGTCTCTGAACTTAAGTTTTCTAGTCTGTAAAGGAGAATAATAATTGTATCAACTTTGTAGTGGTCTTGGGAAGGGTAAATGAAAAAATTGCAATGAAGTATTCAGTGTGACTCTGGCATAAATGTTAAGTACACTGAGGACAACGACGAATATACATAAAAAGTTGGGAAATATTGGCCGGCCAGCCTAGTCAGTGCTCCGCAGACGGAGGTAATTCGTGACCACGCTATTGGAAAATAAGATGTCTTCATGTATCTGGGCCTGAGAAAACCAGGTTTGTGGTGGTATTCTGAATAACACATACTGACTTCTGCAAAGAATACCTAATTTCTGTGCTGGCAGTCAGTGTGTTCTGTAAGTGTCTCCCATTTGCTCTGGTGTACTACTCAATTGATTAGCCTCAGAGAAAGTATACAATAAAATGTGTACAATTAATTAACTGAGTATATATTACACGGGGTGGGGCAAATATAGATTTATAGTTGTTCATATGCAAAATAATACAATAATGAATAAATAATACAAGAATAAAAATTGTGTTACATATAACTACAAACCTACTATTGCCCCACTCTGTACACTCACATATAATGTATCCCAAATGCGTATAAGTATACATTTATATGTTTAACCTTTTTCATTAAGGTCATGACCTTTAGGGGATACTCCTTAATAGGAAAACTGGCATAAGATGACTAATTTTACACGGGGCACTGTCATGACACTACCTGGAAGATTTAAGTAGCAGAATGGATTTGTGGAAATTATGCGGGCTTTCAACCAAACATAGGCCAAGCCAAACTGCAGGATTTGTTCTGTTTCCCTGGGAAAGTTATTTAACCTCTGTAATCCACCTCCTTTCAAAAACTGGGCTCATATAACCTATCATGTAGTTTTTGAAATAGATGACAAAATAGATAATATGCATCAAGTGCCAAGTGAATGCTCAGAGCTCAAACAGCATTGATGCCCAACCCTGTGGACTAAAAATACCACCTAAGTGATGCAAAGCCACTTGTCTGTTCAGCAAACGAATTAACGAGTAGATCAATTTTGAAACACACATGACATGAAAGCTCCCTGACCTGGGGGTCAGGAGTCCTGGGTGTCCGTTCTGGCCCTGAGCGGTTGTGGTTCTGAGCAACCGGCCACCTCACTGAGTAGAAAGCATGTGGCACGAAACCTGTGTGCCAAAGCCCAGCTGGATCCGGTGTTTCCAAGCTCCCTGTGTGACCCCCAGCAAGTCACGCGAAGGACACAGACCTCAGTTCCTATATCTCTAAAATAAACCAGTGGCCTAAGTTACCTTTAAGTGGCCTCCCAGCTATGAAATATATCCTAACACCTAACTTTAAAAGTACTTCAAAAGGGATCTCCCCTGATTTTTTCCTGACTATGTGTTTTAACAGAGAACAGAATGTGGGCAGCTGGAAGGAAGTACGAGGGCGGGCGGCCCCTCTACTTTCAGTTGGCACTTGAATCCTAAGTCGGGTGGGTGTTCTGTTAGAGTTAACTTGGAAGAGCTTCTGGTAGTTGTGCACCTTTTTAAAACAATTATTTTCTGTCCTCAAGGAAAACAAATGTACGTCCGGTCAGTGGCAGTCGGCCACTATCAGGAAATTCATGTGTGGCTCACTGTCCCTTTTACATATATGCAGAGTCCATATGCATTTTAATTCGGAGCCCTCGTACCACCCGGCTGCCCTCTCTGCCTGCCTCGCAAAAATGAATGGTAATGTGTCACAGGAGACAGTTGTCCCAGGTGAAAGGAACCAAGCAGATCTTAGAAAATTAACAGATATCCATAGAATAAAGGAAAAGCCCAGAGGATTCCAGTAAAATATCCCACTATGTATTGAGCCAATATAAACACCCCAATGCCAGTGGCTCGGTTTCCACATTCGACACTCAGAGAAGTGGTCACTGTTACCATTGAAGAGTCTTCCTATGTACCAGTTACACGGCACCCGTGTTATTTTACACACGTGGAAATTCAGGTTTACAGAAGTAAAGGCATTGTACCTTGAGAATGGAGGGGAAAACCTATGTCCCACTGTGTCTTTTTGCCGGATGAAATTTCCACTTCGGCGACTTGCACAGTGCTTGCTGTTCTGGTGACCACGCCGTCTGTTTGAGGAGGAAAACCTCTCTGAACAAAAGAGAAAAAAAACTGAATTAAGGGAGAAAAGGAAAACAAAAGAGTGGTGAAAAAAATATGTGGAACCCAAAGAAAAATGATCTTGCCACAGTAGATGAAAAGAAGAAAGGAAGGAAGGAAGATGGCAAGGAAGGATATAGAATGGAAGGCACGAAAAGTACTGCAGAAGAGCTGAGAGCCGAAAGGGAGTCCTAGACATGGGAATTTTGTGTGACAGTGCAGGAGAGAAAGGAAGGAGCTAGGGGACGTGCTCGTGTGCATGTTAAAATCTAACGGTTTCCCTTAAGGAGCGGGTATTAATGTCTCTTTTGATCAGCAAGTCAATGTTTCAACTGTGTTATCACTGCTTTCCTTGTGGCTTTTCATAATCATTCTTGAAATAGAAGTGTTTTTGCAGACATGCTGGGAGATGCTCTTCTGACTCGTCTGATTGTTTAATTCATCCCAAAGCTGTCTGTCTGTCTGTCTGTCTGTAAGCCAAGGTGTTCATGCAGATGCAAAGCAAAGAAAGCTAAGAACAACAGTGACATCTTAGAGTAAATTCACTTATATAATGGCCCTGCCAATCCACCGTCTCCTTAGACTCTATTTTGTTGGTGTGTACAAAACTACGTGTGACGTTCATTGGGTTTTCTTTTTTCCACGCATCAGTCAGTTATTCCAACTCCTACTAAGTGCCAGGCATAGATTAGTGCCATAGGAAATAGAAGGAGCGATTCCACCACCCACTCCAAGTATACAGATGTTATGGACTGCATGTTTCCCACCCAAATTCATGTCGAAGCCCTAACTCTTAATGTGATAGTATTTGGAGGTGGGGCTTTTGGGAGGTACTTAGGTTTAGATGAGAGTGATGCCCTTATAATGGGATTCTTATCTTTATACACACAGGAAGAGATCTGAGAGACTGTCTCTCCTCCCCTTCTCTCCCTCCCCCACCGTCTTCCTTCTCCTTCCACTTTCCAGGAAAGGCCATGTAAGCACACAGGGAGATGGGGACCATCCACAAGCCAAGGAAAGAGCCCTTACCACAAAACAAACCTTTGAGCACCTTGATCTTGCACTTCCTAGCCTTTAGAACTATGAGAAATAAACGTCTATTGTTTAAGTCACCCAGTCTGTGGTATTTTCTTGTAGCAGCTCTAGCTGACTAGGACCATAAGTAATGCTAGGCACGAAGGTAGCTGTGAGCACCACAGCCAGGGAGCCAGACTGAGAACAGTAAGGATTTTCTAAGTGCTGTTGGCCTGTGCTACCTTAAGAGAGGAGGAGTGGCTGCCCTTGAGCGGAGGAAATCAAGGAAGCTTCGTGGAGGAAGTGAGCTGGCAGCATTCCTAAGAGTGAGCCTGGTGAAGCAGGCTACTGCAAGCTGAGGGAGGCATGCAAGCATATTTGGCCAAAAAAAAAAATTTAATTGTCCAATTTGGAATGATTTTTCATGGCTGTCTTAAGCGCAACCCTGACATAAATCTTAAGAGTGAGTACATGCTCAGCTATGATCAGTTAGATGCATCTGCGTGATCACAGGACAGAAGAGGTATCTGCGTGAACTGCCATCACCAGTGTCTGAGGACCAAGCACTGGGTCTGGAGTGGGGGGAGGGCAATTCTCACAATGCGGTATGAGAGGCGGTCAGTAACGGGAATCTGGGGCAGATGAAAAAACCTGTGGACGTCAGGCTGAGGAAATTATACACTGTGAGAAAATGATACACTCATACAGTTGGTACTCACCACGTTCTACATAAAAATCCAGGGGGACAAACTTTGTTTGACTTAAGCTCATAGCTATTCCATCCATACACACAGACGTGGTCTGTCCTTTATCATTCCCCAAATGTTAACAGTCCTTTCAGACATTTTACTTTCCCTACTACATATTGCCTCGCCTACAGGGTCCCCGTGTGGGTTAGTGACGTGTTCCCGATTCCCAGATGTTTAGCAGGCACGAGAGAACAGACATCGGATACCTAGAAGATACTGAAGTGTGCTCTAAGTCCCGGTGGAGAGACTGTGGAGGGGCAGAGACAGCGAAGGCTTGTTACAGGAGCTGCCCGCCTGGGTTTCTAGCTGGAACTTGGAGGTCGGGCACATTTCTGGATGTGCAAGCTACTAGGGAATGTGAGGGAGAAATTCTAGGCTAAAGAAATGAGCAATAATTTGAAGAAAGAAGAGACAATAAGGGCTGCTGCCTGCCTGCCTGGCAAGACAGAGTCCTGTGTTACAGTCAAACTGTATACACAGAACCCACTGACCCCTCTGACTACACCCCGTGGTGCATTTGCTGAACTGTTGTGAGCACCTGCTGTTTGCTGGGAACTGGAACAGGCTCCATTAGAACACAATAAAACTAATAATAATTCATAGAAATCAGAGGGCCTGTACTGGATGGAGCCTAGGGCTCCCAAAAAAGAAACTAACAGTATGATAGGCAGAAAGACAGCAAGTCCAAAATGCACAGTCAAGTAAAAAGCGCATTTCGCAATGCTTCCGCTTGGTCCAGGCCCTCCGATTTTCCTGCCCAGACTGCTGCAGTGGAATATGATGGCTAAAGGTAGGGTCTCTGAGTCACACCAGCTGTGTGATCGATGGCAAGTTCCTTAACCTCCCTGGACCTCACATTTCTGGGCAGCCAGGGAGTTAAGTGCACGTCGAACAGTGCTATTTTATGTTCGCTGTTGTTAGGTTATTATTGCATGTTTTTTAAAGTGGTATTCCTGCTTCCCAACTCCAGGAGTACAGTTTTACATGGCTGTCATAAAGGTGACAGATATGTCTACACTTCCTGGGTGTTTTTCAGCAGAGGCTTGATAGATTAATATCCAGTTTTCTCAGCCTAACAGATAAGGCCCCCTGAGCCGGTCAATTTAACTTGCTGGGTGCACGATCCACCTTATATTCTCCCACGGAGCTACTCTCCAGCCACACCTGACTACCTGTTAGAGAAGTTAAGTGACTCCCCAGGTGAGAGGGCTACGAGGACATTCTGGGAGGTTAAGTGACATCTCCAAGGATACTCTCTAACTCGTAAGCCATCCCCATTTCTCTCCATCCATTCCGCTGCCGCTCTTGAGAGCTGTCATGGTACTGAGATGGTTCACATTGGGTTCACATTGTCTGTTTCTGCCACTTGACTGAGCTTTTGAGGACATTTTGTCTCATTCATCTCTGAATTATCTGCACCTGGTACTAAGTGGGGTAACAACCTGGGAATTAATGCCTGCTTGATGAAAGCAAGTAGTCATGTGGATGTATTTGTATGTGCACTTATTTCTGCATTAAGACATTGACTTCTAGTGGGTTAATCAAACAGACGAAATATTGTTACTGCTAAGCGCTCACATAATGCCTTAGCTCTTAATGGGAAATGCTCGTGGTGAAATTTTTAAAGGGAGTGGCAAGCCAGACAAGGATGTCTGCTGATGAGGGAGGCGCCAGCCCTCACACGTAGAGTGTGGACTCTAGCCTCTCTGTTTGCAGTATCATTATGGAAAAGGATGGATATGATGTCACTCAGAATTTCAGAAAACTAGGAAGAGTTCTACTGCGTTGTTTTGTGTTTTGATCTTCTATATCAACATAAAAATATCCTAACTGTGCCCGTGTGTACAGTGGACATAGTTTTGTCACATATATTTCACATTATTAGCCTTTTACTACGGTCTAATGACAAAGGTGAGGCCAAATTATTTCTCCCCAGTTACTAACAAAGAGCCTGAAGTTCCGGGAATTTTAAATGAGGGGTGGTAGAGCTGGTAACCGTGACTGCAGAAGAAGAAAAAACATGAAATCCGTGTAGATATCAAAGTGACATTGATAAAAGACCACTTTCATAAATTAGCATTCCCATCCTGACTGACTCAATCAGCAGGAACAAATTCACAGGGCAGGCAGAGAAGAGGACGGGGAGGGTCCTGTTACAACTTACCAAGCAATGCCTACCCGAACCTCATTTTTCAAAGACAAACAGATCAAAACAACGTAGGAGCACCGGCTATTTCACTTTCTGAAGGTCCTGTACCCTAGTAAGCGGTAGGGACCAGAATATGTCCCAGATGTTCTGATTTCAAACTCACACATTTCCGAAATGCTTTCTTCCAGAGTCGTAGCCTTGAAAAGAGATGTGTCTGCATGGGTTTTAAAATTGGGAATATCCATAGATAGTCCCCAAGTCCCAAGGACCTGGCCACACCAGGTAAACCCAAGGATCAAAAGAAGATTAGAGAGAGTTCAGTTATTTCCTTTTCTATTTTTTCTCATCGCCTTTTCTATCTACTTTTCTTTGTAAAGTGTTTCTTCCTTTTTTTCCTTTTCCTCACTCAGTAGAGTGCTAGTCAGTAATTCAAACAAAAGGAAAACATAAATGGTGCTTCAGTATTAAGTCCTGGGGGAACACAGTGATTTATATTCCCTTTCTTCAGCAATATTTGCTATAAAGCTACTGAAGATAATATTTAGAGGAAATGGATATTTTGCCACAATTTCACCTTTTAATCCTTAGAGCCTTTCCTTGATATCTATCAGCAGTTCATAAAGACTTTAACATTTTATGAGCAATATGTTGACTTCCCTTTACAGTGGCAAGGAAAAAAAATAAAAATAAACTCTCGTTGACGAGGACTACCATGTCTCCCCATATGAAACCGGGTAATAAACCAAATAAAACAGGAATAAAACAATGGAAGTAGGTTCTAGTTTTGTTTACTTCCCCCACACACACTCTGCTGCAAATCTGTATGCTGGAAAGTTTTTTCTAAGAAAAAGGGGAAACGACGGTGGGATTTTCATCAACCTATGTCGAGGGTGTTAACGGAGAGCGATGGCCATTGTTTGGAAAGATCAGTGGGGGAGGCAGACAGAGAGACAATAGTGCTGTACTGTTTGCACTTGAACTCTAAACGCAGTTCTGCGGTGTCCAGTGGAAGAGATGGTACTGCTTACATTCTTCATAACGCCCAGGCCTGGCATTTATATCGTTAAGAGCTGATTTTGTAGGAAATCAAAGTTAAGAAATCTGAAACATTTGATATTGAGTAATAACTTTCCAGCTTTGGAGGAATTCTTCACGT
Organism: Trachops cirrhosus; assembly: GCA_028533065.1. NCBI lineage: Eukaryota > Metazoa > Chordata > Mammalia > Chiroptera > Phyllostomidae > Trachops > Trachops cirrhosus. The sequence goes on along the minus strand of CM052550.1, from coordinate 9,536,798 downwards.
GTGTATATCTTCAAGTTTAAGGGCACACTTGACTTGACAAATGTACTTTGAAAGGATGCTAATTTAATACAGTTTTTTCCTCCTCTAGCTGTAATCATTTGAATAGTGTGTGTGAGTGTTCCTTTTTAAAAGTCCATATGCCGTCTGTATGATATAATTTTTTAATCAACTCACGTCTTTAAGAATATAAACATTTGTTTTAAAAGGGGACTTATATCTATACCTAAAAATAAGAAAATCATTTTCACTTGCTGTAAATACAAGATAAACTTGGAAATAAAATGAATGAATACCAAACAATGTTCTTAACCTTCTAACAAGGCACTTGGGCTATGCTTAAGGCTCTGAGCCCGAGGCGAGCATTCTGTTTAGAGAGATCGGCACTGGGAGGCAGCTGAAATGTTCTCTCTTGACATAATCAGAGGGTTGAAAGAGAATTGAAAAGCAAGTAACTCTCCCACCATGAGATCCAGTGGTATTTATTTCCCGTGTCTGTGTTCCACCAGAAATCACCACGGGGTGCACACCTGCAGCGTGACAAATGCGGGGGGCCCCCTAACAGGTTTGGAAAGCCAAAGGTGGAATTGCTTTCAGTTTCAGTCTTTGGCTGAGAAATGGAGGCGATTTTACCTGCATTTCCAAGCAGTTGAGAGGGTTACGTGGAGTAGTGTTCTGTAAAAATGCCAGCGTATACTCATTGCTCAATTAACTCTGGTTTCCCTGAACCCTCAATACGGTTTGTGCTTTCATCCTGTCTATTCTGCGAACATTAAGGCTCCATTCAATTCAAGCCCACATACCCTTTCCTCACTCAAAAGTCTTTTTTAACTTGTGTAAGCCACCCCTCATTTTTCTAGAACACTCTGAGGCGTTTGTAGTCCTGAGGAAATCACATCCTCTATTGTGACAACTTCCCCAAGTATATCTGTCTGTGCTATTAAAAGCTACACTGGCAACAAAAACAGATAGACGTGTTGGGTGCAGTGAGACCACCAGGTGTCAGAACGGTGGAGGCAGACCAGACCTTGGTTCAGCAACCTCTGTACTTCGGCTCTGGCTAGGAAAGAATTCAGACTCAAACTAGCAGAGAAAGTTTATTCAGAAAGTCACAGAGGTAGAAGTGAGCCTTAGAAGAAATGGGTTCAGGAAATGAGTTACAGGGGCAAAAGAAGGACCCTTGCAGCTTAGGAGGGAGAAAGGTAATGCACCTGGAGTGGGGAAGAAGACGGGGAGCAGCGGAAAGATGCAGGTGTGCTCCCGGGAGGAAGAGTGCGCTGGGTCCTCCATCTTAAGGGCTTTTAACGGTGGAGATTTTAGAGGAGATCCCAGGGGAGGATCTCAATAGAATATTCATCAGCTTTCCAGGTTTGTGCTTTCAGGGTCTTGGTCTCCACTGATTGGTTGGTGCCAGGGCAGAGGGTCATTAGTCAATGCAGCTGGTTTTGCTGCTTTTCTGGGCCTGGAGCTGAAACACAACTGAGAGCTAGATGTATCAGATGCAGCTCAGAACCTCATTGTCCTGGAAGCTCAATGCTTAAGGGCTGTTCTCCAGCCCCCTGGGATGCTCCCCCTCTGAGAGGGTTTAAGCCACCTGACCAGCAACATGCCAGGGAAGGAAAGGTCAAAGGAGCGTCTGAACCACATGACCAGTGAGAGGACATGTCAAAGGATCTAAACCACAAGACCAGCGATATGCTAGGGGAGGAAAAGTCACCCTAGGAGGGAGGTCCTAATTCTCCCAGTTTTTCCTGTTGCTAGGCAGCCAGGGCATTCCACCCTGGTGACCTTTTACATCTGGCCCATCCTCCTTGCTCAGCTCATATCTTTCTTACTGCCTACCACAGACAGATAAATGAAAAAATATTAATAATACAATAAAATACAGGTTCACTACCTCTGGGAAGGGAAAAGGGGAAAGATTTTGAGAGCCATGAGATTCTGTTCATAGATGAGACTTTGAAATCGCATCACTTGGGTGTTAGATCTTGGGGGAAAAAGAAGTTTCTTTCTTAAGGCAAAAACAGCTTTAAAGTCTCATTAGGCTCTTTTTAAAAGACTTCTTGAATATCAGATATCTTTTCCAAAACACTTCATTGATTTAAGTGCAAATTAATCAGAAATGCATGGTTTCCATTTCCCTGAGAATACACATGGATTTTTACATCCAGATGCAAAACACCTTCCCTGTTTTCCATCACTTCAGTATTTGAAGGAGTACTTTAGGTGCTCAAGACTGACTCAGTGCCAAGTCTTGCCCTTGATTTTTACAAAACATGAGAAGCTGTGACTTTGACATGAGATTTCTCTGGCTCTCTCAATGAATGCTAAAGGAATGTGCATTCTTAGAATTCCTATCAGAAATGAAGTAATGAATAAGCAATGTGACCTTGGTAATCTTTCTAGACAATAGTGAGGCAAAGTAGAAAAAGCTAATGTGTGCCCTGACCAGTGTGGCTCAGTCGGTTGGGCATCGTCCCGCAAAGCGAAAGGTTGCCTGGGTTGCGAGTTCAGATTCCAGTTGAGGCAGGTGCAAGAGGCAACCGATCGATGTTTCTCACCTCGATGCTTCTCTCCCTCTCTTTCTCCTTCCCTTTCCCTCTCTCTAAAAATAAATAAGTAAAATTTTTTTTTTTAAAAAAAAGCCAGTGTGCTCAAAGATCTCAGACTGGTTTCCTGGCTTCGACTCTGACTAGCTGTTTCCGGTTTCCTCATCTGAAATACTGGGGCACTGGACACCATCTATTTATCTTGCAGCTTGCTGTGGGGTAGATATGGGACGGTAAATCAACAAAAATTCATGGAGCATCCCTTCTGTGCTCTGGGGATTCGAAATTAAATGAACAAAACACTTCTCCTGGATCTTAAAGGAAACTCCTCGCTCTGGAGAAAGAAGGTCACTTCTTCCTGCAGAGCGAGGATGCTGGGAATCCATCTCCAAGCTCCATCTTTGGGGCGGGGTGCCCCGTGTGAGAGTCCAAAGCTACAGAGACAGTGCACTCTGCCTGGAGGGTCACTTACTTCCTGCATGTGAAATTGCTTTGTAAACACTGAGGTGCCGACTTATGAGACACTAAAGAGCAGACGAATTCTCATTAATACTTGGTGTCATTATAATGATTGTTTCCACAAGTATTACTACTCTATTATGCAAATCGCCATTTGGGATCTGAGTTATTTCTTGATGTTCACTCTTATTGTGTCAGTTGGAGGAATCTTTAATTTCTTTTCAATTGTCCAGCCTTTTAGTGCGTTATCTTTACCGTTCTACTTCTGACCTCGGAGAGTGAGTTTCCTGGTTGTGTTTCCTTTTCTTTTTCCTTTGTTGTGCCATCCTCTTCTCTCCCTCTCTCCTTTCCAGCAAAATCTGCTCTGCTTGTTGAGTCCCCCACACCAGTCTGCTGGGCCATCTGATTTTTCTGACTCCACAACTAGGTCTATTGCTGGCTCCCTATTGACAGCAATGCCATAGCTATCTTTGCAGTCATATGTATTTGTTCATTGCCTTAGACAATGCAATTCTTCAGCGTCGACAATATGTCAGGCCTTGGCCTAAGTTTGGGATAATGCAGATAGGGATGATACTGTCTCTGCTTTCAAGGAGCTCAGAATTGGTCTAGTGAGAGTAATAGGCAAATAAATGTAAGATGATAGAGCAGTGCGTTCCGTCTCATGCTACAGAGGTGTGCAAGGAGGAACAGAGGTATATAATTGGGGATATGAGTGAAGACTTACGAGTGGAAGTCATATCTGGAGAGATACAATGGCCACTACCCATTGAGAAGCATCCTGAGAGAGGAGGAAAGCCATTTCTGTGTGCTCAGGGTCTGTTCAACAAACTAACCCAACGGCATCAGAGCAGGAGTTAAAACCAGGGGCACCTCCAAGGAGTGTCTCAGGGGTCTCCGGCTCCTCTAAAATTACCAGGAGCGCAATACACACACACACACATACACACACATATACTGTGTATATACATATACAAACTGTGTTCTTTCTATGGAAATTCAGGTTCTGGGAATGTCTCCAGAGGAGCCATATCTTCTTACAGCCTCTACCCAGGCATTTCTGGGTCCAGACTTGTTTCCCTGAGACCTTCCCTTGTGTAGGCTGGTCACGTTCAAGTCTCCAAGGTCCGTGACTTCTAGATAATTGGATTAATGAGAACTTTACAGCAGAGTTCACTGACAGGAAAGAGAGTGTGGCAGGTAGCTCCTCCTTTGAAGCCCTCAGCTGGCTAAGGGCTCACCTACCAAATGTTTTGAACATGAGTATGAAGCCTAATGGCTCATGCTTTTCCCTGTCTGACTTCTAGCACCTTCCTGACTTAAAACTGATACCACAGCCTGCTTCACCAGAGAAGTAGGAGAGCTCTCCTTCTGCAAGAATTTTGGCCCTCACCGTTTTTCTTCTCATTTATGCCTGGGAATCTTATGATTTCTCCTTTACATCATTAAATGCAAAATATTAACTCATATATTGTTATCAGATCATGAGACTGAAGCCGGCTTCCTTTTAACATTAGCTGCTTTAAGCCTCTTATTAATGAAGAGGTGAGGGGGAGCAGACAAAATAAGAAAAAGCACAATTTTATCTCAGGAAGGAATGCAATTGTGTGGGCAAGATATAAGCTGTTGAGAAAGCGATGCTTTGAAGGCGAAAGGCTGGCTTGCTGGAGCTCGGGATGTGGCGGAGAACAGTGGGCGATGCCATTCCAAGGGCTGACTAAAGTCTGACTCAAGGCCCTGTGTGGCTGTGGGACAGGACTGTACAATTAAGAGGCCTGGCCTCCCTGTAGGGGCTTCTCCAAAGACCCATGTTCTGGCCATCTGCTCTTTTTAGGTGGGCATTGATGGACTCACCTAAGAAGAAAGTAACGTATACTGAAAAGTAGACATTGTTTCTTTCATTGCACCTTTTAATTAAAAAAGCCCTATGCGTTCAAGTCCAACTAAGCCTACAATACCTTATCCGCAGAGAATGGATGAGACTTGGAGTGGTTATCAAACTGGTGAACCAGCCAGCGGGTCTGATTTACAAAACAAGGCGTGTGTTCAGCCAGGATTTGGATATATATCTCCAGACGCTTTGCTTTTTCTCCCAGGCCTCATGCCTCCTACCTCCAAATAAGGAAATGAACGTTTTCAAAAGACCGAGAAAGGTCTAGTTTGGCTAATGCCTACAGGGCAAACAGATTATGCCATGAAATGATAGTGGGGAGATGAAAAGAGGCCTAATTGGGATTCAGAGAAGTAAACTACATTTCCCTTCATAGTTTCTTCATCTGAAAAATTAGGAAGGTATTGTGGAGAATAAATGAGATAACATATGCCAGTCAATCCCTGTGGAGCCTAGAAGGATGTTAAACATCCCATAATAAGAATACCTGCAACTTCTAGAGCCATTTATCATCACGTTTTATTCCAGGAAAGTGATCATATGTCTTAGGTAACTTCAGGAAAGAATACGACCTGGTGAAAAATTAAGGTGTTCCCTGCTCAGGCACAGTGAGATAATTTGAGGGAAGAAAGCCAGAATAACATTAAGCAAGAAAGAAGAGGGGCAAAGTTCACCAGGCCCCATCATTTCGGCAAGCCACGTGCATTTGTTTTTTGCGGCTTTTGGAGAATGCAGGAGTCAGCCGTATCTCCATGTGAAAGGAGTGGTCTCCATTTGGGTTTCCTATGGGAAGATGACAGAAAACACATGGGGTACATCAGAACATATGAGGGCACAATTATTTTTTCTGATGTTGCTGTCTTCCTCCAATTTCCCAATAATCCTTACATGCAGCACACAAGATGGCCTGGGAGGAGTCTCTGGAGCTGCATTGGTGAGCGAGGCTCCAGAGTACTGAAATCATTCAGCCGAGACAAGACATATTAGACTGAGCAGATACTAAGTAAATGAATGGATCAAAAAACTATGGTACATTTACACGATGGAATACTACACAGCAGAAAGAAAGGAGCTCATACCCTTTGCAACAGCATGGATGGAGCTGGAAAGCATTATGCTAAGCGAAATAAGCCAGGCATTGAAAGACAAATACCATATGATCTCGCCTTTAAAAGGAACCTAAACAACAAAACAAAGAAACAAGTAAAATATAACAAAAGACACTGAAATAGAGGACAGGTTGTCAGTGACCAGAGGGGAGAGGAGAGGGAATTTCAGGGGAATTTCAGGGGAGAAGGGAAGGGTTTACGGGAACAAATATAGAGGACACATGGACAAAACTAGGGGGGTTGGAAATGGGAAGGAGGAGGGGAGGAATGGGTGGGTGGGCTGGAATGGGAATAAAGGATAGAAACTGTACTGAATAAACTAAAATAAAAAATTTTAAAAAAAGGGAAGGAAGTGAATGTAATCTCACCAGCCAATGAAAGAAGACCTTTTCTAGACTGCATTAATTTGGATCTGAGTACCTGAATGATGTTTTTCTTTGCCCCCCACCCCACCCCTTCTCTTCCCTCCTGTTCTCCCGGCTTCATATTTTGAAGACTACTCAGCTTGTTAGCTTAATGTGTTTTTCCTGGGCTGTATTTGCTGGGAAAAGTGACAACCTGACTTCAAATGTCCTGGGATCTGGTCCTGTTTTCTTTTTTTTTTTTCCAAGAGTTAGTCATGTTACCTTAGGCTCAGAAGTCAAAAGCCTTACCCAATTCTTTTTCTATAAAATGAAGAGGTTGAAGTAGATGATCTCTAAGGGCCCTTTTGGCTTTAAGAGCTTGTAACTCTATAACACCAAGGAAATAATACATCTTCTCTCCTCACACGATTATTGCAAGGATCAAATAAGAGAGTGGATGTACTTGGAAATATACGAAGGGCTATACAGATCTAAACAGTAATAGCAGAAGTCCGCCTTCACCTTGGACTCCAGTGCCGAGGAGTTAGACAAGACCTTGGAGTCCATTAGGCTTCATATTCTCACATGGTCTCCAGAATGGTGTTTGTTATGCTGAATCAGAATCACCTTGTTTGTTTTTAAAAAATACACATTCTCCTTGGAGAGTTTGACTTAGTTGGTTAGCCATGGAATCAGGTTCATATTTTTAAAACCACAAGCAATGAAGGAATTCTGATTCTGTTTGAGAACACATAATGTTTAGTTCATTTTGAATTGCAATGCATGAGTCTCTTCAATAATGCGATAATGTTATTTTAAAAGTAGGTTATGATAGTTGGTAGAATTTTAATTTCGAGAGGTAGTACTAGATTCTATGTAATGTGGGAAATGCTGTATCCTTGAGTAAATTACTTAACTTCTCTGAGCCTCAGTTTTCTCATACTGTAAAGAATACCAACAGTAGCCAATCCATTGATAGCACCTCAATAATTAGGCGAGATGGGGTGCATTCAGAGTGGTATGGCCGTAGACATTAGCACCTCACTAATTAAAGAGACACTATATGTAAAGAAACTAATGGAGTGTATTGTGTTAACTTGCCCATTAAAACTCCATAGCAATAAGGGTACTGGCAAAACAATGCTGCATAGTATTCATATTATTAGTAAATAAATCTCTCAGTTGCATAACAGGTGTTTAGATATCCTCCCACCTGAACGGATGCCAGTGCACAAGTGTGTTTACGGGTATCCCCTTCCCTCTCAGCGACTGAGTGTTTAGTGGGTGGCATTTGGGTGAGTAAAAGTACCTTCTGTTATTGTTAGCTTGTTTTAAAATTTACAGAGATATGCCCGAATACATGTCTTGTAGGGATTTCGCCTTGACTATTTAGCTATATTTATTTACACACATTTTCCTTCTCCAAACGGTCCTTCTCATTTCTGACCATTGTACGTCTCCTGAGCAAATCCCCTATTTACAATACAGTTGTTTTAATAACCTGTTTATGAAAATACAGATCCTGCCCATAGTTCCCCTATTAGCTACCAAAGAAAGTTTGAAACCCTCTTAGTAGATACAAGATGAAAGGCAAGTTCAGCTGTCTATCAAATTGTATCTGAAAAACTGAAATTTTTTTAGAAACCTCCATTAGGCCTCATACCACCCCCCTGAGGCAAGAAAGAAGTATTAGGCAGGTTTTTGGAGACACAAGCTGAAAACCCAGGGAGAGGTTAATCAATTTGCATCACGTGGCTTCTAGCTGGGCTGCGGTGAGTGAGGAACAAAACGGAATTTCTTCCTAGGGAGCAACTTACCTTCTTTTGATTTGCCTGATTACTGGAGTGTATGAAACTCCTGGAAAATGATGATGAATGTGCCAAAGAAACCCCTGAGAAAGGATTAGCGCGTTCATTTCCCAGTTTAGCCAATGAGTGATTTGTTTTTCATGCAAAAGCAACAGCACCTTTTTTGTTTTGCCAAACACTTCTGTGGGAATGACCCCTTTGAGGAAGGAGAGAAGGAAACGCCGCGCGATTCAGGAATTAAGGCAGCGATTGGCAGGATATTTCTCTCCACCTCCTTGCACCGAGCAACCTGCGCATACATTGCACGCTAGAGGGCACTTGAGGTAGCGGAGAAAAACGCCTGCACAGCCGCTTCAATGGGACCCGCGGCCAATGCAGGCTGCGGAGGCCTCCGAAAAGCCGTGCCGGGTTTCACGTGGCAGCATAGCTTTAATAATTGGGCAAACAAAAAAACTCCTTAGGTGGCATTATGCCGCTTGGACTAATAAAGAAATTCTGTTCACATTCTCCGGAATGCAATGTCCTTTCAACTTCTTGGAGCATTTGCCGAATGCCTATCTAGCAGCCTTCCCTGGAATTGCCAACCTGGTAACAATTGATCAGCACTGTAAACTCTATTTTAGGCATAATAAGAGATGCCGGTGGAGCTTTTCCACCCGTGGGTCTGTATGCCAATATACATGCATAATGATACATGAGTATACGTGTGCAAATTCCAAATGCGACATCTCCTCAATCAGACTTAAGATCAATGAGATTGAATTATTAGGTTTTAATATTGAATACAATCTGATAGTGAAACTTGTAGTATTTCAGGGGGGAGGGAAGAGAGGCTCTCCTTCCTCTTTCTTCTTTATTTTTTTTAAAAAGCACAGTGTGAACTCTTTTTCTTTTTCTTTTTGTCTTCATGCCTCCCATTTTAAAACAAGAGGGGTCTGAAGTTTTCATCAAACTGCTCTTCTCTATCAGAAAAAAAGAAAGTGAAAATGCTAAGTGAGTAGTCCACGAACCCTGGGCTGGCTTATTTGATAGCTTTGTACCAGTCCCTTCAATGACTCTGCTGCCCGCCCTCTATCCCCCAGTTTCTGTTTAGAAGCTGAATTGGGGCTTATCTCTTCTCTAGCACCTGGGAAGATGGGAGATAATGCCATTTTTAAAACCTTTTCCAAAAGGCTCTCAGCACAGATGTGGTTTTCACAAAAGTATTTACACCTCCATTTACTGAAAATATAATGGCCAGCTCCAGATTAGTAATTATAGTCAATATTAAGAGATCCAGGCCTAATAATTTCAGGGACAGCTAAAACCAGCGGCCACAGAATGTAGAGCATCACACTCTGAATGGCAAGCTTACTGATGTTTTCAGCCTGAGAAGCCATAACCACTTCCAAAGAAATCAGTTTAGTCGTACTAAACTTGGTCAAGTAACCACATGATGAATTTAGTGTGCATATGCTTTCCTTTATTTTATTATTTTTAAGATAGTATTTTGTTTCAGAAAATTCTTTATCTTCTCATAGAGGTAGATGTCACCAGAAAAAAACAAGCAAAACAATACATAAGGCAGCAGTTTCTTAAAGTTTAGCAAGCAGCAGACTCCTCTGGGGCATTTGTTTCAGACCCAGGCTTCTCAGCTGCACCCAGATGCAAGGCACGAGAATCGAATGTCTAGCAGATCCCCTGAGAACAGGGAGGCAGGACCTGGTCCAAGAGCGAGACCCATTGTGGTCACTCACACTCATGTAACTGGAGCAGCATCATATCTGTTTATGATTTTAAGGAGGAAAAAAAGTGATTTAAAACGAACTCTAAAACTTAAAAAAAGAAACTTTCCTAAATTTATTCAAACATTGACAAACTTCTTTAGGCTGCTTTCTGAATTTTTTTTTTCATCCTTATACAATTGGAGTTGAAAATAAAATTTTAAACTTTCTTTAGTCTAATGCCACAATGGTAATATATTTACTTAGTCTCCCCTGCTACCCATGAAAAAATAAAAAGGACATGGTTGCTTTTAGATTTCTTTATTAGGATTCCTTCACATAAAATGTAAAAAAAGGACTGTATTTCCTTAAAATATTACATATTAATGGGTGAAACATTTATGTTTTGGCCATCTTCATATTTTACATTCTTAAAGTTTTTATTTTAACTCTTATTTTCAAATACCATTGGCAGGTGTCCCGTTATGAAATCCCTTTGTTCACGGAATCCAGATTCCTCAGCTTTTTACATGTAGGAGCTATTCCATGAATGAATGAATGAATGAGTGAATGAATGAGTGAGTTACTCTAAATTTGAAAGCAACCAATAAATCTGAAAGTTCTCAGTGATCATACTATGGTAAACACATTTTATTTTTGTCTTAGGATTTTTTAAGATTATTTTAGTTTTTAAGCATGCACTGAAGAATGAAAAGGAGAAAAAAATGAAGTCAATGCAGCAAACAATCTTTATGTTCTATTCTACCATTCCCTGCTCAACCTATAGAAGTTGGAGTGTTCCCAGCTCTTCTACACCTTCCAGGCCTCTGCTTCCTGTAAGCATTCTGATTCCCTTCTCTCCAACTAACCATCCCTCCATTGACTATCTCCTGCAGTAAAAAGGATGGCAGAAGTCCCGCCCATAGTGAAAAAGTCCTGTTTTTTCCTACTGGAGTGCCTCTCGATCTTGTTCCATTGCTGTAGACTCCTCTGCAAAATTGTCTGCCTGTCATGAAACCCAGGCTGGGGAACCTTTGGTGGATACCCCACTCTGTGCATCAGTCAGCGAAGGGCATTCTGGATGCAGTCCTCTCTACCCCATCCCAAACTCTGTATCAGGTTATACTCCTAGCAATTCAGATAACCCCTTTCCCTCCCCACAAATGCCCCACAGCACATGCAATTTCAGTGTCCATTCCAAAAAGCCTATGTAACACAACCCTCTTCCTGCTGGAAGTCTATAACCCTGGAAAGGGTGTTGAAAAGAAAACACTTTCTTAAGGAGTTAGGCTCTCACCATTGTGACATTACACTGCATCTTATTAGGCGTGGGTGGAATTGTTAAAGAGGCAAATGCCTCGTCTTTCAGCATCCCTGATTACTTTAGAAATATCCTTATAGGGCTTTATAACATTGTATCAATCCTCTTTCACACTGCTTAATCATCCAGACCTCTCCTAAGAATCAGGAGGCAATGAGTAGGAAATTCCTACTGCAGTGCTTTGAGCAGAGATCTACAGGGCAGAGGGGACTACGGTGAATTCGAGTTGGCCGAAACTCAATGACCTGACCATAGCCGTAACTGCTCTCCGAGTACCTGAGGACAAGGTGAGTCAAAACATACTCATCCTAACCCCAGGTACGGAAAGCACTGGATTCTGAGTCTCTTCACTTTGTCAAAACAGTCCCCCCGCCCCTGCCTTAAGAAAATGAGATTTAAGGATATTGTCTGTCTCTACCATTCGGGCTTCCTCTGGGGATGAGTTTGTTATTCATGACAATACCCAGCCTTCAGCAACACACAAGCTTTTCTTTAGTTCTCACTGATGGAAGAAGGTGCCCCAAGGAAAGGTTCAGACCATTTGTTTAAAGTGCAAATGAGAGGCTGGGAGGGGAGGCAGGGGCACATCTGCAATAGTATCAACAGCAGAAATAAAGGAAAAAGCAGTGAAAGTGAATGCCTGGAAATGAAGCCCAACCCAAGATGGGATTTATTTCTTTGTCCACTTGGGACCGCCTGGTCTAGCAGCAGTTATATTGTGATTGAGGTTTGATGGCTGTTCTTTTTTCCAGACTGAATTAGCCAATTCCTGAATACCATGTAAGCACACAGAGTCTGTGGAAAGAACAAACAGTTATTTAGTGACTGCCTGGGGAGAAAAAAAATACCTCCTGGTTCTCAGCTCTCCCTCTCTGAAATTACTAAGTTTCTTGCCCATGACAGCTAGAATGTGAAACAGACACATATGAGACCAAGAGTCAATATTCTTTTCAACATTTCACAATGGGATGTTAGATGCAGCACACACACATACACAATGTCAAATCTGCATATACATTATAAGCATGTTGCGTCTGTTTTCTCATTCTGCTCACTCGGTCTCATTAATGTGAGTCAGACAGTACGAGCTCCGCGGACCTTGTGTCTGGTCCTCTGCACCCTCTTCTCCATCTGTTTGGGCTCTGTCCCCAGATGGTAAAACCCTTCCTCAGAAAGCGCTTCTCGTGCACAGGGAATGGACTGAATTGGGCATTTCTATAGAGGGAGTTAAACAAAAAAGTAAGGATTACTTTATCTTTTTTTAAAAAACTAATTTTATTAAACGATGATCACAGTGGATGATAACATTTCCACATATTAGCCTCAGTGATAAGAAGAAAATGGACCTCCTAATTTATGACCCCTTCTTCTTACACTGCCTCTCCCTGAGGATGGCCATTTCTCAAGATCAGAGTGGAGTCCGTCAGAGGACTTGAAGGAGCCACAGACAGGGAATCTCTTGGTGGAGGCTGAGGAGCTGCATGCATGATGCCTACGCAGAAACCTGGAGGCAGGACACACTGAGAAGACCTTTAGCGACGCCTCCCTTCATTCCCAAGCAAGTTCTGCTCCCCTTTTCCCACCTTATTGCGCACCCCTCTGCTCTCCCTCATCTCATCGCCCCAAAGGAGTAGAAGCCTGGGGATATCTGGGATGCGCTCCACCCTCAAGACCAAGGCACTCGGCCTCTAAACCCTCATCGTCAGAGAAGAAGGCAGCGGTCTTACAAACACCCCGCTCTTCGCAAGATGCTCTTGGAATAACAAGGAGATAAGCTACCCACGAGACCCCACAGCCCTGTGCGCCCTCTACCCCCGCCCCCCTCCACGGAGAACAGTTGTGGGTCTCTGAGACGCTTTTTAAGCTAACGCCAGCCCCAAAGCTCAGGTAAGCCTCGAGAGAGAAAGCCCCCGGGTACCTCCTCAGCATCCTTTTAGCATCTGCCAGCCTTCTTAGCTGGGAGCTTGGCCCTCCGCGGGCTGCGCGCACTGCACGGAAGGGCGCATCTCCACCCGCCGCCTCCTGTGGCGGCGGAGACGCGCGGGGCGTGCTTGGTCGCGAGCAGCTAAAAGTTGTGCGCCCACTTGGTAAGGGGGAGAGCCGAGGCGCCACGAACGAAGGGGGAAGGCTGGGAGGGGGCGGGGAGGGGGACTGCTTACACGAATTTCCAAGTGGTAGACCTGCCTCTGCGCTCTGCCCAATGAGATCCGTCAGGGGAGGCACCCGGTTCACTTTTCCACATCACTTCACAGTTACATTTGGCAGGCAGGCGGGCTCGCACGCCGAAGCGCTCAGCCCAGATTTAGAGGATTTATTTGGAATCTCCCTGCCTCCTCGAAGCTCGTCCTCTGTCGCCGGTTTGCGCACAGACGGTAGCGTCCACCCAGCCGCTCCACTTGGGGCTGCGGACACCCCGATCCCAGCGCGCCGGCTCTGCGTCTCCGCGCCCAGCCCCGCAGCTGCTATAGGCATGAACGGAATCCGGAGGCACCTGCCCAGCGCGCGGGGACCATTCGGTGCTCGCCGCCCTCGGGAGCCAACCCCGAGTCCCTCCAACCATTTGTGAACCAAGAAGCTTGAAATTCGCCAGCGCGGAGGCAGCCCCACAAGAGTAAGTGAGCCCCCTTTCCCCCGTTTTTCTCCATGCCCCAGGGACCCAGAAGGAACCGTTTCTTTTAGAAATTCCCATGCCCCTTCGGGCACCTTGCGCGCCTCCTTCCGCTCAGATGGTGGATGCGGGTTCCCAGTCCAGGCGGCGGGCTGTGCTGGATCTTCTTTCCTGACATGCACGACCGATTGGGCGCCTCAAGTCTTGCCTGACGATTTTTGCAAACCTCTGTGACAGTCGATCCTGGGGATTAGCAAAGCAGGCTGTGCGCCTCCAGTTTTCCTACCGGTCTCCCTCCTTTCGGTCGCCCGGCGATTCCGCCGCCCCTCGACCCAGGCAGGCGCAGCTGCAGCCGCGCGCCTTCACTGCGGGGGCTGCGTGGTGAATGGGAAGCACCTGCCGCTGGTGGGGAGGCCGGTGAGAGACGGCGAGGAAAGGGAAGGGGAATGGGGTGCCCGCTCTCTGGTTTGCTGCATCTCTCCACCCCCGAGGAGAGGGAGGGCTACCCCCGCGGTGGGGCTGCGGATCACGACTCGGCAGCCAGAACCCCAGCGCCAGGCTTTCCCACAAGTGGCTGCTCCAGCCTGGGAGGCGCGGTTCCGGCTGCAAACTTGCGGGATCCCGCGCCGCGCCGCGGCTCTGCCATCTCCAAGACGCTGCCCAGCACCCAGGCAGGACCCCCAGGCAAGGTCTTTTCTTAGGCGGCGAGGCTGAGCTTACAGAGGCCCCCAAAGGGGGGACTCCTCGGCCCCCCCACCCCCCTCCCGGCGCCTGCAGAGCTCGAGCTGCGCTGTCTGTCATCTCACCGCTCCTACCCGCCAACCCTTGGCGGGGGTTGGGGTGGCCGCGCCCCTGGCAGGACCAGAGGAAGAGAGGGCTCTCGCCTAGGTTCTGCCAGCGCGTAACAGGTTCCTAAGGGACCTACTCCCGTTCTCCTACGCTCCAGCCGAGGTTGGGAGACAGTGAAAACCTGCCGCCTCCGACAGTGATGAAAACAGGTATCCACATTTCCCCCCGCCCTTTCCCTCCCCAAGACCAAAGCCTTCCCCTTCCCAATCTGGCCGCGACCTCAAAGTTTCCTTGTGGTCGACCCTTTCCCGCACACACAGAGCCGGCGGCAAGTCGAAGACTAGCCCTTTGCTTCCGCGAGCGGAGATGGCAGCTGTTTGCTTGGGTTGCTAAATGTAAGAAATCAAACAACATTAATTGTTTATTGTTGCCAACGCACAACATTAGTCTGCAATGGAAAGTCGGGCTGGCAGCTGCTCACTTTGGCTCCAATTAAAGGCTAGGGCTTGTAATCGGGCGAGCGGGAGGGAGACAAGGACCTTTCAACTTTGCCATCCTTTCCTGAAGATTCCACAAGAGTTTGCTCTTTAAGAGGCAGGAGTCGGCAGTCCCTTAGCCCGCCTGAGCTGCTAAAGAGATCAGCCGGCTGCTTTCTCCACCCGGCTTCTCAGTACTTGCGAGCTGACAATGGGAAGAAGGGGACGCAGGAGAAGGTAGGCGACTGCCCTCTGTGACTTCCGTAAGGTCGCAGAGCCCAGAGGAGGGACCGGGTTCGGTTGGGGCCCTTTGGAAGCGCCTGTCCTCTTTACAACACTCCTGACAGCCATCTCAATGGTTAACAGCCCTCCCTGGGCTGTCACCTCCGGCTCCATTATAGGCGCTTTTCAACTGGAAAACTCTATGTGGGAAAGAGATATTTATGTAAGATCAGCGAGTGGGATTTTCCATCCATTCACCCTCACGGCTGTACCTCACTGCATGCAAAATGAGCCCTATCGTTCACACTAAACGCCACTGAGATTGCTGCCTGGCTACTGCCTTCCTCTGCCGGTGCACTTTTGCAGGGGTTTTATCTGGAGAGAGAGTGTGTGTGTGTGTGTGTGTGTGTGTGTGTGTGTGAGAGAGAGAGAGGGGGGGGAGAGAGAGAGAGAGAGAGAGAGAGAGAGAGAGAGAGAGAGAGAGAGAGGGAGAGAGAGAGGGAGAGAGAGAGAGAGATTTCTCTAATGGGAGACCTGATACCACTGAAGAATGTTCTCTGAGGGTCACATTTTTTTTCCACTAGAAGGGAGTTCTCCATAATCATCATGTCCAGACATGTTTTTCCACTTTCTGGAGCTCTGTGGTTGAAAGGAATTGCAGGGCTATCCCTCTTATTCAATAAGAATACTAATAGTAATATTCCGTCGTTCTGCCCGAGCCCATTGGAAGTGCGTGGTCACATTAGCCATCGTTGCTGGAGCAGTTGCGGGATTTTAAATCACCTTTGATGTATTGTTTTCTGGGCTCTGAAGAGGGCTTGGAGTTGAGAGGATCTGTGGTGAAAACAGAGGGAAGAGCCTCCGTGGCAACTCCGAGGGTCTGTCTCTGCTGTCCAGGTTGTTCGGGGGCTGTTCTGTGCCCCCACGCCACCAGCACGAGTCTCAGGGTGCCCCGTGACCACCACAGATGGGCCAGATGTTTTGGAGACACAAGCTCACGTTTTCTGAAATTTGTGCAGAAATGCGGTCATCCAAACTTCCGAGTCTTTCTCCCTTGCAGCCTGGATCTTGTATTTCCAATTATTACTATTAAAGATCAAGTCTTCATTTTAACAACCTGCAATCCCCTAAAACTCTCGAGACTCCAGACAGGTGCGTCTCTCCACCCAAGACTCCAGCCTTTCTGGGCTCCAGTTTTGGTGTCTGGGATGCCTTTTGTGAGTTCTTGATGGTGTTATGAATTTAGCTGTAGCCCCCACAAGTAGGACCCTGCTGTGCACATATCAACTCCGAAGGGAAGTCTTTAACCTGAAAAATAACTTTACTAGGGTGTTATGCAGAACTCTGGTTAAGGCTTCCAAAGCAACCCCTTAAATAGCACTCTTTAAATAGCCAGTGGTGGTATGCTGGCTCAAAAAACAAAACAAACAAACAAACAAACAAAACCCATTAGATAGGTCCATCAGGATTGCTATAAACCACTTGAGAAAGCATTTTTAAAGACTGTAATATGAATACACTCATGACACAACATTTCCTTGTCAGCTAGTTAAGAGCGGATACTCCTGGTTCCCAGGGAGCATCAGATTGTTGGAGCAAAACCAGGAAACTCGAAAGAATGAGGGATTCATGATCCTATTCGAGAAATCGTACCTCTGGGCTTTGCTTTCTAGGTTCCTTTCACTGTTTATTGGTGAGGAAAAAGAACAAGTACATAGAGGAAAGTTAGACTCCACATTTGATCAGCTGTTCAGAAAAACTTACTAATGCTTTAAAAAAACAATAATCTTTATTTTTCTGCTCAAGGTGGCACACTTTATGCTTTGTCAACATTCCAGGTTGAGCAAATTTTCCATGAAAAATCACAAGCTTTTCATGGATAAAATGACCTTCCATTTATACATCAGCAAAGTTTTGTGTTTGACAAATCCAGGGCCAGATAGAATCAGAGCAGCCTTTTAATTATCGAGGCAATATGAGGTCCCAAG
This sequence comes from Trachops cirrhosus, assembly GCA_028533065.1. Lineage (NCBI taxonomy): Eukaryota > Metazoa > Chordata > Mammalia > Chiroptera > Phyllostomidae > Trachops > Trachops cirrhosus. Next base: position 9,519,534 of record CM052550.1, on the reverse strand, counting down.
ACAATCTTGTGAAAATACTGCGTTCAATGGTGCTGCTGGTTTCAGTCATTTTATATTTCTTACAATATTCAGAGAAGCAGAAAAAATGTAGATTTCAGCACTGTTGGCATTCACAGCTGAAATGGACTAACTTTGCTTTTCAGTTTAGGAAGAGGCATCTAACTTCGGTGTGTTGTACACCTCCGGAGCGTGGAATGAAACCACGGCTGATTGTAGTGCGTGCACACGCACACAAACACAACTTCCAGAGCACCTGAAAACATGCCCAGATAACTAACTCATTTATCGGTTCAAGTATGAGGGGTTTTTTTTAATCATGTTCCTTTGCCATTTCATCCGCCCGAGATTGTTTGATTTGCCCTGCTGGCTCTTGAATTCGTATACCAACCAGCCTCTTTAAAATCAATGTATCTGTGGTGTGGGCATCTTATCAGTGTATATACTTGTGAAATAGAATAATGTTTTGATGTACTGAGGCTGTCATCTGATTTGGTGAGGTTTAATCAACCTATAACATTGGTCCTCTCTCATTTCATTCCCATGGACGTTGTGATAACCAATAGATTTCTGCTGATCTCTCGGTTCCCACCTCAGGGACCCACTTTGGATGTAACCATGAGGAGAAAATTAGTTCAACCTGGCAACTTCATAAGGAGTTCAAGGGATGCCCTGTATCTGCTTCTCCCCTGTGTTGCCGCAAAGTGAATCCCCCTCACCACTTCATGGCAAAGCACCAAGGCTGGTACAGTTCCTTGTTCCGATCATATCCCAAGCTTTTATTTCCCAAGTTTTACATCATGTGCTATTCCCTCTTGTAAATATCATCCATCTTCATGGTTTTGGAAGTCTTTTCCTTTCCGTCTTATTAGTAGGCAGAATATATAGATCTGATTTGGGGGTACCTCTTTGGAAAAGCATCATCAGAGAATAATACTTGTATTTAGAACCTTCAGATTCTTTCCTCGGCTACCTTTGCTGCCAAAGACAACTGCAAATGTTAGCACGATGGTCAGCTGAGGGCTAAGCTCAGAGTCGGTGCTCAGCAAATGTTTATTTGATGCATTCGCAATTAGCAAAGAGGGTGCATTCTCAGTAAAAGGGAGCGGAGGGCAGGATCTGATCAAATCCAAAGTCCGATATTGTAATGATCCACTTCAGTCTTCTCTACAGAAGTTTTGTAAATTGTGCTGAGTTTATTTTTAGACAGAGCATCTCTCTCTTAAAAAAATTGATTTTATTCATGTTTCACAAAGTATATTTTTCTTCCTTTGAAATCATTTTTAAATGATACGGGGATATAAAAGTGACATGAGTCAGCTTTGGAACAGTGAGAATGCCTCCAAAACTAGACTTGCGTCAAGCATGCTGTTCAACTGCATGTGATGCAAGGTTGTGTTTCATTGGGAAGAACTGCTCTAATTAGGAAGTGTCGCCTGTGTAAGAGGGTCTGCTCCGTTTCCTGGCTGGGGATGTCTAAAAAAATTACCAAGAGAAATTTACTTTTTATCTCTTTTCTTTGTTCACTTCCTCTTTTCTTTCTTTCTTTAATATGCTTTTTATTCAAATGGACCAGTTCATATTACCCTCTTGTGAATTGCAAGTCTGGGTATCTTAGAAGATAATTCTACTCTCCTATACCCTGCTTTTAATCAGCAACTTACCTGGCCCTCACATATACACACAGGGGAAAAAAAAATATATATAAAATTCATTTCATGGTAAGGTGCTTTTGTGGATGTGTCTACTGATGTTTTAAGCAAATTGAATATCTTGCAAAAAAACAGTAAGTGGAATCTTTTTAATCCTTTCTATGTATATAATTAAGTGAAAATATTATCAAAGTATATTCATGTGCTATTAGCAGTAAGAATAATATTTTCTAGGCATTGTTCCCTCCTAGAGAGAGTAATGCATAAAATATGATTATCTGATTCCTGATGTGACACAGAAAACATAAAATATGTAGATGAGGAATGATGCAAACACCGTAGGGGCTTCCTCATCTCCGAAGTTGATACAACAACCACAAGGGCACACCATCCTCTCTATTAGTCTACTGCCATTCCAGCTTGACACACAGAATTTAACTTTTCTCTATCCGAATAGGTCCACCTTCAAAATGGGGATGCTCAGAAATAGAAAAAAGTATATATCTATTTTTATTGTAATACAACATACCTGCCCTTGAGTTTCTCTAATATATTGTAGCTGAAGATAGTCTACTTCTTTTCAATCTGTATAAGCAGTCTAGTTAATTTTCCTGAACTCAATGTTCTTTGTGAAATCTCAGTAATATTTTTGTCAAACGATCGCTTGCTCTTTGACTGTCTGCCCATCATCTGTGTCTGTCGTTCGTGGTGATAGTATCAGTGGGTAGTGTGTAAGCTGTAAAGTCTGAGACACGAGAGCGACAGGAAGGCAGGCGCACTTGCAAGGTGGCTCCTACCCAGTCTAATCTAGTGGGCAGTGCTGGGGTACTCGGCTGCACGGCAGCCTCACTCATACAGACTCTGCAGCCCTGGTTCTATGATAGGCCTGATTGCAACCATTTCCACCTTTCTTCAACAAGAAGGGAGAGCGTCTAGTTTCTAACAATCGTCATTTCTGCCCAAACTCCTTGAAATACATGGGAAAAGTTTGTTGAATACTTGTGGGAGAACACACTACCTGAATTGAATCTCTAATTAGCATTATCTTTGCTGAGCTCCCTTCTGAGAAGTGTTTAGAAATCACCTTGACCTCTTCTCTGCGTTAATAGGGACACCCTACTAGCCCAGTCTCACAGAAATATAGATGGCGATGAAATGCGATGGAATTTTTCCTGTAGAAGAAAAGTACCAGGTTGTGTTTTTTCATGAGTTGTTATACCTTGGTTGAAAGTGAACAGTTCTGGTGTGGATGTGCATTTCTTGCCCTTGGCCTTCTCAGGAGAAGGTGGTGATGGGCAATGCCACATCTTGTATCAAAAAGACTGGGTTGACGGAAGTGGGGGGTAAAAATACTAGCCTTTACAGGCCTAAGAAAACTATTAGAAGTCACTGATTGTATGTTAGTGGCAGGTAGGGAAAGCTATTTGTGAAATGCTATTTTATTTGTACCTAACTTGGTTCATGCCATTCATTTTAAAATCAAGGTTTGGGAAAAGATTATATTTTATTTATTACATGTCTACATAGGACACAGCAAGGAATTGAAATAGAATCATTTTATAAAATCAGTTAAGATTCTTTGTTAAGCACATGGAACATCCAATAAATACTATTATTTCTGACAAAGAGTTTTACATACCTTATCTTGTTTAATTTTTTTCCTGCCATCCTTCAGTTAGGTAGTATTACATACAGAGCATCGGTTTCTTTCTCTTCGGCAATTGGAATAAAATTTGCCAAGGCCACTTGTGTTACAAATGATAGAACTGTGATTCTAGACTACTTCTGTCTGTGTCCAGAGTTGGTGTTTTTAATCATTGTTCCTGGGAGCTCCCCACAGTTCATCTCTATTATAAACTTGGTAAGAATAAGATTGAGTCCTATTGGTTGGTATGGTTTGAAGGGTGTTGCTGGCTTGCCACCTTGCAACCTCTGGAGTTCTCCAGATGAGATTCGAAAGTGGCCACATACATAGAGGGCAAGGAGACTGGAGAAAGGGGCCAACCGTTCCACGTTGGTAGGTGGTGGTTTTAATCAGCAAGGGAACTTACATAGGGAGTTTGACTTGGGCAGCCACAGACAAGTAGCTCTCTGAACCCTCCTGGGAGAATCTTAAAAGTATACATAGAGGCCTCAATGGGGTCCAGTACTGTGTTCAGTCTAGATGGTCTTGATAGTGCATTGCTCTCCCCAGGCTGCATTCTTGAAGTGGCTCCTAGCGTAGGAACAGTGGGCACAACCTACATTCCAAAGACCAGGAAGGAGTAAAGAGCCTCCTTTGATTGCCCAGGTCCAGCTGGAGGGCCATTGGTGGTCCCATTCTCTCCATGGCCTCCTCCAACAAATAGTTAGTATAAATTGTTTTCACTCCTTCTTTCTCTGACTATTCCACTTTGAGCAGGTGATTTAAAGTCAGCAAAGGATGTGACTTTTAAATGAAGAAGGAGGGACTTAAAGTAGACTTGACCAATGCCTTCCAGGCATTGCCCTGTCTTGGATGAGCTTCGACTTCCCCTCATCTTTTTGAGATGGTCTCAACACAGTTCTGCTTTAAGCAAGTTCAACACAATAGGTTTATCTTCAATAACTTAACTGACCTTATCATTGGAAGAAAGTTTTTATAAATAAAGGCCCAGCTCTATAACTCTAGGAAAGGGACCTTATTCTGACCTTCTGGACTTTGTCACAGACCATGATTCCCCCTTCTGAAATGCCTGTGAGTTTTAGAAAAGCTTCTATGGCAAAAGAAGGTCCTGACTCCATTTGGGGAAAAAGAGAAGGGATTTATTTATTTATTTTTGCCAAAATAACCAACAATTATAGAACTTAAAGAAACTAATACTCCTGGCAGAAAAAGAGGAGCACGTCAGTAACTGAGCGAAATCGATCTAACGGGTGTTATTTTGGCAAATGATATGCTTTCGGGTAGACAGACAGAGCTGGATAAGGAGACCATCTGATGCTTAGGAAAAAATGATCAGAAGGACTGTGATTGGGGGGAGAAAGAAACAAACAAATATGTGTATACGTTTGTGTACATGAAGCATTTAGATCCTGTTCTGCCCAGGGAATCTGGTCAGGGAGCCCTGAAGGCTTTAGGAAAGGTGATTCTCTTGTATTATTTATACTTGGACACCGGCGTGTGCCATTCCTTTCCAAGATCCAAAACCCACTTCTACCTGTTCTGCCCTGGTCACCCAGTGCTCGGCCTAAATTGCACGGGGCCACACCCCCGATCACATCCCCCCGTGTTCCTGAAACACCACTTTGAATGCCGTGTGCATTTACCTGTTTTGAAACAGCCTGCTAATGGCTCTAAATTCAAGGTCAGAAACATTTTTAATAGAAACTCTCTGGTCCTGCGTGTCATTTTTTGCCTCCATGAAATATCGTGGCCACTAGGCCCAGTGGATAATAAAAGCATAATTTCCTGTCAACCACAATAATCTTCTGGATTGAATCCTAAAGTGTCTGTAAAAGCCCATTTTTATTTTAGACGTCACCTGTCTGTGTGTGGCTTATCATTTGGAACTTGACATTGTTTGCAAAACCAATGGTGCAGTATGTTTTTGCATAATGACTTACCATATTTGAGAATTGACTGAATTCACCTTGATCCAATGTTGGGTCAGGAGAGTAAAATCCGAGTTGTAATTAGAACTGTCTCAGAAATGTGAGTGTGAATGAAAAGTCAGATTACAAGTATCTTACCCAAGAGAAGATAGCTTCTTATGGGGAAATTCTAAAGACTTTTTTTATTTGGAGGAATTCCAGAGAGGCTGTAAAATCTCTTCATCTCACTATCTGGGTGTAAATCAATGTAGCAGCATTATAATAAAGTGGCTTGCTTGGCCAGGCATACATATTGTGGTTGGAAAATCTAAAAATGAATTGATTTTTTAACCCAAGCTTTACACCCTTGCGTAATTTCTTCTCCCTTGTATACAGTGAACCAGTTTGGGTATGCCACTGCCATTTAAAATGTTTATTAATTCTGGTAACAGTCACATAGCATGTGGCTGCATTTCAAGAATTCTTTAAAACTATTATTGGATCACCAAAGAGACAATATAAGCTGTGCCCAGGACAGAGATGCAAGAATATAAATAATGTGACTCTAATTGTCATAGTTCCATTTCTCTCCAAGTGGCAGACTTTGCTGAAGAAAAGGGCAAGTCTCACCAGCTCCTGATAAAATGCATGCGTATTGGGACATACCAGTCAGTGGGGCCATTGTTCCCTTGTCACTCCTGAAGTTGATATGAAGTGTGGGAGGAATATTATGACATCATCCAAAACCCTATATATTCATACACTTCAGTGCAGGGTTTCTAAAAGCCTGATATATGTGTGTGGTCTTACATACGCAGGGATAGTAAGTAGTTGATGGGCGTGGCTTTAAATGACAGGAGCAGGAAGTGATTTTCCCACCATTGAATCCTTCAGGTCATCAAAAGGAGATGGTCTGAATGGGGAGCTGGTCTTGCTCTCTGGAATGCCTGGCTTCTCAAACTGTGCTCCTCTAATCAGTAGCCTCTGCGTCACAGGAGAGATGATTAGAAATGCAAAATCACATGCCCCCTAGATTCGCTGGTTCAGAATCTGCATTTTATCTGAATGTATACTAAAGTTTGAGAAGCACCCCACCAGGGCTGTCCTGAAGGTAACTCCCACAGGACGCATCAGAGCTGATTGCCAAATGTTCAGGAACTTCCCCAGAGCTGGTTCATGGTCATTCTAAGCTTGAAGTTGGTCATGGTAGAAATATTTCTATCGTGGAAATCAGAAATCAGGCATTTTTTTAATAATTTTCCTTTCGAGAGCTACTTATTAAATACTTAACAACACACTCTTGCCTCTCATTGTCACTGGTCTGCCCTTTTAACCTGCAAAACACACCTTTTACTGAGGTGTGACACTGGGCTTTGACAGTGTCTAGTTAGGAGAAAATAAAACACTACTTATCATACCAATTTCTCTGTGCTTCCATTTGCTTTTCCCTAAAATGGGAATAATGATATTAAAGTCATAGTAACATGTACATTATAGGGCTGTTTTGAAGAAGAGATATAAATACACACATGGGTGTAACACCTAATGCGTGTAGGTAGGTACACATTTGTCTATAGTCTTTGTTGATGACTTACCATATCCAGACATATAGTAAGTGTGTGTGTATGAGTGTGTGTCTAGTCCGTCTTGTTGATGGACCACTGCCCAAACATTTTCTAAGTGTTCAGTGTTCACTTTTATGTTTTGCAGAAAATAATATTGGCTTTCCATTATTAAAGAAACATTTAAAAAATAGAAACTGTTTCAATAAAATTTGAAGTGATAGTACAAGTGATTCAAGGACGTGGCCACATTTGAGGAGGGGGTATAGGAGTGTTTCAGGTGCTAGAAGCTTTGCACAGGGGGTGTGGCGGGAATGACCAACAGGGAGGCAGAAGGGTCCCTGCAGAGTTGGGCTGATTTCTTCCTGGAGGTCTGCCAGGGCTCTGCCACCAACCGCAGGACACTGGCCAAGTCATTCTCCCCCTTCCTCTGGAAAATGAGGGGTGGCTTTGGAACACCACTCATCTCCCCCCCATACCCTCTCTGTGGGAGGGAATGTATTTTCTTCACAAAGCTTTGGGGAAATCAAACGTGCTCTTCACTTCACAAAGAACTGGCAGTGAAGAAGGCACCCTAGTCGATAAGTACTCTGTAGCCACCATGGCTAGGGTGAATGTGGTGGGTAGGGAGGAGGTGCTGTGCTCATGGGTTGGATGAGCTGGTAAGTAAATGATGTGAAAGCTACCCTAGGTGCTGATTCATTCAGAGAGCCTGGACCAGTCAGTGGTTTTGTCCCTGTCCATTGCTGGACTTAAATGTCCTTTCACACCTACCCCTCCCCAGCTGGGTAACCACTTCTCAACAGGTAGATGACATGCCCTCCAGGAAGCGTACTGCACTGCTGCCAAGATGAGTATCTTATCATCACTCTGTGTGCCCCTCACTTTTCTCAGATGGTGTTTCACTGAATATCGGAGGTATATATTTCTTAGTCTTTACCCTTTAGACTCTTTGCTTCCTGGAGATAAGCTGTCTGACCTGGTTGCCTTTCTATTCCCAGTATTGGGCACGCAGTAGTATGCTCAGCAGATATTTATATAATGACAGGAGGGGCTGTGGTAAGAAAGAGAATTTTGGAGTTAGATTACCTAGCTTGAAATAATGACCTGCTTATTGGAGTTATTCTTTGGGCAAGTCATTTAATTATTCTGTGCCTCAGTTTTGAGCAAAACAGCACAAGGCTTACTGAGCTTTCCCTAATTTGTAAGATATTGTGTTAATGGATGTTATCTTGGGCTCTGCCTATACTTATTAATCCTTTCTCTCTGACTCCTGAAGTTATGGCATTGTATGAAATTGTCTCAGGGTCTATCATTACTTTTTATCTCGTTCTGGCGAGTTCAGGAAGGATACCGATCACGTCACATTTCATCCTGAGTGCTACTTGATGGTTTCCATCACACAAGTGTCTATTATGAGTTTAAATTGGGATTAAACATCCCTATCCCCAAATCATTAACAACACAGCAGGTGCCAGAGTATACTTGTAGCGGATTTGGCACAATTTAAAAACAATGGTACCTTCCAGCTCTTCCTAATAGCTTTACCAGGATTGTAATCTTTTAATCCTCTGGGTAGGTATTATTATTATAGTTTCTGTTATTGTCTTTAGCTGGTCCCCCATTAGACAACTGGCGAGTGTATTTTTTAAACTAGAATTCAAATTGCCGGCAGGCTGGTGATGCCCACATGAAACGATCACACACATCTTAGGACTCTGCCTCTTCGCATCCAGGCCAGGGGTCTTGAGCATTCAGGTCTAGCCTACCCGCAGCAGGGTGTCTTTGTAGCAAGCAGAAAGTCCCCTTTGCCTGAGCAGCATTGAGGCTGAGGCCCCATGACTAGAATGAGTCCCACCTTTGGTATAAAATGGTCCAGCCCCTTCCTCATCAGCATCACCCCCACCCTCCCACATACCACGGGAGGAAGACTGTGACTGCTTCTCTGGCACTCCAGGACCTTGCTAACTCCCTCTGCAGTGGTCACACAGCTTACTTCTTGGCTCCTTCATCTCACTTTCTCACCAAAGCCCCTACGGGGTGGGGACCATGTCAGCACCACCTTCATAGTTTAGTGACTGCTTCCTGTGCTCTGGCCGCTTTACATGCGTCTTATCTCTGAATCACCCTTCTGCCCGGAGAGTTGGAATTATCCTTGTCATTTGACAGAAGATGAAACAGAAGCTCAGAGAACTCCAGTATGTCTTCCGTCATGACAGGGGACAACGGGAGAGCTGGGATTCAAACCCAGGCTTTTCTGCCCCCACAGCAGACACTCTGCAGCATTGCCACACTCCTCCCTCAGCACTGTCCCGGCCCCGCAAGCTGGAGAGATTGTGGCATGTGATGACTGTGCTGTCAACGCTAAGTAAATACGTGGACTGGCAATTCAGAAATGTTTTAACATTTTGGGATCACATATCAAGACCTTTTGAGTTTTGCTTTTGAAGCCTGCCCCGGCCTGTTCTCACACTAGGATGAGAAGAGGTCCTAGCGGAAATGTGCTGGAAAGGAAAGCTTGACCGACTGCTGAGTGTGCCGCTGTCCCAGGGAAAGTCAGGACATTGTTCTGAGCTGGTTCCCCATCGAAAGCTTCTCACCAGTTTCTGAAATGGCTGCTTCGTGCAAGGGCTCCTGTACTCGCCACTAGGGTGGAGCCGCTTTTGGGGTACAGAGTCCTAGGGATTAATCTGAGCCCAGGCAAAATGTGACAAGCAGATCAGATACCGCTTGCGTTGGCAGCAGGATATGGGTCTGCCCTTGGCAGCTAGCTTCACTCTGCCCACTGACTAGCCCCCCATGCCAATGACTGTCTTGCCTTCCCACCCTGAGACAGAATAGCACCAGGAACCCACAGGTGAAAGGTTCCCCACCTCATTAGGAATTCCCTGAGCCACACCGTTGCGAGTGGCGCCCCGAGGAATTATTTTCCCATTTAATTTAATTCAGCAAGGCTTCTGTCTGGGATCTGCAGTGAACATTATTTTTTTTTAAATAATTTTTTTGAGAGGGAAGAAACATGTTTGCCATGCTGAAGGTAAGCAAAAAATGTATTTGACACCTGAGGTAATGGGGATTTTTTTTTGGCCCATCCCTTTCTGAATCTCTTCAGTTGAAAATTGTATTTATACTACATTCTGCTCCCCAAGGAGCTTTTCATAATTTAAATCTCCAGTTCAACTGTGCATTTGGAACGGGAGTCCTGACACTGTCCTGATTATGGCATATAGACTGGACATTACAGGGTTTCTCTCTGGGAGCATCCTAATTTTATTCACTCATTATTAGCATCCTGGTGGAGAGTTGCACTCTGCACCCTGGACTGGACGATCCCTTCTGATGGGTTGTGGCAGCTAAGACTCTTAAAAACTGGGGAAATGTCCCTTCCCATTCTCATGCCTAAATTAAAAAAAACATACACACACATTAAAGGCTAGTTTCCTCACATGGTTCAGCATAAAGTGAACTAGAACAGATCTTTACACTGGTAAAGAAAGAAAGAAAAAAAGAGGGAAAGGCAGAGGAAAAGAAGGAAGAAGAAAACAGTAGATGCATGTACCCTTTGCAAGAATATAAGGGGGCTTCGTTAGCATACGCCCCAGCTTGCATTAGAAAGAAAAAAGAATGTGAGAAAAGTGAGTGGAAGGGATGGAGAGAAGGAAAGGAAGGCAGGCAGGAAGGAAGAAAGGAAAGGAAGAAAAGGGAGGGAGGAAGGGGAGGGAGGGAGGAAGGAAGGAAGGGAGGGAAGGATGGAGGGAGGGAGGGAGGGAAGGAAGGAAAAGCCAATTTCTATTGTAGTCTAAGCAATTTTTGATAAGTAACGTAGATAAAATATTAACACTAAAATCTAAATGAAGCTTGCAAAATAAAAGGGCTTGTTATTAGCCTACTTGCTCTGATCCCTCAGATCAACTTCCTTAACTCAAGTTTCAGGAACTGTCTGGTGTTGTGCATTTACCTGATTATGAAAAGCAGTGATTTTTTAAAAACCTATTTCAGTGGACTTTTTCTCTTTCTTCCTCCTTTTTAAAAAATTTTTGCAGGAAATTTCAATGAAAAGGAAAGCCGATGGACCTTGGCCTTAGAAACTCTGTGTAGGCGATGCCTGCGTTGTCCCGTGAGCACGTGGCAGACCTGTGAGTAAATGCTCGGCCCCGCGTGATGAAGTGGATGGCTGCGGACCGGAGGCTAAACAAGTAATTGTCTCATTTCCGTGGTGATTTGCTTAACTGGTGGGACCATGCCAGAACGGCTCGTGCAAATGCTCTTGGATCTTTGGACCCCTTTAATGATATTATGGATTACTCTTCCCCCTTGCATTTACACGGCTCCGCTGAATCAGTCTCAAGTTGTAATGAGTGGATCCCGTTTGGAACTAAACAGGCTGAGCGAAGAACAGCGGATTTTGAACCGCTCCAAAAGAGGCTGGGTTTGGAATCAAATGTTTGTCCTGGAAGAGTTTTCTGGACCTGAACCGATTCTTGTTGGCCGGGTAAGCTTCGTTTTTGAGATCCCCATCTCAGGATCTGTTCCTTGTCTTTCGATCTTAACGTCAGGCGTGTCACAGTTGCTGACACACTTAGCTGTGAGTCCTTTTGGCCAGATGGTTTGTTCATTTACCTATTGGCTTCCTTAGGAACATGAATAATCTCGTGGTAACAGGTCTAAATGGAGACAGGCTGTTCTGGGAAGAAAGCTCATCTCCCCCATGCCTTCCACTCCATCGTAGCCACAATAACACTTGTGTAATACACACACAAATAAGATGTTCTGTCTCATTTCATACAAGACACCTCTCACTTACAGCACTTGGAGAGGTATGCGTTTTTTCCCGTTTGAATTTATACCACCTTGATTCTTAAACTGCTATTTTGTTTTATTTTATTTGGAGACCATGTTTCTCCAATTTCAGGTAGAGTTTCTGCCTTTTGTGTGTTAGTGTTTTGCTGTGTCACTCATTAACCTGGGATTAAGAAAGGGAAATTTCTTGCCTGGAGGCTTGACAGTGCTTTGTACTACAATTCGATAAACTTGGCAGTGGGAACCTCGTTCCTTCACTGTCAGATGGAATCCAATATATAGGATCCAAATTGTACTGTGGTGGCGTATGTGAGCGCATGTGTTAGACTGGATTTACATTTGTTTTGTTGTTGTTGGCAGGTTAGACGTGTGTTTCTGGTGCAGATCAGTGCTGCCCGCTTCCCAGAGTCGCACTGTGGGTTACTGAAGACCATGCGTGTTGATTCCTCAAAACCGCTCATGAGCTTCTGTTCATTTTGACACGCACCAACTTCGTAGGTAGAATTCCAACGACGAGTCTGCCAGTGGCGGATTTTCCTGATAAGTCAGTCACATTCGGAAGTGAATCCTGCCAATATTTTTCGTTTGCCAAATGCAGCAATTTAAAAGAAAAATAGGAAGGGAAGTAAATGCTGATCTTTAAGACTTAAGTTAACTCTTCATGTTTTGCTGGGAGCTTCTGATTGCTTTTCTGCTTCTACCTTGCAAAGCAAATTGGGCCTGTCCAGGGGTTGTTTTCTCATTTTACATAGTTCTCCTTGGGCAGAGGAGACCTGGGTAAGGAAGTACAAGTCATTCAAAGGACATTTATTGAACCCTTTCTATGTTCCCAGTGGTCTTTTAGGCACACAGCAATGATTCCTGCCTTCAGGGAACTCACATTCTGGCCCATACTGGGTGTTTTCTATAATAGTGTTGAGTACTATTATAAAAGCACTTTGTGGGTATAATTCTATTCCAGCAATAGTTCCTTCCCCCTCTCTCTGTGCACATGTATACCTTTATTTAATAAGTCCAAAAGATAAAAATCTCTGAAGGAATTTTTTTGTATGCTTGACACAAACTCAGGCAGCAGAAGTGACTTGGATCTATTTATAGTCACAATGCCTCCCAGTAGTCTGACTGTTCCTACATTTGCCAGCAGAGATGCTAATGTGTTTGATTACAGGGTGCTGCCCCAGACCCTACTGAGGATGTTATTTACTGAAGAGTTTTTATAGCTTGACATGTTTCTAAATGTGAAAAATTCTGAATTCCAAAACTCATTTGGCCCAATGGGTTTGAATACAGACTTCTTTTTTAAAATTAATTAGTTAATTAATTAATAATTACTTTATTGTTGTTCAATTACAGTTGTCTGCATTTTCCCCTCACCACTCCCCCGCACCCTAACCAAACCCACCTCCCCCCCTTGCTTTCACCCTCCCCCTTGGTTTTGTCCAGGTGTCCTTTATAGTAGTTCCTGAAAACCCTTCCCTCCATAGTCCCCTCCCCTCTTCTCTCTGGCTATTGTTAGATTGTTCTTAATTTCAATGTCTCTGGTTATATTTTGTTTGCCTTTTCCTTTTGTTGATGAATACAGACTTCTTGACCAGCATCATTTTTTTGTAAGTGCAGGAACTAAGACTTAGATGGATTAATAAAGCAAACCCAGATCATAGAGCTAGTAAATGACCTGAGTTTGAATCAGGCTAGAGATTCCCAAAGCCATAATTTTACCCACCATATCCTATTGTACCTTAGTCACTAGCTTCCACATGTTTAAACTACAATTTGCACTTAAGAGTTACTGAACATTGAATGTAGAGTCCTTAAATTCTTACTTTTTGGACATTCAGAACTTCTTTAGCCAGCTGAAAGGCAAATCACTTCATACCACATGAAATTCTGGATAATTTCAACATGCATGATCAATAGACATCTTCTCCCTGTTTCTATTAGTTAACTCTTTATGGAGACACATCATCACACCGATGGTATCTTGTATAATATAAATAAACAAGCATGCCATTCCCAGGAGAACTTTTCCCTTTATGTGAATAGAAGAAGTAATTAAATTGGGTTTTGCTTGGGACTCATAGACTCTGATGACTAAATTCGCTTCCATTCTTTGAGTGAAGTAATAGAAGCATTCACCATCTTTTGTGACTTAGTAACACTCAGGAAATCCATGCTTCTTTGAATGGCGGAAATGTTGCTAATGGTCCCCCAGGACTTTGAAGTAGCCAAAATGCTCCCACATCTTGATGACTGATTTTCTGCATTTTCTGTCTCTCTTTTGCACTCGCTTTCATTCTCTCTCTCTCTCTCTCTCCCTCTTTCCTTCCTTCCTTCCTATTTTAATCCTCACCCAAGGACATGATTATTGATTTTAGAGAGATGGGAAGGGAAGGGGACACAGAAACAAAAAGAGATATTGATGTGAGGAAAAACACTGATCGGTTGTCTCTCACATGCCCCCAACTGGGGGCTGAACCTGCAAACCAGGTATGTGGCCTCCCCGGGAACTGAACCCACAGACTTTCAGTGGACCGGATGACGCACCAACCAATGGAGCCGCCAGGCAAGGCCAATCAGTGAGCTCCTTTCCTTTCCCTACCACAGCTAATTCCCAAACAATTGCTAAATCAGAGCTAAACTTATTTTATGAATAAACTTTTACACAAACTATTTCCGATCGTCCATATTTCCCCTTAAAGACAAGTGTTGCTGAATTATTACAGTTTAGCCTTTAAGGATCTTGGGTTGTAGTGAAGCCAAAAATACATTTCAGGTGACCGCTTCTGATTACAAGGCAGGCTGAGTGTGGGGGTGATCGTATCAGGGTGCCCACCGGGGCTTCACCGCATTTTATCTCTGTGCACACTCTTCCACGTCGGACTCTGAACCACTTCATCACTGGGCTTCTCCCCAGGACCTGGCTGAGAAGCATTAGTTACTTTTGAACATACCTGCTCTTCAAAAGGCCCTCCTGTGAATCTCGATGGTGAGGGCCTTTGGTCCAGCAGACCGAGTTCAAACTCAAGGGCAGAGCTGTTTTTGAGTGAGTGACTCTTCACACATACCCTGACGTCCTCCATCGTGTGCTTTTCCTGTATTGGGTGGCAGCTGGATGCAGAGCAGGAGCTTACCCTTAGAGATGCACCCCGCAGAGGTCTCAGTATTGGCTTTGCCATTTTCTGGGTGTTAAGCTTGGGAAAGTTACTAATGCTTTAAGGGTAATGCAAGTAGGATACATAATAAGAGTAAATAAAGTAATGTATGCATGGTGTCTGCACATAATTATGGCAGTGATTATATTAATTGCACGTGTGTGTGTGTGTAGTTGGAGTGGTGTACAAACTGAAAATTACATCACGGAGTGAGCAAAGCCCTTTCAGTTGGCCCTGGTTACTTCAGGGCGAAGGTGATTTTTAGGTGTGTCCTGAAGGGTGACTGTCACTTATCCAGGAGGGGTGGGGTGGAGTTGGAAGTTAGGTGGCCCAGCTGGACAGAAAGGTCTATGCAGTGTCACAGGGGTAGGCTAGGACTGCTGAAGGGCCCGTGGGTCAGAAGCAATAGAAAAGCCTGTGTATTTCCTATTGAATTAAAATTCAAGTTGAATTTTATTGAATTCAATTAATATTGAAGTTGAAGCTGAAAGCCGTATTTGTAAAGAAGCCTTCCCCTGCCCCATTCTGTCTGAAATACAACTGTCCCATTCTCAGTATTTTATATCCTTTGACATGCTGTATTCTTAGTTCTTCCTGATAACCATTATCTCATGTTCTCTATTCTTTATCTTGTTTATGATTTTACTAGAACATGCAGTCTACAAAGAAAGGTTGATTTGTCTCCTTTCTTCTTCACTATATATCCCCAGGATCTAGAACATGGCTGGCCCACAAGAAGTGCTCAGTAAATACTGTGCATGAATTAATGAATTCATAATTTACCTAAGCAATGGAGGAATTTACAAAAGTAATATAAAGTCCATCAGATTTAATGCAAACAGCATTTTTCAATAAAGAGAACACCCATGCATTGCTTTCATGCTCTCTCTTTCTTGCTAGTGTTTTACAGACCAGCTGGGTAGTTTAAACATTGTTTCAGTCTGTTGAATTTAAAAGTCTTCCATTGAGGAAGTGACAGTGGACAAGTTGACTTACTAAAACAACTCTGTGCGGAGGTTGCAGGCTCCCCTCTCTGGGGGCTGTCCCCCTTACCAGTGGCAGAGCAGTGCTGGGTGGGGATTCCATTATCTTTGCATCCATCTGCAAACTTATGCTCGTGTTTATAGCCCCAAGTACACCAAGAGTCTTCTTTCCAAAATTCTGCAAAGCAAACAGACTCCAGTTCTCTGTAGATCAGGGCGGTTCAGAGCCTGTTCATAAACACATACATGCTTAGCATCCCACATGGCCCAGGACCTCCAGCATTGCCTTTCTGTGCCAACGTGGCCAGCCAATAAGCTGGTGCACTGAGCCCTTACCCCGTATGCTTATTTGTTCTGCTCTCAGGCAAGAGAGAGAGAAAACCCATGGTGGTTTTATAGATCTTGCAACTGAGACCAGAAAGAGTATCATCATGATAAAATGTGCATGGGCTCTTTCATAGTGACAGCTTGACAGCATCCTGAGGGCCCTTCACTGGGAGCCACCGAGATGGTCCCTCAAGGCATTCTACAAATATTTGTCGAGCACCTACTATTGGCTAAGCATTTTCACCTATGGACTCTCAGGTCTGAGCAAACAAATGCATACCCCGTCATGGAGTTAATGCGCTACTAGGGGAAGACAGACATTAAAAAAATAATTGCGAGAACAAATATCACATTAACACAGAGATAAGTACTCTGAGATGAAGGAACATGGTTCTGTAGACGCTCATAGAGTGGAAGCTGTCCTATTCTACGGAGTGATGGCATCTTCCCTAAGCTAATAACCCGTGAGCTAAGCTAATAACCTGAGCAGCCATAACCAAGTGGACCAGGATGTGGAAATAAAAAGAGAGAGCATTCCCAACAGAGGAAATCTTGTGTGCGAGAGGCTATTTGAGCAGCCGAGAGTGGGTTGGGGTAACTGGAAGATGGAGAACTGGGGCTGGAAGCTTCAGAGTCACAGTGCAAAGGCAGGCAAGGCTCTCCTGGAGATCTGGCTTCTTTCTTTTCTCTCTGCTACAAAGTAGCCAAAAGAGAAAGTCACACGACTTCTCTTGGCCACACATCTTCCCCTGTATTGAATAATTATATAGCGAATTGCAGAATTGTATTTAAGACACATATCCCCATGGAGTGGGGGGTGGGGGGAAAGCAATGTTAAAAAAACGTGTGTAACATCTATCAATTTTTGGTCCAAGTTCCTTTGACGCTCGTTCTGTGATTGTGTGATCCCCAGTTCTTCCGAGTGCTTTATTTTGAGGGGAAAAAAATGGGTTTGCTGTCGAGGTGGTCAGAGATCTGTCATAAATCCTCTCTCTTACATAAATTCCTCTGCTCCCTTTCTCCCCTTCTTCCCTCCTACCTGGGCTTGTGAACAGCTCCTTATTTGGATATAACTCGCTGGATGGTGCTGCCACATCTATTTATAATTCTCTCCCTCCAAGGCACTGACTCATTTTCTCTCTTTAAATATGACCTTCTAACCTCCCCTCTCCCCTGTAACTTGGAAATCCTTTGGGTGGTGCTTAGTATGAAGGACACGGGATGCCAAATAATTACACTGTATTACAGTTTACGGTATCAGTGGCCGGGAGGAAAATTGCATTTGACATGCCATTATTTTTGCTGGCTGTTTGCATGTTAAGAGCACTGGGCTACGCAGCCACAGCCAAATTGTCTCTTCGGCCTTGCGAGAACAATTCCCTGTCAGTTTTGTGAAGCTTCTGCCTACTCAGACAGAGCCTTGTGCACCAATAATTTGGCAGGGATGCAAGTCAGCATCACGCGTCTCAATCTGGCCCAACAACAAGGCTTGCCTGCTGCTTGCCCAGTGTCCCGAGTTACAAACAGCAGGCACCCCAGAGCTGTTGGAAATCTTTCGATGCTGATATAAATAAATGGAATAATATTAGTCTTGTAAGTCAGCAGAAACCCTAACCACACACACATACACAAATGCACATGTGCAGTCTATTAGCTGAGTTTCTACGTGAGTCCATCCCCACGCATCTTGTAGGGAGGTCTTCCTGTAGCCCAGGCCCTCAGTCTGTTTATCTCATTCCCTAGCATGGGACCAGATGGGAGTGTACGTGATCTGTGCTCACCTCTGTAGATGCCCTAAAACTAACGCACTCAGACTTCTCGGGAGAGGAGTCCTGCATTTTTTGCAGGTTCCCTTGGGGTCATCTCATCAAGGCAGATCTTTTTGTAGCCATATGTGTATGAGTGATTATGTAAGCTTATTTTATGAATAAGTGGTACAAGGTAGTAAGTATGAAAATAAAAGAAAATAGAGAATTGATTCCTAGCACAGATTTGAAGCCAAAGGTCACAGGGAAGAACTGGGCAAACAAATGGTTAACAACTTGAAAGAATTTCACTGTATAGTTACATGACACAATAGTGTGAATCATTAAAAATTATTAAGGTTTATAACCTGGGAACATGATTGCAACAGAATAAATGTCAGAGGCAAGGTGTAAAATGTGTATAGAATATAATTTGAAAATACAAGTGTGATATGAACAGAGTACCTGGCACATATCTATTTATATATGTATTTATGCATAAAATATGTATATGTTCAAACATTTACAAACATAATGAACCCTGATGTACCCATCACCGTGATCATCCATATTCGACACTCTTCACTATTCTGATATTTTTTTAATTACCCCTTCTCTTGATTGTAAAAATTAATGTAAGCAGAATCTTTATTATGTCTATAACCACTACATACTGTTTTTGATGTAAAAAAATATCCCCAATTGAAAATAACTTAAGATCATTACAAAAACCTAAATGTGTGATTATATCTAATGAATTAATTATATTCAGTTAACATGCATTAAAAACAAAATGAGTTAGTTCCTGATATTGATTCATATTAATAACTATACCACAAATCAATAAAGTGTAACCTGTAAGAAAGTACACTAATATATTAAAACTTTTTTCCAATATATGTGATTAGATTATCAGGTATTTTTACTTCATAATTTTTTCTTGCATTTTATTTCCTAGGATGTGCTATGATTGCATTATAAAACAAAATAAAGTAGAGGAAAATAAATGACATTGTTATATTGTTCCATTTTCTGCAAATCAGTGCAATCTATTCATAGCAAATTCATGGGGACCATTATTTAATGTGAAACTCATTTACTAAATAGAATCTTTATTTTTTAAAAGTACACCTGTAATATACACGTGGAAGGCCAGTCTCATCAATTCATAAATTAAAGTGCTAGAAAATGTAACCATTTTTGTGGAACTATGGAGAGAGAAAGAACAGCCACAGCCTAGCTATGCGGCTAAAGGCAAGTCAAACAATTCTCATTATCATGGGGCAGCCCTCGGAGTAACCAGAAATGATTTTACTTCTGGTATGGAAATGGGAACTGTCTTTGGAAACCAGTCAGCCTGCATGTAGTTTATAACCTTTCAATACATGGAAAGTTATTTATGGCATTATGCTATTAAGAAAGAGAAATGTGTTATAGCATTAACTTGGCTAGGCGACTTTTTAAAAATAGTAGTTGCTTTAACAGTTCAGCATTTTTTATCTAAACATATTATTTCCATTGGAGTTAATTTACTGCTGTACACACCCACCCACCCCCACACCCACGCACTTTGGTGTTATTTGGTCATGCATCCTCTTGTTTCTGGCTAAGTCTCCATGTGTTTTGAAATACAAGGAAGACAGTCTTGTCAACATTCAAGGATCTGGATATTCAGTGAGGATGTGATATGTTTTCTCATCAGCAGTGGCTTCCTCACCTCACATATCAGAGCATGTAGATGCTGTGTCTGAGGGAAGAAATAAACACGCTGTATCTTCATTCAAAGTGAGGCTCTGCAGACCAGCAGCAGCAGCAGCACCTGGCAGCCAGTTAGAAATGCAGGATTTCATTTACTCTCTGTGTCCCCGACTTATGGAACCAGGAGCTGCACCTTTACCACTATCTCTAGGGAAGGCCTTTGCACGTGAAAGCATTCAAATGAAAACGTATCATTTTTAAAGAAATTGATCTATCACTAAGCTCAGATCATGTTTTTTGCTCTTTGTAGCAGGCTCAGTAAAGTTTGAATACCACTCAGAGGAAAGGGTCGTGGGGCCTGGTGTTTGGAAGAGCCCTGGGCAAGGATTTTGGTAGAAGCTGCTGCTTATCTCATTTGAACCCCATGTGGTAGGTGCAGGACACCATAGGCTGTGACATCAACTTGCAAATGGGACACCTTTCTGCCACAGGTGATGGGGGAGGCAAGAGCCTGTGGTCGCCCCCAAGCTCGATGAGTTAACGGAAATTCTTCCCTGCTCAGATCCATGAGCTGTTCTTCCTCTTCTTTTTCTTCTGCTTCTCCTTCTCCTTTTTTCTTTTGCTTCTCCTTCTCATCCACCTCTCCTCCTCCTCCTTCATCTTTCCCCACCCCCTGCATGTGTTTACCACAACGGGCAGATGTGCTCTGAAATTTGCAGAATACCAAATATCACTGGGCTTCCACAGGAATCGATAGCGAATCCAAATGAGCTTCATCAGAGAGCTGAGGAATATTGGGGGAACAGCGGGGAATAAAACGCTGGATGCATCTTTCTGTTTCTCTAATCCTAAAAAGCCCACCTGCCTCGCAGAGATCTTTATTGCCATGAATGTAAAGTGAAAACCAGGAAACTCATGATGTTGTCCAGGGACATTAAAGTGGTGGGGGAGGAGAGAGGAGGTCTTAATTAGCCAAAATATACAGATAATATTATTAAGTGTTTACAATAGACACTTTATAAAGTTTGCTTGTTTGGTTCTCATAGCCATCCTCTGTTCATTGCTAGACCGGGAGAGAGTCACTGAAGGGAAGAGTTATTTGCATTAGAAATTATAGTTTAGACAAGTAGTGAATAAATGGTGAAGCCAGGAGTCAAACCTGGGTATGGCAATCCCAGAGCTTGTTCCAGTAGCCATGGCAACACATCAGCTCATGTGAGCCCCACGTGGGCGGTTCTCAGTGAGCTGGGCTGCCGCCCCAACTTGCAGGTAAGAAAAGTAGGACTTATTGAATTAAACCAAGGTATGGTCTCCTGACTACAACGTAAACAGTTTAGTGAGACTGGAGTAGGCACAGCTGCCTGTCTAATTGCAGAGCCACTGCAGTGATCTCTTTGCACGCATCTTTAAATGCTTTGCTCGTCACAGTCAGAGGTGGGTATAAATCCTCTGAGAGAAGGAAAGTGTCCTGGAGACTTATGCATGTGGTGACTCTTATTTCCTTTCTGGGGAGATGAAGCTTTCACTGTCTGGGCCTGAGCAAGGCCAGGACATGGGCGAAATGACTGTGGATTATTCTTCAAATACAGGGGCTAGCATAGCATCTAACTGTCTTCTTTGCTTTCCCATTTTAAAGTATATATTTAAAATGATTCTGATGATGAAGTAAGAGAAAAATGATGTAGAAGAAGGGACAGCAAAAAAAAGGGGAATATTTTTTGTAATCCTCACCTGAGGAGATGTTTATTGATTTTAGAGAGAGAGGCAGAGGGGAAAAGAGAGAGAGAGAGCCAGAGAGAGAAACATCAATTGGCTGCTTTGGGCCCTGACTGGGCAATGAATTGACAGCTCTGGTATGTGCCCTAACCAGGGACCAAACCCATAACCTTTTGTTGTACAGGATGATGCTCCATCCAACTGAGCCACCTGGCCAGGGCAGAAGGAGAATATCTTTATTGAACATTTCAGGTACCTGGCTACGTGCTTTCAACGTGTTTACAGAGAGAGTTCTTCTCTCCATTTGACAGATGAGAAAATTGACACTTTGGGCTGAAGTACGTTCTCACTGGTTAGGTGACTAGAGTGAAATGATTCTAGCTCCTGTGAATTGAGCAGAATGCTTAACTACTCTGAGCAGCAACATTAAGTCAGAGAGTTCTGGAAGCTTCGGGCATGCCTGGGCAATTTTGCGGGTTCCTCGCAAACTGAGAATCACCAGGACAACAGAAAGCAGAGTGGAAACCATTGAGTGGAAAGGGAAACTCTGTCCACGCAGACAGGAGCTAAAAGAAGACAAAAAGCTCGCGCCTTCCCGTTCATTGAGCAAACTGTGTTCTTGCTGAGTTATTTAGTACCCGTTCCTAGGACACTTGGGAACGGAGCTGGCGGACAATATCACAGAGACTCCGGCGTGGGATCTGCGGCTCGCTCAGCTCTCCGCAGGGACTTCCTCCCGGCGCCTCTGCCACCTGCGAGAGTCCTTTCCAAATGCACGTGTGCGCTTCTCTGTGCCATCTCTTCCTTCTGAGCTCTCATCACAGTGACCTCCCTGAGGACAGTGCTCCTCGGCTACCGATGCACTTTGGCCACAGAGAGTAACCCCACCCCCTTTCCCCTAACAGATTGTTTCAGGACGTGTAATTTGGTGAAGGAGCAAACCTGGCGATTACAAATGCCTAAATCCCGTAACTCCTCAAAGCAAGCCAGACTCTCTAGCCACTCAAAGGCTTTATTTGGAACGTGGCAGGGTTATTTATAGTGGAGTTTTCTTTGCTTTTATTTATTTATTTATTTATTTTAGTGTGCTCGTGGGACCCTGGGAGTAGAAATGAATTTCTCATTGCAGTTTGCCTTTTGTCTTCCTCTTGCTTGCCTGTGTGTGTGTGTCCCATTATTTCTCTCTTAGAGCAGTGTTGTTTTGACAGAACTCATCCTCTGATTGTGTCCCTGCCTTTGCAGGAACATTTATAATCAGCCTCGCGAGGGGCTTTCAGAAATCATTATACATTTGCAATGGCTGGTCCTATTGATCACGACCACTGTTTCTCTAGTCTCCTCTGCTTTTCCTGTCATTAGACTCACACTGCAAAGGTCTTAGGTTTTTTTATAGCTGAAGCCATAGTCCACATCCCAACTAGTCCTTGGGGAGTGCATTTCAATGCTCCAAGCTTTTCTTCCATACCGCAAGTTAGAGAAAACAAGCAGAAAGGAGCCAAGAGATAAAATAACAAACACGGAGACCTGCCCATCCCTGCATCCCACCCCGAACATACAAATACACAAAAACAGAATGAGATAGTGAGACAGGAGTGAAGAGACAGGAATGACACGGCTGAGCAGCAAAGAGAGAGTAAGACAGAAATCCCGAATTACAGAGAGAAAGTCACGTCACCAATGCTACAACATAAGAAAGGAGCCTTGAGGCAGAAAACGTAGAAAGTGAGCAAGTTTCATAGGAGCACAGAATTTAGAAAAACCCTCAGAGGATCAGAAGCAACGAGAGAAAAAGAATGAGATAGACAATGAAGAGAGAAAAAGCAAACAGAGAGAAGCCAGATGGAGTGGATTTGGGTCCACTGAACCCAAAGGAATTGCCGTAGCCCCCGGACGGCTGGGCTTCTGCACCCCGTGGCTGCACTTCCGATTACGCAGGTCCGCTTTTCCCGAGAAGGAGGGCCTCTGAGTCTGACACGTGGCCTTTGCGGGACAAGCGTGGCCGGCAGGGCCGGGCAGGGCTTCAGGACAATTTGAGAGAAGCAACAAACATGATGATCTTTCTTCCTTCTAAAGTTTTTTTTCCAGAGATACAGTCTGGCTTTTAAGTTTATTTACTTCTCTTGTAATTGGTGCTGGAAACTAGATCTTGATCATTTTACTTCAAATCAGATATGGAGTGTAATAATTTAATAATGGGTCTTTCAGTGAAATCATCACACAGTTCATACTTCCGTACCATGGCATTGAATTTACTTGGTAAACTATGTAAGTTTATTAAGGAGGTGGGGAACTGAGAAAGGATTATGGGTAAGCCCGTGGACAATTTATGTCTTCTCAAACTCTCTAAAATTATAGGATAGGTTTTTGAAACATTAGAAGAAAAAATGTGTTATTATAGTAGAATTTATATTTCTAGTATAAAAATTTAATTTATGCAAAGAATTTTAAATAATCTAAAATGACCATAGAGAAGGCTGAAGGTTTCTATTTTTGTACTTTACAGATACATTTGAAGACCTATATGTTTTAATGGTTTGAGAAAGAGTTGGCAAGGTGGAAGTTGGAGAACATATACAGGCGGGACCAAGGGAATTAACACTTCTTAAATACGTTGTGCTTTCAGGATGTAAAATGATCTTATTTAGCCTTTACTTGGACTGTGAGATAAGGCTATGAACATCGTGCCCATGTCCCCTTAACAGATAAAGACACTCAGGTTCAGAAAGACTTAGTCACTGTCCCAGAGTGGCCATTTCAGTGGGGAACAGGGACAGGAAGGCAGAAGGAGCTCGTTCCCAAACTTGCGCTCCTTCCCGCCTCCTCTCTCACTTTATTTGGTACTTCTGTATGTTCTTTGCACATGGGTGTGTTCTTACCAAATAGGGAAACGTCTTACTTTTATACAACACAATTGGCTCTTCCAAATATTTCTCTGCATCATCCCAATAGCCCAGAGAGCTAAGTAGGGTAAGTAACCAAGATGATCCTGGACCCACACTGGAAACCAGGCTCTTGGAGACCTTGTTCGGTGTTTTCTCAAACAACCTCCCTGCCTGCTCAAAGTCTTCTTCGAGTCACTCAGCATGGCAGAAGGAAGAGTTTCCCTCTGTGGTGACTCACCTTCATGACGAAGTCTGCTGAGATGAGCACGTTTCCAGGTTGCACTGCAGAGCAGGCTCCTTAACACATGGACTCCAAAATCTCACAATGCACCACTGTGACCAGGGAGGGAAGGCCTGGTGATATTAGCCTTTGAGTCTACCATGCAGTCACATGGTATATGTGATCTCCTAAATCCAGGGACTGCACTGCTTTCCTACTTGCAGTGGCAGACGCAGACTGAGAATTGGGTTAGTAACAGACATCCTCCCAGAGAGTGCCACTGAATGAGGCTTTCAAAGGCACCTTCTGCCTTGTGAGCTCCTAGCACCTGGTTCCCCCAGATTGTGTCCCTTGATACAGCCTAGCACGCCCAGTTCTGGGTGATGCATCACCTAGGTCAGGAAACCCCAAATGCAAGAATGCTGGAGAATTGTTCTGTGAAGGTGGGAGGCTGGCCTTTGCAGCTCAATCTTTCTTTAGGAACGTTCACCAGGCTTGGGTCTGGGCAGCAGAAGGTGGAGCGTTGCTGTGTCGCTTGGGAGGGCAAGCCCCGAGAGATGCTTTCATCCTATGACCTGGCAGAGAAGCTGGGCTGTATTTGCAAAGGAAATTCTCAGCCTGGGAGCTGCTCCCTGTGATGTGATGGGGAAGGAAGAGTCTGCATGTGAGGTGCCTCTCTTCTGAGAGGACTTTTGGGGGAGATGAAGAAAGGATGCCTACTTTGGAACTGGAGGCTTTGAAAAGTCTTTGCAAATGCATAATCCTCTGGCCCTGCTCATCGTCAGCAAGTTCCACAAGGTTCTGGAGTTTTCTTTTAGGTTTTATTAAAGTGTCAACATAAGGAAAACTCTTCTGACTCATCCAGTAAGGGGTTGAGTTTTCATTTTCCCTCCCCTGAAAACAAAGCATTAATGTACTGAATATAGATTTCCCCTTTGGTGATGAGTTCCACCCTGGCCATACCAGTCAGGACTACTTTCTTTTGAGCTGGGTAGGAGTCAAAATGATTCCCTGAAAGAACAATACAGTCGGGTATGACAAAGTGTTCTTGGCATACAAGTACAGGCTCACCACCATCATAATAATATGCATTGCAATGAAATATTAAATCTGTAACACCAGGTAAGGAGGTTGCATATAAGGAATGTTATTAACACATACTTGATAAAAGCTATTACACTGCGGTAACTTAGTGCTATTCACTTGCTGTTTTCTGCAAAATTTTGAAAGGAATTGATTGTTCAATTCTTGAACAGGTAAAAAAAATCTGTGATTTGAAGTATCCATTGAAGTAGAAGCTAACATTGGCACATTTTATAAATATTGAATGGAATGAAACTTTGGATGCATAATTATTTAAGCATTTTTATAGTCCTTCCACACATTCATACCACCCAAACCCCTTTTCCACTCAGACAATTAACTTTCCTGCTAATGGATAATTATTATGCTGAATGTTTCTGATGAAGTATTTTTAGATACAGTGAGGGTTAAATTTATTCTCTAAGATAAATTATATTATACGTTCACCTAAAATATGCATTGACTTTTGTGTTTATGAAAATGAGGTATTTTACAAGAAGTGTAGACTGTTTCATAGGTATTTCCAGTCTGTAGACCCCTCTGAAGAAAACCAGGAAATCTGGTTGCTGTTAATAATAAAACTAATGGCCGATGTTTTGAACACTTTTATGCTAGCACTTGGATGAATACCATGGTGTACCTTCTTTAATGCCTCCAAAATCCTTATGAAGTACACCCTGTAATACACTTCAATTTAAATAGACATAAGCAACTTTAATGGGATTGTGTAATTTGCCTAAGGTCAGCCAGCTGAAAGTTGCTGACTCAGATCTCAAACATCAATATATTTGCTATTAAATTTTGCCCCCAAACTTTGCCAACATATCATCTCTCATAAAAAAAGTTGAAGTTCATGGTAAAGTATTCACATGTATATCATTTGATTAAACACACACACAAGAGAATTCAGAAACTAAGATGACATTCCATGGATTTATTCACTTTTTACTTTCAAAATCAATACACTTGATTAACTTGTTATTCTGAGGGGCCGACAGATAATCAGATAAAGGTAGATGAATGTTCTTACTCGGCATATTTTGGGGGGCACACTATGCACCATGGCCTTCGCGGAGATGACCCAGGACTCTGGGTGATGTAAACATTCACCTCGAAGGCACAAGGCAAGAATCTGC
Source organism: Trachops cirrhosus (assembly GCA_028533065.1). Lineage (NCBI taxonomy): Eukaryota > Metazoa > Chordata > Mammalia > Chiroptera > Phyllostomidae > Trachops > Trachops cirrhosus. Next base: position 9,493,029 of record CM052550.1, on the reverse strand, counting down.
AATAGCGAAGTGGTATTCACTCCTTGAAATAAATTTACCTATTTTTTAAAAATAATACCCACTCATCTTCCCAGCAGCAACATCGCTCCCAGCTCACCTGCATTATCCAGATTTCATATCACCCCTGGAAAGGAACTGACAATAAAACCAGCTTGAAATAGGGAGGATTTCTCTCCTCATGACTCTTAACAGAACACATAGCTTGAAGCTAGTGCAACTTTCCGGGCAGGAAGAGAGAGGATCACTATGTAAATCATTAGCGCTGACAAGTTAAGCCTGCAGTCAAAAGCAGAATGTATAGTTTGTGTATTAACCTGAGGCTATTTGTCTCCATGGGGTGACTTTTTGAAAAGAAATCTGTGCAGCAGGTTGATAGTCATATACATACACACACATACACACACTCACACACACACACGGTATTTTGCTCATGTCATCATGGATTGAACTGAATTCCAAGGTTTAAATGATCCTCAGAGATGTTGATATCCATCTCTCCATCCTGACCCAGAAATCCCAGGTCAACAAGGAGAAGTGAAAATTCCACCCAGAATGTGTTGTTATTTGATAAGCTCCAAGTATACTTGAATTAAGCATAGGGTTGGGGCTGGGCAATTATGCGAGTTAATCTTCTCCTTGTAGGTGGTCACATCTGGTGTTCCAACCTAATGTTCTCTGTTTGATCCCAATCATTTTCCTACATTTCAACACGACATATTCCCCTGCATGTGGAATTCCTGTGTTTCTTCACCGCTTGTGTTGACGACTTCAAAATCCTTCCCGACCCACAGTGAACAGCAGTTACCAGGATGTCACCTTGGGGGTGTCATTTAATCATTCAGACTCATTGAAAATGTTACATTAAATGAGTTGATAGGAAAAAGATAGTGCTTAGAATAGTGCATAGTAGTGTCCTGTAGTTGTTAACTATACTAATGATAATAAAAGTAATAATTGTCATTCACCAGCAAGTAACTGGCACTACATTTACTACCAGAATTATTACTGCTGCCACTGAAAACACTATGGAGTTAGTGTCTACAAATATTGCATGAGAAAAAAATATGCTAACTTTTCTCAGCAACCATGTGAGAAATTGAGCCCAGAGAGACAAGAAAGGGGCTGAAACTCAGATGTCAGCCCACGGCTTGATTTCTTCTCCGTGCCAGGATAATCTGCTGCCACCTCTTTCTGTTCAGTTTTTGGCAGATTGTGGGTACGTGGTAAAAGTATCTTAGTTGAGATATCTGTGTATCGTTTTTTAGAACTTATGAAACCACTTAACAGCACTAGTGGGTGCTAAATAAATGCATGTTCTCTTTTCTTCTGGATTTCTCACATTTTGAAAACCTGAAGAGGTGGAACATGAGCTGTTTTCAGCCTTGCGCTTCTAAGATAAGAGATTCATTATGACTATCTTTTTTTCCTGAAGGAACATTGAACTCACGTCCTTACAGTATCTCCGTGAGCACAGTGTGAACATCAGAAACACATGCGACGTTATATGTACGTACATTACCTTCTCCGGGGTGCTTGCATATCGTGATCTTTACCTGATGCTTTACACACATCATCTCATTTCGTTCTCATCATAAACCTAAAATGTAGGTGTCATGCTCTCTGTTGCCTGATGAGAAACTGATATACTCCATGAGGTTAGGTAAACGTTCCAATGCCGTGAAGAGAGATCTGGATCTGCTGATTGCTGACCTTTCTCTCTCTAGCTCCAAAGCTCTGTTGCATTCATCAAGCTGCCTGTTTACAAGCAGCCTGTCACTTCCATGATTTTCTTGCTGCTTTTACAGAGAGTTTCTACCCCCAGGTCTCCATCCTCTGTTTTAATAACTCCAGTCTGCAGATGTGACGACGTAGGAAAGCTGTGATGAAGTTCTGTTTCAGCCCCAGATCCTTGTGTCCATGAAAAGTTAGTGTAACTTCTCTGAGCTCATGTCTTTCATCTGTAAAATATTTGGTCATTTAACATTTTGCATTAAATGAGAGAACATAAAAGAACTACCTCACACAGGATGTTTTATACATTGGGCACTTGGTACATGGTAGCTACCTTTTAATTTTTCTTAACTCTCCTGATTATTGTTAATAATCTGATCATGTAGAGGTACCACAAATCATTAAGATTTTCTTCCTTCTAAGGCTGTGCATTGCTTCTGTTTGCTAATGAGACTCTTGTACTAAACTGAATTTATCTGCTTTGTCATGCCCCAGCGTCTTAGTTTTAGCTTCCATATAATATTTATCCTCCTTATTTCTTAGAACCCAATCTTTTTCCTCGTTCTTTATTGGTCTCACTAAATTTGTGGCACAATGAGTCATTAGAATAAATAGATCTGCTCCTAGAGAAAACAGTCTTCGGAAACAGAAATCAGTTTTGTTCCTAACATCAAACAGGTGAGTAGGGCAAGCAGAGACTTGAATATCTTTTCCAGATGACAGGTAGCTTCTTTGTGTATGGCAATGCTGTTACCCATCCCCGATGTTTTTTGACATGAGCTAAGGTTGGAGAGCACAGCATTCTCAGCCATGCCAAACAGATGATGGGCATGATTCATTCATTGACAAGATCAGAGCTTAGGCACAGCTCAGAAGCAGAAGCAAGAAAGGGCTCCATGGAAGTCCATACCGGCTCTCTCTCTCTGGGTACATGGGAGCCTAGCTGAAAACAGCATGTAGGTTGGGAACTCTTAGATTTATAATAGTTCTGGGTTAAAATTCTGATTCTTCCATTGAACTAGTCAGGGTTATCTGGAGAAACAGAACCATTAAGATCTCTAGAGATACATGGGAGGAGATTTATTATGAGGGATTGGCGCACATGATTATAGATGCTGAGAAGTCCTGTGGTCTGCCGTCTACAAGCTGGAGGCCCAGGAAAGCCAGTGATGCAATCCCACTCCAAGCCTGAAGGTCTGGGAACCAAGGGAGTCAATGGAATAAGGGTTACTTTGGGTCCTAAGGCCTGAGAACCAGGGATGCCCATGTCCAAGAGCAGAGACTGGGTGTCCTGACACAAAAGAAAGCAAATTCCGCCTTCCTCCACCTTTCCGTTCTGCCCCAGCCCTCAGTGGGTTGGAGAATGCCCACCTGCATTGGTGCTGAGAGCCATCTGCTTTGCTCAGGCTACTAATTCAAGTGCTAATCTCTCCTAGAAGTGTTGTCACAGACCCAGAAAGAACATTTTACCATCTATCTAGGCATTTCTTAGCCCAGTCAAGTGGACACATAAAATCAGCCATCATAGCCACCGATTAGCCAGGTGTTCTTATTGCAGAGAACCTGACCTCTCTGAACTCTTAGTTTACTCATCTGTCCAATGAGGAAAACGATACCATGTAGAGACTTAATGAAAAGCTTTAATTACTATTGCCATAGAAGGCTACCTTTTATTGTGATGTAATTTCAACTTTACATAAAAGTGGGAAGAGCAATACAAGGATCTTTTTATACTCACCAGTTTACATTTTGATCCATTGGTTTTATCATTTGCTGTCTACCTACACATATTGTATGTTTTTTCTGAATCATTTGGGAGCATGTTGGGGACATTTTGTCTATTACCCTGAAATACCTCAGTGTATTGTCTGACCACAGGATAATTAACATAATCAAGAAATGTAACATCCACACAATATGATTATCCTGTCTGAACCCTATAAAATGTTGTTGGTTGTCCTGACGATGATCTTTATAGATGCGTGAATTTCTCGGTCCAGGTCAAGTGGCCATACTGTGTTTGGTTGTCGTATCTTTTTAGTTGCCTTTGTTCTGGAGCCATTTTTGCAGTCTTTTTTGAATGTTATATTTTTGAAGATGATAGGCCAGTTATTCTGCAGAATTACCTTCACTCTGTGCATCCGCTGATACTCCCTGTGAGTGCCTGGCATGTGTTTCTGGGTGTCCAACCCGTAGCAGTGATGTCGTGTTCTTTTCCGTGCATTGTATCACGAAAGGCGTAATACCGATTTGTCTCAATGTTGACGGCACAAACTTCGCTCACTGGGTTAAGATGGTTTCTGTTCAGTCTTTCCAGTGTGAAGTTACTATGTTCCCCCTTACCAATCGATAAGTAATTTGTGGGGAGACACTGTGCGAAAATTTCATGCCTCATCAGATTTTCACCCAATAGCTTTAGCATCAGTTGGTGATTTTGTAACTATATTATTCCTTCCATAATTAGTCATTGGGGTTCAACTCTAAGGAGGTCCACGATCATTTGGCAGCTGTTCTCTGTTAGAACAAAAAGCACAGTAGGAACGAGAGAAAATTTTGGGGTGTAACAGTCGGTGCACTGACCTTATGGGCCCAGATGAGTAATAGTGCATGGATACCTGATGAGTTACTTGATGGCATGTGCTATGTGATACAGGTAGGGCCTCAGAGAAACATGCACTGTGTTCTCAATCCACCAGGACACCCTAATTTTTACTCCAGACAGTAGACCATAGGTCAGGACTGTGGAACAATGCGGGGATCCCTGATAATCAGTAGAGTAGGCGCTAGGAGACTCTGGATTGGTGGAGGGGTGGGGGTTTGGTTTAACACTAGAATTATGAACTGTTTTCAGAAAATCTAGATCTTGAAAACAAAGAGACTAGAAAATCTGAGACTATTTAAAAATAATTACAACTCTATGATTGTAAAATATTTGAAGAGTATTAACCTCACATGTGAAAGAAAACAAAGTGGGGATTGAAGTACCCAGTGCTCACAATTGGTTACATTGTAGAGCTCATCAGGGGTCTCATAAACTACCCTCAATGCCCTTCTATAATCCAGTTTGTCCTTTGAAAATTATTTTATAATTTGAATTCCCACCATAGCACAGGTTCAAGTTAAAAATGCTCCTACTTCTTGGTGATCATCTTATCCAGGTTCCTGTTTCCAGGATCGTTTCGGATTTTAAAAGGAAAGCTGCTACAGCTTCAGGAAAAATATTAATATTATATGACTTCATATTTTCCCAAGCAAAGCCTATTGTAGATATAAGCACTCTTAAATGTGCTGTTATGTCTCCCAGGAATGTGCTAATGGTCTTTTAAGAAGGGAAAATGCTAGAGCATGCCTTGGCTTCACCTGGCGTAGGTTGCCGAGGGTCTTTAAGTGCAGTCATTCTCTGACAGAGGCACAGATGGCCCCCACGTGCAGTGCTTGCCCCTCCCTGCAGTGGCGAGAAGAATTGCGCGGTTCAATTAGAAGGCCTGACTCTCCCACCCTGGATTCAATGGCGGCGCTGACGCTGTTATTTTTATCTCTGCTTCCGGGGATTGGGTTGGATGATCTGTCAGGTCCCTTCTACTGAGAAACAGAGAACACCCTAGTAAACATTTCCACAGGCCTTGAGTTTTGATGAATTTATCTGCAAGGATGGATTAGGTTTATTTTTCTTTGTCTCCAGGCGAAGGAGACATATGCCTTTAAAGCTGCCTGGCTGGACTGTCTTTTCAGCATGATTAAGGAACAGGGAACTTTCACACAGGATTAGGATTGGTAGGAGCCGTCTGAGGATGTTATGAATTCGTTTCGCAGGGCTGGTGGATGAGAGGACCAGGCGTGGATGGATTGTATCGACCAGGTCGGGCACGTGAGAGGAAAGCTTGCGAGGCTGAAAGCATTTTTTCCTCCGTCCTTCGTTTTAATACATCCGTTAATTCGAATTGCCCAAGAATGAGAAAACATAGTATTAAATACTGCAGCACTCCGTCTGCCTAGAGGAAGCGGTTCTGTTTCAATTTCTCTGAACGAGGGCTGAGACGTAGGAAAGGCAAAGGGAACATCAAACACTTCTGCTCCCAGCGTCAGCCCATCTTGGTTCTTAGAACTGGATGATCTTTTGTGGGAAAACAGGAGTTGCTTTCTGTCACCTCTTTTAAAATGTGTTTTATATAGTTTCCTTGTTTCGTCTTTCTTTCCTTCTTTGCTCGAGGTAGGCTCAATGCAGGGGCATTCTGCCATTCCTAAT
>CM052550.1:9438178-9486552 GCA_028533065.1 Trachops cirrhosus | reverse complement strand
GAGAAAGAGAGAGGGAGAGGGAGAGAGAGAGAGAAGGAAACCTGCTACCCCTCCAAATCGATCTGGACTATTGAAACAAATTATATGTTACTGAAATATAGCTATGAAACCCAGAGAGATTATGATGTATATATTGCTACAGAAATATTTGCAGAATGATTTTCATCCCTGTTTTGCCACCTAAGAATTGGAATTTAAGCAACCTCCCCAAGTTGCACAGCTAATAAAAGGCTGAAGTAGGTTTTGAAGGAGAATGTTTCAGTATAACATCCTCTCTGTAGTGCTTTTTTGAGTCTTCAGCATAGGGTGAGCAGGGCAGCCCCAGGAGGCAACTCGGACGAGGGAGTTCTCTCAGGCACTGGAGTGGGCTGACGCACTTCCATCGGTGGTATTCACACTACTTCTCATCTTCATTCATTAGAAGAAACTTACAGCTCTTCGAACCCATGTTTCAATTCTCCTCCGGGTCTTTATAGCCCAGATATCTGCTGGGCCCCTCATTTTACCATCAGGCACCCACTGGAGTTGGGTAGACACGTGGACTTAATGGGAGTTAGATGACACTGGCCAGATGTTGTCTTTCTTACACTTACCGTCTTTGTGACCTGCAGGAAATCAGTCTCCCTGAGCTATCACTTCCCTGTTACACAGGAATAATATCCTGAAAAGGAAAGCTTCATAGGTTCAGGGCCATATCTAATTTTTCTGTCAATTTTGAGCACCGTGTGAATGAATGAGTGAATGAATGAATGCATCTCTTAATTCAGTCATCGGTAATACAGCTCTTTAATACATTGAAAATGACTTTTCAAACTTTTGTAATAGGTATTTTTCCATGCTATTGTATTCGTGCTATTTGATCATTTTTCTTAAGTATATGCCACCTATTATTTTCACCATTAGTGCTCCTTAGCAGCTGCCTGCGACATACCAGTCCCTATGCTTGGCCTACGCCATACCCTGGAGCCCCTGACGGAGATGGTCATTCCTGTCATCCAATAGGAACACTGAGGGACAGGGAGCACCCTTAGCTGCATATCAGGTTGCCCTTGAATTTGAGCCCACTCTCTGTGTTCATGGCTACTTTTTTTTCTACGCTAGCATTCCACATCTTACAATAAACAGCACACTGGTATGTGTTTTCCCCTTTGAATTTCCAGGGTCAAATGCTGAGCAGCCTCTTCTTCTTTCCTTTTTTTCCTTTTTTAAAGAAATACCTATGACACTTTCTGTCCAACTTCATAGACCATCACAGCACCTCGATGATCTTAAGGAAGACAAAAAGATTTACGGCTTCTTGAGATTGTCTCCTGCTTCTCTGAGAATAAAATGAAATTCTTTGTACCACACTTCAATATACTTGACATCCTTTATTATTTCCAGGTCATACACATCTTTCTGCTTATAAAGAGAGTCATCCTACAAGCATTCATTCATTACTCTTAAGGTCATGCCAGAAAGAATCATAGACTTTTTGTCAACACACTCAGAGTAAAAACACAGAATTTTTTTCCCCCCCAAAAAACCTTCCATATGTTCTTACCCGGAAATCAACGTGCTCATGGGGCACAGAGGACGGGGAGACTCGGAGAAATTCGGTGCACTTTGCCATCTGCCCGAGCAGATGGAACTGGGATTGCGTGCTCGCACTCCGGTCTCAGATCCGCTGGATATTATCATCTCGGATGTCATCAGTGCTAGAGTTATCGCCCATGAAAAAGGTACCATTTAAGGCACTGCAAACATGTGCAGGAAGTACTTTGCTAAGAAACGGTGTCTATATTTTCTATACTATTTAATTTACTTTGTATGCCTTGGGAGTTTAAGAAAACACACAGTGAAACTGTTGTACACTTTTCTTTCTTCTGAGTATGCTTTCAGACTTTCCAAAAGCTGTGATACCAGCAATGGCTGGGCCACATAATGTTCTGAGTGGCTGGAAACTTTCAGAGCTGGGTGTCTTGCATTTCATGGTACTTATCTGCACCCTGAGTTGCCAGGGTTACCAGAAGTAGATGCTCTTCTGTACTCAGACCCCTGATCCTTGACTCAGGTTGGTACCCACCCTTAGTCTTAGGGAAACACCAGCTTAGTTCGGGGAGAGATATCTGTCTCCATTTAATAAAATATTCTATTATCCAATGGCTGGCTATTGCAAACACAGTATACACCCTCATTCTTCTTCAAAACTCTCTTTTATCAAAAACCAAATATATTTTCTCATTTCATGAATGCATTTCTTTCTATGGTCCTGCTGTTCATAGCCTCTTGAATTATTATATAGAAGTATCAGTTAGGCACATTATAAGTAGCATTGGTTAAGTTATTTACTTTCTCTAAACCTCAGATTCTTTAATCCAAAATGGGATTAATTTTAATCTATACCGTAAAACACTTGTGATAGCTAGTACTTGCCAATTGCTTTCTATATTTTTGACACTGGATTGGTGACTTGCAAATGATGAGTCTGAGAATAAGGCAAACCTGATGGACAAGACAAAGAGAGGAAATGGGAACTAAGGTCTATTTGAAATATTTGAGATGTGGGCATTAGGTTATATGAGGTTCTTAATGTACAAACAACTTGAAAACGTGTTAAGTGTAGAATGGTTGCATATCAATTTATAAATTATAAATCTGAGGACAATTTAGTCTATAACTGGAGACTAAGAAGCTGTGTCTTTTCTTCAGATCATCATGCAGGAAATTATGTCTCTGGGTTTATCTAGTTTCATGACCTCATTTTAGTGGACCACGCTCCAGGTTTCTTAGCAACCTGTGGACGATTCCTCCATAGTTCTGTGCATGTGGCTTTACTGGGCCATGAGCTCTGTGATGTAAACGAGAGGTGGGCAGAGCTCCAGGAAATCAAATACATATTATTCAGGATTCTGAATAGATATTTAGTCACCTAGTTAGCTTAACCTAGTGTGAGCATTTCCTAAATCTGTTTCCGCCTCTGTGTGCAAAGACTCATACGACCTTGACAAAGCTCTGTATCTTTCTCCATGTGTCATTTCCGCTTTCCTCTCTGAGTGGAAGTTGTAAGGTGGATTGCTTTTGCTAAGCACCCTGGTAAGGTGGTTGCTGACACCTACAGGTTAACTTTTTCTTCAAACTCAAAGGACGATAAGAAAAGTGATGTCCATTATCACTGAGCATTCTATGTTATTCCTGGAAAGATTCTGATTAGTCTTGATGGCGTGATATGTTTGTTCACAGTTAAATCATATTATTATGGAGAGTGATATTTAGTTCATTCTACGAACCAGACCCAATTTTAATAAATGAGTGACACACCTACACACACATACACACAATGTGTTATCAGGAGAGCCCATGTGTCTTGCTAAAAGAGTGGAGGAAGCACATATACTCTAGCTACACGGTTGACCTTGGTCGACCCTCTCTCCTTCTCACCAGCTCTCCCACTGCCTTCAGGAATAACATATGATGCTGATACTCTCCACCCAAAACCAAACCTGCTCAAAAACAGAATCCCCCTGTATGATGCTCCCCAGGGAGGGGACAACTTTTTTTTTTAAATTTTCCTCTTACTTTGATGCACTTCATTCTTCTTCCTTTCTTGGTTTTGGAGATTCTGTGTGTTTGTTTGTTTGTTTTTATTTTTTCAGTTGTCTCTGCTTTCTTTTTCATTTCTCTATGCCCTTGAAAATCTATTTTCAATATCCACTCATAAAAAGGACCACTCTCCAATATCAGCAGTGTCCAAACTTTTGGCGTCCCTGGGCCACACTAGAAAAAGAAGAGTTATCTTGGGCCTCCCATTAAATAGACAAACACTAAAGAAAACAATATAATCTCATAATGTTTTAAGTAAATTTACTATTTTGTGTTGGGCCACACTCATAACCATCCTGGGCTGCATACAGCCCACAGGCTGCAGGTTGGTGGGACACCTCCATTTGGATATCTGTTTTCATCCTTCCCTTGAGCCTGGGTTCTGCTTAGATCACGATAAACACATATGCATCTCTAAACCAGGGCTCCCTCTTCAAATTGTCTAAGCCACATGGCTAATGATGGCTCTTCCTAGATATATCTTAGTGCAATTAAAATACATGGATTATGACCCTTTTTGGATCTGCAGTATCCTAAATTTAATCATGAGGTGATTTTGCAGAAAATAGTGTATATTGCATAGCATATTTAACATGGAGATAATAATACATGCCTTTGAAAAATGGTTGGAAGATCAGAGATACTATGTGCGAAATCCTGAGCACATGGCATTGACGAAAGTTACCATTATTATTAGGACTGCAAATTAAGAGAATGGCTTTCTTGCTCTTATAGCGTCCACATATCAATCCAGGGAAGCATCTTAATTGGAGGCCTTGAATCACATAACTATGTCTGCATCAAAAAATTATCTGAAGGTAGGACCATGCTTGACTCATATTATCACATCAGAAGCCAGGACCAAACTTCCATGCACTACTTTTATATCCATGCCATTGCACTTAGAGGTCACAACATATGGCAATGGGAACAGGAACGATATTATGTACGTTCCAGCCCTCCAGTGGCCCGGTACAGAATGGGTCTGTTGGCTGCTTGGTAAGTTTTTACTAATGAATGAATGGATCGCAAACAACAACAGATATGAAAAATCACAATTGGATTATTGTATGACACTCCCAAAATTATAGTCTGTTAAGAGCTGGGAGAGATTTCAGAGGCTATTTAGTACGTTCTACAGACACCCATGTAGGACCTCTCTGCATGCTGGGTATTCTTCCATGGATTTCAAAACAAACTTTAGACAATATTCAAGGGACCTGCTACAAGCTAAGACACGCAATAGCTCCATTGCCCCAAATGGTATGTGATTACCTGTCTCATTTAGCAGTGTCTCTGAGCAGTAGGTAACTTGAACAAAAGTCCATAGACTCCAGAATCAAACCCACGCTTCTATGATTTTGAAAGAGAACATCCTGTACTATGAAATCTATTCTCCTGATTCACAATTTTGTGTTTTATCCTACCCTATCACACAGAAGGAAATCCTTTCTAACATCTCAAGGTCTCGAGGAAAGATTCATCTACCCCAGAGCCCATCCAATGCTGGATCTGCCGCTGGAGTTCACGTTTCCTAGTGATTTACCATGTGTGTGTCTGTTTATGTTCCTAAGTTCTGAGGACTTTCCCATCAGATGTCAATCTTCATGTCCTACCATCCAGTCTGCCAATAGGAAGACTTTATTTTGAGTCATTTGTAGCATTATTGCACATTTCAGCATAGGGCATTTAACTCAACACATAGCAATGTAACCACATTCATTTTCCTTTCTCCTGAAATCTATCTCTGCCTGGGAAGATTGGTTCCTCTTTGTGTGTGTGTAAATTCAAGCCCTAGATCAGTGGTTCTCAGGAGTCTTGGACTCTGAATATTCTCCTGTGATCTTTTGCCAGGAAAAACAGTCCATTTGTGGTACAGGGGTATGGGGAGATGCCCCACCCTTTTGTGGAGTGGAGGACTTGTTCTAGATGAACAGACAGCACCCGGGCAGGCTCCACGCTGTCTTCTCAAGCAGAACTAAAGAAAATGAACTAATGATGGCTGATGCTCGTGAGAGGCAAGCTCCCTCCCGCCGTGCGGCGTTGGAATGTGAGCGAGAGCCGTGGAGGCCCGGGCTGAGCCTGACAGAAACAGGTTTTTAACAGCATGAATTTATGAATCCAGTCAATGCAAATGAGAGTTTATTATGCTTGAAGTCTAAAAACGATGCCTCATTTATTGAATTAAGCTGCAGAAATTCTATTCAGATAATGTTAAATGATAGTTTTTGCTCTAAAAGCTAGACTTTTCTGTTGGTGTGTCTGCTTACTGGATGGTGTTATTTTATTTTATTTTATTTTATTTTATTTTATTATTTTACATTCTTGCTTAAAAAGAAGAAGAGAGTAAAGATTTGGGGATGGAGCGTGCTGTGACTGCAGCCCTAGTAAAAGTGGACTTGAGATGCAATTATGACCTTTACCTGCCCCTGGTCTCTCGGCTTTTGACATAGCCTGTATCATCTTTAAAGTGGACATAAAGTGGACATAAACCGTAAGACTGGGGTGAATAAGAGTAGGAAGGGAGAACTTGACTGACAGCCCAATAGGCCAGAGTAAATAAAAGGAGAAGAGGAAACCTACAGAGACACACGTAATGCAGATAAGTGTTCCTCACAAAGCGATTTCTAGGCCGTGCGCTGTGATTCCTGGAACTGATCTCAGGAATCTGTATAAACTATCCTCAAAAGGACCCCTAGTCTAAAGAACCACTGGTTTTAAAGTTGTGCTTTCTGTTTCAATCTGGCCATAATATAAGGAATATAAATGTTTTAACCTTGGCATGAGATCTCTCACTAGGTTACTAATGATCAGTATTAACATGTTGGGGGGGATGTGGTAGAAAGACAAAAATAAACCCTCCACTCTGTTTGAGGTCAGCCATATGTGGGGCCTTTCACCACGACTGTCTTTCACTAGGTATTTGATTTGGGTTAGTAGTTGATCCTAAGACTCAGTTTTCTCCTCTCTAAAGTAACGATGTCCTCGTGTAAACCTGATTGCTTTGATTAACAGATGAGATAATGACCGTAAAGGTTCTAGTTTTTCACAGGTGGTGGTTTTAGAATGCCAGCCTTCTCTCTACCTATATCCTAAAAATTAATGATTGCTCATTATTTATATCAATACTTGGGAACATAATCAATTTGTTAATGTAATTTTATGGTTCGACTCAATGTAGTGTTTTGTGTTCTTATTGGGACACAAATTTGATGATGATAAGTTAATTATATAGTTGAATATTTAGGTGTGTGTATGTGTGTCCCCAAATAACCTCAGTTTTTTTTCATTGCCGTATTATATTAGTATATAAGTTGGTTTGCTCTCTAATTGCTAACAGCCCATGTCTGTACATAAGAAGTTTAAGAAATATGTTGACTAGAGCACTGTTTTATATTCTTTTAAAAGCAACATTTTTAATAAAGCGGTTCAGCCTAACAAGGCCCCTATGCAATAAAACCAGTGAACGGGAGTTTTAATTGATCATTTTTCTTGAATCTCGAAAACATGGCTTTTCATCCCAAGAAGCCAATTTTGCTAACCCTTTAAGAGTGTCACATTTGCGATCAAGGCATGAGGTGTTCCCAGAACAATTAGCTGTTAGGATTCGGGTGTAAACAGAAGGGTCATTCACAGCCACGCATGCTCCATACGTGTTCTGCTAAAGCGCCATTGCAGATGAGGGGGGTTAACCTGCCTCGTGGCCCATTTTCATGAAAGTGCCCGCTTGCAAATGAGCGCGCCAGTTGGAAATGTGCTGCGGGCACAGTGCTCCCCGAAGGGCCCTAACCTTCCCGTCCTTGTCAGCGTGTTTCACCAGGAAGGCCAGCAGCTCTAAGATGCTCTTGTGCATGCATGTGTTTGAGGTCTCACTTTCGTCCTTTTGCTTTTCCTTTACCATATTTTGCCATGTGTAATGCGCACATTTTGGCCAAATTTTTTAGGGAAAATTAAGGATGGACATGATACATGGGCAGTGCCTGAAATACTTAGTGTCTGTTCTTGTGTTTTGTGATTATTTGTTGCACAAAATTTCTTGTACCATAATATGTTCAAAAATAAATGCTAAAATTCCTTTATAATACAAAAACAAGGATCTAAATACAAATAAATAAATAACTAAATAAACAAATAATTGAATTAAAAAGTTAAAACAGAAGATTTTTTTTTTCCTGAAAGTTTGGGCCAAAAACGTGGGTGTGCATTACACACGGCAAAGTATGGTACTTAGAACTGAGTTTATTTGGTAACAGGAGACAGGAGTTCCTTTATGAGGCATCCATCCATGTCATGTGAGTTCACTTGAGAGTTTTTTATTTAAGTCTTTGGAGCCATTGTGGCTTACTTATCAAAAATTGGGTAGCAGCTACTGAACTTAGGATGCCTTGCTGTGACAAACTCTGGGAGTCATCACCGTGTCTTTTGTTGGAGACACTGAATAAACTTGTGTGACCGAGGCCCTGCCAGGCCTTGCGCTGGCCCTGGGGTTCCCGTAACCCCCACGCTGACGTGATTCTAGCCTGCAGGGAAAGATGCCTTGCTGTAGAGCCTGCCTTTCCGAGGAGGATGTAAGCACACTAATAAATTAAGCATCGGGATGGGAAGCCGTCTGAGGTTGAAACAAACAGGGCGCTGATAGAAAATAGCAAAAGGGTAGGGATGGTTGGTGAGGGAGAGCTTCCTGCAGATGATGCGGCCATCCCTGGACCATTTTAGACATTTAATTAGTCTGCGTTACCCACCATTTGAGGGAATCTGAAGGTGCTGTTTCTTTTTTGCATGTTTTGAACACTCTTGCCCTCAACCCCAACCCCGAAAGTCACAGAAAGAACAGCAGATGTGGGGTTTGGCGGGTGGGGGGAGCTGTTTCATACATGAAGAACGGCATACAGCAAAGGCTTTGAGGAAGACAGCGGTGGGAAGGCAGGAGATATGTACAAGGAACTGAAAGACTTCTGCGGGAGAGGCCAGACGACGCAGGCCAGGCAGACCACTGTAAGGAATTTGGATTTTATTGTTTGTGCACAGGAAAGCCCCTGGAGAATTTTAAGTGACAAGGGACATTACGTAATGTACATGAAAAAAAAATCAGTCCGTCTTTTACAGAGCAGTGAGGTGGCAGGGAAGAGAAAGCTAGCCAGTGAACTATCTGGAAGGGTAAGACTTACCCCAGCAGAGGGCATGGATGACAATTTGGAGGGGACAGGGGGGATGATGGCTTCATTGTATATTTGGGTGCAGAATGAACCCCAGAGAGGGCAGTGATTTGCCCAAGGCCACAATCAAGACTGGAGCTAGGACTGCAGCCAAGCATCCTGTTCCCTTAAGGCCGTGCTCATTGTAGATAGGTGAGGTCTGAAAGACTTTCTAGAGAGAAAGGTCCCAGGGATTAATTGTGCTGACACTGGCTGCTTCTTGTTTGGTCCAGATAAGCCAGACAGAAAGATTTTAAGCAACCTTGAAAGTGGGTTTCTAAGTGTTCATTTACATCTGATTTGTTAGAAGAATCTCAAAGAAACAACCAAAAAAATTAATTAACATTACTGGAATATTTGGTCCATTGAATTTCAGAAACTGTGGGAGCTTGGGAAAAATGTTAGAAATTGGGTAGTTTGTTATTTCCCAAGTCATTCCTCCTTCCTTTGACTTTCAACCCTTATCACAATGGAGAAGAAAGTCTCGGTTTATTGATAGTCTTTAGTGAGTGCTGGAAACAGATTAACGCCTCCCTGGGCTTGAGGCCCACCTTTTGCAGGCAACAGCGTCTAGATGGAATTTAATACTACTGTTTTGTTTTCATTGAATTTATTTTTGTGATTTTATTTATTTGTGGCATATGATACAGGTTTTCCATCATAGGAGTGATATAAAGTTTTCCTTTGAAATAAATTTAAGTAAAAGTCAATTTAAAGGCAAAAGTATAAAAAGTATAATACATGGTATGGGCATATAACCGACATAATGCAGCGTTTTAGATCCTTGTGCCAATCACTCAGGGAGGGTCCTGGTGGCTCAGCAGTGACATGGGGGGAGGTGCGCGCCAGGGCCCAGCAGCCTGTGGCTGCAGTCCCCACCCCCTGTCCCCTGCCCTTTCTCTATTTTGCTTGTTACTCTGGGGGAGGAAACTTTTCCCATGTGGCAAGATACTGCATAACTGGGCTTTATTTCTCCCATTTCTATAAAGAGAAGAAATGGCATATTCACGCTAACATAGATGTATATAGAACGTGGCTGGGAAAATGCACAGGGGGAAGTTATCAATTACCGCCCCAGGCAGGGTTGGGAGGTGGACGTGCAGAAAAGCTTACTTTTATGTTACACAATTTTATACCAGTGTTCCATTTTGCTCTCTTATGCCATCCTTGACTCACAAAAACAGGAGAAACAGCACATGTTCAATTTTAGAAGGAAAGGAGTGAAGTACCAATTTTAAGTCCAAGTCCACAAAGCCCAGCAGTATCAGACACAACGCTGTAGGCTGCAGCCCAAGACTGAGCAGCTTGTAGCAGACTGCTCAGCACTCTTCAGAAAGCAGCTCTGCGGGGATCACGTGGTAGGAGCAGGGAATGCCTAGTGGGGCAAGGTCATGGTCGTGGTTATATTCCAGTGACAACTCAAGGCCATGCCCACTCACATAGAGACACGCCTCCTTAGTATTTGCATTTTCCCTACTTTTAACAACTTGAATACACATTGAGTGAGTTTCTGCCCTTTGCGAGGCACGGTTCTAGGTATAGGAATTTAAAAGTGCACCAGACAGTCTTGTCTAACATTAAGCACGAAGCAGAGGATTACATGGGAATGGAAGAGGACTGTACTTGCATAGGTAAGTGCTATGCCTATTAGGAGACAAAAGTAATACAGTTAGAGGTTTCCGCTGTGGAGAAGTAATGTGAGCACAGTGAAAGTCTTCCCCTGAGATGGGGTGCAGTTGGGCGGGTCTAAGGAGCAGGACGAGACTGTGACAGCCGATGATGATGGTGAGGGAGGAGAGAGAAGGGGAGCCGCAGGGCTGAAGCCTCAGAACCCCGGGAGAGCTTTGACTAGGAGATGTGGGATGGCGATTCACTGCCTTTGGAGACTGGGGCTGCGAAGGAGTCACGTGATGCAATCCACGCTTTCCTAAAAGAACATTCTGTCTTCTTTTAGGGGAATGAACTGCAGTGAGGCAGGACCCCATTTGGGATATCCTTAGAACTTTCATCTTAAGACTTTAAGGAATGTAGATCCTCAGAGAACATGGTGTGGAAAGAGAGGAAAGTGAGGCAGTGGTGTTAAAGGTAGCAGAGAGAGCTCTGACAAAATATGTATTTTTTTAAAGTATAAACTACACTGCTCAGCTTAACCACAGGAATACAGCCAGTCAGGATTATGATTGGTGATGGATGATAAAGGAAGGAAAGAACAAGGGAGGAAGGAAGGGAGGGAGGGAGGGAGAGAGAGAGGGAGAAAAGGAAGGAAGGAAGGAAGGAAGGAAGGAAGGAAGGAAGGAAGGAAGGAAGGAAGGAGAGAAACAGGTAAGCAGGTTGAATATAAAATGGGCAACAGCTCCGACTTGCAGCAATTCACCCATTCTTTCCGTTAGTTACGCTGCCTGTCTTCCACTACTATTTTTGAACATTAGGTTATGGGTTCGATACTCCATGATGCACTACTCAGAAAGATCTTCAATAAACCTTTATCAAGTGTTATAATGCGATAGGCTCTGTGCCGATGACCGAAAACAAAAACAGGTGATGAGGACTCAGGTCCCGGGGAGTCTGGGCTGGCTTCTTGCCCGTGCAACCCATGGACTCACACAGGTCTCTGTTGCTCAGAAGGACCCCATGCATGGACGAACGCTCTGCTGTCACCGCCTTGAAATTGTGAGTTTCTGTCATTGCGGTCCAATGAAACACAGGAACATGCACGTAAGCAGAAGAGCTAGGTGGAAGACAGGAAATAATTTATATGTGATACCTAAATAACAATTTCCTCCTGCCTTTTCTTTCACATTCTCATTGTGTGCTGAGCATCCCCAATTCTGTAGCTGACCTGGCAGCCAGGCGTGGGGAAATATGAGCCATTACAGTAGACCTTGGCATTTCCCACGTGGGAGGTGCTCATGGACAGGCGCAGAGAGAAGCGCTAGAGTTGGACAGAAACGGGAGGTGCAGGGGCTCAAGGAAGGATTTCAGGAGCAAGTGAGAACCAAGTTGATTTTTGAAGGAAAGTGGATCGTGGGACAAATTTGAGAGAGGACTTCAGACAGAAAGAGCAACTGTGTGACGTGTGAATGCGGAAAGTTGTGAGGGCGTTGTGCCTGGGGGTGGAAAGTTGTCATTAAGGCTGTCCTCCCGGGAGTGGCCTGGGAGGTTCTGGTGACTAGAGATGGAGAGAAATGGTCAGACACAGATCAGAGAGGGCCTTCGGTGTCACACCACTGAATAGGGAAGCAAATTGTCCATGAAATTCCACTCTTGGGAGATAACACCCCCCACCCCCCGATGCCCAGGCAGTACCTAAGGTTTTCAGGGGAATAGAAATTGTTGTTGAGTATCACATGGCACTTTTTTGCATATTGTTTCATCGAATTACTTCTTAAGGTTGTTTTGAATATTTCCAATACTCTGTATCGTGATGAAGGAACTGAGGTTGACTCTGTTACTCCCCACAGAGGTGACCTTGGAGAGATTATGTGGGGGACTGAGAATCATATCAAGTATTTGGAGCCCAGAGCCCATGCTCTTCACCTCCATGTTTTTTGTTTGTTTGTTTTGTTTTTTTGTTGTTGTTGTTTTGCATCTCTATGGAATGGTCAGTAAATAGCAATGGTCTTCCACAAACCTACAAAGCTCGGCCTAACTTATAAAGATGCAGAATTTTATAGTGTTGCCGTTATGGATGAATGTGACGATGCTGCTTTCTTATACTGCTGTCGCCCTGCTTTGCGTGGCTGCTGTCCCGCCTACTGCCACACTCGTACAGACAGGTCACCTTTCACAGAGGTCAGAGAACTCTCATCACTTCAGACCTGTGCAGGTGCATCTCTTTGGACGGCAGAGACTTCCAAGCCCTCTTCTATTTGGCTCAATCTCTAAGGGCCCGCAGAAACTGTCGCCAGCATCCAGAATTCCCCCTGCCTCATGTTCCCTGGATTGGCTTCTCTTGTCCAAGTTTCCTTAATCCTCTGTGGGTTTCTATCTATAACCACAGAGATTTCTCAGTTTACTTATCTTCCTTTCCCACTAGACATGAGGTTTTGGAGGACAGAAACTGTTTTATTTCTGTGCACCATACTCAGTCCTTGGAGCAACCTGTGGTATAGTTGATGCACGATTATATTTTAGCACGTGTTTCTGTCAGCTACCCAAGTGGAATTCCCCATTGAGAGGAGCACCTGGTATTAACAGGCAGACGTATCGAGTGCCTACTATATGGCAGATGCTGTGCTAGGTTTGGGGGTTATACAGATACAGGAAAAGATAGGATAAGGATGGATGGGAGGCAGGAGAGGAAATGACTTTCAATATAGCCATCAGCAGAGGTGAGGTGACATACCATCTGTAACCTGAAAGGTAAGAAACCAGCCACCTAAAGTTCATGGCAGAGTATTGCATGTGTTGAGAAAATACCAGTTGCAAAGGATCTGAGTTACAAGGAAAGGTGTCGTGTTCAGAAAGTTTGTGTGTCTGGAACAGAGCAAATAAACGTTTAGGTGTGTGCACACGTGTGTGTTTGTGCTCATATACCTATATAAAGTTCTTCATATATATTTGTCCATGGTGTCATTTCCATGATTAAATGCACTCTCATCTTTTGTACCTGAGCTGGATGGCTACTTAAATAGTCTGGAGTCTCTTGAAGTCACATTCACTGGTGTTCTTTTTCGCAGCAATGGTGAACCTGACAGATAGGGAGGGTTTTTGATGTGTGCCTTTTAAGCTACACTTTGCTGCTGCTTCTGGCTCTTAAATCGACATTCTTTCTGGCTTCCTTGAAGGGAACAATCAGATAGACTGTAGGTGGTCTTGCTTAGACATTTGAAGCTTTATTCTTAGACAAATACTGCTGGGATATGCTTTGATTCCGGAGAGCAGCTAGAACGGTTCAAGGGGTGTGTGAGTGTGTGTGTGTGCGCTTATATGTCGAAGGGGAGGAGAAAAGACTATTAACTTTGATCTCTTGAGTCTCTGATTGTGTAATTAAGAATCAATTGACCAATACCTAATTTGGAATACTAACTTGCTTCTGCTGAAATGATTTGCCAAGCAATATTACATTAACATCTAATCTGCTCTGCAAATCAGTGAGAAATACCAAGTTACCCAGGTACACCTGACATTTTCAATGGAGCATCCACCTTGTATTAAACACATGCGTTGCCCACTTCACACTTACTCGCATGAGGAATGACCTAGGAACAGGGATTCTTTTGACCACAAGGAGGATGAAAGGGGATTAAAGAGACAATGTGGATAATCATGCCACGATGAGCTCTCAGGACCCTCCAAACCCCTGGCAGTCTGGACCTCCTGCCTCAGTACTTAATGTTTCCTCTCTGTGGGTACGAGGTAAAGAAAAGCAATACCAATAAAAGCAGTATTGAAACTGGAATGAGTGGCACAGAACTGAGCATTTCACTTATCTTTTCATTCTTTTTCTTTCTGTTTTAACCTAAAGAAGTAAAATAACTTCTTGCCAAGCAAGTACAAACTTGTTAAGAAGCACCATAAAAACACTGTTCAGGGAGTTGGTATTTTTATTGTAAAAATAGATACTGTTTTGTGCTTATGCAAACTAGGCTTAATTTGCCCTTATAATGTAGAATTTGCATTACCTTGGGTCTGCTGTTTGGAAATTAGGTAACATTAAAGGACATAATAAAACACAATGTAAATTTACTCCTCTCTTTCCTTTTTCCAAGGTGGATTTTATTAAAGTCTAGTGATTAGATGAATCAATTCCAGACATTTTTTTCTATGTTTACCTTAGAATTTTGCTGTGGGAGGTTTCTGCTTTTTCAAAGACTGTCTTGCCCAGTTTAAAAACAAACACATAACACTTCTATTCCGCAATGAAGACTTTCAAGACATGGGATCATATTAAATCTATTGTTTTTAAATTTTAGCGTGTAGATATTTATAGATAAAAGGTGTGTGTGTGTGTATGTATGTATACCTTTTTGGCAACTAATTTACAGGGTTGATACTGTTATTGTCAATCAAATCATTAAAATACATGTGGAAATTTATATTAGAGAAATTTAAACACATTTTAATCATTTCTTTGAGGGTATTAGTCCTTATTTGAACATTAACAGATTAAACTTAAGTGATTGGATACAACTATTCTTAACCTTAATGGTGTTTGTATCAATAAAGGGATTTAAATTATCTTAACATGGCACTCTATATCACTTAGTTTAAGTATGAAATAGTTTTTTCTATTGTTATCAGGAGCCCCCCCCTTTTTTTTTTTTTTTGGTTTCTCTGCCTGTGTGCACCAGGCCAAAGAAATGCATGAGCAGGAGTTCTCAGTATAGAGAAAAAAAAGAGTTTAATGTTGAATTGACCAATCCGGAGGCAGGAAGCTCCTGATAAAAGCCCGACTCTCGGGGGGGCATGTAGGTTACAGATTATGTAGGGTAAAATCACAAGGCACCATGGGTTGGGGGTTTGAGATCGTGCTGGGAGTGGATTGGTCAGAGGTGAGGTGCAAGTAATAAATAATTTCTTCAGGTCTTGAGGTTGCTTCTGAGGTCTGCTCTGGAGTCCCTCTGTCTGGTCCCATGGGAAAGTAGCCAGGGTGTCCTTCCACTTTAGGGCTCGGGAACTGACATATAACTTACATCAGGCTGTGATCCTTAGGTTGCCAGAGGTCTGGACCAGTGTCCTCTGCAACCCTTGAGGGCTGCTGATTATCTGGGGAAAAGTCGAGGTGTCCAGTGTGGGGGAGGCGGTGGAGAGGGAGTGAAAGAGAGATGATTTCTAAAACTAAGGTTAAAACTGCATTCAGTCAAACACATAAGGACCCTCGGAGTCACTGTTTCACATGGCAACTTTGTTTCCAGGGCTGTCTAGAGTGGGGGGATTTCCTGGTCATGTGCTTTTTCCAGGAGTACTTAAGCATTTGCTGTGGAGAGAGCGAAACTGTTTTGAGTTTCCCAGGAGCCCTGTAAGACACATCATTGCAAGATACTAGGCATTGTAACAGAGATGGCTTGATTTCTTACAGGGTATCAAAAGCAAAGCAAAGCAAAACAACCTCTTCCTGTTAGGATTCCCGTGTTCAAACTTATCCATGGTTCTTTGCAACCGCTTTTCAATTATGTTATTCTAAAATCTTTCTTGTAAGTTGTCAATCAAAAAAAAAACACAAAAAAAGACAAAATGAGAAAATAGATGAGAGCTATAAGGCTAGGTCTATGAGGACATCTGAGAGAAAAGCCAGAATCCTTTAGTTCTATGAACGTCAAATATTCTGCAGTAGAGGATAGCATGGTCTTTATTAAGTGGAATTCCACTTCTTATGCGTTTATTAGGTCAACAGTATTGGTCAGGTTACTTCCCTTGGTCTCTTTCACTTCCTTTTCTATGAAATGGAGCCAATACCTACTTTAGAAGGTTATTGTTGAAATACGACAGTGGTCGTTTCTTATGTGTTAGTTTTTAAGATTGTTACTGCCTGCCGAGCAGAGTTTATATTTACAAATGTGTACATTACTGTTTAGATGTTTCACTTCTCACGCAGTCCAAGTTTGGGTCTCAATTTTCCACAATCAAATATAATTATGAGAGCTTGAACTCATTGTCACAAGTATTTTTGCTCTGGAACATTGTCGAGAGTATTTAACAAGGGCCAAGTTTAGTCCCAGTGCTAAGGGGATAAGATGTTTCAAGCACCGTCCTCGTCCTTGTAGAGAGCACAATATTGAAATCACTGCTGGCACCAGGACTATAGAAACTGTTTCAGTGAAATCCTGAGTAGGGGAGAGGCTGTGAAACCACCAGGGGCAAACACTGCATCTAGCGTTTGATGCCTCCTTTCTCTATAATGGATGAATGAGAGGTAGACGATTAACTTAGAAATGTGTTCTCTTGAGATGTGGGAAGCCCTGCCCTGAAAAGATTTCAACTTTGTGGAAGGCTCCATTCATCAGTCTCTACATAGGAGAAGCAGCCATTCAAACACGGTGCACATATTGAGATGATTTTATGAAGCTGACCAAGATAACATTAAGGGAAATTGGTAGCAGTTACTCTTTATTCAATTGTCAATGGTTTGACATTTGAAGGAGAATGCTTCTATATAATAACAGTATGTGCTGAACATATAACACTTAACCAATATCTATTTTTAAAACAGAGAATCTGTCTCGTGCTCAGAGGTTTTGGGGGGATCAGAGCCAGTATTTATATGCAGAGTGGGACAAAAGTAAGTTTGCAGTTGTGAGTATGCAAAATACAGACTTAATTCTTGTATTATTATTTATTGATTATATTATTTTCCATATGAAAAACTAAGCCTACTTTTGCCCCACCTTGTAGTTTTACTTTTTCACTGTATTTATTTTTAATGTTCTTTCCATAACATGATGCTAGTCTCCCACTAACAATTACATACATTATTTTCAAATTATATTTTCAATAAATATTTATTTTACTTGAAGAACAGCAAAGCAATGGTATTCTGGTACAGAAAGAGACCAGGCAGAAGAAGGGCAAAAGCAGAAGCTCGGAAGCACCCTGCTCGGTGGAGACTCTGTTCTAAGTGTGTCTTGGGTCCCTCTCCGTACCAAGTTCCCTCCTCTACCCTCGGGGCCCAAACAATCATCTACTTCCATGAATTGTTGAAAAGGTATCCCAGAGCATTTCCGTCCACCATTTGCTCCCCTTCCCAATCCGTACCTCACCGTTTATCATAGAGTTGATGTGAGTTCATTTGCATTTTGGGAAGCTCAGACAGATTGTGAGAGGTCAATGATTTTTCATTGCTTAGAGGAGATGAAGTCCCGAGAATCTGTCATAGACACTGCATGAGTTTGCCCCTACCTCTCTATTCAACCCTCTGTGACCACGCCTCCTCTTTCAAAGCATCTGTGCTCCCCTGATTCTGACTTCCTTCCCTTTCCTGATCTTTGGATGGGTGGTTTCCTCTGGATTTTTGCATAGGCTTTTCCTTTTAGCTCGGGTTTAGGCCAGGTTTAACTCCCAGCCTTTCTGGAAATATCAGTCAAATATTTATTTAATTGGGAAGTCTTCCCTGACACCCCTCCATGAACCCAAAATATTTTATTAATTTTCACATGCTGCCCAATACTTATCTTTTGTAACACTTAGCAACACAAATACCAAAAGGAAACACGAGTAAAACCATAAGTCTGTCTGTCAAATCAAACTGTGCATTATTACTATTTTCTTGGTGTTCACCATTATGTCTTCATCTCTTTCAGCATTAAGCGAGTTAAAGTATATATTTTTTTAATTAATTAATGGAATTCTCCTGTGATACTCTTCATCTGTGGTCCAAGTATTTTATTTCTATGTAAAAAATTCATTCAAGAAACTATAGTTTATGTGCTTATGATTTAACTCATCAATAATGAAAATAGTTTTTACAAATCTCAAGACAATGTCTTAATTAATCAGACAGTTGTTAAACATCAGCTCTAAAGAACTCTGCTTCAGAAGCTACGCAGATGAGCAAGAGGACATGTCCAAAACCTTCAGGATGTCCAGTAATATCCAGGAACTGATTTGGGTTTATTCTATTTCTCTGCACATCAAAGTTTTCTACCAGTGAATTCAGTGGATGAATTCCAGCAAAGCTGGCAAATTTCTGTGAAGCCATTTTCTCATCGACTTCCATTATTAAATTGGAATTGCATTTCCTTTTGGCAAGAATACCTGCAGTATTCTCTTGCTTAGCACAGGGGTTCATGGGAAAATCATCTCCCTTTAAATGAGTGAAGAGAGAAGGAAGAGCAAGAGGTATGACAGGACTTGTTGACATCCTACAAAGCAGCCGCGGTTAAAGCATCGTGGTGGTTTAGAAGCTCTTTCAGGCTTTTAGCTTTAGTATAATAAAATGTGAGACTCGGTGTTTCCACAGTAGTTAAATGATCTAGAAAAATTTACTTCAAGTTCCATATTCTTTAAATATGAAAAGATAATATGGGAAGTCTCATAGGTGAATTGAGAGGATTAAATAAAGTGTATATGTATTGCTTAGCAAAATGTTTTGCATAAAGGAAGAACTTTTTCGAATACTTATAGTTATTATTATTATTAGCAAAAAGGCTAGAGTGTGGAGTGTTGGTGGCTTAAAGATATAAAGAACAATAAATGATGGTTGAATTGTGTTAGGGAGGAAAATACGGAAAAAAAAGTAGTCTTGTATCTTGATGTATGTATCTTTATATTGTCATTTTCTTGGCACTAAACCATTAAAATCAAAAGCAATGGGGGTGGTGGGATAGACACCCAATCATAATCTCCATGGTGCTTTGTGCTCCTGACATGTAATCTTTTCGATGTTGATTCACTCAACTATTGAATGTCTGTGCACATTTACTAAATAGAGTAAAATCTGGTACCTCCCTGCAGTGTTTCCCTAAAGGTATCTTTCTTAGGAAGAGTTACTTCTTAGCTAAAAAACTGTTCTATTAACTGTCTTCTCTCTAGAAACTTCTCTCAACACAAAAGTCAGAGAGGGGTAAACAAATCCATTTGGGATCAAAAGTTCTTGCCTTCCGTATTACAACCTGGATCACTTACTGGGAATGCACTGAAATGCATCCTTTACAGACAGAAAGTGCGTTATCAATAATTTTGCTGTACAGCCTCATTTACAGGTCCCTGGCTGTCTTGATTTCAGGCTAGACATGCTGCAAGAAACTAGGGCACAGGAAGTTCGAGTGCGGTGTTGTGGTTCATGGAGCATAAGACGTCTTAACTCTGACGTTTACCACAGTGCATCCTCAGAGGCACTGGTAGATGTCACAAGAAACAGAGTTTCCCGGTGTCAACCTCAGAAGTCATGAGTTAATTATATTTTTCTTTGCTGGGAAGAATCAGAACTTTCACATGCGGATCTGCTGTTTGTGTCTCCAAATGAGAGATAAGGTCTAGGGTCAACATAGCAGATGATTTTTCTGAAATGCATTTCATCACTTCATACAGAAGATTATTTTTTAAAAACATTCACTTCTTCTGCAACTTCCCCCAAGGGAGGCATATATTCTTCTGCCCTACTTTTTGCCAAAACATTGAGAGCTGAGAGAGAAATTAAAAATAAAATACAGCACTGAACAATTCGAACATACTCTTGTATTTAGCATTTCCTTGAGAGGGATTAAACACTGCGCAGACTCTGTCACTGGGAGCCCTGGTTATGTTCTGGTTGCATTCTGGTAATATTCGATACATAACGAATGAATAGGGTGTCTAGCAGCGGAGAGACATTATACTAGATGTTATGTTTGGACTGTGTTCTAAACCCTTTTTGGAGGTTTCTT
This sequence comes from Trachops cirrhosus, assembly GCA_028533065.1. Classification (NCBI taxonomy): domain Eukaryota; kingdom Metazoa; phylum Chordata; class Mammalia; order Chiroptera; family Phyllostomidae; genus Trachops; species Trachops cirrhosus. The sequence continues at coordinate 9,466,472 of CM052550.1, read as the reverse complement.
CCAATTTCATGAATTTTTTAAACCTAAAATGATTTGATCAGAAGGATCAGACAAGCAAGAGTTCAGAAATCCTCTGAAGCTAGTTCTTGACACGCCGGCTTCAGCTAACATTTTTACACATAGATTATTGTCTTCCTGTTTTATTATGTTCGTCTTTATAGTGTCAGCTCCACGCAAACATCTTCTGAGATCTCCCTCCAATTTGCTGCCATCAAGTCTAGTTCAGCCGGTAATTACCAACTGATTGAAGCGCATGTGATTTTCACCATGTCGCCATTATCAGACTGCGGTTGTTAATGACTAGGTAACCAGGCTGGAAGTGTGGACGGGGAAGAGTTCATGGGAGCTGTTAACTACATGTCATCAAGAGTCCATGTACTCTCAACCACGGAGTTCGACTGTCTCACTGTAACATAAATTCCATCAGATGAACTTACCCTTGGATTATTTTCATGTCTTTGTAACATCTATTATTTGATAGCAGAGACATAACAGCCTTTTAAATTGACCAATAGCAATTTGGTGTTGAAATGTTAAAGCGTGTTTTACACTGTGTGACATTTATTTTAATCACAGACATAACTTACAATACTCAAGAGTAATGAAGAGAGCTTCTTGTAAAGAATGAATTCCAGCAAATATGCAGAATGAGGGAAAAACTCGCATCCATATATTTGGTCTGCAAAGGAGTGTGCTATTTCATTTATAGGGAACATGTGTATACGTTCTCTCAGATTTACACAACCCAAAACCTGACTTCTATTTTGATTTTCCATTGACTTACCTATTCCAGGATGAGAGAATTGCAACTAGAATATGAACTCCTTAAAGACAGGGGCCATATTCTATTCCTCATCTCTCTGTGTCACTCCTCTGGAAAATAATAGGGACTCAATATTTGTTTGTTTAATCTGTGTGACTCTAAAGCAGCTGAATCTAGCTCTGAATGGCACAGTTATCAAAAATATGTGCTTGGGGAATGATCAGCATTATTCTTGACGCATTTAATACAATTTTTGTTCAGAAAAGTCATATTTGCCTTATTTTCTTGTGATCATTATAATAATAAACATATTCAAGCCACATGTACTTCAATTTAGAAATAATATGTACAATAGTATTCATGTATGGGGAATAAAGAATAGTTTGGAGTTGTTTTGGTATTGTTTGTGATACTGTTTATAAGCGGTCTTGAAATTCTTGACTCTGAGAAACAAAGAACTGTTTCAAATCCCTCAGCAAGAGAATACTTGATAAACTAGAGGAAACGCTCTGCTCTGATCATGAGGGAATCTTCTGCCCAGGAAGCAGGAAAATTGAGCACTTACCTGGAAAACAGGTAATCAGATTTGGCCAAGCTTCGTTACCCTACAGTCTAATTACAGATTCCAGCTAAATTATTGATCACTTCTCTTCTCTCTAAATTCTTCACACCAAATTGTTCTGTACCAGCCAAGAAAAGAAGAGAAATATTGTCGTTCAGTGCAGCCAGCGTTTATCAAGAGGCCAAATTGTGGAGTTGCAGAATCTGCAGTTACCTTTATAGCCTCTGCCTCCTTGGACAAGTTCCTTCGTGGCACTGAAGGTCAGAAGAATTCTTGCTCCCCCTAAATTGCAATCTTGTCTTTAGGATCAAGAGGGCTAACAGGTGTGAGGGGAAATGGTGGAAGGAAACTAACATGTACTATAGGCTAATTGTATAGCAAAGGGAGTACCTTTCTAATCTCAGTTTTCTAATCTATCGATAAGTATGTTGATACCCATCTACCCCAGGGGAAAGAATAGAAGCTTCAACAAGCATTAGCTATTGGAGCTTTCACTCAAGTACTGACATGCCTGATTCTGAAATTTCTTTTTTTCTCTCTCCCTAAATTGCCTCTCCAGGAATGCTGTAAATAAAAATATTGAAAGCGATTCTTTCTTTAGGATTCTACTGGGCACCGTGAAGCATACAATTTCCCATTCTAGTGGTTTCCACAGTTTCTTGTGGATATTTTCAATGAACAGAGATTAAAAACTAGAGTTCCCAATTTTGCTCAAACTTTTAATAGGGTCTTCAGTGGTTTAATTTTTGGATAGGTCTTATACCAAAAGAAGCATCTAGTATCAAAAGTATCACTAGAGATGTTACCAGGCTACAGGAGTCCGTTTGAGTGCATCGAAGCCACAAAAGCCTTCCATGTATTTCTAATGTGTATCCTGGGCTGAGAAGCACTATTCATAGCTGTAAAAGCATGTGTCTACCTCATTACGTCTGCTAATGTAACTAAGCATTGACATCACATACTGAAATGTGTTCATTCATCCAATAATGTACTTATTAATGTCTATTTTATACCAACCATGGCTGTAGACATGTATGACACATGAATAAGTAAAAGAAACATAAATCACAAAAAAGAAAGGTATGAACAGGAGCTTGAAGCAAAGAAAGTAAGGGTTTATTAGTGGAGAAGGTGGCCCACGCCAGGAGACGCAGGTGAACTAATGCTCAAAGACCCAGCTCCGGGTTTTTGATGGTTTCCAGGGACTGGGTTACATAGGTGGAAAATCATCAATCATGACGACTAAGGGAGTTAGGGTCATAGTCAGGGTCATGGTCTCTATAGATCAGTTGGTGCTTTACGGTAACTGATTGTTGCTTCTGGTCCTGAAACCGCCTTGGCGTGGCTTTGTCTAGTCTCACAAGGATGGTTCCAGGTTCTAGACCTGGAACAGAGCTGAGGCTTCCATGTAATCTCTAGTTTGACTGATACTCTTACGTGTGGTCAAGAGACTGAGGCTTTGTTCCTAAGGTTATTTGACGCTCACCAGAATCTCATTGTTTTGAGGGCTTAATGATGAAGGCAGTAGACATGTGAAGGAGAGAGAGGCGGGTGAGTGAGGGTTCTGGAGAAGGCCACTTTGAGTCAGAAGGAAAGAAAGAAGAAAACGTCACATTAATGAAGGTTCTATGCAGTTGCAGGGAGAAACCTTTGTAATCGTCCTCCGAACAGTGGGGCAGTCTTTTGTGACTTGGGATGATTTGACTTCTGTGTGTGTGTGGTGGGGGCGGTGGGGGAAAGGTAGGGGCACACTGTGGGAGGTAGATGCTTTAAAGTAGGGAAGTGGCCTCAAATTTGTAGATGCTTTTGACAGTAATTTTGAGGATGCTGAAATCCTTTCTGTCTGCAGCTTATGAAAATGAAGTGAAATCACAAAGCATCTTTTGATTCAGACACGTTTCTTTTCACATTTTACAGCCATTCATCCCACAGCCTTCTAAAGGACTTAGAAAAATAGAGGAAATAATGAAACAAAACAAAACAAAATTTCACCGTGCCTGACAAAGCTGTTGCAAAGCTAGTTCTCTGTAAACAGCTTGTCCTCCACCTTTTAGCAACACACATTTGCACCAGCTGGTTGTTGCTAATTTCTCCTCCGTGTCTTGGAATAGCTCTTTTCCTTGAAGCTAATGTCTCAGCCTTTGCAGATGACTCCCTGAGTTTGGGATTCCTAAAGAAGGTGTTAGGTGTCCTCAATGTTCTGTGCTTGCCTGTGCCTCTCGTTTAACTCTTAAACAAACTTAGACTTCATGGCTGACCTTTGAGTGGGGAAGCCCCAGAGACTCACATTGCCTGCGAGTTCGGGTGACCTTTGGGGGTGAGACTGATGGCCTGTCAGCGTGGATAAATCTTGAATCCCTAGCTTTTATCATGCATCTAGGCACACCACGAAACTGACTTTTTGGCAGGACTGTTCGAAGCCCGAGTACCCTGCCACCTACTCCCTTTCTCTGAGCAGGGACACGTTTTTAATGGAGAAACTGACTTTGTGACCATTTAGTGTAAATTTTATCAACAAGAAACAGAGTATATTTCTCTTGTACTACTGCATTTAATTTTCACAAGGGTCCTGCTGGGTGGATGCTCACATGTGTTCTTTAAAAACAATGTGGAAGGAGCTCCGGAAGCTTACATGATTGCTACTATCACGTGGTTTATAGGAGTAAAACCTCAATTGAAATCCATATTGTGAAACTCAAGAGCAAAATTTTCTCCCAAATGAACAACAATGACCACTACTCTATTGTAATAAATCTGATTAAATCTGATACACTTGCTGTCCTTCGAACCTATTTTCTTAGCTTTTGGACCATGTTTTCTTTTGTCTTTCCTTATCATGGATAGGACTTTAATTTTACACATATATTTGCATGTATATTTCTGTATTAATTATATGTATTATCATGTACATGGATCTTTTACCTTTACACTTTAATTTCTGTTTTGGTATTATCGACAGACTCCTTCAATTCGAGAAAGCTTGTTTAGGAAGGGAGGGACTCAAAGCCACTCTGGCTCATTGCCCCTATTTATGGGGCCTTTTGTAGATGTCTGTATCTTTTAATAAGTTCTTTGCATGCATTGCATTCGCTCACTCCTCACAACACCTAATAAATTAGCCACTGGCATTATTCTTGTCTGAAAAGGAAGGAAGACTTAAATAATTTGGAAAAGGTGACACAGCTAATAAGGTCACATTCAGACTGCTGTCTTGCATGCCCAGTGAAAATGGCTCCTCCTCCAATGGTGTTTGAGAAGGAATTTAATATCTTCATGCAAAGCCAGTGAGAACTACAGATTCTTTGATAATCAACACTCCACCACTTGAACTCACTTCTTGTCACTCTGTGCCTTTTAGCCGAGTGCTGCAAACATTTCCTGGGCACACAAGTGCTGGAAGATGTGGCGTTTAATGCTTCACGCCTATTAGCGTCTCAGTCCAACCTCATGGCACTTTGCTGGGCTGATGAGCAATGCTCTAAGTCTTCGTTCCCCTCATCTGTGGAGGGAGACAACAAGGAAGCTCCCCAAAGACGCACAGTTTATACACGGTGAAGCTAGCAGGCAAACCCAGTTCCGCCTGATGTCAGAGCGTCCACTCTTTGCTGTTACGCTAAGCTCTTTACGTCATGTGTCTATTTCCATCTCCTTAGGGTCTCCTTCCACAGGCTTTGGTAACTTAATGCTCTTCGTTAGTCCATACCATCCTTGATTCTATCTATTTCTCGCTTCTACCCGCACTCTTAAGTTGCTTTGAGAATCAGATCAGGCATTCACTTCTATCTAGTAAACCCTCTCTGATGTTTAGCCCATGGGCTCTGTAATACTCCCAATAATATAATTTTACCTACAGAGTCTTATTTATTGTCCTACCATCTCTATTAGACTATGAGATCGGAGAAAAGGGGCTGTGTCTCAATTATGTTGTTATTTTTACAAACCCAATACGGAACACGGAAAATAGAATAAACAGTCATTCAGCACACACCTGTTGAGTGCCTTGCATGTCTGAATCAAGCCAGTTCTCACCCAGATGTAGTGGCAGATCATCTGGTATTCATGTGAGCGACTAGTGTTGACTCAGAGTAAAAGGCTACTCTATCAAAAGCTCTGTACCATTTTGACATGAAATTGATCTGCAAACACCTATCCTGAATCCCAAACTAATCTAAGGGACAGAACATATCCTCTGAATGTTATCTTCCTAAAGTGTCTAGAATCTAGATGACAGAAATTCATTTTCTACCACCACGGTTGTCTCCATTACACAGCGCCTCGTATCGGGGACATACTCTTGTAGCTGCTGAAGTGCAGGCTGAACGAGACAGTTAGGTCCCCCTCCCATAAAGCCTCTAGTATTTTAGGTTGGGAAGCAAGGAAATAAACAAGGTGAGGCACAGGGATGCAATATAGAATGGCTGGATGATTACTTATTTTGGATTGTCTGGAAAATCTTTTCTGAATAGGAGATTTTTAAGCTAAGACATGAATCAGCCATGGTGCAATAAGGGGAATTAATGCCAAACCTTCAACACAGAACGAGGGGAACTTGTTAGAGGAACAGAAAGACATGTAGACTGGCTAAGGGGGTGGTGAGCCTGGAGGAGAGTAGTATGAGGAGAACTTGGAGTAAGACCAAAGTCAGGTAAGAGGCTCTCCAGGATGGAGATAAGGAGTTTAGCTTGTTTTCTAAATGAGATGGGTGAGTAGTGAAGGGGCAACACCATGTATTTTGTTGTTGTTTATTTAAAAATGAACACACCGGCGGCGCTCAGTAGAATGGACATTAAGGAGATAAGAATGGAAGAGGGGAGACCATGTAGGTGACTCTTAAGTGATGCACTCAAAGGATAGCATTTCATTGACTTGAGGATGTGGGTAGCAATGGAGATGAGAAAATAGACCAGTTCAGGGATATCATTTAGAAGATGAACAAATACTTCTTTCTCTTCAGATGTAGGACTTCTGAGAAGAGGGGCTGAAGGGGGACTTTCAGGTTTTTGCTTTGGACAACTGGGTAAATGGTATTGCCACCTAGTAAATGAGGAGCAGGTTGTAGGTAAGAGAGTTCAAGGCATTGAGAGCTCTGGTTAGGTCTTATGAACAGTGAGGCTCCTTAGAAATACCCCTGTGGGAATGTCAAGCACAATGTTGGATATGTGAGTATCCAGTCTAGAGAAAGATCACTCATTAAACAGGCATTTTCGGGGTCATTGACTTTGAAGATAAGATGAGATCACCTAAGAAGGGTGTGTACATACCTGAGAAGATTAAGAACACTGGCAGAAGCTCTACACTTTTGAAAAGGAGGGCCTGTCAGCGGAGAAGATGAGTAGCAGCCGGGAAAGTGAAATAGTCTGGGCACCAAAAAAGAGAAAGTGTTTCCAGGAGAATAGGACTCTTTTGTTTTCATTGCTCTTATCATTATTTCAATTAAAATCGCTTTGGGTCAGAGCAGGAGCTACTTGGAGGCACTCTTGGAAGAAAACTTAACTTTCCAAAAGAAGAAAAAAATTAATAAAAGGCATTAGCCATATTTTTAAGTCACCTCTCTGGAAATTTCACCGTACAACTCAAACTGTTTTTTATGTCTGCCCATGAATAAAATAAGGATGAAAGATGAATGCAGTCTGCCTCAACTGCTTATTTTTCTTGTAGGTTGCGACATAAATATTTGAAAACAGTGTCACATAACTGTAAAATTACTATATATTTTTCTTTGCCCAGGTCAACATGATTGAATTCTTTGTGCCTTTAAAATGATACAAGATTAATATACTTACTTGTGATTCCCATTCTTTTCCAACAGTTTCTCATTATTAGTGTTACTGCTGTTATTATTTTTATGGTCATCATTTTGCATGTGTTTCTCTTGTCCTTAAGATCTGAGACTCCTTAAAGCTCGAATTTGCAATTCTGGAGAGGTAGACAAAGACGGGGCAGAGGGCATCTGTGGGTGTGTTCCATGGGGCATCTTTGTGCCCAGAAGGTGATGTTGAACCAGCCACGGTGATCAGACCCACAGCAACAGTAGGGATTCCAGCCTCTGTACTGGGTCTCTTTTATAAGATAAAACAACCCATTAGCACAGCTCTCGCAGCAAGGCTAAAAATTCTAGCCCCGTTGAGGAGCACACATACTCAGAAACCAATTCAAGCCAGTAATGAGATCTTTACTGTGCAAATAAATATTAGATGGTGTCAGGAGCACAGTGTGACTGATCCTGCGGTGACTCATTTAAGTGGCTGTGCACCATTGGACAGGAGAAAGATGTAACAGGAGATAAGAGTTAGGTGTCTTATTTTTAATATATTCTTCATTTATGTTACAAAAAAAAAACCTCCTATGAATTCTCCAGGAAATAGAACTTTTGTTTTCTTTCTGGTGCTTAGAATTTGTGATGTGTTAAAAAGAGTGAATTAGTAAGAAACTATGCCAAACCAGATAACAAATCTCTTTCATTTCCATTTGGAGGAGAAGATTTGTGAGCCGGACAGCTCTGGGTTGCATCCTGGTCTCCTCACTTAGCCCCTGTGTGCTCTGGTACAAGCTCCTCAAATTCTTTTGAGTCTCAGCTTCTTATCTATGCAATGTGACAACTCATGTTTATATCCCTGGAAATGGCAGATATTTTGTTAGTGACAGGTATTTATGGCATTGTTTTACATCTTTCTTCAAATTGCTAAACCTTTAGCCCTTTTCTGTAACTTTATATGTAGCAGGAGAGGCACGTCCCTTTGCATAGCCCATCATTTTCAGATTAGGGTAAGGCTTGGTATTTAGCTTTTTGGTATTAAAGTCAATTACAAATGATTTATTAGCTACTAGGAAAGTGCAATATAAATAGTAAACTTGAAGGTTATAGATAAATTATGTTTTTAATTGGAATGCTAATAAATTATAATGTCACATTATGAAGTAAGTAGCTGGATACTTCAAACATCAGGGTAAAAGTCACCTGATGAAAATTTACCCAATGATGGCATAAATTAAATGTAGCTGTCAGAATAAAATCTGCAAAGGAGGAAAAATAATGCTTCCCCATCTCCAAAGACAGTTTATTTGAATTTAGAATAATGTCTACAGATCTATACCTTAATAAATCTGGAAGGCCCAGAAATCATTTTTTTTCCAGATTAGCTAATACTAAGTTTTTTCTCAAAACCCTTTTTCTTACCCTGGCTGGTGTAGCTCAGTGGATTGAGCCTGGGCTGCAAACCAAAGGGTCGCCGGTTCGATTCCCAGAGAGGGCACATGCCTGGGTTGCAGGCCAGGTCCCTAGTGGGGGCCACGTGAGAGGCGACCACACATGATATTTCTCTTCCTCTCTTTCTCCGTCCCCTCCCCTCTCTCTAAAAATAAATAAATAAAACATTTTAAAAAAACCTTTTTCTTTTCTCCTTGAGTTGGGGAAGTCACATTTTGCTGGCAGACTTTGAACTGACATTTCTGACTTCACAGTTATTAGAAACAAGTTAAATTGTTATGATAAATGGAAACATTCCTTTAACCCTTCATCTTTCTGGATTCAACATCTGGACCGCATCTTGAAGCAGCATTCCAAAGAGCACTTTGCAGAGAGCATCACCTCTAGGAAGAGAGAAACTCAGATCCTGAACAGCAGATCAATCCTCACCCTGCAGGAGATCTTTGTTGATTTCCTCATCTTCCTTGGCTTTCTTTTTTCTAAATGACAGAGGAAATGTTTACATGATACAGCGAGATGTAATAGTATAATGACTATCATTTACTAAATGCTTACCAAATAACTGGCACAATGCTAAATATTTTGCATATATCATCTCATTCAGTCTTCACAAACAACCCCAGGAGATCTGAGCTAGCAGTAGCCTGTTGCCAGGTGAGCAAATGGCTCCAGGTCCCACGGTGGTACATAGATATCAAGACCAACACACAAACGACCTACTGCACGCTTCCTCCCAATTCAGTAGCACTGCCTTCAGCACGAAAACACCTTGGGGATGAAAAGCCCTTGGAGGTGATGCTCTTTGGACACTTGAGTGATTTTGCTCACCTGTGATGGTCAAAAAGAGATTACAGGCAAATGGGTTTCATGGTTTTATTCCCGGCTTAATGATGGACTGCTCATTACTTTATATTTTGATATTACTCCTCATATGTATCATTTACTAACACCGACATTGAGGAGGTTTCTTTGCAATTCTTAGAGACGTTGCCAAGGCACAGGGCCTCTGGTTCTGTGAAGCAAAGCTAAACAGTCGGGATCTGCATCCATCTCCCACAGACGCCAACAGAAGTGGTGGTGGGGACGGGGGAGGAGGGCACCTGGTTAATATCTCACTTCGAGGAGTAAAAACTTCCAACGCTATGGTATTCTTCTCCGCGAATGAACTGACTGCTTCCATTCTGAAATGATGGGTATGAACATGAAACTCGCGTATATCGTAAAGTAAGTGCCATTTGGGGTAACTGAGCAATTAATTCATTCCTCATCAACTTGTCTACAGCTACTGATGTGTTACATAGATCTGAGCTTCATTAGGCATCCGTGAGGTACACAGTCAATGAAATCCTTTCACACGTGTTTGGGGAACTTACAAAAAGCTTCATTACTTTATCTCGATGACGCAATGTGGGGTGTTGCAGCTTGCCAGGGCACCTCAATTGTTAGTGAAATACGGAATTGTACCATTTGTCACTTTTCAACCACTTTAATTCTATTATGTTTAGTAATATTAGTACTTACAGGGTATCTTCTCCTTTCAAATGGAAATGTTAACTGCTGTAATTAATCCCCCCAGCATTTCTCCATCCTACAAATAGAAATAGAAATAAAGCAATTAGGGACAAGCATACCCTTGATCAAAGGAAACGCAATTGGGTGTTCAGCCTCTGACTCAGGACTCCTGGGTTCAGTGAGTGTCTGTAGGAGGTTTTTTCTTTAGGGAAGGAAGCAGGTCATGTCATAGAAATGGCAGCTTGTCCCTAATGCCCGATCAGGTGGGAGAAGATATTTTGTCCCTGTACAGGTATTGTGGATAAAGAGCTACCTTTATGGAGGTTTGACAGTTAATAACAGTGTAAGCTCCTCTCCACACTGAACTGCTGTGATTTTTTTTTTATTCTTGAAAGTCTTGACTATAAGATGTCTGCTATTGACTATCTTCTCTGGCTTATATGGCTTCTCTAAGGTCTGAGGAAAGGTGTGTGTAGTAAGAGACGGGGGTGGGGTGGGATCAGATGCAGAAGCAGCAGGTAGTAAACAGAAAGATTGCTGTTTTGGTGGTGATGTCCCACTTTAAGACTCATCATCTCTCAGTTGAACTGGATCTCAGATTGGTCAGTTTGATTCTTTCTATACCTTGAACTTGAGCACGTCCTATTGTCCTTCCTTGGTTTCCTCTTGTCCTCAGGAACAAATGCAAGCTCTTTTCCATAGCACGAGACATGCCACAATCAATCACTTCTTGTTCCCTAAGTCCTTGAGGACTGTACATCCAGGACCATGCTTTCAAGTTCACATGTGCAAACATGCCAGCGAAAACTTCACATGTCATGGAGACAATCATTGTACTTGGAAAATCGCTGCTTTATAGAAAAGCAGCATAACAAAGGTTTTATTGCCAGTAAACAGTGCCATCACCCAACAGGCTTTAAAAGCACTGATTCCTGGGTGCTGCCCCAGTCCACGCATTCTGAATGTGGAGAAGCAGCCCAGGGCACTGGTACGGTACAAAATCTCCTGGAGAGGATGGTCTCAGTTTGCACCCACATTTTAAAGCCACTTTAAAATAATGCAACATTGCAATAAAAGATAATATTAGTAGTTAGTTAAGAGCAAGGGCTAGGGGATTGAACTACCCTGAAGTTCTTAATGTGTTCCTAAATGAATTTTTTAATTTAAAATTTATTATTTTTTAATTTAAAATGTAATACTTATTTAGAGACAGAGCAGGACTTTGGAAATGATCAGCAAAGTAGGACCCCTGGTGGCAGGCCTCAGGTTTGTCCCTGAGCAGTTAAGCTCTGGACTTCTCCCCCACTAGCCCACCCTGTTCAGCAGGACAATAGCCTTCAAATTAACATGACCTATCTTCCTTAACTACCAGCCAGAGCGACAGTCCATTCATACTTGAACTTGCCTCTTTGGGAGACAGTCACCCTTCCCACTCTAAATGGGTTCTCAAATTGTTCTTGCCAGCCACACAATCCTCTCCTGGTAGACTTGTGAGAAATCTAGTGTTTTCCATCTTGTTAAAAGAGTCAGTGATGTTTTGGCAAATCGAATGTCCCAGCCCCAGGTGTGAGGAGGAAATAAGGCAGTGGTGTGTGTAGCACAGTGTTTGGCAGTGTTAAATGTTCAATACATGTTGGCAGTTATTATTTTCATTTTCAGCGCTAAATACCTTTTTACTTGAATGCCTCATAACTCCACGATTCTCTCCTTACTTATAATTTCTGAAGTGCCATTTGCTTCTCTTACCAGGGAAACATACAAAGTAAGAGCTGACATATTTCATGTACTTATAATGAAATGGGCGTGGCTTTAATACCTTTGTATATATTTAGCTTCTTAATGATTATCATTTATTTTAATTGTCCTCTGAGGATATTTCCATTAATTTCAGAGAGAGAAAGAGGGAGAAATATTGATATGAGCGAGAAAAACAGATCAGTTGCCTCCCATACACGCCCCAAATGAAATCCAACCTGTAACCTAGGCATGCGCCCAGACTGGGAATCAAACCCGTGACATTTCTGTTTATGGGATGATGCTCCAACCAACTAAGCCACACCAGCCAGGGCATATTTAGCTTTTTTAAGTCTTATACCCACAATGTAAGTTTTAATATTACCCGCATTTTAGAGATAAAGGCACTGAGTCACTCAGAGGACATGTACCTTTTATAGGATGCAGCTGCTATGTGGTGGGTCTAGGATTTGAACTCAGAAAGTGTGATTCCAGAGTTTGTGCTGAGAGCTGTCACAAAACTGATGGTGTCACCCTCCTGAGGTCTAACTTTCAAGTGTTATTACTGTGTGTGCATGATGGACACATTCTTTCTGAAAAGAAGAGCTATTCTCTGCACTGTCTTCTATACAGAGATAAAAATGTGTCTATGATGCTATATGACAGGGGCCCCCCAAGAAGCCCAGAATTGTATTCTGGAGGGCGGGCCCCTTGTAGTACAGACTTCCCCCACCAGGTGGGTTCTAGGAACCCATCTGTATCTGCGTACCAGCTGGTGGTGTTGTGAGAGGCTGCGTTCAGCTTCAGTGAATTTTTTTGAAGACTCTTTCATCGTATTTGCCCATTTCACGATGGGTGACTCACAAGCTCACCTGCCCACCCGCACTGAATGTTTAGCAGTTTTTGACCAAAAACAGCATGACCCCTGTGCCCCACTCTCCCTACTTACCCAATCTTGCCCTAAGCCACTTTTTTTGTTGTTCCCCGATAAAAAAAAGTCCTCAAAGGAAAACGTTTTGCCAGAATGGAAGAAGTGAAACTAAAAACTGCAGAAGCACTAAAAGTCATCAAAGTTTATGAGTTCAAAAACTGTTTTGAGCAGTGGGAAAAAAAATACCTTGATAGGTGTACTGCATCAAATGGAGAGTACTTTGAAGGTGACTGGAGTTTAAACATGTAAGAATAAATACACAGTTTTTTTATAAATAAATTCCGTGTCTTTTTCCCCTCGGGTCCTTCCTCGTACTTCATGCATTCATGTCTCAAAGAGCACTTAGTCCATCGGAGAAGTGCGGGCGTGTCTTATTTACTTCTACATCTTCGGTCCACAGTGAAGAGTCTGACATACGCTAGCTGCTCGATGGATGTTAACAATTGAACCAAAGAGAAAAATGAATAGTTGAACTCATAGGAACTAGCTATAGGAAGGAAATCCCAGCAATGTCTAAGACACACGAGTTGTATTTTTTTTTCCTGTCCCGTCAAAGGTATCCCAGCAGGAGTTCTCAGTCAGGGTGAGGATGAAGGAAATTTAAATGTCTATTTCCATTCTCAAGGCTACATTGCTAAAGTCTGGGAACAGCTCTAGAAATACAGGGCGGGGCAAAAGTACATTTACAGTTGTGAGTGCACAGATCACAGAGTTTATTCTTGCATTGTTGTTCATCAGTTAGTTTCATACTCCCAGCTGCAAACCTACTTTTGCCCCACCCTGTATGTTTCTCAATGACATGCCACTGTCATACATCACTGCTAAAGTTTTCCACTCAGAACTCGTCCGCGTAAATCTGTATTTGGGTCTAATGGAAATTTAATGAAAATGTGTAGGTTAATTCATTTCACAAGAAATACTATGATGGCTGTATTTTTCTAGTTCAGCACCATACATAAACATCTTAAAGCTCGCTCATGCATTCCAAATAGGATAACTACATCCTGCTTTTACATTCATCAGCTTGTCTGAGGCATACAGCCTGCAACTGCTCTGCTTTTGACTCTTCCACGGTTAGCCTGAAAAATGTTGGAGCATTCTCATCAATAATGTCATCTAATGCCCCAACCATACATAATCATCTCCTTCCCTGTAGAGGTGGCCTTCCCTGTGGCCACAGGTTTTATGCAAACGATGGCAGGATAGTTCATATGAATGTTAACAAATTCAAAATATTTCCAGCAGGCTATGCTGTCAGCACAGTTTGCTCTCTGGACTGCTGACTTTGGGCTTGGCGCGGGATCTCACTTTGGGGCCGTGTCCTGACGTTGCAATTATTGCACTGGGAGCTGAAGCTCACATTTTTATCCTTGCAAAGCTTCAGGTGACAATCAGACTTAAATTCTCAGATTTTAGTGCTTGTGATCATCTGGTAATTCTGCGGGCATGTCTTGAATACCGATAAGATGCTAAGTCTTGTGTTCAGTTCCAGGGATACGAAGATGAGTGGGATATGGTCAGGATTTGAGATTCATCTAGGGGAGAGAAGGGACCATGGTACTCGGAATGAAATAATCATAACTGCCGAACCCATTCATCAATTGCTCTGTACCAGACATTTCCCTCTCCGAGTTTTATCATTTGACTTTATACAGGGTCCGGCAGAAGTAACACCTGCACGAGTGTGGTTGGGAGGATAATAACACAGGTGTACTGATTTATAGTTTTAATTTGAATATTTCACCTAAAATGTCATATGGTGGTGTTTTGAGTGCGATGTGGTTATGTTACAGAATTACATGCTTATGACTATGTGACAAAACAGGGGCTTTATTTGTACTGGACCCTGTATTTTCCCATCTGAAAAGCAGATAGAAAAAGCAAATTGTGTAAGGTTAAGTGGATAACATATGCACCAAATCACACATCGGTGATCTACAACCCATATTCTTCAATGAATGGATATAAAAGAGCGTAGTATCCTTCCTCAGTCCTAACCTTACACTTTCCTTTATCACTATCCCTCAATGTATGCTAAGTATTACTAGTATAAAGTCACGACGTTCTCAAGGGACCAGAGAATCCCTCTGCAGTGAGCAGTGAGCAAAGACTCCAAGGATAGATGGGAGTTTGTTTAGATTTCCACCTGCCTCTCATATTTCCCGTCTCCAGTTCCCTTCCGAAACATGTGGCTCCCCACCTCCACTGCACAGGCCCGGGAGGCAGGGGCGGGAGCCCTGGGGTATTTATTCAGCAGTCAGGACCTTCATGAGATAGAGTTTTGGGACAGACGGTTTGGCTTAGGTTGATATGGACGCCACGCAGTGCTTCTGGGAGGTGTTGGCAGAGGCAACTTATTCATTCTTTCTCCATCTTCTTAGTCCGTGCCTTACGCCGGCACCATCCAAGCACCAAGGCTCCGCCACTGACCCAGCCCGAGGACGGTAGAGGGTTTCTGCCCCCAGGGAAGCAACGGTGTCTCTGCAGTCACAGGTGTGGCTGCGTTAGCTGCCCTCTCCATCAGAGAAAAATAAACCCATACGTTTTAAAATGGTTTTCTTTGTGCCACTTAAACTTAATCTGTGTCTCTCCCTCTGGGAAATGCAGAACTAATGGGAAATAGACTCAACCATCTGAGAACTTAGAGTAGCTGAAGACTTCCTGGAACATCATCTCTTTTGCCAATGTAAAACAACAAAACACAGATCCAGGCAGATAAAGTTAAGTAATATTGCCCGCTAATATTTCATGCCAGTAAATATTTCTCAAATTTTCCCCATGCCTCTTTATTTTGCAATCGCCACCATAAAGCCACATTTCTTTCCTTGTTTGCCTGGTTTATGTCACCATGTACTTTTTAAAATGTGTTTATTTAATTTTTAAAAATGGCTTTCCTGAGCTGAAAATCACACCCTTTCAATCAGCTTTCCACATTGTAGTTGGAGTGATATTTTAAAAACGCATATCTGGACGTGTTATTCTTCTGCTCTAAATCCTTCGTTAATTTCTTCAAACCCCTCTGGGGAAAAGTCTAGTGTCCTTCACATTATCTGCAAGATGCCCACAAGCCTGCAAACACCACCGCCTACAAATTCAGCCTCCCCTCTGACACTCTCCTCATTATCCTCTGTTCCTCAAATACCGTGGACTGCTTCTGGTTTTTTAAAGTTCTTCATCTAATACTGGTCCCTTTAGCTCTGTACACAGAGGGGTTGGTTACAGAGAGAAAGAGCTTCAGGCCTGGATTCAAATTGGGCTGTGCAATTTCTCTTTGTCTAGATGGCTGGACATTTCCAATAGAGACGAAGAGGGGCTCTTTCTCTGGTGGCTGTGAGTAAGAAAGAGGAAAACGACCTCCTCGGTAAATACAACTTTCTTACCATTGCCCCTCATTTTTACTTCCAAAGAATGGATTCCTGCCTTGCCATTCAGAGTATGTCCGTGGGCTCTGCGGCTCCCAGCACCATGCCACCTGAGAGCTTTTTAGACTCTCAGGTCCCGTCATATACCTGCTGAACCAGAATTGCATTTTAAGGAGGTTCCCCAGGTAATCTGGGTACACACTGGGATCTTTTTTTTTTTAATTTTTCTTAGAGTTGGTCATGTTTTTTAAACTAC
This sequence comes from Trachops cirrhosus, assembly GCA_028533065.1. NCBI lineage: Eukaryota > Metazoa > Chordata > Mammalia > Chiroptera > Phyllostomidae > Trachops > Trachops cirrhosus. The sequence continues at coordinate 9,450,145 of CM052550.1, read as the reverse complement.
TGTGTTTTCTGTTGTGGAGTTTAAATCAAGCTATCAGGTCAGGTAGAATGTGTGTCCCCAAGGGTGGGGGACATCTATGACTTACTCATTATGACATCCCAGGGTTTAGAACATTACACTGAATGGCAGTCTAAAATAAAAGAGTAACAAGGCCCAGATATAAGTCAGGACACAGTTGCCACCACGCTGAAGCCACGCTTATATCCTAATCCTTCTAGCTCTGGGTCGTCCCACAGACTGGTATAATATTCAAGACTCTGTATATGTCAAAACTCAAATAATTCCAGATTAATTGTCCACAGGGCAAATATATACTTCTGTGTGGAGAATATTTGGGGAAACACAAACTCACCCCACATATATTTTGGAGGATATAAATCCAAAAGCTTTGGATTGCATTTTTGTTTGAATAATGATTTATTATTTTGTGTGTGTGTTTAACATTGTCTCTAATAGGTCCCAGAGAGCTCTCTTCTAAATTAATAATATGATATGTCATGGAGATTTTCATACTTTCTCATTATATTTTATAACATCCCATTTCTAATCCTGTTATTGATTAGGGGTGTGTGTGTGTGTGTGTGTGTGTGTGTGTGTGTGTGTGTGTTCAGCACAAAACCCAGGACCACGCATTTAATACAATTGATTTTTAAAAGAATCTTATAAATGTAGGTTATATTTTTATGCTATTTTTGTTTAACATTTACCACTGTTATAGTCAGCAAAATCCCTCACGAAATTTCTGAGGGACCTAAATGACATTGCGGTTCACAGTTCCTGACAGTGGACGTGGGTGTTTCTAGTATCCAGAAAAAGTGGCACAGTGGTGGGGCCGGGGTCCAGTACAGCCACGTGTCAGTGAGATAGCGTTCTGTGAAGCCAGGTGGTTCCTCATTGGCCCTGACCGAGTAGCTCAGGAGAGCATCATCCCGAGTACCAAGGTTGCAGATATGATCCCTGATCAGGGCACATACAAGAATCAACCAATGAGTGTATAAATAAGTGATGAAGTGCAACAATTTGAGGTCTCTCTCTCTCTTCCTTTTCGTCTCTAAAATCAATACATAAAAATTAAAAGAAAAAGAAGTTCTCATTTCAACTTTTTTTCATTTTAAATGAGACTTTATTGATCTATTATTTATATCTCACCATTTTGAATGGTATAATCAAATGCACAGGAAAAAAACATACCCCAATAAATAACGTCTTTATGTGCTGTGACTACTCAAGCCATGGTATGAGGAATAACATCAGGAATTTCACTGATGGTGACATTTAGGGCTTTATGTTTTGTGTTCTTGCCTTTAAATACCTAGAGACCACTTTTCTTAACTAGAAAAAATTGTAGCTAGAAAACTCCTAATGGTCCGTGGAGAAAGGAATGATAGAGCACAAACTCTTGCTTTAGTTGCTATTTTACCAGAATCAAGAAAGGGTTTATGGTTTATTTTTATGGAATAAAAGATTCACTCAGTTCTCAATACACATTCTAAGCCCAAAGCAAGTGTCTCCTATGGTCTGTGAGTGATGCATCCAGATTTCCGAAGGTCAAGGCAAGGTTGTAAACTTACATTCTTTTTGTCATAAAGAAATAAGCTCATTTCAGACACTTTTCAAGGGTGTATTGGCAAATAAGCCATCTAATTGTTGTCTAAGCAAAAGCCAGTGACTTAATTTGCCGATTACAAAGAATCTTAGTCCAGTTATCAAACTGTCCGGGTGTTTAGCAACAGTTGGTTAACTTTCATCTAAAGATAATATGCGTTTGAATGTAATCCAATTGTATCTCTCATTTAAAAATATATATGTATATATGTGCAAGTGTGTGTATTTATTTCTCTAGTTTTAGCTAATTTAAACAGGACTCTCCTGAGCAATTATTCCACGATAATACAATTCTTACTTTTACTATTCACACTTCTTTTTTTTTAACTTTAAGCATTTCTCTTTGCTCTTGGTTCTGCATAATGCAAATTTAACTAAGCACTAGCTTTTAAGCAGTCATTTGTAATTACCGCTGTGATTATAAAATGATTAATTATCAACCTTCGGTTTGAATACCACCCTTTGCATACAGTAGTCCTCCTTTATCCATGGTTTTCTTTTCCATGGTTTCCGTTACCTGCGGTCAAGCGTGGTCCGAGAATATTAAATAGAAAATTCCAGAAATACGCAGTTCTATGTAGTGTGATGAAGTCTTATGCTGTTCAGCTCCATTTCTTCCAGGATGTGAATCTTCCCTTTTTCCAGATTATCCACGCTGTCTGGCTATGCTACCAGGCGTGCATCAGTAGCCATCCTGGAGATCAGTAGGATCGTTGCGGTATCGTAGTGCTTTCGTTCCAGTGAGTCTTTTTAATAAAGGCCCCAGTGTGCGAGGGTCGTGATGCTAGCGATTTGGCTATGCCAAAGAGAAGCTGTGAAGTGCTTCTTCTACATGAAAAGTTAAAGTTCTTGACTTAATAATGAAAGAAAGAATGTTTATGGTAAGAACAAATCTCTATCTGTGAAAATGCCTAATTTATAAGTTAAACTTTATCATAGGTATGTATGTATAAGCAAAGGCATAGTACATATAGGGTTTGGTACTGTTCATGGTTTCAGGCCTCCACTGGGGGTCTCAGAACATAGGCCTTGCAGAAAAGAGGCTGCTGCTGTGTATTTGCTGTGGAATGGATTCATAGAAGGGTTTTGCAGATGTTAAACTCACCTATGATTATACTTACTGCATTTTGGCTTGGGCCTTCATCATGTCATTAACATAAGTTTTGTATATATTAACCTATTGATTTAATAATTGATTTCCTTCTCATTAAAATATAAGACATGCCTTTGTCTACATATTTCCATTTGTGCACTTATTGGAGACCCCTCCTGGCAAGTTCGGTGCAGTAGATTTCTTCCCAAGAATCTGGGATTCATACAGATGAACGGCAATGTTTGGTTGAGAGAGTTGAGAACAAGAGCTCCTAGCTCAGAAAATCATTGTTGTAGGGCATGGTTAAGGGCGGCGGTTCTGCCGTCAGGATGGCTGGGTTGGTGTCAAGGCTACTGGATGGATCGCCACAGCCCTACTGTACACATTAGGGAACCAAGGCTCAGGGTCTTGTACAAGTTCATGTGTAGAAAGTATATAGCAAAGTACCCAACAACGAGTAGCATTTTTTTACAAGTGAACTGTAAACTGTACTAAAGAACTATCTAGTGTTTTTAACTCACTATGAAGTGCTTCTTCATAGATGTTCCCTTTCTAAATCTATCAGGTGCCATCCTAGAACCAAATATGTTCGCCTCACAGAGTTTAGAGAGAGAAAGGATATTTTGACAACATGGCTTATACAACAGCCCCTGTACCTTGAACGCCTTCAAAAATGCCCTCACACCACTCACTTGCATAGGATGTCTAAAATACAGCGCTGCTTCCACTTGCTCATTTAACAGGATGCTAACCTCTCCTATTGGTGGTTATTAGAGTCATTAATATATAGACCGCTGTTGGAACCCGAAAGCGAGGCCACACTCAGTGGCTGGGTGTGCGGCCCTCGTCTCCAGGAGAGCTGGAGGAGAGCTAGCAGGAAGGAAGAGAGGGGAGGTCGAATGCAGACACACAATAGATGCAATTACCCAGGCCAGCCAAGGGTCTTCGGCAGCACAGGCTGTCTTATCACTTTTAGAGCTGACCAGGTTCCTTGATGAAAGAGGTAGAATTTTAAATAGAACATCTGTAATGTGCAATTAGCATATACATATGGTGGGCATGTGTTTGAATATCTCAGAAGCAAGGTTCCCTTATTGACAGATAAGCTTGCCACAGATAAAAATACGTATTTTTAAAAGTATAAAATGGAAACAATGACAGGACTATGTAAACAAGTAAATGGCCAGGGGCAAAGTTATGAAAATGGAAAATGAACAGGAGCCAGGACAGTACGTGTCTACCAGAGGGAAAGGTGTTGGGAGAGGTGGGAGAGGTAGGAGAGGGTAGAGGGGGGAAGGAGATTTGACTTTGAGTGGTGAACACCCAATACAATATACAGATAAGGTGTTATATAGGATTGTGCACCCAAAACCTATATAATTTTATTGATGAATGTCACACCAATATATTCAATAAAAATTTTACAAAGAAAACAAGTAGAAGGCAAATGGCATCATTAATTTAGCTAATACACCAAGGCACACAGTAGAGTTGCTATACCTCTGATCTGTTGTTATACTTTTTGCTAAATAGAGTTTCCATAAATTTGAATACCATCAGTTTGCCCCTCAGCTTGCCAGTACCCACTGCGACGTCTAAACGCTGATTAACAGTACACATTGGAGTATCCGTAAGATAAACTCCCTTATCTTGAGAAACTTGGTCACTGCCGCAGTGTGAGGAGTAGTTATTGTCACCAAAGCTTCTTCTGCCTGCAGTACACCAGGCACCCTTGTGGGCAGCCTCCTCGACTTGGCCGTAGAATATCACAGTGAAGTGTTTCACAGGGCTTTTAATTCCTGGCATTCCTTAATGTAGGTCAGAAAAGTACAACTACTGCATGTAAAGTGCAAGTCAGTGGAACTAACTCTACCAACTCTGCGGAAGGCAAGGACTCGAGGTACAAATGACATTGCCCGTGGAGCTCAGGGATGATGCTTTAGTCCTAGTATGCAGAGCAGTGATCGTCAAATATTTTTAAATAGCCTACCCCTCTTGTCAAACAGTGTCTTACATAAAAACAATTAAAGCTGATAAATTTGAAGCTTCAGCATTGTGCCGCGGGCCGTGTAGGCCCATGGGGCCCCTTGTGCTCTGTCTCCGGAGGCATTTCCTGAGGCGTTGTCACAAACCCTGCCCCTGGCGTAGACAGAGCTCTGCCACGGATTTCTGTGTAGATCGTGCCGATGCCTTCACATGTGCGGGTGTGTTTAACACCAACTAAGTACAAGTAGGAATAGAATGACATTCGTCAAATCAAGACCTGCACCTACCCTACTAGGCCTTCACCTGCCGACACCTACACACCTACTATTGTCAGTTAACAGACATCCTTCTGCTTAATGTGCATCTCACACTGACTGGATGAGGTACTCTTATTTCTATGGGGAGTAGAAACTGAAGCTTAGAGGAGTAAAGTTACCTGCCTGAAGTCACATGATGTCTAAATCACAAAGCCGATGTTGGGATTGAGAAGTGACTTTGAAATCCATATTCTCCCTGCTATATTATGAACGACTGGACAAGTCTTAAGAGTGAAGCTCTCAGACCACCGGGGATGGCTCATGCAATGCCTCCGAATGTATCTCTTGTTTTCACCTCTTTATCCTTGAAATTGTCATGGAAGGTATTCATGGCAGAGTTCAATGGCAGTTGTTAGCCATTTGAAATAAAAAGTGCATAATATCTTAAATGAGACCTTTTGTACCCATCTTTTCCTCCCAAATGACCCCATTAACTCGGCACACCCTAGATGCCAATCTCCAGCATTGCCATTACTGTTAATGAGGCTTCCGTAGGCTCACAAAGGAGATAATGGAACCTACTGAATCAAAGTTATGAATCCTTGAATAGTTCTTCCCTGTGACTGAGCACATCGCCTCCTGGTGATTCCTGTTGCATAGCCAACAATTGTTTAAAGGCTGGGTCATTCGTGGGCATGTGCTCCATCTGTCAGGTGTCACAGAAACCTAAGGACATAAAAAAGTCCTTCTGCCACCTAACGGTTTTCATCTGTTTGGTGAATTCAAGAGTTGACCCTTTCGAGGAGATAAGTAACAAGGACAGAGATCAGGGTGTTAGTTTGGAAGGCGTTACAAAGACAGAGAGCAAAGCTGTCTATAAATAAATCAGAGACTTCGGAAAAGAATGTGAGTCAGTGGCAACGAGCGGTCTGCTGTCAGGCATCCTTGGGTTCCAATAGCTGTTCTCCTGGTTGTTATCTTGTGATTTATGTAATCTGCCAAAGGATCAGTTCTCAACCAGTGTTCATTCTGATTCCTTTTTCCCATACTTACAGCATAGGGTTTTTTTCCAGTTTGAGAGTTACCAACAAAGTCAGGAGAAAAATGTAGAGTAATTATTTATTTGAGATGGAGACAAAGAATGATCGAATGATTGTGAAGAAATGCACATGCGCACACACCTGCACACACACCCACACAGAGGCACACACAGCTTTGGAGTCCAAGACCAAAAGTGCACGCTCCTGCTTTTTATTAACTTGTGTGTCTTGGAACAGGTTACTTAACTACTGTGTGTCCCAGATTTCTTAAAATGAGAATAATAAAGATGGCCTTGGAGTGTGAGGATGAAGGGATGCATTTAATTAATTAGAGCAGCACATCGCACATGGTTGTTCTGTATGTTTCTAGCTTTCTTTCTCTTCCACGTCTTCTTTTTCTTTTGACTTATTCTGCTAACTCCCGACCTATCCTGGTAAGGATCATCAGTGAAATAATAATGTTAGAGATAATTTTTTTACTTTGTTTACCACCCTCCTTAACTAAAATAAATACTTCAGAGGTCAAATCATTTATAGGGTAAACACTTGTCTCTGTGATTTTAACATTTCATGACATACATTTCCTCCGAGAAACAGTAGGTTGTGCTTTAGCAGCGGAATGACCTTAATTCAAACTCCCCTGAAGTTCATGTTCCATGGTGCTTTGAAATAAGTGTGAAGTTATTCCTCTGTATCTGTACACGATGCATGAGTTATTTCCTAACACGTGCAAATGGAGAAAAATAAAAATGAACAAAGTAATGTAACGTCACCTTATTCCCTTTCTCTAGAGTCATCCTAAAGCACAATCTCTAACAAGTAGAAATAATCATTCCCCTCCAAATGGCCATTGGTTTTGGCAAAAAGTGGCCTTGTGCTTTGGAGCTATTCAATATTCTCCACAATAATACATCAATAATACATTATGCTGTTGACCAGGATAGGGAGAACCAGTGAATACCCCGATTTCCATGAGCTACTTAAGGTTCCCTTAAAACAGGGACAAAAACAGTTCTTTTTGCCTTGTTATTTAATCAGCCTGGTCATGTCTGATTGGCATTTGACCATGTTGCCGCCCCACGGTCTCCCCTGCCTTAATTGGACACCAGCGCTTTTCCATGAGAGGAAACGTGGCTCCTTGGTCTGCCTCTGCAATTTCTCTCGCACATACATTGTAATTATGTGTGTACCTCAATGTGTGAGACTATAAACATATGCTATGTATTTCAGTAAGAGTGCTGTCAACACTTTATTTCAGAAGTGTATTCATTAGGACTGAATAATCATGTGGATGCTAACACAGAGCAGCATCCTGTGCCTGGCTGATATGTACATCACCCAGCGTGGCTCAGTCTCATTCTCAAAAGAAGGAATTTCCAGGGAAGGAACAATTAGCAACCCCACAGATGTGGTCTCGTAAGAATGTCTTACAAATCATCCTTGGCAAGACAACTAACAGCTCTTTATTTTCAACTGCACCTTGGCCTAAACAGGCAAAGATGTTAGAAATAGAAGGTTGGGTTTTTGTTAGAGCTGTAGCAACTAAAATGACTACATGCCTGGGTAAGAATATTTCTAAGTGTTTATAGCTCTTTTTAAAGAAAAATGTAGAGGCTAATATTCATGTATCCTGATGATATTGCTCTACCAATCACCAAGATCCTGTAGAGTGAGGAGCACAATTTTTCACTCGGATTCTCTTTGACTTTGGCATGCACACACAGTGCTGATGCCGGGACTAATTATTATTTTCAGCAACTTTCAGTAGTGAGGGTGAAAGTTAGGGGTGGGAGGGGACTTGTTTTCAAATATCCCAGGTGCCTTGCATCTGGGCGAGCAGGTATCTTTGACTTGATATTTAACTCTGTAAGAACAATCTTCCTTTTGGGTATGAATCAGCTGTCCTCTAACAAGAACATCAGATGAGAACCTTTGTGCTGGGCACAGAGTCAAAGCCCTATAAGTATTTGCTGACAGTGTTGCAAAATAGACTATGTAGATAAATATGAATGACTATCTATCTACATACATGAAGTGCTCAGTATTATGGCAATGAATGCTCAAAAGTCCCTATAAAATGTTCAGAGCCTAAAATTGATGATTTCCTAACAGAAACAATCTGAACCATGTATTAGAAATGGCACTTGCCATTATCAAATAAAACAGTTCCATGGAGAATAATTTAGAATTTTATTTTTTTTAAAGATTGTATTTATTTATTTTTAGAGAGAGGGGAAGAGAAGTAGAAAGACAGGGAGAGAAACATCATTGTGTGGTTGCCTCTTGTGCCCCTGGGACCTGGCCTGCAACCCAGGCATGTGCCCTGACTGGGAATTGAACCAGCGACTCTGGTTCGCAGGCCTGTGCTCAATCCAGTGAGCTACACCAGCCAGGGCTAATTTAGAATTTTGAAAAAAAATCACAGAAATAAATTCTTGTTGATCTCTAGGTAAGTGGTTCTCAAATTTGGCTGCACCAAAAATTTGAGCAGCAGCTGCAAACTTTCTAGAAATGCAATTGTTTGGACCCCACCCCTAAATTGATAGCTAGGGTCCAGAAATCTGTGCTTTTGCTCACATTTCTGATAGTCATTAAATATACACTGCTCCAAGTATTCCTATGAATCTGTTCTTGCCTATTTCCTCTAGCCATCTAGATAGATTGTCAAGGCTTCATAATAACCTGAGATAATATTTACCTGTGATTTGAGGTGAGTACCCAGCATCTCAGAAGAATTGCTTTCATGTGCAAATTATTAAGTTTGCTTCAAAGAAGGACATTTCAGGGCAGAGAACTCGAGTATGCTAGCTTTGTGCTTGAATTTGACATAGAGCATTTCATTTAATATTTACAAAGTTTCAGAGAAAAGGGAGTTCATTTTCCCATTTGTAAAAAAAAAATGCAGCATATTGAAACCAAACGAGTTTGTCTTTACCCGGGTTACACATAGAAGCTTCCCAACCTAGGTTTTATGATGCTAACCCTATACTTTTTTTCCAGACCAGCAACCAATGTTTACAATATTAAATTACATTAGTTTTACAAATAAACTTTATTAAGGTGTAATTGTATTCAATTTAGATAAGTGGATCTCAATATTTTTGGTCACAGGTTACCTTTATACTCTTAAAACTCATTAAGAGGTACAAATTTCTAGTCATAAAATAAATCAGTCACGGGATACAGTCAGTATACAGCATAAGAAATACAGTCAACACACTGTGAACTCGGTAGGAAAGGAAAACGCCTTCGACCTCCTGGATACTCTGGAAGGGGCTCGGATTCCCGGAGGTCTGTGGACCTGGGCTTTCAAACCTGCTCCAAACCTTTCTGTCTCTCCCAGGGCTGCCCTCTCCAGTCCTGACGAAGCTGGTTCCTACAGGCACAGGATGGATCTACTGCTTTGCTTGGAAGCTTTGCTTCTTGCCAGAATTTTTCTCGTACTTGACAACAAAGACTGGCCTAAAACTTAACTGTCAGTGATTTAACGTTAACCACCGCGACCACAGCAGCATGTCATCTAGCTCCCCAACACCCCCTCCACTGCTCCCTAACTGTCAGGTTACACACAGCCAGGCACACACATGCACACAGGTAAATAATTTACAAGGCTGGGCTGCATCAAGCTTTGATCTCAATATATGATCACTTTCAAAAGACCCCCAATCTCACCTCCAAAGACAGCTGAAAAGCAATTTACTTCCTTTAATGTCATCACCCCTTCGTATGACAAAGTGAAATTGATATTTTTATTGTTCACTGAAACCTTTCAGAAACCTGGATCCCTTCTTATATCTCTGAAAATCTTTCCCATTAGTGATAAATTTCCCCAAATTTCTTTTCTCTCCTCAAACACACCACAGTTGAAAGTAAACAAATAGCACATTAAAAAAAAAATCTCCCCAAACCCCACCGCAAACGCTGGTCCTTTCATCGCCTTTCCTTCCTGTCTCTATTATTTTTTTTTGTGTCATAGCTCTTGAATTTCTCATTGCAGATAAAACTAGCAAATCTGATTAACGGGAAGAAGATTAAAAGGACCATTCAATCTATTCTTAGTGGCGTGAGAGTCCACCAGGCCTGACCAAACATTCCTTATGATCAGAGTGAGTGAAGTGGTGAATTCCTTCCTTAGCACAGTTGCGTAGAATACCAGGGGGAAGAAGTGATGTAGAGTAGAGCTTCGTGCTATATTCAAAATTGTGTATTGAGCATCCATCATGTAGCTAATCAATGTGGTCATATTATTAATGTTGTTAGGTGTGGAAGAATATGTATCAGTTTAATTTTTTAGGGAAGGTATAGACAGATGATCATTTGAATGGATATTTCCCATGGATAGATTCTGATTTGCAAAGTGTATCTAAATAATCCTCTAGCTTGACATGGTTTTTTGTAAACCCCCCACCTCACCTCCCAACATCAGCCTTGTAGAAAGCTTTTCCTGCTGCCACTTGCAGTTCTCTCCCCGCCCCCTTCTTCCTAGAGGAGGTTTCTGTAATTAAGCTCCTCCCACAGGGGAGGTTGGGGATCTCTAACTCCGAGGTGTTAATTGGGTGTTGCCGATTTCCAGCGGTCTTTAGATGCCGGACTCTCATTCCAGTTCTGTGCCAGAGCGATGACCTCTCTTACCTTGACTTGAATTCTCACAAGATTCCTGTTAAACTAGCAGGTAATATGTGATATATGCTTTTGTAATTTATTTATTTACTTATTGCCAATATTTCTTTAAGCGTAGTTGGCGTACAATAGCATATTGGTTTCAGGTGTACAGCATAATGATTCCACATTTTCCCATCTTACAATGCAACTGCCACACTAGGTCTACTCATTACCTGTCACCGTGCAAAGTGATCACAATACTGACTGTATTCCCCTTCACCTTTTCCACCCCATGTCACCACCCTGCCCCCACCCCCATAAGGATCAGTTTGATCTCTCTTTCTTTGTGTCTGATTTCATTTTTTTTTGTTTTGTGTTTTAGATTCCACATATTAGGGAAACCATATGGTATTTGTATTTCTCTGTCTAACATAGGTGGACCTAGAGGGTATTATGCTAAGTGAAATGTATGTTTTTTAAAAAATCACTAAACAGGTTATTGTTTTGTGCACATTGAAGTCTGGTTGCAGGTGGTTTTATTTTTTTTTTCTCTTACATTTTGTTCTGGCACACAACAATACAACAATTGAGCATGAGCCTGAGAGGCAGGTGCACTTGGATTTGGGTTCTTTCTCCATTGCTTGCTGTATGTGATGTTGAGCGATTGCTTATATTTTAATCTTCAGTTTAATCTGGAGATTAATAATGGAGAGTCTAGTATGTACCTCGTAGGGTTGTTGTCATACTTCAGTGAAATAGAAAATGAATGTGTCTAGTGTAAGGAAACTCTCAGTGTCCTTAAAAACCACATTTTCTCACAGTGCTGGAGGCTAGAAGTCCATGGTCAAGGTGTCAGCAGGTTTAGCCACTCCTGATGCCTCTCCCCTAGGCTTGCTAATGGCTGCCTTCTCTCTGTGTCCTTGTTTTCCCCCTGTGCCTGGGTATCCCTGGTGTCTCTCTGTGTGTCCAAATTCCTCTTCTTGTAAGGACACCAGTCAGAGCGGATGAAGGCCCATCTCAGCTTCATTTTAACATAATCATCTCTTTAATGGCTCAGTCTCCAAACACAGTTATATTCAGAGGTACTGGGGCTCAGAGCTTCAATGTATGCATTTTAAAGGGAAACAGTTCAGCTCATAATAGAGGACTTGAAAGGATTATCTTTGTTTCTGTTTGTCAATGACCTATTTATTGCCCCTATTTACTGTCACTGTCAATGTCCTATTTATTTTCACAAAGTATTAATATTATCAATAAAGCAGTCAATTTACAGATTTCCAGCAAATCCATAGGTCTGTTCACAGTGTGAACTCGGGGCACTCCCAGCTTTCAGATCTCCCTTGAAGTCGTGTCGTTGTCATTACTGTCGTTTCGGCTGCTCTGC
>CM052550.1:9380009-9437678 GCA_028533065.1 Trachops cirrhosus | reverse complement strand
TGGCATTTCAATATTTGCTCTTGTTAATAAATTTGATACAATAAATGAAGGGGATACATTTTGAGATTCAATAAATAATTGATGTAATCTTAGACTTTAACTTTTTAAAATATTCAAAAGTAAAGTAGGAGATCTAGATGCATTTGAATTCTTTGTTACTATTTTATGTCTTTTTTATAATCTTTTCTTTTCATTTATTGAAGTGCTAAATACAATTTAATTGGCAAAGAAAGCGATAGAGCCTGTTCTGAATGAACATCGTCCCAAGAGGATACAATGCCTTCTGAGTTTCTAGGAGTTTCTTTCCATCAGACAGTCTATTTTTTTAAAGGAATAAATATTTGGAATCTCATGGTGCAATAAGTGGAACTATATTTGTATTTAAATAACTGAGTTAAACTGAAAACGTGTACTTTGTATGTTCCAACTATAATTCGATGACTTTTTTTTTAAAAGCAAATTAAAGGTAAACATTCTTGTTTTATTTTAGTTTTTTTTAAAAAAACAGGAGTAATGTAAAATACAAAGAAGCAATGTGTATCAGAACATTCCTGTTTCCTTCTTTAGAGTAAATTGTACATGTTATTTTTATTTTTTTAATCCTCACCGGAGGATATGTCTGTTGATATCAGAGAGAAAAAGGGAGAGAGAGAGAAACATTGATGTGAGAGAGAAACATTGACTAGTTGCCTCCCATATGCTTCCCAACCTGGGATTGAACCCATAACCTAAGTATGCAAGTGCCTTGAGTGGGAATCGAACCCATAGCCTTTTTGGCGAATGGGATGACACTCCAACCAACTGGGCCACCTGGCCAGGGCTAAACTGAACAGTTTAAAGCCAGTGTGATTCTACACCTACCAAAATGGTTCAGGTGGGGCGGTGTCAGTGAGTACCTGTCGCCATGACCTGAGATGGATCTGGGTCACTGCTACAGTTTCTACTTTTCTAAGCATTCTTATTTTTGGAAAACGTGCTCCCCTACTCTGGCCTCAGTGTTCTACTTTATAAAAAGGGAATGATTTTCCTGGACTTGAAGAATTGTGTGAAACAAAGTAAAAAACCTAGACAAACATAAGATTTTAATGTACACCAGACTATTTGAATTATTTTTGCTTTTGTAAATGTAACAGGCAGATCTGAGTTGAATTCAAGGTCTACCAGGTTTGATTCCAAACTGTGAACATTGGAGAGGTTATCATGTCAAACTTCCTTTTTTTCAACTTTCATATGAAATATTTTAATGCACATATTTTCTGGTAAAAATTAAGGGAATTATATGAGAAGTAATTCACAGAGTTCTTGGCATACAAATAGTGATCTATAAAAGGCAGCTTGTAATAACACCTTTAAATAAATGTATTCATAAATTGAAAAGAATCCATATATTTTGGTATTTTTTCCTTCATCTTTTCATCATTCTAAATGCATATCAGTTTAGACTAAACAGGTCAGAGTATTTTTTAAGCATTCAAACTTCATTTTATTATGTTTTATTTTGATGTATATACATACAGTTGCATAGACTCTTTGTACAGCTACTGTTAGCAGAAATTGATGAAGTTACAATGAATGTAAAAAGAACCAACCAGGCGTTCAAGCAGGAGGTAGTTAAAAAAAACAAGGCTGCAAATTGCCCCACCACTAACTGATGTCACTTTTCATTTTAGCTACATACAGACCTGGATCCTGGAAGCAAAAAGATCAAGTATATCCTATCTGGTGATGGAGCTGGGACAATCTTTCAAATAAATGATATAACAGGAGATATCCATGCTATCAAAAGACTCGATCGAGAAGAAAAGGCCGAGTACACCCTCACAGCTCAGGCAGTGGACTGGGAGACCAACAAGCCACTTGAGCCTCCGTCTGAATTTATCATTAAAGTTCAAGACATCAACGACAATGCGCCAGAGTTTCTTAATGGGCCCTATCATGCCACCGTGCCAGAGATGTCCATTTTGGGTATGTATGCTCCCAATTTCGCAGGACTATTAGGAGTCATCTTTAAAATAGCCTCTGGCATCAGGGATAGTGTATCGCGGAATAAAAGACATTTATTACTGTCTTATCTCTAATTTGCATTTCCAAATCCCCTTTTTTGGGCTCAGTGCCACAGCTCAATAGCTTTCGTCTCTTAGTAATAGGAACTGGCGAAGCGGTTTTATTAAAATATCTCTTTTTGCCCGACAGTGCTTCAATAGGCTGAATTTGTATGCCTCTCATAGACTTGTAGTTGAAGTATTGTTACTGAGGCGGATTTATCAAGATTTGTTCCAATATGCCAGACTAATCCTATTGATATTTGCTTGATGTTTAATTATTTGTTTGTGTATATTCACAGGCAGATGCAGTGCGCAGAGAAACAGAGAAACGTCTAGGTCTGTAGTCAGCCAGATATTGAATTGAGCTGGTGGGTCGAGTCGAGAGTGGATTAGGAAATCAGTTACCAGACTCTTCTGTGCTGTGGCTGACTTACCTTCACTGAACTGTTTTTCAGGAGCGCTGCCATCCCCGAGGGCCTGCTCCCAATTTTTCTGAGCCATTCAAGTGTTTATTACACTTTACAGAGCAGTATATATTTCAGAACGTGATTTTCTAGTCCTTCCTTTTTGTTGTTGTTGTTTTGGATCTGCTGCTCTCTCCCACACCCTGGCCTTGAACCTGCAAAAACCCCTGATATCACCCAGACTTTATACTAGGGAGCTCTTCCTTATCTGACCAAATTGGCAGGCAGGGTCCAAGATTCAGAGTGCACAGCCACTGGAGTCATTCTAATGTATGGAATACAGACCCTACTTAGTTTTAAATACAGTTGGGGCACCTACAAGGATACATACATCAAAATTAAAATGCAACAAAATGACATAAATTGGAACGAAGCAGGAGAACATGATGAGACAACTAAAAACCACATGTAGAGACACAAATTGAAGGCCAGAATTAGTTAAGTAGTTTGGCTTTATTTGATAGCTTCCTTTTTCCTCACAATATAGCTTTGGCGGATATACTCACTGCAGCAGCGAATCAGAATCGATTGTGAGCTTTCGCATCTTACCCAAGTATTTCTCCTGCCAAGACTCTCCTTTGTCTATCTTTGTGCAAGGATTTCTACTTTTACTAGTTCTTTCTTCTTATCAGATCATATGGCTTCTCTATGGATGATTGAAATGACACTATTTCTAGGGAAAATTGTATGGCTTTTTAGCAGAAAGTTCTCTCTCTACTGTTACTATTACCACAAAAAGAAACCCACCAACAAGCAAAAACATCTCTGTGTGTCTACTTCTTTCAAATTCTGACATGCAAACAGAAACTGACAAACACTAGATTTTTTTCTTGTTCTTGTTTGATCGCTCATTTAGGGCAGAGAACTTGCTTCCTTCATCTCTTCATCTGGATTAGAGCAACATGGTTTTAAAGGGCTGTCAGCACCTACTATAAGAACCCTTTATTTATCACAAAGAACCCTTTATTTTAATTGCTAACCAACGGTGAAGAGGGACATTGTTACTTTTTCCTCATTATTGTGATTTGTACATCTTCATGGCCAAGTCTATATCTATTTATTGTAAATGTGTCAGAGGCTTCCATTTCATTGTATATGAGTCATGTGCCTGATAAACATTTGGAGAAAGGAGTTGCCCCACTCCAACTTCGGCAGACTCCAAGGTCAACTTCAGCTAAGGAAAGGATTGTAAAGATATTATTAGCTGCATTATGCAGCATGTATGTGCACCTATAAAGACACAGCATATAATGTTTTCCTATCTAAAAGATTTGTCTTGATTGGAAAGGAGAAACTAAAAGAAATAACCTACACTAACATACACATTATTTTTCCTTAAAGAAATGCCTTGTCTATGACGTCTCTTTCAAAAACTGCACGGGCTGCACTACAGTTCAAACTACAGGTTGGGAAGTTAAAAGATAGAGTTTTGAATCCCAGTTTTAGCCCTTATTATTTGGCTGACTTTGAAGTTCAGGGAGGTGAAATTATTGCTCGTTTTCCTTAGCTACAATGCGAAGATAATAATTTCCATCTTGCTTTCATTGCGCGAGAACTGTGTGGTAACATACAAGGTCAAGGTGTGCCAGAAAGTAAACAAGCATGTGATAATTGGTTGTGGTGGTGGTTTTCACAAAATTATTTTTATTAATCTCTTCCCCACCTTCCCTTATGTATCGATTTTATGCGTTGGGTGTATGGTGGCTGTTTGACTCCAGCCTCTCTGGTTAAAGGAAGCAGAGGCAGCTGCACTATTTTATTGTCAACTGTGAATTATTCCCTTCATTTCTCACGAAGGTGAATATCAGGATGAAGGTCACTTCTATCTCCTTTCTCTCCTCACTGTGCTCTCCCAGCCTGCCTCTTCCCTCCCCTCCTTCCTCCTTTCATTTTTCTTCCTTCGCTACTGCAGAAATGCCAGCCCCTGCACCTGTGCGTCCCGAGGAGTGCCAGCCAGGACCGGGGGAGTTCACTGTGCTGAACAGGAAAAATAAAATCCTCATTGAGAAATTTACCAGTATTAAATTGAAATGAATGTGATGTTCAAGAACTGGCTGCCAGTTGACAGGCTGTCAAGACAAAACACACGTATATATTTGCCCAAATGGCAGCTAAATTATTTTAGAAATATCTTATTTGGGAGCTGGAGATACAGCTCTTTTATATTCGACTGTGAATTGAAGAACTTGATGAGAATTCACTTTTATAGCAATGCAACATAAAGAGCGACATGCGAGCTTGTCTGATTTTTACTGTGGACACCAAGCTAGCTCTGTTGAAGTTGGTTATTCAGTGAAAATTTACCTGTATTTATCAATTTTCAGATAGTTTAAATAGGTATTTTTCAATGCTATTGCATGTTGGAGTGAGGGGTATTTAACCCTGTTTTTGTGTCTACACCTGGGTTTGGGTAAAATAAGCTTTTTATTTGATTTTAAAATGGAACCTCAGATTATATGGCCTGAAATTTGCCTTCTGCTTGCATAAACCATGTAACCTCACTTTCTCTATCTGTCTAATGTGCACAATAATACCTGCCTAAAAACCTATGTTTGGGAAAGTCCAATGATTTTTTTTATTTATCTTTAGAGGTGAAGAGAAGGAGAGAGGGAGAGAAATATCAATGTATGGTTGCTTCCTGTGCATTCCCTGCTGGGAACTGGCCTGCAACCCAGGCATGTGCCCTGACTGGGAATCGAACCGCGATCTCTTGGTTCACAGGCCCATGCTTAATCCACTAAGCTACACCAGCCAGGGCCCAATGATTATTTTTAAAGAGATATTAGTTTCTTTCCAACTGTCAATTTGTGAGTCTTACTAGTGTGAATCAAAAAATCGCCTATATGATATACATTGCCTATATAATACAAATGCTCAAGAGCCTTAACTTTATGTTTCACAAATGTGCATATTGGAATGAACTCTATTTTATTCAAAAGCATATATTAGTGAAGGTAGAAGTAAAGAGATGAGAAAGCCAAGTACAGTATTCTCCCTTTATCTATGGGGGATACATGTCAAGATCCCTGTTGGATGCCTGCAACAGGGAATAGTACTGATCCTTGTACATCCTGTTCTTTCCTATACGCACATATCTAGGATAAAGTTTACTTGCTAAATTTGGCACAATAACAGATTAACACCAATACCTAACAATAAAATAGACTAATTATAACAATACACTTTAATAAAAGTGATGCAAATGCAGTCTCTCAAAATATCTGGAGTTTTCCACTTGATATTTTCAGACTGCGGTTGACTACAGAAGCCACAAAAAGCAAAACTGTGGATGAAGGGGGACCAGCTTCTGCAGTGCTAAAGCTGGTAGTAGGCATTATTGCATTGTCGAGTCCACAGTTATATAAAACACGACTCTCGGGATTTTCCGAGTTTACTTTTAGATTCGGGGCACCTCTAATAACAATTGATATGTAATGAAACGTTGCTGTATGCCAGAAGCTATGTTAAATGCTTCTAATATTCACAACAATCCTACAACATTGGTAGTGCTCTTAACTTCCCTACTTCTCATTATTTTTAAATCAGAAAACCGGGGGAAATGATAGCTAATCCAAATCCAGATATTAAGTGGAGGAGCGGGAATTTAAATGTAGACATCCGACTTTACCTCCTCCAGGTTTAACCAGTATGCTCGACTAATCTTTCATAATATCTCTAGGGAACTGGGTTTATGCGAGCACCAAGATTCCGCTGCATATTAATCATCATTAATGTTTTTCCGAGGTGGAGGTGCTCTTGAGGCCAGCACGCTTTGCAGACTAAATTGAAGAACTGGGATGGGATTTGGACAAGGAGAAGTTTAGGGGAAGTTTCATACAACTGTCAAGATAGGAATAGAAGCACTTTAAAAATGTAAGAACAATACATCACCTAGGAATTTAAAACAATGAAATTAAGAGTAATGTGGTGAATGACTGGGTCGAAATGCCATGAATATAATAAAGGAAGAGACTAAAGAGAGTAAATGGGGATCAAGTCTAGATAATGCAAAAGGAGAATGTACTCTCCACCAAAAAATAATGATCAAAGTAGCAGCAGTTCAAGAGATGACTTAGTAAAAAAAAATACGTTTAAGAGGCTAATAACTGAAGAGGTTATGAAAGTCAGTACACAATATACAAGTGAACTTACTCTTTTTGAAGAGTAACTCAGTGGAAAGAAAAATGCTCAAATTTGAAAATAATTTCAGGCTCCTTCCTTCTATGTGCTATGCTCATTCTTCTGCCTTCTCTTATCTTTAATATTATGCCTTTTCTTTGTGAGCATGTCTTTTTATGCTAAACATCTTAAATCCTCATTTGGCGAAAGGCCCATACAAAATACATGCTACTGCTTTTTGGCTTTTTTATTACCTTTCATCTGGAACACGTTTTATCTTAGAGTAAAGTTGCACATGCAATTGTCCAAATCTATTTTTCCCAAACTACTGGGGAGTAAGTGGCTGATAGGATGCCCTTCGCCATGGGAAGGCAGAGTAAGTCCTTCCCACGTGGAGGTTTATCTACACAGCACAATACAAGCATCAACATAAGGAAGTTCATTTTGCTGCACCATTGCTGTGGAATGCACCACCCTCAGTAAGGTATCTCCAGTTGTCCCAACAATGTCCTTTTACAGTAAAAAGATCAAATCTATGCTGTACCCTCAGTTCACCTCTCTCTCCAATTCTAAAGCAACACCACATGGTTCATTCCAATTTTTTCTCTTTTTCCAACAGAGAAATTAGAGGGTATTTTTTATGCTCCATATATTTATTATTTGAATAACCTTTGTGCCTTCTGCTCATCCTCTGACTCCTGCGCACATGTGTTTACCTGGTGTCCCACTGTTCCCTCTCGTCCCTGCCCTCACGTGGGTTCCTACCGTGCCCAGCCACACCTATGGGCTTTAGTGGTGGATAGTTCAGACACAGACAGACAGTCTGGAGTAGAGGCAGGAGCCTATACTACTCTCTGCTTTTGTTGTCCTCTATACCTAAATCACTTCTTAATATATAATAGACCTATGCCAATGTCTTTCAATCAGTATTCAAAATAGGTTTACTGAAAAGTCAAATTTGATGGATAAAGCTGAATTAAAGAAAGCAAAATGCTCTTTATACTTCAGTCTCTAAAGTATAAGTGTATCATAATTTAATAAAAGATTAGGTTCCTGGACCCAGTTGTGATTTGTGGGTGTGTTTATGTGAGAGGGGGCCTTCCCACACAACACCAGGCAATTCTTGGACAATTTCATGGTGTCTTACAATTCAACTCAATTCTGACACTGTCATCCCAGAGACAGTGTCAGATTCCACAGGTTGAGGCAGTCCTACCAGGCTGTGTACCCACCCCACCCCCACTTCACAGGCCAGTGACAAGTCCAGGTTCTCATCTGTGCTTGTAACCAATGGGCTATAAATCAGAGGCCCCCATAACCCATCACCATGGGTTCAATTAATTTGCTACAATGGCTCACAGAACTCATAGCCATTTGCTAGAAAGGCTCACAGAATTCACTAGGTTATCAGTTTGTTATACAAGGCTAGAACTCAGGAATAGCCAGATGGAAGGGATGCATCAGACAGGGCACATGGGAACGGGCATGGCACTTCCGTGCCCTCCCCAGGTGCACCACTCTCCCCAAATCTCCAGGTGTTCACCCCCGTACGTGCTCTCTGATGCTGTCCTTTCAGCTTTTATGGAGGCTCCATCCCATGGTTATGAGTGATTGCATCATGGGCCACTGACAGTTGATTCAATTGCCAGCCCCTCTCCCCTCCCTTGCAACCATCTCTATGCAGTGCCACATGGTAATTTAGCATGCAATTAAATAGTGAAATTTGCAATTTCTATGCACCGAAATGAAAGTTATAATAGCTATAGCTTACATGGATTATTAGCTTGTTATTCTTGTCACTGTGCAGTACATATGTTACTCTGATATAAAGAAGATTCCCAAAGTAATAATTAAAGAGATTCATTTTTATAATCATTTTTATTATTAAAGAAAAAATTTATGTCACATAAGCTTAAAAGATTAAAAAATGTTCATACTGACAAACTATCTTAAACCGAACATAATTTTTTCTTATAATTTAGAGGGTGTGGCTTGCTTTCTCTCTCTCAGCTAGATATGAAGAGAATCCAGCAGATTTCTCTATTTTAAAGGAGAGAGAGGCAAAGTCAAAAACGTATATCGGTGATTTTGATTATATTTTTTGTCTTATATTTGATTCAGAGTGATGAACAAAATTGAAATTCTTTAGGAAAGCATGGGAGGGAAATCACGCAGACTGAAATAAACACCTCACAAGACATCCAGCTGGCCTACCTGACATGAACGCGTATGACAGCGGTGGTCCCCAAACTCTGAGATGGGGTGATGATTGTGCAGTTTCTGTTCTGCATAAAGAGGCTAAACCTCTGTAGGGACATGTAGACAGTTGGCTTGATAGCTCATTTCTTTTTGGTAATGAGTGATAATCCATTGTCTGGATTTACTATAGTTTGTCTGTTCACCCGCGGAGGGACATCTTGGTTGCTTTTAAGTTTTGGCAATTATGAAGAAAACTTCTATAAACAAACAAACAAATAAATTACTAGAGTATTCAAATGGGAAAGTTACTGGCAATTAACAGTGAGAGGTAGCTAAAATGTATTTGTCTTCTCAGAGGCATTGCATTGCTTTTACATTTTGACCAGGAACAAGGTGGTGTATAATATGGGAATATAAACAAGATTTATTTGAATGTCTTCTGAATATGACAAAACTCCTTCCATCAGATTTTACTTTAATGCTTACATCTCTGTTCTCCCCAAATTATAAGGTGCAATTTCATTAATCATTGATAGCACAGTAATTTAATTAATCAATTTTATTATCCCTAATGAAACTCTATTTTTAGGACATTATAATTGTTAACTCATATCTCTGATCTCTTTAAAGTTAAGGTTCTTTAACCCAAATATCAACCCATACAAATATGCTAACACAGGTAGAATGGCTTAGGGAATTTTTTTATAAATTTTATATATGCTTCTGATCTCTTCAGAATCAAATTTTATAGAAATCCAGCTTTAGTAAGTTGAAAAGAGTTAAAATTCTAGAACTATTTGTTACAGGATTGGCTGAGAAGCCTCAGGTTCCATTACCAAGATAGAAAAGATGGGTATTTTCTATCAAGAATGGTATCTCCTCTTGTACATTTGGTCTATGAATTTAGGAATTTCAAATAAGAAATTAAAATCTTTGAATTATTTTTAGAAGATGAATTCCCAATCACTATCCAATAAAAATTCTTCAGAATCATATAAATCACCAGAAAATATAGTGAAATACCTCATTTGGTTTTACATTTTGCAATATTGACATCACTTTTTATCAATATGATAGAATATTATGTAAAAATGTATTTCAATAAGTTATATATATGCCTGGAACTTGAACCTACTGAAAACAAATTTAATAATCTCTGCCCCTAACCCCACAGCCACAGGTGAGCAGTTACTCCCTGTGGAATGGGGTTTGTTGCCTCAGCCTAATTTAGAAACCTGTCTGTCCCATTCATGGGTATCTCATAATTTAAACTGATGTTTCAGAGGATTGAAATTAAAGCATTGACTCAGCGTGAGCGATACCTAAGTGAGGAGGCAACATCGATTTTATATCTCAACCTGTGCCTTTAAACCAGGTCAGCCAATCAATATTCCAATTAAACAATGGTTTACCGGCCTAGTCACAGCAAGAGTTAATGCTAACGTTCTGTTCCTGTCCCTTTAACTTTTCCTCCACTGTGTCCCTGTACCTGCTTATTAGACTTAAACCCGATTTAATTGAATAACAGTTTGATTCTCAGTTTGGTTATGGAGGTGTTGTATCTTTAAGTTTTTCAGAAACATGTTTTTTACCCACTCACATTTTGGCTTCTTCCTAATTCTGGTTTTATTGATTAAACTTTCTGAAAATTACACCTCACTCCTCTCTACTCAGAGAAATGTCTTATGGCCAACACTTCATCCAGGCCTACCCAGAGCCCTTCTGAAGAAAAGATCTGCTTTCTTCTCAAATAATCTTCTGATATTTCAAATACTGAAAAGTATTCTCACATCAGTAAATCTTCACTTAGCATGAGAAAAAATCGAAACACTCAAGAAAAACTTTGTTATAAATGGAAGGTTGAGAAGCCGAGGTGGGATTCTACCCAGACAGCCCCACGATCCCATTGTCTCGCTTGTCTCTTTGTTTTTGTGTGAGATTTGCTATTTTAGGATCCAACGCATTTATTGATTCTAGTGGCAAAGGGCAAATTGTTCTTCAATTATTCAAGCCATGTCTGTGTGTACAGCTCTGTGAATTAGCATCAATACTCGCAGTGTTATGAATTTTTTGTTACATAGCCATTTCAGGAAATCATGAATTAGAGGGACTGGGGAGTAAAATGCCCATAGAGTTCAGCCTTTGCCCACATCTGCCCGTCAGAGAAATGAATCCACTGCATGTCAGGGCAGATCCCAAACACGCCTTTGTGACATTCTGAGGTCTTGGCCGAAAATGAATGTGGGACACCTTTGTCAGTATATATTTTTTGTGTGTATATGGCAGCAATTTTCAACGTTTTTCATCTCATGGCATACATAAACTAATTACTAAAACTCTGTGGCATATCCAAAAATATGTCTTATGCTGATCTGACAAAAAAAAGTAGGTATGATTTGGATTCATTCACACCGGGCAGCTATTGTTATATTGGCTGTGGTCATTTTCTTATTCGACAGTCTAAGGAAAAAGAAGTCAGTGCGCCTGACCAAGTAGTCAGATTCTGCATGTTTTAAAAATTCTTGCAGCCGTGGGCTGAAAATCACGGCTGTGTGCTGTGCTCTTCCAGGAACCCTGCCTCTCAGAGCTGACAGTGCTTCCTAAATCTCTCTGCGTGTATTCATATTATTCTTTAACTTTAATATTTGGCTGTCATGGGCTTCATCGTTGTACTCCCTGGATTCACTGAACTTTAAAAGTTGCCATCAGATCTTTAGATCCCTGTGGGTGGTGGGAACACAAGGCAATATACTGATCATGTATCAGAGAAATGTGCGCTTGAAACCTATGTGATCCTATTAATTGGTATCACCCAACAAATTTAATTTAAAAAGTTCTTTTTAGACCAAAATGCTTTTATTTCTTGGTTGGTTAGCAATCACAGTTTTATGAGATGTGTGCCTTTTTCCCTTATTCTTTTTACCAATATCTTCACAGAGAGAAAAATAGGATGAAATTTATGTGGCAGGGCAGCCCCATGCATAGATAAACACAGAGATCAGTAAATAGAAAATGGTAGGGAAGATATGCAAACTATTAAAAGAATGAAGGGTAATGATATGACTGTAGACTTATAGAGAAAAAAAGATATAGATTGTGTATGTCTTTGGTATATAATTAGATATCCTAAAAAAGCAAAAATAGTTTCATTGCGAGACTGTAAATGAGACTGTATAGATGGCCTCAGATACATCTTTTATTCTAAGGGGACGAGATTTCATTCCTTGTATCTGCACTCGAAGAGTTTAAAGTCAGTAAAATCATGTTTGTGGCCATGTTAGGGATGATTTTATTCATTTTCTTTTTATCAGGGAGCGTGAGACCCAGCAATCTTCTCTTTATAACCATGTCAGACTTTTCAGATGTCATCATTATCTACCAATTATGAATCTTTGCAAACCATAAGAGTGGTTTGCGCTCAAGAAATATGATGGGGGGGGGTGGAATTCATTAAATAAAGATCTTTGAAATAGGTGTTGAAGCGTTCGTGTGTATTCCTTCTGAAATCCAAAGCAATGTTATTCACTTGAGGCTAGCATAATGAATAATTACTTTATTCCTACATAGTAATTAATATTTAATGTGTTTGTGCCAAACACTGTTCATGTGCATTCATTTAATCCTAACAACCTTATGAAGTGAATTTTGTTACTGTCATTTTTAAAAAGAGAAAACAGAGGCATACAGCCATCACATAGCTTACTCCAGCTGATATTATTGGTAAAACTGAGAGTTTCCCATCAGACAAGGAGGATCACTGGCAGTCTGCAGAGTAAGAAGGGAGTTATTACAGGGATCAGACCATTTGCAGTTACTGAGCTGCTAGAGGAATCTAGGCAAAGCTGCTCTCATTGCTTCAGGTGCGGGAAGGAAAGCTGAAGGTGAAGTGGGAGAGGCCAGGAATACGGTGGAATCTGAGACGACAACTTGAAGACTGTGTCTGTCTCTCCTCCTCAATTTTCCGTGGCCTGGGTAACCACAAGGCGGCGGGGGGGGGGTGCCTTTCTCCTAGGACTGCACCCGTATCTGGCCCAGGATGTGGGGAATGGAAGGAACAGATCCTACAGTTGTTGAAGGTGCTGCGAACTTGGATTCTGCTCTCTGTCCACATGGTGAACTTGGATATCTGCTGAATTTAGCATCAGCTGCCCCAGTACCCAATACCCTCTGCTGACTTTCCATCTGCCTTCTCCACTTCTGTCTTTAAAATCTCAGGCCAAACCTAACCAGCACAATACAGTCCTTGGTGTCCACAAGGGTTTGATTCCAGGATCCACCCACCCCTACTGCCAAGGATGCCAAAAGCCAAGGATGCTCATGTCCCTTGGCTGGCCCTCTGTAGACCTAGGTTCTGCATCCATGGATTCAACAGACAGCAGATCCTCAGATGCACAACCCGAGGCTGACTGTATAAGGAAGGGAATTCTGGAAATACCATCCCAGGTTATCTAACTGGGGACAGAAGTCATGACAGATATTATTTATTTAGCTTCCACTGTAGGCTAGGTACTGTGCCAAAACGCCATACAGATTTTTAAAAGGGTATATTATATATATCAAGTATATAATGTCAAGTGTAATTATGGTACATTATATATTACATGATGATTATATAGCATGTAGGTCAAGTGTTACTATCACATTTATACTGTACAAATGTAACTAGAATGGATTCATGGTATGAATTGAAACATGGTCCCTAACATTCTCATATACAAGCTCTCACCGACCAGGACCTCAGAATGAGACTCTATCTGAAGGTAGTGCTTTGAAAGAGGTAACTAAGGTTAAAAGAGGACTTACAGGCAGGCCCTAACTCAGTCTGACTGGTGTTCTTACGTGAAGAGGGGATTTGAATGCCCAATAAGACACCAGGGGCACATATAAACAGAAGGACAGCTATGTGAAGAGGCAGCCAGAGAACAGCCATCTGCAGGTCAAGGAGAGAGACCTCAGGAGAAATCAGCTCAGCCAGCACCTTGCTCTTGGACTTCTAGCCTCCAGCACTTGGAGAAAACACATTTCTCTTGTATAAATCACCCAGTCTGTGGTATTATTATGGCAGCCAGAGCAAACTAATGCAGTTTGACCAAATTAACTTAATCAGGATGTCCTAGAGTCAAAATTCAAAACCAGAGATTTATTCAATCAGGCACCAATGTTCTCTCTTCTCTAACTGCTGAGTCCCTGTGTCAGCCTTGAGGTAGAGTCATATCCCCACGGACGTACTGAGTACAAACGTCTGTTCTCCACTGTGGAATGGTTTAAAGGGAAGTTGTATGTTCAAGCATGTAGAACCTCTTGTTTTTTAAATAAACCTTTTATTTCAGTGTAGTTTAACATTTATGAAAAAGTTGTAAAGCTGCCTAGAGAGCTCCCACATACTTTGCCACTATTACTAACATTTTACATCAGTGTGAGACACACTCGTCAAGATTAAAGAGCCCATATTAGCACAGCATTTTAGCAGTTGTGATGAGTACTCGTTAAGTATGTTTGTAGAATTTCTCTCATTTTGGATTTGTTTAATGTTTTGTTCATAAGGAGACTGGGGTAATGTGTTTGGGGAGGAAGACCGCACAGGTAAAAGTGCCATGTTATTACGTTATCCCAAGAACATACTAATAATAGGGTTAGAGCTGTCGAGGTTAACCTTGGCCACGTGGCTGAGGTATTGTTTGTCAGGTTTCTCTCCTGTAAACTTACTCGGTGTCTCCTCTTTCCAGGCTGTACCTTCTGGGAGGAGCTCACTACGTGCATCACACACATAAAGAGTGGAAGTTACACTCCCCACCTGATTAAGCACATTACTCGTTTCCCCTCTCCCTCCCTCCCTCCCTCCTTTCCTCTTTCCTCTTTTCTCTCTTTCTCTCTCTTCCTTCCTTTCTTCCAATATGAACTCAGAGTTATTTTATGTTTTATATGTGGGATTAGAATCTAATACAGCTTTATTTCCTTGCTTAATTTTTTTTTCATCTTTGACCATTGGGAAATCCTTTGATGGTCTGACCTGTGTATATTTTCTTTCTACAGGGAGTTTGTTTTTTAGAACTTACTTTATTAGTTTCTTGCACTGTATGATGCTCTGTGCTCTTCTTGTATATTTATCACCTCAATTATAGAATCAGCTATTTCTCCAAAGAGCCCAGTTTTCTTTCATTGTGGTGTTAGAAACCAAAATCTAAGCAGTAAGTGTACTTGCTGCTACTGGGTTGATTTTGCTTCCAGGCCCCTCAGCTGACAGAAGGAAAACAAATATACATGGGGATACTTATATATATGCGTGTATATGCATAGACATGCACATTTATATGCACATAAGTGTGTGTACATATACACATGAATGTATATATGTATTTGTGTACATATAAACACATAAATGTATGCACACACATAAATGTGCACATGTATATATGTATACACACGTGTACATATATGTGTATATATGTAAATACACACATAAATGTGTATATGTGTGTTTGTCTGCTTCTTTTGTCCCTAAATCCTTCAGTACATTTCAAAAGTATATTTATAATATGGCTATGTTATTTTGTCGCAATTTGCATTCCATCCTGGGAAATCCCAACATCCTGTCCCAATATATGCAATTAAAAAATGCATATATTAAGGTTCACTCTTTGCTCTGTGAAATTCTAGTGGTTTTGATAAATACATTGTGCCATATGCCCATCAGTACAGGATCATACTTGTGCTGCCTTGCAAACAATCTCTCGAAATTTCCCTGTTAAGCTTCCTTTCTCCCTGAGTCCCTAGCAACCACTGATCTGTTTACTGACTCTGTAATTTTGTATTTTCTAAAATGTCATGTAAATGGAATGATATAGTATGTAGACCTTTAACTTAGCAATGTGCACTTAAGATTTGTTTTCACCTGGCTCAGTAGTTCATACCTTCTAACCGCTAAATAGTATTTCATTGTATAGATTACCACAGTTTTTGTTTCTACTTAATCCATTCACTTACTTAAAGATATTTTGATTACATTCTGTTTTGTGAGACTACAAAAAGACACTGTAAACATTCAGGTACAGGTTTCTGTTTAGAAGGAAGTTTTCAGTTAATTTGGGAAGAGAGCTAGTGATATGACTGCTGGATCCTATGGTAAGATTTTATTTAGTTTTGTGAGAAATTGTAATTGTTTTAACCAAAATACTGACCACACAGCCCTATCACTGATATGTAAAGTGCTGTAAAGATATCCCATATTGGTTATTAGGCAAAAAAGATAAAAGGAAAGAAAAACAGTAGGAAACCTGGAATAGAAAACAATCCATCAATAGAGAGAAGAACAGCAGAACTTGTGTGGGTTCCGGTGACCACCTTCTAAGCAGGAACTATCTTCAAACATCAGATCTCCGTGCTTTGGGGAAACGTTACCCAAGAGGGCTTTTATTTTGCCTTTCTTCTGGTTAAAATTGGCCCTCCGGCTTCCATACTTTGACAGTGCTCTTGAGCACAGGTTGCCGATTCCATGGTCACTCCGCGGAGCCCTGCTTCGGGAATGTTTGCCGGGAAAGGGAACGCACACAGGAGTGAATAGTTTGCAGTCCACAGTCCTCTCTGGAGACTCTCCCTCGTTTGAGGCCGCAGTGAATACCCTCGGAGTGTCTAACTCATGGTGTGTTTATTCTCCACTGACTGTCCGCCGCCCCGTGGATCATATGGACAGCCAGCCACCACGTATATAAAGTTGCTTCTGTTCTGGGCCACAGCTGGACATTTGACCAAATTTGGTTCAAGTAGGCTTAACCCCAGGTGCTCGCCATGAAGACCGAGGTTGTTGAAAATGCATCTTTCCAAGTAACTCAACATAAAAATATGAGAACTGAGGTTCCCATTGGGTAAGGTGTCAAAGGCATGAACTTTTCATGACATAATGTGTGTGTGTGTGTGTGTGTATGGGGAACAAAGAAAAGCTACACTTCTCAGAAAAGGGAAGAGATGAAGCAGGTAATAAAGAGAAGAAAATTGAGAGACTGAGATTTCTTAGTCTCTGGCTCTGGAAACATACTGGGAGTCTCAGACAATTCCCATCTTTGGCTCCTGTGCTACTTCCAACTATCCGCACGTGATGAGTCAAAAAGGGGAAGGACATGGGAGGGATGGGTGGGCGGGCTGGAATGGGAATAAAGGATAGAAACTGTACTGAATAATCCAAAATAACAAAATTAAAAAAAAGGGGAAGGACACACTATACTTCTTAAAAGCAAACATTTCCTAAGAAATATTCTATTGTATGTTGCAGGTACCCATGGAAAGGAGTTATTCAAAGAAATTTTAGTCTATTAGAAAGGGCATACAAAAGTATTTTTCTCCCTGGCTATGTAAACAAGGTATAAAGATGATAACTATTCCCACTCAAATTCTGTGCAGTTTCCCCCTTATATGGATCCAGAGAACAGATTATTCTTCTTGTGTGTCCTTTGTGAGAGATCATGGCTCCCCACGGCAAGGCGTGGTATGGATATTAGTGATACGTGGTGTGTATCTTCATAATACAGCAAGATTAAAAGAGGAAGTTATTTTCCCCTTTAGCTGCCATTGACAGCTGCCTGCATAAAAACAATGAACTGAAATGTTTCATTCCTGGGAAAATCAGAACCGGAGCAGGGGCTGGAATACCCCTCTGTGGGGTTTATGAAAGGATCCTGCTTCCCTTTGAACTGGGAGCGAAAGAGAAAATGAGAAAAGGAGTATTCTCAGTTCAGTCTGAAAAAAGCCTCTTCACGCTGAGTGCAACGCCACTTCTCCGTCCATTTATATTCACAGATCCTAATAACGGATGTGAGATAACCTACAGTCTTTGGTGCTTTGCGCTGTTTAAAATTACTCTGACAGAAAAACCAGTGGATCGAGACTGAAAACAAAGGGCGAAATTCATTCCTGAGCATGTCTCTGTTGTCCTTTTCCTTACCTTAACAGAATCATCTGAATAATGATAATCACCTCAGGATATATATATATATTTTTTGGCATTGCTACCCCTAAGTAGTTACCAGGGCTACTGATACCATCAGGTGACAATGAAAGAATACCACACAATCCCCCCACGTGTATTTAAATGTAACAAGTTACAATGCTACAGTTAAAGGAAAGGAGAGGGCTGGCATGTGCCTGTCTTAAGAGGGGCTCTTCAGGTGTCTCCCAGATCTGATCAATGCTACAGAAGTGCATGGGGAGGGCCTTTTAGGGGGACACCCCACCAGGAAAGTGTAACACCATGTGATGTGGACCCGGCATTGCCTCCACTACTGGATTTTGCCCTAAGGGCTTTGGTAAGGGTGATATTTTGAAGCACAACCAGCAATTCCTCTTCCTGTTCAGACTCTCCTTTTCCTGCCCCCGCCCCATCCATCTTTTTAGATTCTGCATGGAAGAGTAACCCCCAAACGGTAAAACGCATATGACAGCACCAGCGCCCATGTTAAACAGACTCATGCAATCAGCACCTAAATAGAAAATCAGAACTGTGCCGGCCCTGCAGAATGCCTCCGGAAGCCTTCCTCCTGTCACGGTTCCCGCGGATTAGCCAATCTCTTCACTTCTAAAAGCACAGAGAACTGGGACCGGCTTTATGTTTTCGACAAGGGGGCACCTCCACTGCTTTTGCTTTCGTGTCTGGTACCTTTCTCCCAATACCCCAAACAAGCTCGAAACCAGGTCTGCCTAATGTATTAGATGTGTGAACGAATCAGTGAATGTATCGGTTATTATATTCATTTATCCTGTTCCTCTCATCCCGTCCCATCTTCTCTTTGTCTAATCCCGGCTCTAGAAGGTGACTTTAGTATTAGATATGTTAGTTCGGGTAGCCTTCCATTAGGGACCTAGCTCAAGGCAGCTAAGTGGGGACTCCCATGCCAAGGCCAAGGTTGTGTCCCTAGTCCATCACCAGCATCACCTCCTAGTTCTGCCCACGGTCAGTCTGTACAGGGGGACATCGAAAAGGTCTGTGATGGGCCTCAAATGAATGTCACCCTTTTCCCAGTAGGAATTCACAAAACTACATTCATTTCAACAAAAATAATATAAAAAGACTCCTTTGCCTCCCCCAGTTTCTTTATTTTTGTTTCAACCCCCATGTCTCCACTTTCTCCGGTGTTATCACGGAATACACTGAACACCCGTTTGTGGAGCATCAGCTGTGGAACCACAGAGATAAAAGCCGTGATTTCAGGTGGACAGACTGCGGCGTTAGGAGTATTTTCTGGAGTCAGTGGGCCTTGTGGCAAATCCTGGCTAATTTTCTTAGAGTGCTAAACCCCCTTCGGTCTCCTGAGATTCACATCCAGACTTGTATCCGGTGTCAAATATGTCATTAACCAACACGGAACCTTTCATGTTAGAGAAATCTTGATTAGTTTATTTATATAAACTGTCATTTAAAAAGGAAACTTTATCTTACTGCCTGTACTATAAATAGAAGATCAATGCCAGATAAATATAATATTGAATGAATACAATAAAATATATTCATATTATTACATGATTATAGTATAAGCTATAGGTAAATGTAGAAGTATACTAACTTTGGTATAGACACCGCTGCCTGCTGGAGGGTCTAGTCCCCAGGCCTGCTTGGTTTTCACTGTACAAAGTGCTATCAGCAAACATCAGAACGGTGTTAAACACACTAGCACAAAACTGAGAATCTGCCGTTAGTGGAGTCAGAACGGTTGGAGGGAGGATTGAAGGGACTCACCTCTGTCACAAGGGATTGAATTCATCAGTGCTGATCCTCATACACCTGGGGTGCCCTGCGGGAATGCTTTTCGTATTTTGCAGAGCAACACGTTATGCAAAATGCATATTCCTGGTGTGGTTTGTGCCAAGCAAAGCCTCATATGGTCCCTGTGCTAGCTTAACCATACCTGCCTTCAAGGGGCATGCTGTTGGCACCGCAGATGTTAGTTTACTCTCTGTCTCCGGGACCCCCACCTTCTCTTTTGTTATTTTTTATATTCGGCCTCCCAAACTAAGGTCTTGTTTCTGACCTTCCCTCTGAGCCCCAGGCCTATAGGACGTGAGACTGGGGGGCCTTTGCAACAACCCCAGCACACTTAAAACTGAATGTGTGTATTGTTGTTGCCGTGTAACAATATCGCCACAAGCTTCATGGTTTTTACCAACACACGTGCTGTCTCATGGTTCCTGTGGGTTGTTCCATTCAAGGGGTCTGTGGGTCCTCTACTTTAGAGTCTCACTGGGTTGGGGCCAAAGCATCAGCCAGGACTGGACGGAGGTCTCCTATGAGTCTCAGTGGGTTATGGATCTGATTCCACGGTTTCCAGGCTGCCATCAGCATTCAGGTCCTTGAGGGTCCCAGTTCCTTTGCTGTGCTGGGGGGCTGCCTTGCTGCATGGCCTATCCATTAGGCAGCTCAGAACACGGCCAGCAAGAGAGGATGTGTCTGGCACGACACACATCACCATCTCGTGGATCATAATCACATCTTCAGGACCACAGGCGACTGGTCACCTTTGCTGTATTTTATCCCCTAGAAGCAGGTCCCAGGTCATCTGTATTATTGATCACTTCCTCTCTGGCTCTACAGTAGCACCAATGGCTATTTCCAAAACCTGGTTTTGAACATGGCTTTCCCTAGCCACACATTTGTGCGTGTCTTTCCATAGCTCTTAGAAATAAATAAGTGAATTTGAATCATTTTATAATTAATAAGGATCACCTTTTTTCTCTCTGTCTTGTCTCACCACCTTAGTCCAAGAAAAATATTATATTTCACTTGGACCCCTGCCTAGCCTCCACCCTGGTCATCTGCATTCACTGTTCTTCACATTCTAAAGCTTTTTCTGACTGCATTCCCTGTTCCAACGCATCCTCTGCAAACAGAGCTTCAGTGTTTCTCCGCTGCTTTTTAGGTATGGTTCAAACTTTATACCCTGGCTGGCTGAGAATTCTCTGCACAATTTACCATCCTCCCTATGTTCTCAAGCCGTGTACTCTGCCTGGAAGACCTGCTCTTTGTTCTTCGTGT
The DNA here is from genome assembly GCA_028533065.1 of Trachops cirrhosus. Taxonomy (NCBI): domain Eukaryota; kingdom Metazoa; phylum Chordata; class Mammalia; order Chiroptera; family Phyllostomidae; genus Trachops; species Trachops cirrhosus. The sequence goes on along the minus strand of CM052550.1, from coordinate 9,416,835 downwards.
GTGAAGGCCTCGGAATCTCCACACCTTCCATCCATATGGCCAAGGTGGTTCTACCTCCTGTTCATCCTTCCTGTCTCAGCTTATCATCGCTTGCTCCAGGCCTGTTAAAGGTTTTGTCTCATTCTGTCTTTTCCTTCATACTAATGATAATTGATTAATTACTTGCGTAGTTGTCTGTGCTTGGCCGTAAGCTCCCTGCTGGCAGCGCCTGTGCTTGTTTTGTTCCTTGTTGTCTTTGAGTGCCTGTCACAGAGCCAAACACATAGCAGGTATCTCAGAAAATATGTCTGAGACACAGACAAAATAAGGAAGGTAGGCCTAAGTTAACGAGCAAGGTTCTCTCTAAAGATTTCAAGGGCAGTAAGGGAAACAGACAAATAACCTTTCTGCAAAGAGCTTAGGTGTGCGCAGCGCTGCTTTCTCATGATGTGTGGTCCTCAAAGGTGCCGAGGAAGAGACGGAGAGAGGTTCAGCAGTGACCGGGGCACGGAACGATTTGTGAGGATGCTAACGAGTAGCCGGTGCCTGGGCAGCATCCAAGAAACCCAGTGGTGAAGTAAACTTCAATGTCTGTTAGAAACATGAGGCCTTTAGGTGTTGAAATTTTATCCGGATCCATATTGCCTCTCAAAGTGACAAGGCAGCTGATCCTGAGATGTGACAAGGAGGGAATTTCGTTTAGATGATACTGTGTCTTCAGCCCTCCTGCGCCAATCAGACTGATTAGAAACGAGGAAGGCGCTCTCAGCTGGGCTGAGAACATGGTCGTGGCTCCCTCGTTTGTTTTCTTATGACTCTCAAGGTTCTCCCTCCTACTTCAAAGAAATCCATCTTCTGCCAGAACATTCTTTCCCTTGACGAATCAATGGGAATGAAGGTGATTATTATTATCTTTTAATGTCTGGTCACTAGAGGTAAGAACATGGTGGAAAACTGGGGAGTGACCATGCAGGGGTCCACGTCCAAGGAAACTCATTTGTGTAGGACTTGAACAATGAAATATGAGACTCACTTTATGGTCTTTTATCTTTCCATGGCTTTAGAAACTTAGGCAGCACGTGGGGATGAATACATTATTCTTATTCAGATACAAGGGATCAAAATCTTTAGGCAGTAGTTTAGACAGCATGGTATAAACTAGGATTTAATGCATAACATGAGATGCTGAGTGGATACTCACCTGGGGCCTCAGAAACCGTGTGAACTCCAGGCAGTGAATCATGGACCATGGAGGCCACTCGTTAAACATGTAAATTTGGGTTTATTGTTTCTCTTCTCTGTGCATCCAATTTATTTTTTAAATGGTGTTTTTATTGTTATTTTGGGAACTAGTGAACATGCATGAGTGACTTAGGAGGCATTCGATAACTGATAAGCAAGAAATAATATCATGTATAATACCTAGGTTAGTGTGTTATACACTCTATGTGCTTAGCGAATCTACACCATTAACATCATCATTGTCATTCCTGCTGTTGTCAACCAACACTGCACTGGGCAGTTTCATTTGCTCTCATGTCCACAACAGCTGTGCCAGGCAGGGTTTTTGGGTTTTTTTGTTTTCTTCTTTTTCTTTTTTTTCTTCCCTCCCTCCCTCCCTCCCCTCCTTTCCTTCCTTCCTTCCTCTTTCATCTATTACAAAAATGCAATACAGTGCAGGCTCAAAGTATTACAACAAAACATGCAGTGAAGCTGGGATTTGACTCTCTAGTCTTACCCCAAGCCCCTTAATCTGGCTAAAGCATGATTCTCTACATCCAGAAGGAGCATATCATTGTATATTTAATATGGGCATGTTGTTATTGTTATCAAAATCACCACTGCCTTTAAAGGAAATATGGCATCACTCACTTTCCATTATCCCCAGACCAAATTCTCTATAGTTACGTTGAAATTCCTAAAACCAGGTGAAGAAGTCCAAAGTCCTTCCTTAATTTGGGCATGACTGATTCAGGGTGCTCCCTGAGCTGTGTTTTCCAGGATACCTTCCCTAGGGATAGAAAATGGAATTCATTATTCAGTCTCCTGCCTGAAATGTATATTTATGTATAGTAAACATAAAATAAATATTCAAAGAGAAGTTCAAGTTCACCTGGTATCTGACTAGATGGTCAGGTAGAACCATGGCTCGCATGTCTTTGGCATGGTGTTTGCATGAGTGCCTTGCACACAGCAAGTGCAGTACATGTTTGTATATAATTTTTTTAGCTGTGACAAAGAAAAACTTGCAAGAGCTTCCTTATAGTCCCCTTTCTTCTTAGTTTTTAATGTGTTGTTTACAAATTGCAGGTTAATGCAGTTTCCAAAAGTATTTCTCTTAATCCTTGAAGGAACACAATTCTGCAATATTTTCTTTTGCACTCATCCTCTCTCTCTCTCTCTCTCACACACACACACACACACACGTGCACATGTGCCTTGTCCCTAGATTCTCTTATTTCTATATGTTACAGTGTACGTGTGTTTGTGTGAGAATTTGTGTGATATATACTGTCTAAGTTGGAGAGAAAATGATGCTTTCTTTCCAAATCAAAGACAAAAATGTGTGGAGTCTAACAAAAATATCTAGCTTGACTCATACTCTACTTTGAAATATAAATTCTGTCCTGAAGGGAATTCTCTTTTCTGTCTAATGTAGTCTTTTCTCCACACATAGACACATAGGGGAAAATGTGCAAATTCTAAAGTCTTCATAGAAACTTGAGCGATCATTAATATTGTAGTATCTTTGCAAAAAATGCGGGTGAGAAATTATTTATATTGCTAGCTCTCGTTCAAGGCAATCAGGTTCCAAAGGATCGAGTTTCAGCAAATGCCTAGGATGCCTCTGTTTTAATATTCCACATTACCCCACTGACTTCTTTCCCTTTATGAGTTTGTCAGTGCCAACCGTAATATACAGCATTAGGTAGTTTTGTTCTACGGTGATGAAATTACTGCTTTATGTCGGTGCTTAAGGTAATCGTGTTTGATTTCAATGGGTTTTAGAACTGTAGTGAAAAAGGGTGTCTAAAAAGGGACATTATGCTGGTGCTGGAGAGAGAGGTTTAGATGTAAGGGACCTGACACCTAATGTAGGTATTACAATTATCTGTGTGGACTTCTTAATGTTTGTATGAGATTTTCATGTTGTAAAACAGTGTTGTATATATTTGCTATCCCATTGGTTCTTCACGATATTGCAGTCAAGAGGGTGAAGCAAATAAGCAAATTAGACTCAGAGGTTTGGTGACTTGCTCTAAGTCTGTCTGTTCCAGCTATTATCTGTAAGCTCCACATACACTGATCAGTAAGGCAAAAGTGCATTCTATGTCCTTTCCACCAAATCTAGGAACATGACGCTCCCATGAGAAGTCAGGAGAAGGGGACAGACAGACACAAATGGCAAGTCAAGCTTAACTTGTTGGTGGCTGATGAGTAGATACTTGTTTAGGGACGAGAAAGGAGAAGGTCTTTGTTGTGAGAGTGTATGTATAAGGGAATTCTTCTATGATCTCCTCTCATGGTCTTGCCTCTTCCTCTGTGCCCTGCACAAGCATTTAGAAAGAGAAGAGCTAAGTCCAAGCAAGCAGAAGCTACTTCCCTGATAATGGGTTAAAGCATGCTTAGACTTCGTTGGGAAGGTTATTTGAAAAGTGTCATACCAGCAAAATGTCCGGGGTTTTGGTATTTAGTTGGTCCCAAGTCCTGACACGTGTGGGTGCTTTGTAGAATGACTGGGGGAACAGGAAGTTGACAAAAAAACCTAGAGGTAGTCCCATCTACTGTGGGAGCTGGGAAAACAGCAGTTGTCAACTGTTAAAGGGTTTGTGAAATTCTGTGCTTGGAAATGTATGCTTATTTAAATTCTCGTACAAGATATCACAATGTAATTTTAATGACTCTGCTTAAATATGTTGTAATATATTAATTTTGGAAAGAAGTATAAATAGCATGAAAATGATACTCTATCTTGTATTTCTTAATTTACCATAAAAAAAAAACCCTAGCTATTCTGGTCACGACATCCCACCATTTGGCGGTAAGATACTATAATTACTGGAAAGCATTGGGTGAAAACAAGGAGATTTATTAGTTATATCTTTCCTGACACCAAACAGAAAATGTACCACATACTAAAAGTTTCCACAGCATCTGTAGACATATTCCCAGCATTCTTAGCATCAGTATTTTCTATTCAACCTTTGAATATAAACAAGTTGGGGGAAATTTTCAGTCTACTTGTCTATAAAATTAGGAACTTCATAGTTGTCTTACTTTACTCAGAAAGTTGTATGGTTACCAAAAGAAGCTGAAGCATTATCTAACACATTCAGTGAGTGGCTTCTTTTTTAGGTTGACATAGATACCTGTGTCGATCAGGTATAACAGTACTGGTGCTGTTACGGTTACTTTTCACTTAATACACTGGTTCCTGGATTAGAGTGTGCATCCCAAGGTCATGGAGAACTGGTTGATATACAGTTTCTCAGCCTCACCCTCAGAATTCATGATTCAGAAGTTCTGGACTGGAGCTGAGAATTTACAAGTTAAACATTTTCCCTGCAGGAGGCCAATGTCGGTGGTCCGGAGGCCACACTTTGAGAACTGCTTGCTTTTGTGAGTGACTAGAACACTCTGACTCCCTACTCGAAGCCCCTGGTAGTGGGCCAAGGGAGTCTGCGTACAGAATTAGACAGGTGTGACACATTTATCAGAATACCTGTAAAGCTATTTCAGATTTTAAAAAATAATGCCGCTATATATTAAGGGGAAAAGTGCAAAAAAACTGCATGATATATTCTGAAAAAAAAAAGAGACAAGACTTAAAAGTTGTTCCAAGTTTAAAATCGTCTGCTTCTCCCTATGAGATGCGTCACCTGACATGCTGTTGAACTTACTAGAGCATTTTTAAACATGTCCACCCAAACGTTCTAAAATAAAGGACTCCACAAGGTCAAGTGCCATGTTTGTTTTCCTGTGCTTGAATCCCCAGTTCTAGCTTCAGGCCTGGCAAGAACAGAGGCTCAACCTTTTGATTTGACCTCTCTGTGTCTAGTTGCCACATAAGGAAAATAAAGCCTATGATAGAACCACATCATAGCCCTGTCTGGTGTCGCTCAGTGGATTGAGAGCTGGCCAGCAAACCAAAGGGCTGCCAGTTTGATTCACAGTCAGGGCACATGCCTGGGTTGCGGGCCAGGTCTGCAGTTGAGAGCATGCAAGAGGCAACCACACATGAATGTTTCTCTCCTGCTCTTTCTCCCTCCCTTCCCCTCTCTCTAAAAATAAATAAATATTTAAAAAAATGGTTGGTAAGATAATTTTCCAAGTGAGACTTCTGGTATTGATTGGAGACCATATTTGAAAGTACCCAGTGTAGGAACTGTGGGGAGGGCTTTCTCTGTATCGCACGACTAGTTTGTTACAGTGAAGAGATGAGTTGATGCTCATGCCATTCTATCTGAAGTCCTTGGTGTGGGCCACCCGGATATTTCATGTGGGACCAGCTCTCAGTAGGAGTCTTCTTTAAGTGGCCTGTGTGGTTCACGTTTCAGAAGACTTCATTCCTTCTAGGGACAATGCCAGCCTGTGGGGGAGGGGTATGCCAGCAAATAAAGGTGCAGGGGTAAATACAGCCTACCTCAGGCTTGTTTATGTAAATTAAGAGTCTACTAGACACTCTGGTGCTTGCCTAAATAGCTCATCTTTTTATTATTTATCTAATATTAGCAACTGCATGCATCATTTCTTTCCGCGAAGAAACACACATATGCGTACAAGCTACTCTCTATTTAGAGAATTAGAAGTGTCTTCATGCCTTGGTACTGCAGAAAAATTACATCGGTTTAATACTTACAAAAGTGAAGTTTAAGCTGTTATCTTCAGTAATTTTCCAGGCTCTCCTGGTCGCTTTTCAGTGGTGGATGCCCAACCTGCCCTAAATTGCACCCTTTGGAATTCGGGTGCTAATTAACTCCTTAGCACTTCTTTGCACAGCTCTAAAAGCCGAGCCTTCTCACTTCTGTGCCTTCTAAGGTGTCTCTTTGAGTCATCTACTAAAAAGAGGTGTGTTTCCCAGTATGTATTGCTTTTGTAATTAAAACTTGAAATAACATCAAATCTTTTGAAGGGTGGAAGCGCCCCTTTCTCTTTGTAACTCACAAACACAACGGTTCCAAGGGCCAGTGTGTTGTGAAGTAGATTTCTTGCCCCCTCCTCTGACTTCTGATTTGGTTTTCCTGGGACAGGGCCTGGGAATCTGTCTGCATTTTCTTTTTTTTTTTTTAGATTATTCAGTACAGTTTCTATCCTTTATTCCCATTCCACCCCACCCACCCAACCCTCCCATTTCCAACCCCCCTAGTTTTGTCCATGTGTCCTCTATATTTGTTCCTGTAAATCCTTCCCTTCTCCCCTGAAATTCCCTCCCCTCTCCCCTCTGGTCACTGACAACCTGTCCTCTATTTCAGTGTCTTTTGTTATATTTTACTTGTTTCTTTGTTTTGTTGTTTAGGTTCCTGTTAAAGGCAAGATCATATAGTGTTTGTCTTTCAATGCCTGGCTTATTTCACTTATCATAATGCTTTCCAGATCCATCCACGCTGTTGCAAAGGGTATGACTGCATTTTCAATACAGGATCCCAAGGGGATTCTGGTCCTGGTGGGGGACTCATTCATCCAGAGCAACTGGACACGTCTCCATTTTCTGATATCTCGTACTTTGTTTGATAGTTTCAAAATATGTCAAGTAGCGGCCTTCAGATTCTGAGTCTCAAGTTGCTGCTGATTCCTGTGCATTTCAGTCACGCGGGATCAGTACAGCATAGTGCATGTTACGTGGTGCACAGCACACAGCACACAGCACACAGCACATAGCAGCTAGCACCGTACCTCTGCCGTTAGAACCAGCTTCTGACTGCAGGTCCCACGTCTGCTGGTTCTGGGAACCCAGGCTAGTGACCCAAACATTTCAGTTTCCTTGTTGTTTTTGTGGTCAGTATATTTTCTCTTACTTTTCTTTTTTTTCTATTTTGTGTATCCTATTTTATATCTAGTTTTTTCTCCATTTAAATATCTGCTTACTATTTACCATTTACTATTACTAATGATATTCTAACTGCTCTTAAATATTTATTTGTTCTATCAGAATGTAGCAGAAGAAAAGTAAAAGGCTTGCTCATGTTTTAGATGATTTCTTTAGGGTAACTTCCAAACAATGAAATGACTAAGTCAAATATTTCGAATATCTATCTACCCACCTATTTATTTATCTATCATCTATCTATCATCTATCTATCTATCTATCTATCTATCTACTTTTCTTGTCTGACTGTACTCTCAGTGTGCTTGCTATATGGTTATGCTACAAATATCCACAGAGGAAACACATCTGTTACTGAGTTGATGAAAAGATTAAGTAAATATATATATGTGAGTATATACATATATGTATATATATGTATATATCTGTGTGTGTGTGTATATACACACACACTTATATATAGCACATAGGCACATACTACATTATGGTGATAGCCAGAGGGAAAGGGAAGCAGGTGGGAGCTGGGCAGTAGGCAAAGAGGGGATAAATGGGGATGGAAAGAGACTTGACTTTGGGCATGAGTACACAATGCAGTATGCAGATGTTTTACTGAGTTGAGTACTTCAAACCTATATGGTCTTCTTAACCCATGTCAGCCCAATACATTCAGTGAAAAATAAAAATAAAAATAAATAAAAAACATTTATTGGATACTCATTTATTGCTATCAATTTTTAGGAATCTAAAGGTGATCTAAAACTGAGTTTGAGGGTTTGCATGAGGTCAAAATAGTTGTATCAGGTAAATGCTTAAGCCAGAAACATAGCGATTCCTCTATATTTCATAGGAATGATCAGTGTCTAATTAAAAGGACAAATCGACATTTGAATGTAAAACAGGAGATTAACAATGGACTACAAACCTGGAAGTTAGAATGACATGGAACTGTAGAAATTTGTGGATGTTTCCCTTAATACTTCTCCTTTTTTAGGAGCATTGTGTGTGAAATTTGTATTTAATGATTACCCTGATTCCTAATTATTTTCTTGGGAAATCTGGAGGGCTAGTCAAGGTAGCTTCACCCCCTGTATGAAGTAGTTCTGGAAACATCTCTCTGAGGAATTCAAAAATAAGAAAAGGCCAGATTCCACTGGCTTCTGCATACATCCTGGTGCTCCTCATTCCGCACATTTATACTCAAACATGCACAAAACACTTGCTGCCACATTTTTCTTTCTGCCTGGAGAACAGCTGTAAAGATATTAATTGTGCTTCAGTTATAAATGGATTGCCAAAAGGGACTGAGCGGGTTATGTATCTCATCAGCAGGTCCTGTCTGGTATAAATAATGAGACAGGAACTTGGTAAATTGGAAATTTGTGATAAAAACGAGATGTGATATTATGAAGTCCTACCACTTCCTTCTTCTGGATGCATTGATTTTTAAGGCATTCTGCAAGAATGCTAAATCAATGATTGTCTGTTACGAAATGTTGGTTAAAAGGGCTCTATTACTGGGGTCAACTACAAATAAGCCCAAAGGGTAAACACAAAGGTAGTAGAAATGTTAAAAGGGAGAAAAACTCGCAGATGTTATAAATAGAGCTGGAAAGACACAGATATTATAGAATTTAACTGGAATGTGTATGGAGTCTTTTCGCCTATTTCACCTGAGATTCTTAAATATAGTAAGCAGGAAGAATTGGAAATGGAGATATAACTGAATTGAATGAGTTACTTTATTTTATCATTTCAGTTATTTTTAAAACAAAGTTGGTAGTGTAATCGATGTTTCCCAAAATTCTCTATGTGTCTTTCAGATCTGCTAATTTTTGCTTTTACCTTTTGTTAGTGCCTATCAAAGTCACTCTTTCCCAGTATGGCATCATGATTAAAATTTAAGTAAATCTTAATCAAATCGATATCACCAAATGTGTTGTACAAATAAACTGATGTGTTTTGAGTTGTTTTGTGAATAAAACCCAATTTTGGAAGAAGACTTACTTTAATGTAATCACCATTCGGGGATGGGATACAAAAAACTTCACATGCCTACACACAGGCATGTATACTATTCATTTCTTATGGCAAAGTCAACATTCTGGAATTATAGAATACCCTTGAACTTAATCTACTTGTCATGTCACACCATCAGGGAAGGGTTTATGTACCCACCTTTAACCTGCCCTTCGCTTTCCCCCAGCAGGACTAGAGGCCAATATCCCCTGTACACACACGGCTTCCCAGACATATCTTAGCTGCAGGCTGTGCAGTGACATTTCTTTCCATGCGTCTCCCCCTGGTAGGCTGTGAACTCACCAAAGGCCAGGAAGGATGCATCTTTATTTTTGATATCCCAGGGCCAAGCACAGTTGGAAGGTGTACAGCAATCAATAAACATCTATAGAATGAGCAGATGACACTAAGGAAGGGTAAGTAAACAGAAAGAAAGAGATAAACAAGGAATGAAAGGGCACGATGAAGAAATAAAACATCAGTCATCCTGAGAATATTTGGTTAAACTACTTAAAGGCACGGTCCACATCACATTTATCAGTGCATCTTCAGGGCTAAAGTAAAACCAGTCTGCTCATTTCTCTCGATTTCACTCTTCCTCTTCTTTCCTTTCTCATCCTCCCAATCTGAAAAACAAACAAACAAAAAACCCTTAAGATGATGGCAAATCCTCAATTATTTTTTGTAAACTTAATGCCTAGCCTTTCATGTATTCTTTTGTTTTTGCCAATATTTTAGTTAGGCAGGTAGAGTCTCCGATACATTTTTTCCCAATGGTCTCCAGGCAAACAGGAATCCAGGACTCACCTGCTATGCTTGGCTTGTTTAATGTGACCACATTGAACTTCTTCAAGGACAACTGGAGAAGTCCCTTTCCTTTCGTGAATCTTTTAGGATGCACATAGCGGGGAAGAACATAGGCTCTTAAGTGGCATCCAGGAATTCCCACATCCAGGAACAAGCTGGTCACCAGAGGTACAAAGGATGGGGTTAAGAATTTATGTGAATCAACTTGATTTCAAATCAAATTACTAATATTCTTTGAGGTGAGGATTCTTTACCAAGGCAAATTTTCTAATAGCAACCTTTATCACACTGTTGGTTGTTTGTAAGGATTATATATGTGTGGATTTCTTAGTTGTATGGTTAGGTTTTAGAGAGATGGGTAACCCTGACTATTTATAGGAAGGTGCCAGAACTTCAGAGTTCAACACTCTAGGTTTGAGGGGAAAATGAGACTGAGTTAGAACAGTAGTAACTATATGCTTTAATGCATTTATTCAGCTTCTTTGAGTGTGTTTCCCCATCTAAATATGGAGATAGCATCCACTTAATAGGTATATTTGGAGTGGAAAGTACGCAAGGGAAGTTACATAACCCTGCATATTTCCTAGCATATAGTCAGAAATAATTAATGGTAACACTCTCCTTGTCCCAACTAGAATTTGGAATTACGACCAGGTGATATCTCACTAACTCTTTCTAGAATGAAAGCACTGCTTTCATAAGAAGTAAAATTTAATTTAAAATATACTAATACCAGAATACAAATACTATATGCCTTCTCTTTCCAAAAAAATATATATATATAATAGAGTAAAATAGAGTTGAGTCAGATGGAGTTTGACTTTAATGCTAGTGTCTTAAATTATAATCTGAACCCTGGTAATTGGAGAGGGCAATACTCTGTGCCTTAGTTGTGGCTGTTACAAAAAAATTATCATAAACTGGGTAGCTTAAACAATAAACATTTATTTCTCACTATACTGGAGGCTGGCAAGTCCAAGATCTGGGGGTCTTTGGTGAGACCCTGCTTCTCACCTTGCAAATGGCTGTCTTCTTGCTGTGTTCTCACCCAGTAGAGAGCAGAGAGAAGCAAGCCCTTTTTTCTCTACTTGTGAGGGCACTAATCCTAATATGAGAGCTCCACCTTCATGACCTAATTACCTCCCAAAGCTTCCTTCTCCTAACCCTATCCTAATGGGGCTGATTTTCAACATGTGAGTGGGGTATGGGCACAAAAATGCATGCTGTATTTTCCAGTTTATGATTTTCACCCCCCCATAGGAATTAAGGAGCTTCCTTATGTAATATTAGTGGAATATCTAGCAAGAAGTAGTTCAAATTCAAGAAATCCTATCTACATTTATTTTCTCAAGTTTAAGTTCAATTTCCTCAAGCACATACTAGCAAGATAAGCAGAAAATCCTTATTCTTATGGATCATAACAAAATCTACAGGGATTTACTCATAACAAGCAACGATCTACCAGATTTCAAGCTCTATCATTGAGGAAGGGGAGTCTAGCCTTCCACCATTCCCCTCTGCCTCTGCCATTGACCACTGCTACTGCCCTTCACCGTCCAGTGATTCTGCTGATGGGATCTCCTGTTCAAGTTCTCTGCCAGGCCGTGCTTGCCCTGAGGCTACTCATTCACTCTATGATAAGTTTATCTTTCACGCTCAATTTTCAGACTTGGGCTTTTTAGTGGATGTGACTACACCCAACCTTGGTGCAGGATTGTAAACCCTAAACAGGTCACAGTCTGTCACGGATGGAACTTACCATCTTTGCCCTTCTTTCTAGTCCTGGGAGGGATTTTATACTGTTAATGATACTTTCTACCTTCTAAACTCCTCTCCCCCTTGCAACCAAGTAAAGTCGTTAGTCAGTAGGAAATTTTTATGAGCTCCTGTAAGAGTTTGATGTCATACTAGCTCTTGTTTACATGACAGCTGCAAAAGTCGATGCATTGATAGGAAGACAAGATCATGACTACCGTCCTAAGAGGAGGAAAAACTCCTCTGGTTTCTTGTCTAATTATTTAATTTATGAAAACAAGATAAAACAATAGAATTAACATATAATTTAAAATGCCAGTGGACCAACTTGTCTTATTAATTTCTGAATGTGCCTCCCTAAAGAAAATAACCATTCATTCATTTATTGATTTATTCACTTAATTATTTAGCAAATGTTTCCATGCAAGAGAGCAATGTGAAAATATTGGGCCATGTCCCCTGCACTTGAAGGTGTAAAATTTAGAGCCCGTATAGTGTTGGTACAATGGTTACAAAGACCGGTTTGGGAAGCTCTCTGGCTGGTTTTGAATACAGGCTTTCTTCCCTTCTCTTTGACTGGAGATAATTGTAACAGGTGCTCAAAGGCTTGTTGCAAAGATTAAATGAATACATATTTTATAGCAGACATTGTTCTTAGCGTTTGTACAACTAGGACAATGTAGGGCTGTGCTTATGATGTGAAAATAAGGGATGAGACTACAGTAAGGAGGAATGGGTTGCCATCCTGATATACAGGCTTGCGGGTATGACCCCTGGCCAGGGCACGAGCAAGAATCAACAGATGAATGCATAAGCGAGTGGAACTATAAACTGATACCCCTCTCCCCCCTCTCCCTCCTTCCTCTCTGTCTCTAAAATCAATAAATAAAATAGAAAAGAAAGGAGGAATGGGTTAATTCTGGAGAGGAGGATTAGATGGGAAAGTCAAGAGAATAAGAAAGAATATTGTTTTTCTCTGAAGGGGAAAAATCTGTCTGCACTGCAATTTATATATAAAAGTAAACGGTGCCCCCAGAGACAGTCAAATAAAGTATTTTTAGAGTTCAGAAGAGGAAACGATTGAGCTTAGGAGTGAGTACATCTTAATCTGTATCTGAACAAACTAGGGGCAGGGGTTGGGGAAGCAGAAGAATGCTCTTGCTTGAGCAAGTGTGTGAGTAAAAGAAATAGTTGGGAAGGTTAGAAAACTCCCGTGATGGGAGTAAAAGGGCTGTGCACAATCCTTTTCTAACTTTCCATTTTCTTTTGAGAATCTCCAAACCAATTAACCTCTTTTGTGGGGCTTCTTGCCAACTCGTAACCCCACCTCTCAACTTGGACTCCAGAGCGTCCTTTTTCTTCCATCTTATCTCAGTGTCTTAATCTAATCCAAATCCAATCTCCTCCTGCTGCACAGGCTTTAGAGGTTTCACTGTCCCTCCTGTGTTATCCAGAGTCTTCCTTTCACCTCCACACTTCATCACATCACCTGTTAGGGAATTGTTTAACTTTCTGCCTTCCCACTAGTCTGCTCTTCAAGAAAGTAAGACTCCTCTAATGGGGAAGTTTCTTAGGTGCCTGAAAGAAAGCTTGACACATAGCGGGAGCTCCATGAAGGGCCCCAACAGGAGAGAAGCCCAACCCCCCTCCCGTTTAGCCACATTGCGGATGGCCCCAGGGACGGGATGGCATGTTGCGGGTGAGTTAGTGAGTACCTATTTTTAAAAAGTCTCCTTGAAACTATAGCTCTCTTCTGATTGCCCAGTAAAACCTGTTGTGTCCAGGACGCTCCTAATAGCCCACAGGTGCAGGCTTTGACTCAGTCAGGTTTGCAGTTCGGTAGGGCAGTTACTCATTTTGCCTTTCACATTTAAGGGGGAAAAAAATGACAACCCACAAGTGTGTGAGGTGATGGATGTGTTAATTTATGGGATTGTGGTAGTTATGTCACAATGTATACCTACAGCAAATCACATGATGCACCAATTTAAATGTATCACGATTTGTTTTCATCAGTTATACTTTCCTTAATAGAGCTGTGGGTTGGGACAAGAGAGGCGAGCCACACCCACACTATGGCCATTTTTAAAAGTCTGACTTTTAACTTGATTAATTAAGTTTACACGTAAGAATAAAAAATATGAACAGCTACTGCAGTGGGTATATATATTTCTTCTCCTGCATCTTGGCCTTAAATTCACTTTGTCAAACATAACTGAAGTGGTGTGCCCTGGATAGCCTGGGATGTGGCTCCACTCACTGTCCCCTCCCCCAGGGGTGACTGGGTATATGTTTGTGGGGGGGCTCCACCCATAGAGTCCCCCGGCCACCAGGGATGAGAATAAATCTACCAGGATGTGATCTGCTTGGGGAGGAAAGGTGGCCAGTCTCTCAAAGGAGAAGGACCAGGAGCCCGTTCCTCAGTGGGCTTTTATTGGGTTCATTTGCACAGGATTACAGATAAAGCTCATTAACCATTGTCAGGCAGTAAGGATCAAACAATAGATAACAAAGAACTCTGAGGGCCTATTTTGAGTCAGGGTCAGATAGCTAAAGAGCTGTAAAGCTTTTGTCATTTAATTGAGAGCATTCTAAACAAAGCAGGTTTCACAGGATTTTACATATTCTTTCTTAGGCCTGATCGCCCGGGGAACCCACCCTTTCCAGCACAGGGCTGTACCACTGTCTGTCATTGTTTCAGGATTAGGTGTAGCAAGGGAAGTGACGCAGCCAAGAGATTAGGAGACTTCTCCCACACAGAAAGAGGACTCAGGCTTTGTCAAAGCTGAGGGGCAAGGGTCCTTGCCCCCTTTTGCTGTACCCCTAGAAGTCTTTCCTTGGGGGCCTCCCACATGATTGTGCCTGTCTTAGGTTGCTCCCCCCTTGGGGAATCTTACCTGTCATTGGCTAATGGACCAAGCATTGGGGGCCAGTTATGGATGAAGCAAAAGGAGCAGAAGCGGTGCTCCTGCCAGGGAGATAAGCTTTTGTCTCCTTGGTGGCTTATGGTCCAAGGTCACTCCCTTAGCCTTAGCCTTGGCGGGGGTTACAGCTTCTGAAACCAGGCAGGTCAGTTCCCAACATATGTTATCTTTACAAAGCCTCAGAATAAGAGTAAGAAGTGGGTGGTATCATTCTCACTTTTTGATTGGTAAATTTAGTATTTTCTTTTTTTTAATTTTTAGACAGAGGAGAAGGGGGGAGAAAGGTAGAGAAACACAATGTGTGGTTGGTTACCTCTCAAGTGTCCCTACAGGGGACCTGGCCTGCATGTGCCCCGACAGGGCATCGAACTGGCGACTCTTTGGTTCACAAGCCAGCACTCAATCCACTGAGCCACACCAGCCAGTGCAGTAAACTGAATCTTAATGTTAAAAAAAATAAATTCTTGTTTCCTGAAAGTGACAAGTCATTGATGTAAAATATGATCTTAGTCTTATAACATGAACAAAAACTTCTGACATTATAATTGTAGTATGTATATGATTCGTTTAACAAAGATTTTCAGTTTCCAGTAATAGTGCAAAACCGTGTGAACGCACCGCTAGAATGAACTTCAGGACACAAACTCTGACTCTGCTGCACGTCCTTGTAGCCATACCTGCGTCGGCACTCCGCACTCAGCACACACTAGGCAAGTAGCCTTGTGTGACCGAGTGAACGAGTTTCTGTAATGAGACAGAATGAAGGAAGCGTGCACCTCCTGCGATCCTGACACGCTGTAGAAGGCGCCTGCGGTGCCCCTGGTAGCATCGTTTTGTAAGGTCAGGATGGAAGCAGCTGCCCATCTAGAGCACCAGTGATGCTGGTTTACTTCTGGAGCATTTAGAGGATTTCATTCCATAGGTAACCGATGAGCAAAGACTCGATTGCTGCGAAGAGGCTCCCTAAGAAAAAGAAAATATGCCCTTTTCCTTTTGTGTTCTAAAAGAGCCCTTCCGATTCCGAAAGGCTTTATTTATACACATGGAACTGTAAAAACAGACAGCTTATTAGTTTCCACAAGCAGGCCTCCGATCGTCCTCATTATCTGCAAAAGCAGTGGGTAGGCCTGTGTCCCGGTGTTTTTGGTGAGGGTTGCAGAAGGTTCTTTTCTCCTGTGCATAGTAAACGTGGCTGAGACTTCACAGTTACACATTCTCGTACAATATTTTCCGTCTCTCTCACCCGATGCACATTACAGATGTTCGCCGCAACGATGCACGGATGAATAGAAGACATCTGTGTGCTCAAATGCATTTTCTGAAGGGTTTAATTGTTCCAGAAACTTTCAGGCTCATTTGAAAAACAACATGTTGAGTGTGTATGGATGTTTCATTAAGTGACAAAACTGTTTATCCCTCTAACTGCTTCGGAGCAGAATATGGAAACCGAATTTTATTTCCCTAGCCTATGTCCCAAATCAGAGCGCCAGGGAAACGACAGGACACATTTCCAGGCTGTCCGTTTGCCTGATGCCGTTAAGAATCTGTCCCTTTTCCTGTAATACATCCCATTTGGAGCGGGCAGCATTTGTCGGCAGCATTTCCCTAGGAGCTGAGTGCTGGCAGGGGGAGAGAACACCCAGGGAGTAGCAGGGAGGCCTTTGCAAAAGTAGGAGCTCCTGTGATGGTTTAGGGTTTCATTGTGCTGCTCAACGTGTTTTTAAAAAGAGGTTTCTGAAGTGAAATGGCAAGCACTCTCTGCCTCTGCCTCTTATTCAGTTGGCTTTTCTCAGTCACAAGATTGATCCCCAGCAAAAGGGAAGGATTTGACCTCCTGTTGTCACCCCGACATCACAGTCCTCATTAACCAACAGCCATTCAGAGAAGAAATTCCTAGAAGGAAGGGGATCCTTGTCTTGCCGCTTGTGGGTGAGGGGTACAGTCCACTGTTATTGCCCCTGGAACTTGGCTGGGGAAGAATTCTCCAAACACAGGGTTAAAGAAACCAGCTGCAATTTGTACTGATTCATGTTTAAATCCTCTTCATCTTTCAAAGACCCCCTAAAGTGTCCCTGGGAGGTTTGGATATGTGGCATTTGTCCTCTTTCATTAAATAACAAAACTGAAAAAATACTGCTGGGACTTAGGGCATCTTTCCCACTGGGGGATGTGCTTGGAGCCCTTCCGGACACATGCATGTTGAAGACTATGGTGTCTGTTAGAGCTGGGAAGAAGCATGCATTGGCTACTCGCATATATTTCTCTCTGCTGAATGTAGGTTCTGTTGTAACTGGGGGTAGGGGTGTTGGGAGGAACCCTGACAGACAGACAAACAAACAAATAAACCTCTAGAAGTACATGCCAATCAGGTGTTCAGGTATCTCAGACCATTGACCCATGAAACTAAAAACATAATGGATATGTTGTGACATTTAAAAAAAACTCAGGGCCAGAGGTTTCAGCTTCTAGTAAGCGATGATTTAAGTATCAACACATTGTAGAGGTCCTGGGAAATTATTGCTCTGGTATTTGACAACCACCACAGAGGGTTTCCATGGCAATGCCTGCACCGCACCATTACCCCGTATCACCTAATACTTGGGAAAATTAATAAGGAGGATGAGGGAAGGTGGGGGAAGGGTTCAGTTTTATTAAAATAATCAAGGCAGTTGTGTTGTTGCTAGACCTGTGAGGCCTGTGATCTGCGGTGTATGGGGATGTTTAAGTAAGACATCTTCAGAGGATAATGCCAGGCACTCTGTGTGTGGAGTGTACACACTGAACTTGCATCAGCTAGAAGGTCGAATAAAAAGTCTGAAGATGGCCCAGACCGGTATGGCTCAGCTGGTTGAGCATCTTCCTGCAAAGCACAAGGTCGCTGGTTTGATTCCCGGTCAGGGCACATGCCTGAGTTGTGGGTTCATTCCTTCATCGAGGCGCATGAGAGAGCCAACTGATTAATATTTCTCTCACACATCAGTGTTTCTGTCCTTCCCCTTCCTTCTCCTTAGAAATACATACATACATACATACATACATACATACATACATATGGTATTCAAACCTTAAAAAGTTTTAAGGTGGTAGTAATCTCTGCTGTTGGCGAAGGCGCTGTGGCCCTGCTTCCCCAGCTGCCACTGGAGTGCTTATTCTCTGAAAACGTCCCGCAGGGCTGTCTGTGCAGACGGGTTTGGTGGTGTTCTCATCATGAGAGTTTTCGCTGTTCCAGCGTGCACATTTCCACGCTGCACCAAACCTTTGTTTCCCTGCTCGGGTTGTTGGCGCCAGCATTTTTCTTTCTGAATAACGTGCAGAGCCGGTGTGCTGACTTGCTCATAAAAAAGGATAGCCCGGCTAACAGAGCTGCACTGCCCCAGACGCCCAGACGTCTTATTTTCTCGAAGACCTTTTATCTTCGTTTGTCAGCAGACTGGAACCTCTAACCTGATGGTGTAAAGTTGTTGATGGTTAATTTTGCTTGTAATGTTCGCTTTCATTATGGCGGGGGGAGGCAGGTTGTATGCGTCCCGCTGTTGATGGGAGGAAACTTTAAGGTGTTGTAAGAAGCAGACGCTGCTGTGAGCCCTCTGTTTGTTAAAGTCCAAGCAGCACCCTGGCCAGCCTCAACCAAAAAAAAAACCCAGAATGCAGAAAAATGGGTCTATTCAAAACAGAATTCACCTTGGAATGGACGTGTTCCTACTTGACTTGTTACTGGCAGGATGAATTGCGGTGACAGGGATCATTTTTGTTGACAACAGCTGGAAATACAACAGCTATATTATTATAATAGGATCAGCATCGAGTTGGATTATAATAGGGGCTTTCTTGGAGAAATGGCACAGTGTCAAATTTATAGTCACTCGCTAAATGAGTCTCTTGTATCCTCGACAAAGGGACAAAAACTGTTCCAAATGAAAACACAAACAGAGAATCCTGTTATATTTTGTGGGTATTACTCAGGGTCCCATTTATCGCACAGCAACACTTGCTGCTTTGAAGAAACATTATCCTGCAAGGTTTACACTTTTCAATTTGCCTCTGTGGTCTGCCGTCTGCATGCATTTCCAGGGAGAAGCCTATACCGCAGCTTGATGGGAAAGCGTTTCGCCTGCAAGATTAACCTCAAAGCATCCATTTTCCCCCCTCCGGGTAATCACTTGACAAATGCATCCACAAAACCTCCACACACATCTATTCCCACGTACAGGTGCATCAACAGTCTTGAATCACCATTAGGAGAAATATCATCCTTGACGGAAAGTCATGCTACCTTTTCATTTCCAGATGTCTCAGGCTGAAAGATGCGGGTTTCCTGAGAAGCCGCACACCGGGCAGAAATATCCCGGATGAGGATGTGGGTCAGAGCTGGTCTGAGCTCTGTTGCAGTGCCCAGCCCAATAGTTCACCTTGGCAAGAGTGTGGGATTTTCTCCGGGCCGGGAGATTGGAATGATAGCCATTCAAATGACATTAAGAAAGTGACATGGACAATAATGGACCCAGAGCCTGTCTTTGTGCTTATGATGTCAAAACACATTTGATTTTTTTGAGCCCAGAGCACTTTTATGTCACAGAGGAAATGGACATGCGCTGGAATGGATGGGAGAATGGGACATTGTGTTTGTGTGTGGGTGTTTCCTTTTGTAAAAGGACATGAACATACTGTTACATTTTGGAGTGTCTTTTTGCCTCCCTCCCCCAAAGTAAGGAAATATCCTACTATGAAAATGATTAGGCAGAACTACACTTATGAGTTGCAACATCTCCACCACTTAAAATTGGTTTATTATTCAGTCTCACACGTGCACACACGTAACATACCTAGATTTGTGACAGTAAGCTTTCAGAAATATTGTGTTAATAACTCTTCTGGACCCTTTACATAAATCATTGCATTTAATTATCTCAACAAGCCCAGGATGTAACAATTACTATCATCTTCCTTTTTTTTTTTTTTTTGCAGATTAAGGAACTGAAGCTTAGTAATGTTTTGTTACTTGGCTCAGGATGCGGAATTAGTAAAAGTTGGGAATGTAATACAAACCAAATGATCTGGTTCAGATGGTTTGACTCTAAATTTACCTTCTCAGCCAGTTTTCTACACTTAATATTTTCTCATTGGATCCTCATGCAAATCTTTGAGATTTGCAGAATAAAAATTACCGTCTTCGTGCGTGAAGAAAACTGAACCACAGAGCATGTGAACGATGGAGATTTGTCTCCTTACTCCCGTCTCAGTGTTCGGTAATGTGGCCACGGGATGCCTCTTATTATGAGATAGCGTCCGGTTGCAGTCATCAGCAAAAGTAGATACGATGATGATCAGCCTTGTGGTGGTAGACTCCCGAGGAAATGTCCCCGACTCCCATTTCACAGGAAATAGTCCCCATGGTCCTTTACACAGTAGAAAAAAGACTTCACAAGCACATCCGAGTAAGAGTTCTTAAAGGAATCACAATAGAAATGAAATTAATGTTCCTGTGGCAAAGAGTGATGTTAATTTTTTTAATCCTCACCTGAGGATATGTTTATTGATTGGAGAGAGGGTTGGGGAGAAGAGAGAGAGAGAGAGACGTCGATGTGAGAAAGAAACATTGATGGGTTGTCTCCCATACGTGCCCTGAGCGGGGATTGAACCCACAACCCTTTGGTGTGTGGACAACACGCCAACCAACTGAGCCACCCGACCAGGGCTGAAGTTAATTTTTAAACAGTCCGATGCACAGTATAATTATTCGGAATGATAGCTTTGTATCAGAATTGCCTGAGAAGATTTTTGAAAATCCTCCACCATCATCTTCATCTTGCCATCCCATAGATCTGAGAGCGACCACAGGGATCAAAGCTAGCTTCTGATAAGTAGGCAGAGTTGCTACTCCCAGGCTTAGCACCTGGTCATTGCTAGGCCCCTACACACATGATTGTGTTTAACCCTCCCCGACTAGAAGGTCATTTTGGTGACGATAGGGGTTTTCTTCCATCCTCTTTTTCCAGTTCCCAGGCAGTGATTGGAACTGAGTGCTCACACTCATTAATTTCACGTCATATTGAGAACAAAACTTGACTTTATTTTTCTGATAATGTGTTGCTTCATGGTGGGGGTAACATTTTCCCTCAAAAAGTAAATCAGAGAAAACACACAACCAAACACAGCAAAACAAAAAAATTAGGGCATGTCCTTCTGCACGAAAGGGCTCCCCCTTCTCATCCAGCTCTGACCTCTGTCAGCTCTTTCAGTGGCTCTTGAATTCATTCTTGTACCTTTTTGCAACTAATTTTAGACTCAGAGAAAAGTTGCAAGAATAGTTTCTGTATACCCCTCACTCAGTCTACCCCCCATTGAACATTTTATGTACACTTCGTGCAAGGGCCAGAACAAGAGTGTTCGCACTGAAGTCCATCTTTGTCGTCATTCCCTGGTGTCAAGGTTTTATCACTGTTCATCTGGACTGCAGCCATCACCTCCTAACTGGTCTGATCACTAATCCTCTACATCTCTGCCTCCACTCGAGTCTGGGAGCACGGAGAGAGAGAGGCCCACCGTGTAGGTCTGAGCGCCAAATGAAATGTCCTCCCCAGCTTGGCCTCCAAATGCCCTCTGTCTCTCATTCCCAGCTTGCGTCTCCAACCTTAGCTTTGATGGCTGACTCTTCCAGTCCTCTCTCCTCTTAAGAAATTATTCTGGAACTTTCATCTCACTATGCTCCTCTCACCGGGAAAGTTTTTTGCTCCAGTTCTTTGCCACCCCACCGAGCATTCAAATAACTACACAATTGTACTTTCACATGCGTACTTTCCCCAGCTCGTTGATGAGCTCCTTGTGAAAGTGAGTCTCGAGTTTGTTTTTATAATGGGGTTCCCAGTGTCTGGCGGAGTGACGTTCAGTGTGTTTTACTTCTAACTGTAGATTTTATAGAACCTGTGAATCATTCTTCTGAGTAGAAATTTTTCAGAGGTACAGACCTATTAACTGCTCAGAAAGTATTATTGTTACATATTTCAGTGTAGCATCCATAATTGAAAATGCGTCAAAGATTTTGACTGGCAAGATCTTGAAAAAGTTCTTCCTTATTCCCGTAAGCACAGAATTGTGCGGCTCAGATCCCCCACTGACTTCCTGCAGCAGAGAAACACTCTTGCCTTCATTGCTAGTGGTGTTCATACAGGTGGCCCAGGGCTGCCTGTCCTTCAGCTGAAGAGAGCTGCCTGGCCCAAGGTCAAGGCTCCCTTCCCAGGGGGGTTCTGGAAACCTGACCTCATTTCCACAATGGCATCCCAGCTCTAGAGTCCCCAGTGGAGACCACTGAGGCCTTCGTTATGATGGCATCACAACCCAAGTGCCCCTTCGTCCCAATATTATCCTCTCACTTCCCTAAGTATTGTTAGAAGAGGACCCCCCCAATATGAATTCTGCAAGGAATCCCTAGCTAAGTCTGCTTTCCAGGAAACTCATCTGGGAGGCTTCCCTCCCATTCCTTATGACATTGTCAGATGATTTATTCATCCATCCATTCATTCCATTAGCAAATATACATTTGACAATTCTCACATGTCTGACAGTTACTGGATCAGGAAGGCGTTGATGCTGCCCTGGTAGAACACGACGCTTGCTGTCACACCCGAATCTGGTTTCTCTCCGGTTTCAGCAGTTCCCAGAATTACCCGCAGTCTCTCAGAGTATTTTGCCTTCACTTATACGTGACTTATTGCTTATAATTTCTTCCCTGCCCTTCTTCTGGTTAAACTGTACCTGCCTTGAGTGATTTAACTCGGATGCTGTGTCTCTCAGAAGGCTGCTCCCAACCACCCTCCCTGCGGGACAAAGTGGGGATCCAAATCTGGTGCCACTGCATTCAGCTGAATTTCTCTCCATGGCTCTTTGTCCCCCCACTTCCTTCCCACCCCCGAACTGTAAACTTCTTGCCTCTAGATTTTGTCTTAGTATATATACTTCATATCCAGCAAACCATATGTGCTTAACTACTGAATGAGGAAATAAAAATAGATAATTAATCTGAAAAAAAGAAAAGATTTTGCTTCTATTATCCAGAAGGCCTCATTACCTAAACATATGGATGACTTGGTGGTTCCAATCTCATTTTGTATTCTGAGCAATGAAATAAGATGGATAAACTATCCCTCTGATATTTCTGGACAGGTTTTACCAGCAGCCATTTTTTTATATATATTCAGTTGCGCTTTTGCAGAACTTCAGTGCTACATGTTATATTGTATTATTAAGCTTACGTTTCATATTTCTTTGGTATATTTCCTTTTCAATATTCCCCAAGCCTACATGAGTCTGGTCGTAGCTTTAAAATGAAAACTACAAAGAAATCTTAAACAATACAGATTCTAAGAGGGTTATCTTTATATAATACACCAATCCAGCAGTACTCTTTCTTTTAAAAGGCTTGAATAAGTTATGATGGAGTAGTTCTCTCCATATCTTTAAAAAGATTTCTTTTCTTCCTTATTCCTGCACATGGGTTTCTGTATGATATGCTTAGCAAATTTTAGCTCTTGGCAAAGAATCATGTGTTAATTATTATCTTTCTCACTCTCTCTCTTCTTTTTTTTTTTAGGTACGTCTGTCACAAATGTAACAGCCACCGATGCTGATGACCCAGTTTACGGAAACAGTGCCAAGTTGGTTTACAGTATCTTGGAAGGGCAGCCTTATTTTTCCATTGAGCCTGAAACAGGTTTGTGAGCTAAATTTTGAATTCTATTCACCATGTTATTGCTTCAGGGAAACATTTTTCTTGGGATTTGGATTATGAAATGTTACGGTTAAGTACTTTACTGCCTGTATCAATAATATTTGAATGTGTTATTTCTGTGCAATGCGAGGTACTTGGCAAGCCCGACACTCATTTTGATACTGATTAAAACAAATTGCAGTCCCTTTGCGTAATATCACCTATTTAACAGATGGCCTGCCACCATATTTTATCCTGGGGGGAAAAGGGGCCTGTACATCAGGCAGACTTAACTATCACATTGAAGAATAAATTTAGTTACTAAGCATTGGCTGTATGATGCTGGGCTTGTACATCTTTCTAAGTTTCAACCCGCACATCTGTAAAGTGGGCATGGAACCTACCGCATAGTGTTAGGGTCGAGATCAGGTAAAGCAATAAATATCAGCCATACGGTTTATGGCACATGGTAACAATTCAATGGACAGATACTTTATTTGCTATTAGATTCCTTTTTTGTAAAACAGATACATCTACCCACTAGACTTTTTTATGAAGATATTATTGTGTATTCTAATATAATACATTGTTATATCATAGATAATGTTTTATTATTATTATTACCAATATTAAACCTAGCCAATATTCTGAGTCTGCTGGTACAGATTTTAGAAACCAGAACTTTACAAAATAATAGATTTTACAAATGAAGATAAATCTTTTTATTGTTTAATTTTAATAATATACTTAAAGAGTCAAGCCATTTTGTTAGACTTTTTATAATCCACTCGCTATTTTGGTGGCACACTTAAAAACTATCATACATAACAATATGTTTTGTGTTTATTCTTCTTCTGTATTTGGTGGTTTAGTCTGAAAATTTCCGAGTAGAAAAATTTAATATACAGCTACATACACATGTAATATCATCCTTTGATTCATGAGTTTTCAGCATTATTGAGATAAATTTTCATGTTGTACCATGAAGTCAATTATTAATTAAATTAAAATTTTAAAGCCTCTCTTTTCTCTAACTCAAAGAGTAAAATCTTCATACATTTAAAAGTGAGAAAAAATGCTTTTGTACATAAATAGGTCATGGCTTAAAATTGAATTGAGATTTGGAAACAAGAAAGAACTCTTCTAAAATGCATTAATTAGGGGCATAATTATGTGTTCTTCCTCAGTGAAGGAGGAGTCTGCCGTAAATTCCATCTCATTTGGGCCCCTCGGTGACCCTGGGGAAGTGGCGGAGCTCTGGGTTTTACAGGGAAAAAAAAGTCTGAATATATCTCATTACTTGGCCGAAGTCACAGTACAGAACTGAGATCAGAATGGAAACTCACAGCCAGGTCCTTACTTTCAAAGTCACTGTAAGATGTATCTGAACTTCACTTAAAAAAAAATTGTTGTTCAATTACAGTCGTCCCCATATTTCCCCCATGACTCTCCCCTGCCCTGCCCATCCCCCCACATTCAGTCCTCCCCTCCTCACTGCCCCCCACCATTGTCCTTGTCCTTGAGTCCTTTAACCATGCTCCTTGACTTACCCCTTTCCTTTCTTTCCCCTGTTATCCCCTTCTCCCTCCCCTCTGGCCACTGTCAGTTTGTTGTTTATTTCCATGTCTGTGGTTTTATTTTGCTCGTTTGTTTGTTTTGTTGATTAGATTCCACTTATAGGAGATCATATGGTATTTGTCTTTCACCGCCTGGCTTATGTCACTTAGCAGAATGCTCTCCAGCTTCACTTTTCATGGTCAATAATTATGATGCAGGGGCTTCTGTAAAACAGAAACATGTTGACTATTTAAGTGGAGTTGAATTATCGTCTCCTTTGCTCCTTGACTATTTGTTCAGTGGGGTCTTTTTTCATCATTTCCAGTATAATACAAATATTAATCCACCCCATATCCATTCTGCATTCACTGTGTGCCAGGCACTGAATTAAATACAACGGGAAAAAGTCACAAAGGTTAATCTTATCATGCAAGTATCTCACAATCCATTTTGGAAGACAGATTTTTATTTTCAACATAAATAAGAAGTGCGGTGATGTCGTGTAAATAATTCACATCTTGAAAATAAATGACCAGGAGATAGAGATAATGCAAGACCTCCCCACCCTCCACCTCTAAGTTAGAGGACTTGCTACTTCTAAGTTTCATTGACTTAATGTGGTCATTTGCTTGATGAGGCATTGTCAGCATCACGTAATTAATATTTACACGTTACCCAGCATATGAGTGTCTGTCTCTACATTCCTTCATTTTGGTTTTATCATTCCCAATGTGACAGATACAGAATTATTTGGTTTATATTTTAGGAAGTAAATTCTGGTACTGTTGGGAAAATTGTAGTGGGGAGAAATGACACTTGACCAGCACACACAGTAGTGGCTCAATAAATATTGGTTGAATGGCGTTGAGTTCTTCAACTAAAGCAGATACAGTGCAGAAAGAAATAGAGGCTAAATCAGGTAACCAATCAAGAGTCATCCCGAGTCCTTCCACTGAAACATAAAGGCGCGGGAGTGAAATAGAAGCATGGTGTTGATGCCGGTGCAGTTACACCTGAGTGTGCTCCAGGGAAAGCAGAGTGTCGGTTGTTCCCATAGAGTCTCAGAGGGACTCTATCTGGGAGGCCTTTTCAGTCTTTAGAAAAAAAATTGAGATTGGTGTGACTGCGTGTGTAGGAGAATATACAAAGGGGGGCATGCCAAAAATAGAATTTATTTATAAAAAATTGTGTATTTATTCTTACACGTGTAAACTTCAGTCACCTTCAAAGTACTCTCCATTTGATGCAACACACCTATAGAGATGTTTTTTCCACTGCTCAAAGCTGTTTTTGAACTTGTCGATTTTGATACTTTTTAGTGCTTCTGCCATTTTTTCTGTTTCATGTCTTCCACATCAGCAAAATGTTTCCCATGGAGGAGTTTTTTCATCCTGGCAAACAAAAAACGTCTCTTGGGGAAATATCAGGTGAATGGGAGGGTGGGGCAAAGGGGTCATGCTGTTTTTGGTCAAAAACAGGTGAACACTCAGGGCAGTGTGGGCAGGTGCACTTGCAAATTACCCATTGTGAAATGGGCAAAGGCTTTGAAAAGTCTTCAAAAACAAAACACTGAAGCCAAACACAGCCTCTCACAACAACACCAGCTGGCACACTGATACAGAAAGGGTCCTAGAATACTCACCTAGCAGAGGAATCCTATACTACAAGGGTCCCATCCTACAGAAGATAATTCTGTTTTTTTGGGGGGGGGTTCTCCCTCATAAGTGCTATGCAGAAACTGATTAAGAACACTTTTATAAAGGTTTGTGTTAGAAGAACATAGAAAAATATGCAAAGTCCATTGAGCATTTGGCTTTTTCATTTTGTAAGCAAATGGAAAGTGACTAAAGGTGTGTGTCAGGTGTGTTTTCTGGGGAATAGACTCTAATACAGAGTTAGTAGGAAAAGTGGCTCATTGGGGCTTAATGTCTGAAAGATGAAAGTACTGTATTAGTCTGTTCTGGCTGCTGTAACAAAATACCATAAACTACTTGGCTTAAAAAAGAACAGAAATTGATTTCTCACAGTTTTGGTGGCTGGAAGTATGAGATCAGGGTGCCAATACATTCAAGTTCGAGTGAGGGAGGGCTCTCTCTGGCTTGCAGATGGCTGACCTTGTATCCATCCTCATGGAAAGAGTGAGCTCACTCTCTGGCCTCTTTTTATATTGGGCACTAATACTCTTCATAAGGGCTTCACCCTCATAATCTAATCACCTCTCATAGCCCCCATCTCCAAATACCATCACACTGGGGTTTGTGTTTCAACATATGGATTTGGGAGCGACACAAACATTCAGTTCACAGCAAGCATGAAACAGAATTAGGCAGGGAAGCCTGCCAGACAGCGGGCAGGTCTGATATCCATGCAAGTTAAGAGGAGAGGAAGCAGGATCATGCAGTGCTGATTTAACAGCATCCCTGTCAAGCCTGTGGGGTCCCTGGAGCAAAGATATTTTTTAAGGAGCCCCATGCCGCACAACAATGGCCAGGCTTTAATCCAGCCCTCTGTGCTTAGTCATTGGCTTGGCCAGGTCTGGGAAGAGGAGAGGCTCGGCTTGAATCCTGAAACCAACCCTGAAGATGCTTCCGGTGTAAGGTTCCAAATAACCACACTCTTAGGCAAGTTCTTCCTTGAAGAGAAACCAAGCAGGGGGCCTCTGTGGCTGCCAGAACATGTGGAAAAACGAAAGAGAAAATAACTTTCACCCTATCAAATCCATGAGGGTGTTAAAAAGAATAATGGGCAGGCTTAGCACCTGCTTGGTGAATTACTCAGTCAAAACCTGAGTGTAAATAGGCGCATTTAATGAAAATAGTTGAAGGCTGTATGTCAAAAACATTAAGAATGTCCACTAATTTTGACGTAGAAATTTAAATTCTAAAAAATAAAGAGTTTCAGGGATGGGCATAGACTCATTGCAGAGGCATCTGTGACTCTGACAAAGTGCCCGACGAGCTGGTCCTCCAGGTGGTGGGTCTGCCCGTGACGTCAAGAAGCAGCACAGCATAACTCAGCCCAAAGGTGCTGGCTGAATACCAGTGCACATTGCTACTGATGTGACATCATCCCTCAGTTCCTTTCCTTTATTTTTTTTAAAGACCCAGAATAATGACATTTGTGTTTGGGTAATAATTTTGAAAGGTGATTTCTCTTTAAGCTAAAAAATGTGTTTGGCTTAATATTTTTAGCATTTGGTTTACAGTGAAATTGAGAGGAAGGTACAGAGATTTCCCGTATATCTGTTGCCCCCAAACATACACAATTTCCTTCATTATCAATATCGCTCATCAGAATGGTGCACTCTCTACCAAGAAGCAGCCCACACTGGCATATAATAATCACTCCAAATGCATTATTTGTCTTAGGGTTCACTCTTTTTTTAATCCTCACCCAAGGATATGCTTTTTGATTTTTAGAGAGAAAGACAGAGACAGAGAAACATTGATGTGTGAGACAAACATGGATCATTTGCCTTTCACACACGCCCCAACTGGGGGATGAACCCGCAGTCTAGGTACATGCCCTGACTGGGCATTTAGCCTGAAACCTTTTGGTGCGTGAGACCATGCTCCAACTAACTGAGCCACCCGGCCAGGGCTTAGGGTTCAGGGTTCAGTCTTTATGTTATTCACTATATTGGTTTGGACACATGAATAATGACATATGTTCATCATTATAATATCCATAGTATTTTCACTGCCCTAAAAATCTTCTGTTCTCTGCTTATCCATTCCCCCAACCTCAACTCACCCCAATTCCTGGCAACCGCTAATCTTTTGTCTCTATGTTTTGATTTTCCGGAGTGTCATGTAGTTGGAATCGTAAACTATGTAGCCTTTGCAGATTGCTTTCATTCACTTGGCAATATGCATTTAAGGTTCCTCCTTGTTTTTTCATGGCTTGACATCTCATTTCTTTTAAGAGCTAAATAATATTCCATTGTCTGACTATATCACAGTTTATCTTTTCACCTATAATAGGACATCTTTGCAGTTTCCAAGTTTGTGGAATTATGATAAAGCCACCGTACACATCTGTGTGCAGGGTTTTATGTGACCGTAAGTTTCCAACTCCTTTGGGTAAATGCCAAGGAGCATGATTTCTTACAATTGTATCGTAAGGGTATATTTAGTTCTATTTTGCATTTGAACCGGCAGCCAATAGGAGTTTCTGTCGCTCCACATCCTCACCTGCATTTGGTGCAGTCAGTGTTTCAGATTCTGGCCATTCTGATAGGTCCATGGTGACGTAGCATTGTTTTAATTTGCATTTCCCTGATGGCATACAACAGAGAGCATCTGTCTATATTTGTGAAGATGTAAGGCCTGTGTTTAGACCTGTTCTTTGTATGTAGATGTCCAGCATCACTTGTTGAAGGCTCTGTCTTTAGAGGTATGTAGATGTCCAGCATCACTTGTTGAAGGCACTGTCTTTACTCCCTTGCATTGTTTTTGCTTCTTTGACACAGCTCTGTTGACTGTATTTATGCGGATTTATTTCTGGGCTCTCAATTCTGTCCTATTGATCTATTTGTCTGTACTTTCACCAATTCACCCTGAATTGATTACTGTAATTCTCCAGTAAGTTTTAAAGTCAGGAAGTGCCAGCGTTCCAAATTTCTTCCTCTCCTTTAATATTATATGGGCTATTCTGGATCCTTTATCTTTTCATATGAAATGTGGAATTGGTTTGTCATAGCCCATAAAATAATTTGCTGAGATTTTGATTCTGATTGCATTCAATCTAAAGATCAACCTGGGAAGAACTGACGTCTTCACAACATTGAATCTTCCTACCCATGAACCTGGCATATCTCTCTATTCATTTAGTTATTCTTTGATTTCATTGATCAAAAGTTTGTAGTTTTCCTCATATAGCTGTTGTTCATGTTTTGTTACATGTATACCTAAGTATTTCACTTTGGGTGCTAATGTAAAAATTATTGTTTTATAATTTTAAATCGATTGTCATTATGTAGAAAAGCAATTGAACTTGTATTCTGCAATCTTGCTGTAATTGCTGTTAGCTCCAGGAGAATGTGTGTGTGTGTGTGTGTGTGTGTGTGTGTGAATTCTTTGGGAATTTCTACATAGATAATCACATCATCTGAAAAAAACGAACAACACTTTTATGTTTCTTTCCTTGTCTTATTGCAGTAGTAAAGATCTGTAGTACAATGTTGCAAATGAGTCGTGAGCGGGGACATCCTGTCTTGTAGCTGATCTTAGGGGAAAACTTCAAGTTTCTCACTTTTAAGTACAATGTTAGCTGAAGGTCTTTTGTAGATAGTCTCTATCAAGTTGAGAAAGTTCCCTTTGACTAAGAGTTTTAAATCCAGAATGGGTGTTGGACTTTGTCGAACACTTTTTCTTCATGTATTGATATAATCATGTGATTTAAAAAAAAATCTGTTGATATGATGTAGTACATCAATTAATTTTTAAATGTATGATGTCTAACTCTTCTTCTATTTTGGGGTTTGATTTGCTAATATTTTGTTGAGGATTTTTTACATCTACGTTCATGAGATGAATTAGTCTGTAGTTTGTTTTTTTTTTTTAATGTCATTGTCTGGTTTTGCTATTAGGGTAATGCTGACCTCATAGAATGAGTTAGGAGGTATTCCTTCTAAAAGAGGTAGTACAGAATTGGCATACCTTCTTCATTAAATGTCTGGTAGAATTTACCAGTAAACTCATCTGGTAAACTCATCTAATAAAACCCATTTTCTTTTTATAAGAGGACTCTGGCCTTACTGGTGAGAGTTAGACCTTAGCTATAATAACCCATATTAGGACAGTGATCATTCCCTTACAGGCTGTGAGACATGAGCACATTCGGAACAGTCATGAAGAAGGAGACCGTCCATCCACACTGCCATCAAGTCCTTGATGCCAAAATACTTTCAATAAGGACAAAAAACCAGAGGATAGGGGATAACAAATCTTTTATGTGTCTTGTTGTATCCTCACAGGAATGCTAACAACAGAATTCTAGACTTTGGAACAGATAAGTTCTCCTGTCCTCTAGCTTGTTATATTCCAAATCTACAGAATGAATTTCTGTTGCCTTAACACATTAATCTCTCTACCTCATGGAGAGCTTCTTCTCTTGTTTTAAGTACAAGCTTAAGACTGTGTGAAATCTGCTATTTGTTTGATTACTTTTCTTCTTTGAGTGTATACCATATTTTTCAGACCATAAGACACACCTAGGTTTTAGAGGAGGAAAATAGGAAAAAAATTTTTGAAGCAAAAATATGGTAAAATATTTAATAACATAAATAACATAATATTTCACCAATGTAAATGTAAACAGAACTCGGCAGCAGCATTAACAACCATTATTTCTCCCAAATTTTGGTGGGGGGGAGAGTGGGTCTTATAGTCCGAAAAATACTGTACTCATTGATTATCTTATATATTGACTTATTTATATTTTTAAGTCACTTTTTATGCGAGAATGCTTAGTCCATGAAAGAATGGGGCTTTGTCTGATTTGGTCATTTTATTTCGCTATGCCTAGTGGAGTGTTTGGCAACTGGAAGTCCTTTAATATGTGTTTTATTTTTTTGACCTTTTATTCTTTCATTCTTTAAAACCAAAAATTGCTTCTACAGAAAAATTTCATGGTTACAACATTACCAGAAAGGTATAAATAATATGGTTTTATTTTATTTTATTTTTTAGTTTATTCAGTACAGTTTCTATCCTTTATTCCCATTCCAGCCCACCCACCCATCCCTCCCCTCCTGCCTCCCATTTCCAACCCCCCTGGTTTTGTCCATGTGTCCTCTATATTTGTGCCGGTAAACCCTTCCCTTCTCCCCTGAAATTCCCCTGAAATCCACTTCCCTCTCCCCTCTGGGCACTGATGGCCTGTCCCCTATTTCAACAAGAAAGTAGAACAACAAAAGAAAAGAAGCAAAGGGAGAATAGAAGAGGGGTGGAAGGGAAGAGTGAGTGAATACAAAGAAAGGGAAAAGCTTGCACCAACTCATAGAGAAGATGTGTGATGTACCTGTAGGGAATACAACTTGGCTTCTAGTTTCTGTTTCTACTGTCTGTTGTTCCTCTGGTGGAAAGAACATCATTTCAACCTCAGATGTGATTCCTGTTTTTGTTGTTGAGATTTACTTAGGACTAAAATGTTTGCCATTTTCAAGTGTCATACTATGTCTTGCGTATCTAGCTGCTGCAATGCTATTCTTGTACTTACAAAAAGGAGCCTTGAGACTGTGATAAGCTCCTGCCCAGATTTAGTTCTAGATCACAGGTCGAGATAGAAAGGCTCAAGGGCCACTACACAAGGAAGGAATGGTTACTAATATGCCTTCTTATTTCAGAAGTCCCTGTGATAGTAACAATAACTACAATAAACAAATGGAACATGTATTTGTGTTTCTACAGTTCTCTAGATTTGACAGAACACTAAACCACACTGGAGGAAATAATTACTCTCTCCATGTTGCAAATGAAAAAACTGTGCTTCATAGAGAGTAAGGCAAAATGCCTTCCATCTTTAAATCAAATTCTCCGGCAAATTATAACAACAGGA
Organism: Trachops cirrhosus; assembly: GCA_028533065.1. NCBI lineage: Eukaryota > Metazoa > Chordata > Mammalia > Chiroptera > Phyllostomidae > Trachops > Trachops cirrhosus. The sequence goes on along the minus strand of CM052550.1, from coordinate 9,384,488 downwards.
AGAATAAAAGCAACAAAATATATACAAAAACCTCATTTATTGGACACATTATATTCTTGGCATTGTGCTAATGGGTTTGCATGAATTATTAATTTAATTTAATTTAGCTCTGATTGATGCAGCTCAGTGGGTTGGGCAACATCCTGCAAACTGAAAGGTCACTGGTTTGATTCCCGGTCAGAGCAGATGCCTGGGTTATGACCAGGTCCTCACTGGGGGTGTGTGAGAAGCAACAATCAATGTCTCTCTCACACATTGATATTTCTCTCCCTCTCATTTTCTTCCTCCTTTCCTCTCTCTCTAAAAAATAAATAAAACCTTTAGAAAATTTTAATTTATTCCTCACAATATTTTAAGATAGATAGTAATGTCATCTCAGTTTTTTAGATAAGAGTACAGAGGGTCAGAATTGACAAATTTCTTACACACGATGTTTGATTCAAAGTGAGTCTGTCTGATTTCCAGCTCTCATTTTTCAATAGTCTTCTGTGCCCCAACCTGACTGCCAAGCAGTGTAGCTCCTGCTTGGGGCCGCCATTGCTTTATTCAGGGACCTGTAGTACTTGGAACCAGGCCCAGGTCTCTGTTATACATAGACCCCGGAGGCATTTTGGTGACAGAAAATATGTAAGACAGTAGCAATTGTAAAATAAATTGTCATTTTTTGTGTGAATAGCTTCAAAAGGCTGAAAATAGCTTATTTGTATTCTATAAGTGTTTTTTTTCCCTCTTTACCAGCCCCAATACCGTATGTTTGCTTGTAACATTTTAGGCACAGACAGGGAGAGATGTGGCATTTGTTTTAAAAGCACTAATTTGAGGACAGTAGTGAGAAAACAGTTGCAGTCCAGTGTAAGTGATTGAAGATGGAATGTGTAAATGAAATACAAGGCGAGTGAATAATAAATGCTTAATTATCTAGAAAAACCACAGTAAAGTTGCAGGACAGTCTAAACTTTGCTCCAGGCAAGCAAGAGTATGAAAAATGACTTGCTTAAAAATAAACTAACTTAATTCATTGACCTTTATTTTGAAGCTCAGACCATCTTTCTTCATTGAATACAAGTAACATGTGTCTCAGTGGAACCTGTGAAAATAAGCTTCAGAAAAAATACTCCTTGGTAAAGAAAATCCATGCAATGAATGCTTTCCTTTTAGAAAAATTAAGATAATACATGGAGGGTTCATGGAATGCCTTCATGGAATTGAGTCAATTTTCTGCCTCCTGAGTCAAAGTGATAAATTACAAACACACAGGGTCTTTTTTAAATCAGAACTGCATAGATTATCATTTCCACTGCCAAGGGGAATGACTGGCTAAAGAATTTTTTCAGTGCAGACCTTTGAAAAGAAATATTCAGATAACTCAGGCAGACCAACAATGCTAAGAGAAGCATTGATAAGTGAGAATGTCTTTGTAACCTACATCAATCTACATTTGGTCAGCATTTACACTCTGTAAGTCGTGTTCTTGGTGTTGAGGGTGCAATGTTGTGTGTGATAAACCCTAAAAAGAAGTCTATGTGGACAATCAAACTTGTGTGACAACACAGAACACGCAGAATTCATAGCATAGGGGTGGAGAGGAGTTGCCAGCTGAGCAAACTTGTATGGAAAGAAGACCGACAGCAAGGAAGCCTTTCTAAAGGTGGTCATGCTGAGCCCGGGCTAGCACGGCTCAGGTGGTTGGACTGTTGTCCGGTAGACCGAAGGGTTGCAGGTTCAATTCCCAGTCGGGGCACATGCCTGAGTTATGGGTTCAGTCCCAGGTCAGGATGCATGTGAGAAGGTGGCTGATCAATGCTTCTCTCTCACACTGATGCTTCTCTCTATCCTTGTTTCTTCCCCTTGCTCTCTCTCTAAAAACAATGAAAAAATGTCCTTGGGTGAGGGGGAAAAAAGGAGGTCACACCGAAGGCTGTGTCCTTGGAATACTTGTGGCACTTTTGACAAGTGACGGGTGCAGAATAGGAGAAACTTAAGGCATTTCAGTCAGACCAATTCAAGGGATATGTGGTCAGAGGAGAAATAAATATTGGGGTTGACATTGGGAAAATAGTTTCCACTTCCTGAATGATACCAGAATTTTTTAATCTAAGGTATTTTTTTCTGTGTCAAATAAATGTAGGCTAGAAATTAGAAATCCAAATTCTTTTATTAGTTTTCTGTATGACTTTGGATGAGTGCTTTCATCTCCTGGAACTAAGTCTGTAATTTTTAAAAAATATTTTATTAATTATGCTATTACAGCTGTCCCATTGCCCCCATCCCCCTCCACCCTGCACACCCTCCCCCACCCACATTCCCCCCCTTTAGTTCATGTCCATGTGTCATAAGTTCTTTAGCTTCTACATTTTCCATACTATTATTGCCCTCCCCTGCCTGTTTTCTACCTTCCATCTATGCTACTTATTCTCTCTACCTTTTCCCCCTCTCTCCTCCTCCCACTCCCCTGTTGCTAACCCTCCTAAGTCTGCAATTTTTAACGACCATGTGGCTCAGTTGGTTGGGCATCGTCCTGCAAACTGAAAGGTCACAAGTTCCATTCCCTGTCAGAACACATGCCTGGATTGTAGGTTCGGTCCCCAGTTGAGGCATGTATGAGGCAGCCAATCAATGTTTGTCTCTTGCATCAATGTTTCTCTCCCTTTCTCCCTCCCATCCCCTCTCTCCAAAGTAAATAAATAAAATCATTAAAAACAAACAAACAATAAAACCACTGATAATAAAACTGTTTCTAATCATTCATGATACTGAAAAAAAGTACTCCATTCTTTGAATTTGGTCTTCAAAGATTAAGAATAACTTTAAGATTATTTTTTCTATTTTTATTTTATTTAATGAAACAAAGTGTGATATCCTTGATAGGACATTTCTACTTAGAAAAATCCCAAGCTATCTATAAATAGTAAATCAAAAAGTACTTCAGTGGTATTAATTCTAAAACACCAGTTTCTGTTAAAACCCTTGGATTTGTAGTTGAAAGTTTGACTGAAAGGCAGGAGTGACATGGGGAGGAAGGGAGCTGGTTGACCAGCTGTCTGGAACAGTTATACCCCAGGAGATAAGGACCTTTCTAAGAGCTGGTCCAAGCTGAGGTAGCTCTACCCATCACATAGCTGACTCATTTATAAAACTCACAGAACACCCCGGATCGGGCCCTCCCATTAAGTTGTGGCCAGGGGTGGAGAAGGAGGAAAGATGGCTTTTTCTGTAACACGTGGGGTCTCTTCCATGACTCCTGGGAGAAGAATAGGCATTCTCCCTAGAGAAGCCAAGCAGGAAGTGAATAGACTGGAGGATTTGAGAGAGAGCCAAACAGCTTCTTACTATGGGGATGTCCTCCTAAAGCACTCTTGATCCTGTATCTGTCTTCTTTACACGGTGTAGGGTATAGATTTCTATAACTTGTGTGGAAAGAATGTAGACAGAGAGACAACACACACACACATTCAGAACAACCAAGGGGCAGAGGGAATATCAGTGTATAAGTCTATGGTTTTTTTTTTTAGATCAAAAGAGAATATAGAGAAGGAGAGTTGCCTGTCTCATGTTCCTTCCATTTTAGGTAGAAGAAACACCAGTGAATCCTGAGTGAAAAATCGTAGGCAATAACAATTACATGCCTGTGTCTTGGCGTTCTTATTTAATCCCATGCTGTGCGAAGTAGCTGTTTTGAAATATCTTATTAAAGATGAGGAGTATGAGGATCCTTGATGTTTAATGATATGGCCAAAGTCAGCTGACAACATTCAGTACATAGAGCTCACAGTAAATACTTGTTGAACAAATGAAGGGGTGAATGAATTAATGAGTGAGTAACAAGAATCTAAAGTGTGTAATTCCATATGGAACTATATTTAAGCCTCCCTGTGCTGTTGCATCCCAACTAGATGATGTTGATGATGACAATGGCAAAACTTAACTTTAAATATGTAACTGATCAATATTCTAATTGTTCAGTGTGTATACATAGTATCCCCCACAAGTGCTGTCCCTCCCCAGTTTTGCTAATGATCGGATCCTCATATCCCAGTGAGCATGACAGCTGGCTCCTTGCACACACTGACTTAACAGTCACTTATTTCCCTGCTTGGAGTCTCTTGTGGGAGGTAAGGTAGGGTGAGTAAGTGTTGTGTTCACATTAATTGTTTTGTGATTACTAAAAATAATCTCCTCACCCCACGCACATAAAATCATTAAGTATACTTGGGTAAGCTGAATGTAGTGTGACTGTCATTTTACTTACACCTTTGAACAAATCATTTTTACGCTCAGAGGGAGCCTGCAGTGCTGACCGTAGCTGGGGCTGAAGGGATGCATTCTTAGAGAGACTGAGACCTTTGGAAGTGCGTGATGAATTAAAAGACTATGAACACACAGACTCCTGAACACGTAACACCTGCTGTCACACTGGGGTGCCTTGGGATGGGTTTATGTGGAAGGAAAAGAAGCAAATACTTACTCCCCAATGGCACC
>CM052550.1:9355516-9379509 GCA_028533065.1 Trachops cirrhosus | reverse complement strand
ATTACAGAAGTTCTCTCATCTACAAAAGAAACCGCCTGAAGCTCCTACTGCTTGGGGAATTGTGAGCCAAAGGAAATAATTTATGGAGAAGCAAAAGGAAGTTTTCAGGCAGTTTTTAAACTTATAGTTTAGAAGCTTATCAATATGTTGCAATATTTATGCGAGTGGATTGGTCTGTCTTTTGAATAGGAATAAAAAAGAGTTAAGTAACATGTATAAATAAGCCCCAACCCAATGGAAAAAAAAGAGGACTAAGGGCCCTTTTGTGTGTATACGAGTGTGCGTTTTTTCTATCTTGCCTTCACAGCCACAGAGTAGAAGGAAAATGTCCCAGACATTCTGTCTTGGATTTTCTAGTGAGTTACTGCTGGTTGTAAGGTTGAAGCTAGAGGCAGGGGGCTCAGACAAAACAAGAACTGTTAAAGTTTACCCAGGTTTAACTGAAGCCAGTGAAGCATGCTGCATGCCCTTAGGAACCTTGGAGCGGCTCCCTGCTGGCCTTGGAAATCAGGAAACCTACTGCCGATGTTGTGTAAGAAAAGAGGAGGTGTGAAGGCTCCCAGATGGGCCGCTTCCCAGCTGCATCATTTTGAGTAACTAACTTAAGTGAATAGGTATTATCTCATTTTTAGAGCTACGGAAACAAATACATACCTTGTTAATCTCAAGGAGTGGTCCTTCGGACAGCCCGATGCTATTCTTTGAAGTACTTTTTATCAGCAGATGTCTGTGGATGAACGGTGTGCTGGGACCATGTTTGGCACTTGGATAAGGGATTAGTATCCTAACCACATCTTATAGGATTCCGGCAGGAATGGAGAGATTAAGGAGAGTTTAAGGAACTATTGACCACACTATGGCCAGATGAAGAGAGACCACCAAGGGATAGTGAAACACCCCAAGCTAGTAAGGGAAGTGCCACCATCGTCCCTAGGCTTGAAAGAGCAAGGGAAGGGGGCAGTTATTGGACTTTAGAGTTTTGCTCTGGCAGTATCCCTAGGCAACAACTGCAGAGAGTCCAAACATGAGATGGAGGTATTTGGGGCAGGGGATATATAACCTCACCCTACTCTATCCTCACATCTTCTAGGGCAGTGATTTCCAGCATTTGTCATCTCTTGATACATAAAAATTAATTACTACAATTCTGCCGACCTGACCAAAAATAGGTATAATTTTGAATTACAAAATAATAATAATAATAATAAAAGTAATCATCTACCCTTTTTGCTCCAAAGTGACTTCCTAAAAATCAGGTGCATATACTTGTGTATAAAGATTTCTAGTACTGAGAGTTAACCAATCAGATGCAAACTTATTATGCCACGTGACCAAAAAGAGACAACTCCATTACATGATGTATGTGTTTATGGTTCAAGATGGGGCAATGGCACCAGAAAGCTATTGTTGTGTTGACTGTTGTCACTGTTTTATTTGACAATCTCAGGGAAAAGAGGTCAGCGCCCCCGACTCAATAGTGAGGTAGTGCATGTTTTCAAAATTCTTAGCTCCACACCAGTTGAACATGGCTGTCCTAGGCTAATGTATGTTGGTTGACTCTAACACAAAGCCAGAAAGTGAGTGAGTTAACAAAGGCAATCTGTAAAGTGCACTCTCCCGTGCCAAGAGGAGTTAAAGAATGCTGGAGAGTGAGTCTGGAGAAGCAACTGGAAAACGTCCAGCACTCTAACTACCGCCCAGATAAGCACGAAATAGATTCGTTTGGGAAGGAAAAAGGGGGAGGGAAACAGCGTGTTTGGGTAACTACTGTGTGCCAAGACCTTTTCATGAATTATGTCACATAATCTTAGAATACCACAGCAAGAGGCTGGTTATTATCTCCATTTGACAGGATGCAGTATGGCATCCTGGTGGGTTTAGTAATTTGTCCATGATCACAAAGCTAGTAAGTGTGAGAATAATATAAAAAACCAAAGTTGCTTGACTTCACCATAAGGAACCTCTCGTAAAGGGACTCAAACTCGTAAATAGAGATGCCTCTTAGGTAGTGAGGGGCCGCATACCTCAACGGTGCAGGCCATGAGCATTTCTGTAACAGATGCAGACCCATGGAGCAGGCTCATCACATCCCGTCGCAACAAATATCCCCATCGTGATGCTGCACTCACATCCTGATATAACTCATAAATGCTAACCCAAGTATGCTATTTTCAACTGAGCCTCAAAACTGTTTTAATTCCAAGTGTCTGAGAGATACCACAATTGTTCCTTAATTTACATGTTCATGATATATTATCAACATGATGAGAGTAACGCATGCCAGTCTTTTCGGACTGAGAGCATTGTAAATGTTGTTCTAATGAACTAACCTGAGAGGACTCGAGTGTGGACTGGAACCCAATTTCTTTGAAAAAAATGTTGCTGCCTTCATTGAGAAATTATGTCAGTTTCCTCTGATTATTAGAAGCTCCATCTCAAATCTCAAAGTCCCATGGATGGCTTTAGTTCACAATGACCTAAACTTTGTCAGCATTCATGTAACTGTCATGGGAATAAAATAAATTTCTAATGCTTTCTACCGGAATTGGGCTCATAATGAAGATATGCTGAGTTACGGCAATATGTATCCATAGCAGAATTACCTTACTGGTACCTCATCATAATAATAACTAGCTTTTGCTGTTGTTTTTATTGCTACTTTTTGCTCATATGTTTGTTTTCCCTTCAACTATGTCTCACGGTGATGCAAGTCTGAGTGATTGCTATATTTCTTGTGTTCTTTGCTTTCTGTTTTTGTTTATAACCGTGTAAGTGTGATATATTGAGTTACATTATAATATAATCAAATCCTTAAACAAACAATTGTAATGAAAGATGTTATGATGTTACCATCAGTGTTTTCAAATAAGCATGGATATCGAACTGAATGCTCCCTGAATGGGAGGCTCTGATATGAAAGTCGTGTCAAGGTCTAATGAAGTGCACAGGAACTCACAGCTCTTTGCGGAGCCTGCCCATTGCCTGGCTGGGTTAGATTTCCCTGGGCACTCTTGAGCTTTGCCTGCTACTCAGATGATTCAGGGACTTGAACTCTTCACACGCCTTTTACAGACAGCTGATTTAATTATAGCATATGAGTCCCCTACGCCCAAAACAGAATTACAGCGTCAGAAGTGGCCGAGAGCATGGCTCATCTTCAGTTTGAGTTGGACATCTGTGGTGTGCCTGGGTTAGAAGTAAAGGGGACTTGTGTTTAATCAGGACAGCCTTCTTTCACCTGGGCCAGAGATATAGCACATATCTGTTCAATAGAAATGTACTAGGCTAGTCACGATAATTTTTCTTATGGGGTTTAAGCAATCTGGGGAGGGGCATCTTATGACAGAGTTAAGTAAAAATGCAGGACACAGAAAAATATAGTACCGTTATATTTGATTATTCTTTGAAATGAAAAAATGGAAGTAACTGCAATATCTATTAATATGGGGCTAACTTACTCATCGTACACTCATAAATGAACGATAAGAAATAATGAGCTGGGCCTCCATGTGCTAACAAGAACATATCTCAGACATATCCATTGTGTGAATAAAGTCCCAGAACAATGCCTACACCATGATCATATCTGTGGTGAAGTGTCTAATACACATACGCACATTTGTACGCATATACAAGTAAGGGCCTTAGAATTACACACATATATTAGTGATATTTATCTATGGAAAAATATAAGGGCGAGAAAAGGACTAAATACAGATTTTCAAAATAAGTTCAGAATCTTTGCACATTTTGAATCTTTAACAAGAAAATTAAATTACTAGTACAACCCACAAAAAGGCAGATAGCTAAAACCCAGAAAATGTATCAAAAGAAAAAAACACTGACATTTTAGCACTGATGATTTTGTTATTTTATATGATTTGATATTTTGCCCTATTTTTCTTTTTCTGTATCTTTCTATTTTTGTCAAGTATTTATGTATTTGACAATAGAGAAGATATAAGTAGGCAATTAAAATATAAATGCAATTGAACAGTACCTTAGGATTTAGACTCTGGACTGCATTAATTCTGATTGGTGTTTTATTCATCTGAGTTGATTCTAATATTGCATTTACTTCTTTCATCTGTAATGTAAATGTGAGCTTCAGAATAATTTATCTTTGAACTCAGAGCCTTCAAGCTATTTGTGTATTTACTCCTTTCCTAGGGGAATTGGAGTCTGTGATAAATTGTAGGATTCTTTCACTTCCAGGATTTTTCTGGGTAGATGAGGCTGTGTAATGATTTATTCTTTAATTTGGTAGGCAAGAGTGTGCCACAAAGGTCTATTTTTGCAAGTTTATAAAAACATCATAAAATGGATTTTTGCAAGTTATCTGCTGCTGTCTATGACTACAACCTTTCTTACTGTTGACTTCCCAAATGTATACCAGTTAAATGTCAAAAAACAGACAGACAGTTGTCTGAGTGGATACTTATATAGACATATATGTGTGTGTGTGATTCACATATTTATTTCTGAATGCGCTCTTTGTCTGAAAATGATTCTCCCATCTTTTTCCCCAACAGCAATTATAAAAACTGCCCTTCCCAACATGGACAGAGAAGCCAAGGAGGAGTATGTGGTCGTTATCCAAGCCAAAGATATGGGTGGACACTCTGGTGGCCTGTCGGGGACCACGACACTAACAGTGACCCTTACTGATGTTAATGACAACCCTCCAAAATTTGCCCAGAGTAAGTGAATTTCTGGCACTGGATGAGAACCTAAATATGATGTTTTCATTTGAGTTTATATTCTAATTTTCAGCAACATCCACAAGGCCAGATGTAACCATTGAGTGCTTATTATATGCAAGGTATGACAATTCATATGTGTACGTGAGACAACCAACTCTCCTGTTATTTGGTACTAAACACATCCTCGTTTTACAAATTTGAAAGAAGCTGAAAAAAAATTCCAAAGATCAAGCATGTAGTTAAGTAGTGGAACCAGGAATTAGAACCGGTGTCTGACTATAAGACGTATGCTTATTTCTCTCTTCATGGTACCTTCCATTAACAAAATTTGAGAGAATGAGGACAACACACCTGAGATATTATTCTATCAATAGTCTCACCTGTTGTATAAAAGAAACTAAATCTCTAGTGTATGAGGTGGAAAAGGCGGATATGTCACACATTTGCCGCAGAATATATACTTTCCCTGAACTGCGGGGACCACAGTGATCGTGAAGTGTACTCTCCCTGCGAAAGTCACGCTCTGCCTCAGAAACCTCAACAGCATTCTAGGTAGCCGCCACCAGAGCATCAGGGACACGGGCAGTATTTGCCAGCTTCCTTTTACTCTGACAGAACCCTTTCCTTTTGAGTATTTGTTGGAGTAAGCTGCCACAGAGAGACGTTTTGGGAAGGTCTTTCTGGCATGGAGAGTTTTGTCTTGCCATATGAATGATGACGAGGAATTCGCCGACACAAGGTGAAACCATGAGGTTGGGGGATGGGCGTTGCACCTCGAGGAAAAGGGTGTCCGAACACCCGTGGAAGAAGGGTGCACGCAGGGACAGGATGAGAATGGATGGACTGTCACTGCCACTGAAGCACAGGGGCTGGGGAGTGAGGTGAGTCAGGAATTAGCCATTTTAAGGACCGTGACCTTTATGCTGATGCCACTGGGAAGCATTAAAAGACCTGAATGCTAGTATTTGATTCCAGGGAATCAGAGAAAGTGAAATGTGGCCTTTTCCCACTGTCTTCTCCACATGGCAGCCAGGGAAGGGCGGATTATAATCATTCATGTCAAAGGGGACGGCAGCCCTGGGAAGCCAGGGTGGTTGCAGTGGAAACAGGGAGGAGGGGATAGTTGTGATAGGTATTTGAGAGGCAGTGATAACAAAAAGCTAAGGATGGATTGCATTTGCAGTTGAGGAGGTGAGTTCTGTTTCCGACGTGAGAGATTATTAGATGCAGGATGGTGCTTTTGGCTGAGCAGAAACTACCGTAGGAGCACTAGTTTCTGAAAAGACAGAGAAGAGAGGACCCAGAGGAAGAGAGGGAGAGAGGGAAGGAGAGAAGTGGGTCCTGAAAATGAGAGAGTTGAGATACTTTTGAGAATATAACTTCAGAGATTCCAAGGTAGAAAGAACAGAAAGGATGCATTTTCATTGAGAAATTTCACCCCTAGCCATTCATGAATCTGACAACAGTGCATCCCTCTTTAACAAAATTATTAGAACGGAGAATGCCATTTCTCTTATCCTTCCCCAATCTGCTATTTCGTCTCTAGTTGCCATTATAGTTAATGCTCCAATATGCAAGTCTTCTTTCTCAGAAGAATGATTGTTTCAATTCAGCAGTGGCAGATGAGTTTCAGAAGTGTTCCCTTTCTTGGTGGTAATAACTATTAACTGCGATCACATTGATAGAGATGATGGGAGTGAGCAGAATAGAAATGGATAAAGAAATGTCCCATTTACTTGGTTTCCCAAGACTCTCTGAATCAGAACTGGCAGCAAAGGGAGGTCCCTTGCTGTCTTATTTACTGGATAAGCATACCTGAATGAATCATCTCACACCTTACCTGGAATATAAAGTTTGAAGGAAACAGAATCATTACACCAATTATGAGAGAACTGGGAGACTGGTGCTCAACGTAATGATTTTCAGTGTCTACCTCATGGCAAAATATTTGGAAAAACATTTTATTCCCCAGTCCCATTACTTCATGATTCTAAGGGACATTTTTATGTCATCATTGAATACAAGTGTGCTAATGCTAGAAGAAAACCTTACCCATCATCTGAACTAATCTTGTTACAGTGGGTAAAATGAGCCTTAGTTTATCCAAGGGACCCGTGATTGAGTTCAAACTACAGTTAGGTAATGTTCTCCAGATTTAATTTTTCCTTCTGGGTTTATAGTTCATTGAATGTTTATTTTCCCCTCGTTTTTGTTGCAATGGGACTAAAACTTCCTGGTTGTCTGGGTCTGGATTCCCCAGAAACAGGCACTGAGATAAGAATTTGATTATAAGTAGTTTATCTTGGAGAGGATGCAGAAGCAGGCTGGTGGGGGAGTGAGGACGTGTGTGAGAAAGACAGAGAGTCGCTCACGTGCATCATCGAGCCCACTACCACTGCGGGTGGCTGGAGCTGTAGCCCCTCGGGGCAACTCAGGAACACTGTAAGTAAACAAGCAAAAAAAAAAAAAAGTAGAAAAGTTATCCTGCCAGGGAAAGGAGGAGCCTGGGATATCATATGCTAACCTGTGTGAGTTTCTGAGGGCTGCTTCTGTCGGGCAATAATTCTCTGACAGTTCTGGGCTGACAGGCAGGGACCAAAGTGAGTTCTGAAGGCCAGAGAAAACCCTCAGGCAAATCCGTGCAGGAGCTGGCAGTGAGGGGCAGGGCAGAGACGCACTGAAGTGGCGATAGCCAGGGGTTATGGTTCCCACAGCTTTCCCCACACCAATGACAAGGAGTAACACTAAGACAACAACTAACTAAGGATGATTCGAATAAAAACGCCACTAATTAGACGTGTTTGACTACCCCCGTAGGAGAAGGAACATGCGCTGTAATTGTATTTTGCCTAGAGAGTTTGGAAGGTAGGATTTCTGGTGTTCAGAACAATGAGGGAGGACTTTAGTAACAAGAGGAGTGTTTCATGTGTCTGAACAGCTTGCTGCAGGGCAGAGCAGAAGTTTAGTAATTGGATTTTATCAAAAATGGTCTGCGAGTCTGTAAATATAAAGGTAACTTCAAAACTGACTTTCAGTGTGTTACACATTGCATCTCTCTGTGCTGAAATTAGCTTACTATTTTATGTTGGGCAACAATGACTATCCCCACAGGCAGCCAATGTGATTTTACAGTGAATTGGAAATAACATTCACACAGAGTCACTCATATCTTGATATAACACTGCCCCAACTACATACTTGGTAAACATGTAGTTGAATAAGTTCCATATCTTTTAAGACTCTTGAAGAAAGATCACTACTTCTTCTGGGAACTCTTTGTCTCTGACTCATTTACGATATTGTACATTCTGTAGCAAAAGGATTTTTTTTGGTCCTTCCACATTTTATCGGTGGCATTTACAATAGTGCCCAGACCAAAGGAGGTACCCAATAAATATTCGTTAAATGAATGAATGGATGAATGGAATGCAGGCCGTGATCCATTTTTCTCCTCTTTCTTAAGGTCTGTATCACTTCTCAGTACCTGAAGATGTGGTTCTTGGCACTGCCATAGGCAGGGTGAAGGCCAACGATCAGGACATCGGCGAAAATGCACAGTCGTCTTATGACATCATCGATGGAGATGGCACAGCACTCTTTGAAATCACCTCTGATGCCCAGGCTCAGGACGGCATTATCAGACTAAGAAAGGTAAGCTAAGGAAGATCTGTGCATATTCAAACTCCTCTCCGGAACTTGAGTTTTGAAGTTTGGGGAAGTTGGGTGGACTTCCTGATATAATCTTAGAGCTGATAGAGGTGTCGCTTCTTTAGTTGTGAAAAAACAGGGTTTATTTTATATCTCAAACCCCTTGCACCCACCTTAATTTGTGTTTAGTGATTTTAGAGAGACAGGGGAAGGGAAAGAAAGAAGAGAAAGATATTGATTTGCTATTCCACTCATTTATGCATGTATTGGTTGATTCTTGTATGTGCCCTGACTGGGGCTCAAACCTGCAACCTTGGTGTATCAGGACAATGCTCTAACCAACTGAGCTACCTGGCCAGGGCCCCCCTTGACCCCACTTTACATATCAACTAAAGCTCTGGTAGAGTCACCATGGTGGTGCTGGCCTCCCATGTCACCCATTATTTCTCTCCCATCTACGCCACACTGCCTTTCCCTAAGCTGCACGAATGTGTAGAGAAGTCAGAACTTGAAAACCAACCTTCGAGCAGTGAAGTATACAGATCGGTGGACAGTGCTTACTCTTTTAAGAAATTATTTTGGGGCATATTATCTATGGTTCAGAAGAAGAATTCCAGGGGGCAGGGGGGAAGACTCAGTTGCCTACAGAGGTGGCAAGTTCAGTGGCTTTCAATCCTTCTGTCAACCCTCCCCATGTCTGCCCTCATGCTTCCTGGAATATCCCCACAAAGTGCGCTGAAGACTTGATTGCAGGTTCTGCTTTCAGGGAAACCCAAAGACAGAAGTAGCATCAGCTCAGGCACTCTGGCTAGTTGGGGCACTGGGAGAACAGGCCCAGTCCTGCTACCATCGGCTACTCTCCCACGCGTCAAGCGCCCAAGCATCATGCTCAGTGAAGCTCATCTTTGCCTTGCTGCTGGGTGCGGGGCTACCACAGGACAAACATCTCCATTAATAATGTACAAAAGACGCATACAATTTATGACTGCTTTCGCCAGCAACCATTTCTTTGTTGGTTGTGAAAAATTCTGTACAACATATTCCGTATTTATTTCTCCTCATGATATCTACATTCATAAAAATGTTTAGACCAGAGGGTTTGTTATTTTTACAGACACAGGCATTTGCAAGGGAAGACACCCTTTTACTCTCCTCAGGAGTATTTTGTTTAATATTGTTCTTCATATCTCTGTTGTGAAGTAGTACAAATTAATTTGCAATAGCATTGCTTGTTCAGGTACAAGAAGAGAGATGGTGAACCACACTAGTGGGAGCCCCTAATTTTTCCTTTTTTCCTGATCAGCATCACATTGGCATGGCTCCAAATTTACTCTGCGATCCTCTGTACGTTGCACTGGGGTCTGCCTTCCATGTTCACGCTCTTAAAATCCCCTGTTGAAGAGATGTTGGCAATGGGAACCTGGAGTTTTCTGGATTTTCTCTTGTATACAAAATAAATTTTAAGGTCAATTTTGAGAAGAAAAATGGCTGCATTTTATTTACAGCTCTCTCCTGAGCAACACCACCTTCCTACTTGGCTTGAGTTTAGAATTAAGCGTTGCAAAATATTTAAAAACTCATGTTTGAAATAGAGTGCAGTATATTTATACTTGAGTCAATTACTGAATAACCCAAAGCCACATTTTCCTTGGCTAATGATTCCTAATGTCATTTTTATTGTTATTATGAACTGCTATCCTTTGTTACCATAAGGTGCTTTTATAAACTGAAGCAATTAGCCATTGGCTGTATTCTTAGTCACTGTTATTCATAAACCGAGAAGCATACACTATACATCTTAGCACCAAAAACACTTGTGTTTTACTCTAGAGAACACTGGGCAGGAGCCGTGTTTCCACAATTCGTGGGTCCTCTTTTTGGTCTGATCAAATCCTGAGGGCACCAGGATGTTTTGGGGTACAGTGTCACTCTGTTGAGAGCCTAGACTTAGGCAGAATATAATCTGTACTAACCAGTGTTTCTGAAGAATTTGAAATTGCCGAAGCGTTACAGCAGGATGATTGGCAAAATGCTGATGTCATATCGTCCACTCACTGGTACACATACCGCGTAATTTCAGAATAGACAGGGAAGTGGGTATTTGTCTCGTTTACTAGAAGACATTCCAAACAAAGTCAAGTCCCCCTAGAACTGAATTCAACGATAAAAATCAGTACAAAATTTTAAAATAAGAAGGCACATACAAAGCTTATACAGGAGCTCTGAAAGAGTTCACAATGATGGTTTGTGTTCCAGCTTCTTTATTTTAAGAAAAGCTGCATTGCAGATTTAAAGTCCTGTTTCTGAGAGGAGACTGCAATGGAAACCTAAATTGTGTCTTTGAACCTTGACAGATGTACTTTCTTGAAATCTGAGGTATTATGAGTTGCCGGGAATTGGACTGGAGGGGTTCTGAGGGAGATGCGTTTCTGGTCATTTAAGGGGATTATGTTCTTTTGCCCAGATATATTTACCTAGGTCATTAAGTAAAGACTCTGCAGCTTTTCAGGAATGAGTTATTAATCTGTCAGAAATATTGTCAGTAATAGTGCAATGAGGTAATTTCAAATTGCTTTCAGTGGTTGGTGAGACCTAGGTATCTATATATACCGCTCTCATCCTTTCTTCTAAATATAAACACAAGTACATATGTGCCTGCATACATATTTATTTATATACCCACCTGCTTCTTAGCACAGAACTCATAATAGAGACCTTCTCTGAATACTCCTCAAAATAACAAACCTCATTTTAGCCACACGATCAATAGAGCAGCAATGCTTTGGAAGTGAAATAAGAAAACACTCTTTGTTGAGATTAGTGCTAAATTATGCTTTAGAATGTCTCCTTGGACTAAATAATGATTATTTCTAGTTCTTCACATTTCACACACTGTTGCAGAAATGATAAAATATTCTTCTCCGATAGAGATTGTGTCTGATGCTGTCTTATCTCCCACCAACAGAGGCTCAATTAACTGGCTGATTGATATGCAGGTCATGTTATCACTGGTAAAATTTGATTATGAATCTGAAGTGAAACTTTGATGGCACAATTCATGACTATGAATATTTTGTGAATTCCAAGTGAAATGAGCAAAACAAAATACAACAATGGGAGATTAGAGTCACTGGGCTTGTATGAAAAACAGATATCAATAAATGACTGTAAAATTTACAGGTGGAATTCAGAGCAATGGAGAGGGATCCCATTAAGGCTCACAAATGGGCTTAAATGCACATAACTATCATCCATCAGCATTACACTCATTTGTTCTTGCTGCTGTGGTCATTAGTGAGAAACATTTGTCTTTGTCATTTCTTTTTTTTTAAGTGGAGAAAAAGTTCATTAGAAAAGTTCACACTTATAAAGCACTGCATTTCTGCAACCCAATACTTTGAATCGTGACTTCTACATCCGGGGGCAGATGATTCTTATGGCAGAGACAACTGACATCAGAGTAACAGTATTCATGCTAACTCATTTGCATTTCAATGTTGTTATTCCTAGGTTGACCATTCAGTTCATTTTCAAGTCCACTTGTTTCTTAGTGTCTTGTTCATATGGTTCCAGGTCTTTGGTTGTAGAGTCTGCGCTCATCTGTTGATGTTTCCTCTACTGTTGGTTTGTGTTCTTGTGTGGCTTGTAATGTTTTCACATTACGCTACGTGAGTTTTTTCGTGAAACATCTATGTTAGGGACGAGGCCATCCCCGTAGACACAAAATAAGGAGTAGGTACCTGGATGACATGGACAGACACTTAAGCCGTGATGAACGCGGTGCTGAAGCTCTGCACATCCCTCTTTCTGCAGATGAAATTGCCCACATGCCTGTTGATTTTTTCAACCGCATGCTAAGCAGGCACTGCCTGACAGATTTACAAGTGTCACTCATCTGTGATATTAGACAAAGAGGAAACAATAAAGTTGTCATTCAGAAGTGTCATAAGTGCAAACTGGACATAATTTTGAATCTAGGAGATGAGGTGTGTAACATGCAAGCAAAGAAGGAAAACCCTCAAGAGTGAGCGAGCCCAGTGTGACAAAGCTATTAACATAATGGAACAGAAACTGCATGACCTTTATCATGGTATTTCAGTAGGTTAAGAGATGATGAACATAGACCAGTCAATCCAAATGAAGATGCTCTTCAAGGCCGCCATGACGGAATTATACCCAAGGAACTGGTCACCTTGGGCCACAAAAAGGAAACTCAACAGGGAAAGAGAAAATGTGAGAGAAGAAATTAAAGATGGATTGATTTCATTAATGTGTATAAAGTAGTAATGTTCAGGTGATATGGGGATCACCAGCCACTGAAACTGCTTCAAGGTTTGCCTCATGTTATATATCTAGTAAGTACTGCTCCTGGAACCCCCCAGTTCATGCTATACTCTGAAGCTTGCACGGACAAGTTGAGGACCTCAAGATCAGAGTGGTGGGAAATCTGGGGAAAGCCCCACCTTTCTGTGACGTCCTCCTGCATTAGATGACAAGTCATAAATATGTACAAAGAGCCGAGTGCTGGGAAAACTTATTACGACTGTCCAGTCATCTTGGTAGCCACTTTTTAGTAAGATGGTCATTTCAAAAATAGCAAACACTAGATGAAATTATTTCAAAACATCTTTGTCATTTCTTAACAGCCTCTGGACTTTGAGACCAAAAAATCCTATACACTGAAGGTGGAGGCAGCCAATGTCCACATCGACCCACGTTTCAGCAGCCAGGGGCCCTTTAAAGATACAGCAACGGTCAAAATTGTCGTCGAGGATTCGGATGAGCCTCCTGTCTTCTCTTCACCGACTTACCTCCTCGAAGTTCATGAAAATGCTGCTCTCAACTCCGTGATTGGGCAAGTGACCGCTCGTGACCCTGATATCACTTCCAGTCCCATAAGGTATTTATCTCTTACTGGCTCCATCAGATGACCAGCAAGGCGGTACAGAATGCAATTGTGTGTGCATCCTATGTGGCTGCCTCTGGGACCGGCCTTGCAGGACCAAAGAGCTGTGGTTGAGATATGCTGTGTGTGTGTGTGTGCATGTGAACATGGGTGCACACACATGTGCACACACATCAGCTCAGAGCTACTACAGACAATGCCTGAAGCCAAGGGTATCGAGATGAAGAAAGCTGTTGCTGCTTTCAGAGAGCTCAATGAGAATGCAAAATAGCATGTGTTTTGTGATCCATTTGGGTGGGTCTTTTAAATTATTTTGTTCTTGCTGGTTTTTGCATTTTTTTCTAGCATTATGAAAGTGTTGCTGGTTTTTCTTCTTTCTCTTGACAGTTATAGTGAATTATATACAAGAATTTAGAGGCATAATGTCACTGTCTGAAGACATTAAGAAGCCCCTATCTTCTGTCTGTATTTGGTGTTGGGCTTTGAAATTATCTTTTTATCGCTGCATGAGCATTTCTGGTAGATCAGCGTATCTGGATTGGCCACTTTCAGACAAAATCTTTCTCCACCATTTAAAAAATACCTTTTGTTTATACTTCACCTGCTCAGAATTTTTTCCCAGGATGAGAAATGATCCTTTATGAAGTTTTTCTGCCTTTTCTAGAAATGAGACTCCAAGTTTTTTCTGTTGTACTGCATACAACTTTTCTCTTTTGCCAGTCACCCAAATGACAGAATAGTGCTCCAGCTAAATAGCTTTTGTTCCCAAAAGAACACTGCAAATCTATGACTTGTAAGCTGGTCTCCAAGGGTGAAGTGTTGGCTAGTGATGTGTGTGAGTGTGGATTTCAAATATTGTCTTGGAAATGTTGGTTAAAAAAAAAAAAGCAAGAGAAAACCTAATGAAAGAACACAGTTTTAGAGAATTGTCCAGTTACTCTAAGTTTGAAGTCAGCTTATACCCAGCTCATTCCCTCAGGTCACAGAAATGTGAGACTATTATCCTTCTAATTACTTCATTCAGGGAAACTCTAAACAAATAAGTGTTCTGCAGATTTTATTTATTTACTTCTTTTTTATGCATTGCATTCTCATCCCTCACAAGAGGTGCTGAAATGATGAGGCTGAGGTGAAACCCAGCAGAATAATCTGTTAGTGCCCAAGATAATTTGAGTTTGGGCAAAAAGTAATTTTTTTTCAGATCCAGAAAAGATATTTTAACTCAAACCATTTCTAAATTCAGTATAACAAAGACTGTATCCAATAAGGATACAAAAAAAAAATGCTTCTTTCAAAAGAGCCCAAACTCTAAGAAAGTAAAACACCACCTAGAGATTTGAGGAATGGTCACTTGTCTGTTCTCATTTCTGAAGGAATTCAACAAGCTATAAACACACAGAATTCCCTGCATTTGGCTAAGAGAATTATATCTCTCAAAGGGTCAAGTATTGAATACAAGGGCAAGAAGTAACTAGAAAAATAAATTGACAGGGGCATCCATTTTATGACTAAAATAGTGAAGTTGTGAAATGGATTTATCCTCAAATCATGTTATAAATTAGAGGCAATGATAGTTTTTGAATGAATGGATCTGCCTTATTTTCATGTTGCTCTGCTTCCTCTGAAAAAAACAAAGAAAAGAGCAACGACCACTTTCTGTGCATAACCAAGGGCAAGGGCAGAATGTGAAGAGGATGATCAAGGTTGGTCCAACTGGGAGGCCTGTCACGGGGCCTGTTTTGGCATTGATTTGACAAGACTTCTGCTCTTGTGAGCAAGGAACGTGGGGGGCTAGGTGCATGCCAAACCAAGGGTCCTTCGGGAAAGTGAGGAGTTCTGATATCAGGGCACTCACAAGTAAACTCCGAGCACGGAACCCATAGTCCCAGCAGGAATGGAGTTCCTGCTCAGACGCGTGTTCTCCATCAGCTAGCAGTGAGGTTCGAGGGACTTTTCATACCACAGTGCCAGGCAGCTCAAAGGGGCAGAACTGGGTAAAAATCCAGGTTCGTCGTCTCCCCACAGGTTTTGAATCCATCCATTCACTGCTGTTGAAATGGACATTCTCTGATATTAATTCTAATTCACAGGAAATCCAGTGGCGATTATCATTGTAGTTGATTGTTATTGTTACGGTGGTGTTATTTTTATTACTGTGAACTGGTATGAAAGGCACGTGTAGAGGAAGCGTGGAGCCGCTTAGTAACAACTGCCCAACTTGCGAGCATTTTGTTTTGGGGCAAAGTAAAGGGAACTTGGGCTGCGCTACCAGAACGAGCTGAGCAGATAAAGTACCACTGGATGACACGGACATATCTGTGCTTGGACAGATGTCAGGCAGGCGCGAGTTCCTTGACATCTGTGGTCCCCCCCAGAGAAGGGGTGGATGCCGTCTCAAAGCATTTACAAGGTGAGACCCACACAGTTCTGAATGCAGGTGGAGGTGGGTTTGAGTAGAGAATTTCCTGACTCATCAGAGCAGTGCATAGTTCCTCATGAGACCAGCGGTCAGACTGAGAGCCATTAACGTTTTTAATCAGAACTAGAGGCCATGGATATTCAGGGAGTTACTGAGTCACAAAGAGTGAAGCCTTGTTGTCCCTTCAGGACTATTGTATTTTGTATCTACAACAAGAATGCATCCATCTTTTGGTGGAATATTTACTTGACCATCCAGCAAGAAATAGGCATTTATTGTGTCATAGGTCATGTTGAGACACGCAGTCATTTGTTGTTTGGTCGACTTACTATAATAAGACTCAACGACTTTTGAAGGCACATTGTCAAGCAGGAAATATTATGTATTTTAAAAGTCTTATACTTAAGGCTGTATCTACATCTGTCCCTGCATCTCGGTCTATTAGACTCACTTCCAGGAGAAAACAGAGGCAAAATCCATGCTCTTACCATCTCCCTTCTAGGAACATGAATTAAGCATTTGCTATTTTCTTCAATACTATATATCTTGTGGTAATATAGAATAAAATTGTGTAAATTATTTGAAAGATGATGTATTTTGAACTTAGGCTAAGGTTCAGATCCTATCACTGGTACTTCCCCATCAGGCAACTGATCTCTGGAATTCTTTGAGACTTGGTTTCCTCATCTGTATATTGGGATAATATCATCTTCTTTACAGGTTACTGAGATAATTAAATCAAGTCATTAAACAAAATATATGGTAACAGTTAGCATTGCTGGTTAATAAAAATACCATCAATGTATTATAAGTACAAATTGAAAACCTAGTACTTATTTTAGCAGAGATTCTTCTATTAAAGGTTGCTAAATGGGTACAGAATTACCTGTTTTTTTTTTCTTTAATAGTTACAAGCTAAATACTCTAACTTCATTTAATTGAATTTGGCCCCTAATCCTGCTGTAAATACTGTCACTAGTGAGTGCTAATTAATATGTGGCCAGGAGACAGTAAATATACCTACTCTATTCCCTAACAGCTCTGCGAGGTGATGTATACACTATACTACACACAGCCCTCATTTAGCAGATGAAGAAACTGAGGATAAAAACTGACTCACCCAGTTGCATGCAAACAGTCAGGCATGAGTGCTTTCCTTAATGCATACCTGGGTTTTGCTGATGACACAGTGCCTGTCCTCGGTGGCTGCACCACACTCCCTCCTTTTTCCTGTGATCTCTGTGACTCCAACTGGCTCTCTGCAGCTTGGTATGGCTTAGCAGGACCTATTGTAATTGGAATAATGAATTATTCATTCTCTAAATGGCCTCACTCAATCCAGGATGCATTCCTGGAAGGAAGGAAAATACACCAGGTGTCCAAAATGAATCAGAGTGTGGGTGGAGTGTTTTTGGCTCATCCATCCAGTCCCTTTGCATGGGTTTGTTCTTATTGGCTATGAACCATATTATGAATAGGAAAGTAAAGGGACAAATAATATTATTGCTATTTAACGCATCAGACATAAGTTTCTGTTATTTATTATTTCATTTAATTCTTACAAAAGATATTATGATATGATTCCAGTTTAATGAAGGAGGAAGCCAAGAGTTTGAAAGGATCTGTTTCCTGTGCTTGGTGACTATAGCAGGGGGCTGTGGGGCCAGTGTTTAAAGTCAAATCTCTTCTTACCAACGACCACCACGTCTGTGCATGCCTTCCTCGGTTCCAACATCTTGCATGAAGTGTAACATGACGACAGCCGCTATTTACTGAGTCCATTCTTTGTGGTAGACACTCTGAAATGGTGTTACATGCAGGAAATTGTTTATATTGAAAGTAAAGACTAGCACAGAGTAGATATTGAATATAAGTCAATGTTTTCATATAAACCTATTCATTTTTTCCTCTCAATGCCTTTATGTCAAGTGTGTATTTGGGGCTGTCATGGCGTTGAGATGGCACGTGAGTGTTTTTTAGATAGTTGCTTTCTATTTCTTTCAGAGCATTTCCCTTGTATAAGATGACATGCATTGCGGAAGTTAAGAGTGGCAATGACGGCCACTCAGCAGGTGGAGGAGGTTGACACAGGATCGTGGTGGCCACAGAGCTCTGTTGTCCTAATTCCTCTCTTGAATTTAAGTGCCCACTCAACACAAGAGCATTGCTTTTTCCTCCCCCTCCTTCCATTCTGGCAGTTTTATGATTCACCTCAATTACCAGGCTTGCCGTTAATGAGCTCTCTTCCTGAAAACACTCCTTCAAGTCCTGATATGCAATGATGCCAAAGGGGAAATATTTTCTACTGTATAAACCTGGCATTAATTTGGAGGGGAGATTGTGTATTGATTGAGTCCGTCCTCAATCTTCCATTAACTCCCATTTTTGGTGAAGACCTGGTTGTGTGTGTGTTTAAATTATGATAAGAACACTTACAGATCAGTTAAGAGGGCAGATACTGTGTTAAGTGCACGATACAGTATTGCTAACTGTTGACATAGTGTCACACAGCGGAGCTCCAGAACATACTCTCATCACTGACGCTCCATAGCATTCATCAGCAACTACCCCTGCCGCTGGCAACTGGCATTCTGTTCTTCTGGAACTGCCTACTTTCTGTACCTCCTGTAAGTGAAATCATGTGGTATTTGTCTTTCTGTGACTGCCTCATTTTACTTAGCGTAATACCCTCCAGGTTCATCTATGTTGTCACATAGTAAGAATTCTTTTTTTCTTTTTAAGGCTAAATAATGTGGTTTTATATGTATAGCACATTTTTTTTATCTATTCATGTTGATGGACATTTAGGTCATTCCCACATCTTCACTATTGTAAATAATTCTGTAATTAACACGGGAGCATGAATATCTCTTTGAGATCCTGATTTTAATTCTTTTCAATAATATCCAAAACTGAGATTGTTAGATCATATACAAGTTCTATTTTTAAGTTTTTAAGAAAGTTACATACTTTTTTTCCTAGAGCAACTGTACTACTTTGCATTCCCTCTGATAGTATACAAGAGTCTAGTAAAAGGACTAAGTCTTTTTAAAATAATTAAACATGTCTCCCAGTTCAAAAGTATCAACTCTTCCAAGTCATTGTTTCAAAAAACTCATTAACCAGTTAATTTAACTACCCATAATTATTCACTTAATTATTTGATGTATTCATTTAGTCATATAATCATCTCTTTATTCATTCACTATGAATATATATGTAAATATATATATCTGTGCATATATATGTATATATATAATTTGAAACCTATGTATGTAGTTGTATAAGTAGTATCAATAGAACCCACTTTTTTCCAGGGAATTTCTACAAAGACAGAGCCTCTGCCCTCTTGGACCTTATTCTCTAGTAAGGAGGCTGGCTGACTAGCCATGGAAAACCCAAGTCCTTCCCCTTTATCAAGCTAGCCTTTAATACATGCCATCTGAAAATGAGGACTAAAACTAGATTATAGAGCTTTAGGGTCACATGGAGGAAGGAATTTCCTAGTTACTTAATGACTTTGAATAGAAGCCAAGGATAGCTGTCCAATGATCGTAAAGGGGGAATATCTCACACCATAGAGAACCTAGTATTAATTTGGAGGATGGACTGTGTGCTTATGACGTTCTCTCATTTCTTTTCTTCCTTTTCTCTCTCTTTCTCACTATAAAGAAATGCTTGGGTAGAAAAAGTCTCCTTTTTCTCCTCAGAGGAATAGTACATAATAAGTGATGCAGGGACCTTCAAATTCCGAGACTAGCAGAACTCAAATAATATTATTTATTAAAGCAGTTAGAGCAACCAGTAGAGCAATTAGAGGCAAAAAGCTGAAAACTTGTAAACGGAATTTTTGATACTCAAAGTGCACGCAAGAAAATGTTAAAATGGTTTCTTTAGGCATAATAACAAAGGCTAGAACGAAATTAACCAGGGAGAAACAGTTGGAGTTCAGTGAAATATAATAACTGATTCATAACTAAGGGGTTTATTTCATTACATGTGGCTCTAAATAGCATCTTCACTTGCAGTAGGCTCAATAATTGTATCTTCCTATAAATTTTCCATATAGAGGCTGCAAACCAATGTTGAGCAAACCATTTTTTAGAATAGAAAAGTGCATTTATGCCTGTTAAATTTGAAAAATAGATACATGCTGCCTTCCTCCGAGAGGGGCGTCCCCCGAACTGTCCCCTGAGGAGCTCTGCCGAGACTAAAGATGCCGTGGCCACTTCAGTGGGAACTCAGGTGTCTTTGTGCTAGGGCCTCCCAGTAATTTCATTTGCTAAGCGGCATGGCGCTCTTTAAAAACCGGAGAAGGTAGGCAGCGCGATTCATCATGGAATGCTGTGCGGTTGTGCAGAGCATCTGGAGTGCAGGGCGTAGGGGAGGGGCTCCCAGGCCCCTGTGCTGCCCTGTGGTCCCCATTCTCATGCACTGACCATGTTGCAAATATCATGATGCTTGTTCCGATAGGCATCATAGATTATGCATCTGGTTATGACTATATAAGCTCCCGCCCCACTTTTCCTTCCTACAGAACCTGCGTGAGGGAAGACCCATGACTTCAGTGGAAACTTTGACTCTATTACACTAGGCCAGGGGCCAGCTAACTATTGTCGGCATGCCAGATCTGGCCTCCCACGTTTATAAATAAAGTTTTATGGGAACACAGGCTCCCTGATGCTTTTATATTTTTCAACTGTGGAGGCGAATGGTTAGGATTTAGACGGTATGGTCTGCAAAGCCAAAATTATTTACTTGACATAGAAAACTTCTACACTGGACTGATAGGAGTTTGGATCTGTATCAGAAATTTGAGTAGCTTGTCCTCACATAACTCCGGGATCTAATTCTGACTCAGAAACTCACTAAATGTAAGATTTTAAAACATATTTTAAACCTGTATCAGTCAAAGCAATCCTTTGTGTTAGAATTCTGCTATATGTGCCGGGAGTTGACTTTTCCAGGTTTGTCATAGTGCCTTTGTGACGTTAGTCCTCATGGGGCCCATGACAGTGTCACTCATGTTGACTTGGCTAGAAAAACCTGGCTTTATTTTGGGGAAGCCCCCATAACTACCATGCAGGCTGCAAAAGGACATCCTAAAATATATTGTGATGCTTACCTGCTTGGAAGGTGGAATTAATTAGTTTCTTGCATGAAATTATTATAAAACCCTGTTTTTCTAGACCTCAGTGATTATGACAATAGTGAAGTCTAAGATTTGAGGCTGGTCACTGCCCTAGCCAAACTCTGGTCTCTGCAGTGCAATGTGTTTGCAAATTTTCTGACTCCAGCAGCTTTTCTCTGGCTAAAAAGCGTGAGCTGGCATAAAATAGAATTTCACGTGGAAGAGACTTGCTGTAGTACACCCGGCAAACTAACATGCATTCTCTCATAGGGGAGTAGATAGGTAATGAAAGTTACCAGAAATATTTTGTGGATCTTTATTCATGCATATTTAATATTTTAGTACCATGCCCTTCACATATATCTTATTGACACTTTATCACATTAACTTCATGTTTACACACAGTGTTCTTGTTCCAATTAAACAAATGTTACAGGTTGTTTCCCCTGGAGGTCGGTGGGGTTTGAGGGACAAGCTGTTTGTTCGGGATCGGCGCCTGTGAACGGAAGGGGACAGGAGCAGGATGGGCAGGATGCCAACTGCAGGGCAGCCCTGGCAAAACCTTGGCCCAACCCCGTGGGTCTCTCTGGGGTGACTATGCATGATCAGAGCGGTCCTGCATTGTGCCAAAGCGACACACCTTTGTTTGTCTGCTTGCTTAATTTTCAGGTTCCCTCTGTAGAGGGGGCTCTCGGTAAATGAGGTGGATGCTTAGGAGCGGTAGCTGGAGGCTGTCTACTGACTGCTCCCTGCTCTGCTCTGACGTCCTTCCTTGAAGGGAGATCTGTCTGCACAGCCTATGTTGTGTCGATGGTGGATAAGCCCGCTGAAGCTCCTTACCAGTGATGCCATGAGACTAAACTCACACCGCTCACCGTCTAGCTCCCAAACCCTCCTGTTACCCCACACTCTGGCGTCTTCCCTGAGCAGATACCTATTTGTCCTGTATTTGGAGATGCAAACACTAAAGCAGCAAAGGGACTTAGCTGAAATGATACTTGTGTGGCACGGTACACCTGCGTGGTAATTCTCAAAAACTATCCCACTGCATGGATTAATGAAATACTTCAAAGTAAGAGATTTAGGGTGGTAAAAATAGCATAAGAATCTTGAGAGAGTAAATTATTTTGGAAAGTACTGATTTGATGTTTAAAAGTTTTTATTTTATTATTATCGATGGGTGAAGTCTCTGTCCCCTCTATAAAATAAAACTTAATAATGTTTCTAGTCTGAGAGAAACAAAGATGCTTGCATGAACAGCTGAGCAGTGTTATCTAACATTATTATACTCAGAAAGCAAAATCAATCCCCTGTTTTGCATCCCAGCAAAGGGAGATTGACATCCTTATCTGATGTCCAAATATTTATGGGAGTCATTTCAGCCGACCCTTTATTTTCCTATGTATTTCTACATTCTACATTCTATATTTCTATAATGTGTTATACAACCTTGGTTTTGATAAAGGACAGTCAGATTTGAATTAGTGTTACAAAGGAAAACATAATATTGCATATTTTAAGAAAAGAGCATGTTAAAAAATGGAGAAATGCCATTTCCATCCATCCATTAAATGTTTACTGGCTTTAAGTCAGTTTGCTGGGGGGTTGGAATAGGTCTAGTTGAAATGCCTTTCAAATGCATCACAGGATACAAATAAAGTCCAGGGTGTCTGTGTACTAGGTTATGTGGACATTCACGGTAAATGAGAATAAGATTTGTAAATGTCCTTGAGAAGGAAGATATATTGAATGGTATGAAGGACAGCCAAAGACCCAAACACCCTTCCAAAGACAAGGGTCTGAAGTTGGACAGAACAAGTCTGGCGAAGGAGCAGGGCCCAGAGTGTAGCGAAGCTGGAGGTTCTGTTTATTGGCAAAAGAGGAAGCATGTCTGGATCACCTTTATTAAATGCCAAGTATGTCATGTTGGGCTTTGCACTTGCTTAAATGCACATGACTAGGTTAGACCATGTGGGCATACCATGTCATGTTTAGGGATCAGTAGTTTTTACTATTGTTAAAATTAAAAGAAATATTTTATGTATTTATTTTTGGAGAGAGGGGGAGGGGGAGAGAAAAAGAGGGAGAGAAACATTAATGTGTAGTTGCCTCTCACACGCCTCCAACTAGGGACCTGGCCAGCAACCCAGGCATGTGGCCTGACTGGGAATCGAACCAGTGACCCTTTGGTTCTCAGGCCAGCACTCAATACACTGAACCATACCAGCCAGGGCAGGGATGAGTATTTTTGGTCTAACATCCTGTTGTCTCCCTAGAAGAAATTACATTTGCTTGCACACTAGAATGATATGCTTATGTTATTACTATTTTCAATTAGATAAGTAAACAAACTCTTTTATTTCCCTACAAATGCATTTCTAGCCTTAAAAAGTGAACAAGTCACATCTTGTTCACCTATTAATTCCTAGTACTTACTATGAGTCTTTAGCATTTACTAAAGGAGCCTAAATGTCCAATTAAAATATCAAAGCAAATATAACTTTATGACATCTTCAAAAAATCTGCTTTAATATAGTTATGTAATACTGTTATTATTTCTTGGGTGTGCATGCTTTCCATAAACCTTTTTCTAAATAATAAATTGCTAAGACCAAAATTAGAAAACTTATACAATCAAATACCACTGTCCTCATAGCTATCTAACATTTAGTAAGAATTTATAACATGTCAGATACTATGGTCAGAATAGTATGCTGATCTCACTAACTCTGTGAGTGGGGGAAAATGCACATGACTCTAATTTTGCAACTACAAACACTGAGAATCAGAACTGTTTGTATGGGCTACTCAAGTCATTTATAGGGAGGATTAAATGAGAAATTATTGTATAAGGCTTGCTCAGCAGAGAGGCTAAAAATTAAAAATGCCACAATAAATACATTCAATATCTAACTAAATCATAGTTCTTGGTGAGGGAGGATGGTCCAGATAATACCCTATAATGAGGCATCTTCTCTATCTCACATATCTATGTCTTATTGTCCATGTAGCATTTAGCATTTTAAAACATCCTTTCATATAAAGAAATGTCATCATTGGTGTGATCGACAGCTCCACAAAGACTTTTAGGGAGTTAAAGGATTCTCTTCATCCTAGATTTCTGCTAGCATCCTTAGGTCATTATGGGCTTATGGAAATTCATGGGAATTGGTCGGGATTGCTGTG
>CM052550.1:9286597-9355016 GCA_028533065.1 Trachops cirrhosus | reverse complement strand
AGGGACAGAGCAGAGCTTTGCAACCGTTCAGGCTCAATTCCCTTCCCATTGTAGAGATCAGGAGTTGAGCGACAGGGAAGAGAGAGAGCACAGAAGAGCACCCTGTAGGGGAGAGCGCGTTTCAGTGAAGAGCACAGAGAAGTTAGCTCACCCAGCTGATCCAAATCACCTGGGTAACCCTTCAAACCAAACCCCCCGAGTTCTGGGTCTTCCCCAGGACTTACTGCATCCCAGTCTCAAGGCAGGGACTCAGGAAGGCAAGTTTCAAAGGTTCTTCCTGCCCCCTCTCTACCCCCTGCCCCGCCCCGGTCAGATGTACATGATACCAACACTGTGAAGGAAGGCAGAGAAGGGTAAGGTGTCCTTTTTCTTTAATTGAATGTATTGGGATGACATTAGTTAATAAAATTATATAGGTTTCAGGCATAAAATTCTATAATACACCATATGTATAATGTGTTATGTGTTCACCACCCCAAGTCAAGTCTCCTTCCATCACCATTTACCCGCCCTTTACCCTCTCCTACCTCCCACACCTTCCTCTCCCTCTGGTAACCACCATACTGTTGACTGTGTACGTGTGTTTATTTTACTTTATTTTTTTACTTGCCGAATCACTTCACCTTCTGTTTTGTTTGCATGTTATTGTCTTTACTTTTTGTGATTCCCCTGGTGATTAGGTGACATTTCACTGAGCTGAGACTGGAGCCAAGTGTCTCAGGTGGCACACAGGATCCCTTTAGGTTGAGCAGGGTGGCCAGACCTACCTAAGACCAACCATGCGCTGGTCACAGCCACAATGGCAGGGGAGGGAAACCACACAGCGGGACGGAGTCTCTGCAGGGGCCATGAGAAGCACTGAATGCCAGTTCTACGGGGTTCTTCCCAGAGAAATCGGTGATGTGGGATGGAGCGTGGAGAAGCCCGCCGACACCGTGTCCCTGGGATCAGCCCTTGGCATCTGCAGAGAGCACACTGCTCTGGGTTACCTGAGAGTGTTTTAAAGCGGGAGGCATATAATTGCCCATTAAATTAATCCCTTTCAGTTAGTGGTAATGCGTTGCGCTGGCCCACTACAGTGGGCTGTACACAATATTGCACATGAAGCTTTTCACTAATGATGGTTAAATCTCCCAGGGAAAACACTAGTTTGATAGCACTTAAGGAATGTTTCTTCCTGGCATAGGGCCCAGCTGCCAGAATAATTGCTTTGTCCAACCCAGGATACTTAGGGAAAATATATCTTTATGGGCCACTCATTATTTAGAGAAATCTTAGGTCCTACAGTTGGAGGGAGTTAGCCACATCCTGGCCGTATAACCTGGGCAGATACCTAATTTCTCCTTTCTCGCTGTTTTATCATCCCTGTAATGGGAATTACAATTGTTCCTTACAATCTTGGGTGTAGTGAGAATTTAATTAACAGTGATAATACTATACCTCCTCTCTGTCTTCCTCCAGGCCAAACCTGGTGTCTCCTCTTCTCTCACCTTCCCTGTCATCTTACTAGTCCTATAGGTAAACTTTCTATTTTTCACTCATTTCTGTTTTTTTTTCCCCAAGCCACTTGGGCTTAAGGAGAAAGGGGACCTTAATAGTAATATAGATGCCCCGATTTGTATCAGTTCCCTCATGTAGCGTAATAAACCATGTCAAAATTTAGCGGCTTAAAAATAATAAAGATGCATTTATCTTGGTCCTGGGAGGCAGCTGGGTAGTTCTTCGGTCTGAACTGGCTTTGCTAACCTTTCTGGTCAGCGGGTGGCTCGTCTGGGGCTAGATGAGCTCTGCTGGCCTCACAGGTGTGTATAACAAGCTGGTCAGACCGGGGCACCGGAGTCGGCACAGGTCTTCTCGGCTCCATGCGGTCTCGCATGCTCCAATAGGCCAGCTCAACTATGGTGGTGGTCTTAGGATTCCAACGAAGGGCTGGTGAGAATCACTTTCTCAGTCTCTATTTGTATCATGTTGAATAATGTCACATTGGCTAAAACAAGTGACATTCACAAGACAAAATTCAAAGAGTGAAGAAATAAATGCCACCCATTGATGGGAGGAGTTGGAAATACTATGGCCATTCTTTTATTTTTTTTTTTAGTTTATTTCAGATAAGGATGCTGAATCAGTGTGCGTGACTGAGAAGTGAAGAACAGTCTGTAGCCTGCATATAGGTACTTCTCAGTCCTTCTTCCAGAATCCTCTCTTCAGTGTAGTCCATGTGCATCAGAATTCTATGCTTCAACCCTTTACGTGTTTGGAAGAAAACATTAGACACAATATCGCTAATAGCCATCAACTGGTTAACTATGGGTTCTTTAGAATTTCAGATTAAATAGCAATTTGTATTACTCATATTAAATCTACTAATGCATTTATACTGTTACAACAACTCACATAAGTGTTAATGTAACCACTAAACTTACTGCTATTTCTTGATACCCATGCTGGGTCAGATTCCTTTGTTATAGGTTCTCACACATCCTTGCTCTTTTCTTTCCACTGACTGGTTGAGACTCATAATAACCATTTATTTGCTTGTGGTTTTGAGAACACATTTACAAAGGAAGAAATAGGTAAAGTCCTTGCTCTAATGAAACATTTTATTATTGCTTTATTATTGATTGCTGCCTGATCCTAAGATCCTAACACAGTGCTTGAGGTTCCCAATAAATATTTGCTAAATTAGCAAATGAATAAAGTAAATAGTGATAAAGTAGTAATATCACTAGACAGTACCCTGATGACTTCTGACTGTAAAGATTGTTCACTGATTGGTGCAAAGGATTTTTGCCATACTGTATCCCACTCAGACTTTTGTTCAAAGTCTCAGGAAGGCAGGCACATGGGCACTACAACTTCCTGGATTTTTAAAGTCATCCTCTCCTGAGTGACTGAAGCTGACACAGAAAGGGCAGGGACGGCTGCCCTCTCCTTGTGTGAAAATTGTGGGGCACCGACTGTGTTTACAGGGAAAGATTCCCATGGAATACTAACCGATCTGGGGAGTCAGAGACCATGGGAAAGGTGCTGGTAGGAAGGAGCCTGAGGTCCCCTCGCTCTTTCTCCAAGGAGCCAGGCTTCTGATGTAAGAACTGTTATTTCTCTTTGCTTCTGAGAGCCTTGAGGCAAGCCCTGAATCGTGCGAGCACACACTTCATTACCCAACAAGCCTGTTTATCATTTAATCTAATCTGTATTGAACAAGTAGAAGCAGGTTACAAAGCAGCAAAGCCAAAAGAATGAAAATGCAGCATGTTTTCTGATTACAGGAATCCCTAATCCAAAGCTTAGAAACTGGGGCTAAAAATAGGTACCAATTCCATCTGAATCCATCCCCACCCACCTAGCATTTCAGCACCAGGTCAGGTGGCCCTTCAGCCAGAGGGCAGAAATTTAAACTGCGGTAACTTGCTTCCATCTTATTTGCGATAGCAGGGCATTAGTTACTCTATCCCCTCATTTATTATACTGATATTTCTTGTTTCTGGAGCATCTGTAGGTCAAGGATCCACCTTACATTGCCCAAGGTCAAGAATAATGCTATTTGTCGCAGAATAGGTTGTGCCTGCTCCTTGTATGACTGAAAATGCTATTTACCCAGGACTTCAAATCAACCTAGAATGAAGACATTGACATTCGTTAGCACCAACTCTGGGCATTGTGTGTGAGCACTTGACAAGCCCTGTCTTATTTCAGCCTCACAGAAACGCATGGAAGAATGATGAGGAAACCCTATGAGGTGTGAGACAAGCTCCCCAGGCCTCCGTAGCCAGGATTCACAGAGCAGGTTCCCCAAAACATAATGCTTCCATCTCTCACATCAGTATTATTTCTCTAAAGCTTCATAAATCAACAAGTCCCCAGAGCAGATAGGGTTTGGCTCATTTCGGGAGGAATTTCACGTGCAAGTACTACGTATGAAGAGCTGAGCACTTGGAACACAGTAAGATATGACCACTTCCTCGTTGAGCCTTAATAGTGAAGTGAAGAAATAGAATGCATGGCCCTTTCTTTAAGACCTGCATTCAAAACTCTACTGTTTTGTTTACTAAAAAAAACTTGTGATTGGGAGTGAGCATCCTCCACTGGACAGGAGAGACTCTTGTCTGGAGAAATCCTTTGTTGAAGATACATTTCCATTAGGATCATGAAGGGGGCAGTAGGCTTCTGTTAGAGCTGTGTTTCCAAACTGAGAAATGTCTTATTCAAGAGGAGGAAAGTTCAGAATATCTTCTGAAGATAAGGGAAATCAGGAGAGAGAAGAGGGTTTGGTTGGAATGTTAAGTGAAGCAAATGATGGTTGCCTTTAAATGCCAAATCAAGGAAATTGTCTGATTTTCTATGTTGAAAGGGCCCATGAAATACATAGAAATATCAAAATAAGGGAAATTGAGGGCTCAGAATATTAGCATTCAGAATGGGGAGTAGGAGAGATCATGGATGGAAGGGAGGGACAAGACATGGAAAATGGGAGGGAGAAGAATAGGGCTGTGAGCTGGTGTTTCTTAAACTTTGTGATGCATAAACCACCTAGAGGGTTTGTTAAAACATACATTTCTAGGCCATCGAATTTGTATTTCTAATGAGTCTCCCTGTGACACGGATGCTGCTGGGCCCGGGACCAAACTTTGAGAACAATTACTGTAATCCCTACAGTCCTAATTCTGAATAAAACTAAAGCCGCGCTAGAGATGGAGTGTGAATGAACAGAAATTGGCATCTGGTTAAAGCTAATGAGCAAAGAAGAGAAGCAAATACTGCTAGAGAGGGTAAGCCTTGGCAACGAAGATGAGAATGACACATTAAAAGTGTCGCTGCTTGCTGTATGCGAGGCAGCATTGCAGACCTTTCTCTGCCCTTTTCCATGTTTAATTCTCACACCAGCTCCATAAATCAGTGTCATCAGTTCTTTCATCTAATAAAACAAAAACACCAAAGTTCAAGCTCACCAGGCCTAGGTGGCTGAGTCTGGATCAGATCCTACGTGTGTCTGTTCAGCTCCGTTTCTGAACATTTAGCCTTTATTCTCTTCCGAGGGATATTCTCTTCGTGTTAAGATGTGCCATGATTCACAAAAGGTGACCTATCATTTCCAGACTTGAAGAATCTACAGCTTTTCCTCAACTAATTCTTAATGAAAGAAGGTCAAACACAATGACTTATTATTGATAGGCTCTCATCCCCAGTGAAGTAACTGAATGGGGTGAATGGGGGGGAAGTCCAGGTGGGGTAATTTATTTAAAATTAACATCTGTGAACTACCTGTTCCAGAGGAATTTGGATTTGTGAGAACCTCCAGTTCCTCAATTGAAAATAAATTAAAGTCTAAATGAGGGGCTGATACTGAAGTGTGAATGTTCCTGCTACCCACTGAGATAATCCTGGAATAGTGCTGAAGCCGGCTCCACACGCCCGCCCACGGTTACAACTTGACAATGAATGCTAAATAGTAGCCTGGAGAAGGAAGACCTGCAATAACACCATGGCTGACAAGTGCGGAGGGAAAAGGCTCTGACTCTGTAGTCAAATAAATATAAACTCCAGTCTGGGTTCCATTTACAGCTATCTACTTGAAAATAAACAGTTTCGAGATGTAAATCGAATGTACTTTTTTATTAGTTAAAATGAAATTTTAATATCAATAGAGAATTAAAACTTGGTTGATATAGAGAATGTATGTTTTTATATATACTATAATAGATTATATTAATATATTAGAATTATTACATTATCATTTATATATTGTTTTATTATAATATCACATTATTTAACATAAATATATTTTCTGTATCCATTTTTGCAATATTGATAAAGATAAAAGCCTCATCACCTGCACTTTCAGGTGGGCTGTGATGAGCTTGCTGTTTAAGAGACAGACATTTTAGAACCTTTTCTGTCTCAGCTTTATTCAACCGTTTTGTGTAGCAAAAATAAATAAACAACTCTAACACACTGTAAAGAAAACCTGTGGGCTTTTTCTGGCTCTTAAATAAGGCTTGTCATTAGATTCTGTGTTAGGCACAGTATCCAAGTCTTCTTGCTCGTTCATATTTGAGAATCTCTGGATATAAAAATACCCATACTGAGCCAGCATTTGATTTCCTGCTGAACTGTTTTTCACATTTCCAATATAATTATGTAGCAGTTACAAAGAAAGACTGAACTCCACAGAATACCATAGAAACCCACATTTGTTTATTCAAGAATATATATGACAAGCATCTCACACAGAAACTGGTGACTTCTCAGGGAAACTGGTACCTAAAATAAATCTGAAGATAATATGGATATTTATCAGAAGCTATTGGTTATAAATGGATTTAAAAAGGCAGTTAGATATGCTGCTACAAATGGCCTCTGGCATATAAATAGATCTTAGTGAAAGTGGGAAGTACAGAATTAGATATCTTTATTTTGTCTTTGTTTTCTGAATGATTGATTTTGTCCCTGGTAGTGGTGTCCATCAGAAAGAAATTTAAGATCTAATGAAGTAGTCACTAGAAGTACCAAGTAATCGTTGATTGAACATACAAAACATTAGTGAGTCAAACCCTTCTGCACATCTTGACTAAGCACTAGGGTCACAGGTTGTTAAAGACCTAGTTCCTGGACTGGAGGCGGGGCTTCTGTAGTGGAGGAGATGCCTGCTGGACCACAAGTTGTCTAATGGAAGTTGTCTAATGGAAGGAGACAGAAAGCATCCAAACAACACATCCAAGGAAGACGCGAGTTCTGTGAAATGCTTCTCCAGTGCCCTTCCCAGTCAGGCTCGATGCTGTCTTGAGACAAGTGAAGAAGAAAAGCGAGAATGTCACAGACAACAAGAATAGCATGAATCCAGCCAGGATGTTTGGTGAATTTTGTGATGAAAAGAAGGGACTTCATCTGAGCCCGTTTTAATCGTGGTTATGGGAGCCTCCATTGTATGCACATCTCGTTTCCATACAGCCCTTTACTTTGTGCTTCAGGAATGTGTAGTAAATTGACAGGAAAATATAAAGGAATGCCTGAGACGTATCTTCTGTTTGCAAAAAGGCCAAAGAAGCTTCCTGTTCTTTGGATATCATGAGAATCATGAATTAGGAAAGTTGCATGAAGGCAAGAGCAGTGGGTTCTTTGCTAACTTTCTGATGACCGCTATTGTCTGCAAAACTGGAAAACATCTGGTGTGACAATCAAGGAGATAAACCAGAATTCGAGATCCTACTTAATTGCAGGCAGAATGCTAGTCACTGTCTGCAAACACTAGTCTCATTTCGTCCTCATGACACCTTTGCGATGGGCATATCCTTGAGCATTCTTTCAGAAATGGGTGAAGCCAGATTCAGGGAAGTCAGAGAACATATATGTATAAGGTCAGAGTTCTAATAATGTCAGGTTTGTTCATCAGGTTTAATGCCAACACCTCAACCCTTTGTACTTTTTGCTGCTTTCTATAAGCAAGTGTGACAAATGGGCAAAGAGGGGAATATGCTTTGAAAAACATTAATTTATTGAGATTAATACAGATTTCCCCAAGCGCCAGTGGTTGCCAGACTTTGTACTAGGTACTCCATATATAGGAACAAAAAATCATGGGGTCAAATTGCTTACCGTCTACTTGAGGTAAAAATCATAAAAACAAATAATAGTAGAATAAGGTAGCATATTTATTTTATTCAGTGTAATGGGAACATCAAATTTTAAGAGGCAAGGAGTTGAGAATGATGAATTAATCTCTTTGGGAGGTTGAGGTTCAGTTCCTGGGCCTATCATATTTGCAACTCTGGATGGCCAAGTTCCCTTTAGCATGTGGGCAAATGAGACAGCTTCTCAGTTCGCATTCATCGCCAGTTGATGGGTCTTCAGTGGCTGCCTCAAAGCATGGTAACACAGGTTTGGGGACAGAAAGATACAGGATTGTGAACAGATTACATCTGTAAGTCACGAGATCTTAGGCAAAGTAATTCTCCTTTGTAAGCCTCGATTTTTTCATTTTTAAGGGGTGGATGATAATGTCTTTCTATATTGTTGTCTTTTGCACCTAACACAGCAATTTTCAACCTTTTTCATTTTATGGCACACTTTAATTACGAAAATTCTGTGGCACACTAAAAATATATAATATTTTTTTTGCTGATCTGGCCAAATAAAATAGATATAATTTTGATTCATTCATACCAGATGGCTATTGTGTTGGCTGTTGTCAGTTTTTTATTTGACAATCTAAGGGAAAAGAGATCAGTTCCCCTGACTAAGTAGTCAGGTATTGCATGTTTTAAAAATTCTTGTTGCACAAGGATTGAAAATCGCTGACCTAACACAGTGCCTAGTGTTAAAAAAGAAAAATAGAATAGTTGGACTACATGAGGGAAGATCAGGGCAGTAAAAAGTCTTGATCCTGTAAGACAGCATATTCAAAGTTTGCTCCAGAGAGACTTAAAGTCTTTGAGGTTCTTTCAGGGTTTCCGCGGGGTCAAAATGCATTTATAATAATACCAAGATGCTATGTTTCTTTTTCTATTTTGTGCACTTACCAGCGAGAGTGGAGTTTTCCAGAGGCTACAGATGTGTTGACATCATTGCTGAATGGCTAATGGAATGTGCCCTTGTGTATTGCTGTGGTTTAAAAAATTAGTTGTAATTTCTAATTGGTAAATATTGAAAGATATAACCCAGTTACAATGTTTTTGGCAGTAAAAGTTTTGATGGGTTTTTGATAATTTGTTAAGTGTATGAAGAGGCCCTTAGACCAAATTCTTTAAGAACTGTTGCCTTAGGAAGGCATTTATTTTCTCAATTAATGGGGGTAATTAGTTGAGGTATAGTAATGATAACAGTTGGTTTTAATAAAAACCAATAAAAGCTATATCCTGGCTATCACATCCCTAAAATAATTTATCACTTATAAAATGTAGGGTGAATATTGAAAGAAGTAATGCATATAACAGCTTTAGTAAGATTCTTGGTATAGTGTATATAATAGAAACTCAGTAAATGCTGGTGATGGTTAAGAGCAGAATAAAAACAAAGTTAACCCCCAATGGAAATATTTTAACATTCTAATATACATTTCCAGGCTCTCATCAAATAAGGTTGCCCCCTCAAGAGACAGAATTGTTTCAGGCCAGACCAAGACTTGCCTCCTGCAAAATCCCTGGCGTGAGTGTTTCAGAGAGACATATGAGGAGGCATAGGGAATTAAGAGCATCACAGAGACAGAGGTCGAGAGGATCCACTCAGTTACTGCCTGAGACAGACGCCCTTTCTCTGAGGACCAAGCCAGAAGCACTCTTGCCGCTAGCAATAGGCAGGTCACCAGAGCATAAGGCCACGGAGATTTAATTACACATCTAACTCCCACTGCTCTCACTCCATGTTTCTCAAGCCACCGTTTTCGGGATTATTTATTCAATTTTAGCAATAGCTGCAATCATTTGCACTCCCAGGAATAATGCAAAAGGGTTTTCTTTCCTCCACACCCTCTCCGGTCTTCATTGCTTGTTGGTTTGTTGATGATCTCTGTTCTGACAGGTGTGAAGTGACATCTCATTGTGGTTTTAATTTTCATTTCTTTGATGGTTAGTGACACTGAGCATCTTTTTATGTCTCTTGACCATCTGTATGTCCTCTTTGGAGCAGTGTCTATTTAGGTCCTTTGCCCGTTTTTAATTGGATTCTTTGTTTTTGTAGTGTTGAGTTATATGGGTTCTTTACAGACTGATGGTTGCCAAAGGGGAGGAGGGTTGAGGGACTGACTGAGTGGAGAAAGCGAAGGGATTGAGAAGTACAGATGGGTAGTCACATAACAGTCATGGGAATGTAAAGGACGGCATAGGAAATGCAGTCAAGAACTTTTTAACAACTATGTATGATGCCCACTGGGTACTAGAACTATCAGCGGGAACACTTTGTAAAGTATATGATTGCTAACCACTATACTGTACAGTGGAACTGAAACAAAATAACATTGAATGGAAGCTGTAATTTAAAACTTTTTGGAAATAAAAATAAATAGCTGCACTCCAATATGCTGATACCAACAGCACACCACCACCACCAAATATCATTCCCTCACTTCTTCTTTAAAATATTTTTATTGGATTTACTAGGGTGATATTGACAAATAAAATTATATAGGTTTAACCTTGGTGCCAGTGCTGGGTCTGAGGCCACTCAGCAAAAGTCCCAGGGCACACCAAGTCCAGCGGCCACCTGCTGTGTGCCTGCGGACCTCTGGAGTGGGGCGGGGTCTCGGGGAGTCTTCAGGGTGAGGGGAGCAGGGTTTGTCAGGCCCAAACAGGTCTGGATTTGGCCCTGTGAGAGGAAGACGGTGCACCAGTTGGTTGTGCCAGGGAAAAATGGCCGTGTCCTAGCGCCACACAACCCGGTCTGTCCCAGATTCCCAGGTGTGAAGCTCAGCGGGGTGGGGAGTCAGGAGGGTGGGGCCGGTGGATCTTGCATGAAGGGGAAGCAGTGGCAGGGTTGGGGGGACAGGACATTTTCTCATTTCTTGAGCTTACTTTCTTCCTCAGCGCTTGACACAGTCTTTGATTAGAGCAACCCATGTACTTTACAAAGGTTCACTATGTGGTTTGGGATCAGATTACCAAAATTGTGAGAATGGGAAATTCGGATCGCTATTGTATGTCTCTAGGTTTCAGGGATGTCACAATGGGGGCTTGATGGAGCCAGACATTGGACTGACATTTGTGTGACACCAGAAACTCTGCCTTAACCAATAAGCTGCACTATGGGGCCTTTAGGAGACACTGTATGTTTCCTTGTAAATTAACATACTAGTTTTCTTGTTAATCAAATGTGTTCTGAGAGCTTGGCTGAAGCATGTCTGTGCTGAACCAACATTCACTTCTGGAAGGAGCTCCCACACTAAAGTTTCTGCTTCTGCAAAGCTGAGGACAAAAGCCAAAATCTCAGTGATTCTGAAAAAGGAGATGGTATTTTATTTTATTTTATTTTATTTTATTTTTTTATCCTCCCTGGGGGAGAGAGAGGGAGAGAAACATTGATCAGTTACCTCTCGTATGTGCCCCTACCAACCAGGGACTGGACCCCAACCTAGGCGTGTGCCCTGACCAGTAATCAAGCCCGCAACCTTCTGGTTCATGGGTCGATGCTCCAAACACCTGAGCCACACTGGCCAGAGCAAGGTGAATGATACTTTAGAAAATTTAGTCACAAAACAGAGGCCCTTCCCTGATGAGAATAACTCTGGCCTCTAGACTTTATTTCTGCTAGTAATAGGAATTCCTTACATTTCTATTTTGACATTATATACTTTGTAAATGGATTCTTTCTTCTTTACCACACTGAAGTGTCAAAATAACTATATGAAAATAGGCCAGGGCTGGTGGCATTATTTTGTGTTTTAGGTGATGCTGCCTGAACGTTAGAAAGCTTAAGTGGTTTCCTCAAGATCATGCAGCTCGACGGGGCAGAGTCATTTGGCAAGCCTAAGGCTTTTACAAATTCATAATTAGAATGTGCTTCACTAATATTCGTTTTGACAGAACAGATACACACCAGATCGATTCTAGTGATGCACACAGTGACAGTGCTAGAATAACGGCATCTCTTGTTGGACACACTGTGTCTTGCCCTCCATGCCGTGGAGTAGCTATTTTCCTTAGGAAGTGTGTAAGTGGCATCACACACGCATGCAGATCGTGCAGAAATCATCTTGGTAAACACCTTGAGGAGTGTCAGCATGCCAGAAGAAATAAAATTGAGAATGGGTATGTTTCCACACTCTTCAAGGGAGCACGTTGCCCGCTGGCTTGCTCCTTGCGGGGTGCTCCGCCTCTCACCTCCAGATCATCCTATCCAAGTAAACAAATGCCTCTCTGCCATCACACATGCTTGTGTCTCGAAGGGCTGGTCCTGCCTTATAGGTTTCATGGTACTCTTGGCCTGAAGCTCCTCCTTATAACATAAGTAACTCAAACAGATAAAGGGGCGTTGACTTCTTTAGCACAGTGCCCTTACATGTTATATTGAGACAATAGGTTGTGAAGAAAAAAGGATACACCATTCCCATTTTATAGCATTGAAGTGTGTAGAGGTTCAGTGATTCCCTCAAGGTCATTGAACTAGCAACTTACGGAAGAAAAATGTCTACCAAGTCTGTCTTTCTATGTCAATGGACTATATAGACGAGTCAAGGTCATGGGGACTCTTTGCAGATGTTTGGCTTCATTCCAGATATATTCTGGATACAGAGTGACTCTTCTCTCACTCTAACTTCTTCCTTCGCTCCCATGGCATCAGCCTTGGGTTTCTCAAAGAAATACAACTAATTTAAAAAATGCATACAGGTCCATTATTGAAGTAGTGGGTCAGGGCAGATGAGAATCTCAGATCCTGCTTCATATTTTAAAACAATAGAATTACTTCTCTTATTATAGTTAAAGCCCAGAAGGCAGAAAACAGAAGAATTATCCTGCATTGATTTGAGAGCATTTAAAAATGATTATACTCCTATAACTATGTGATGCACAAACATCTGGAAGCAAAAACCAAAAATGCCCATGGGTAAAAATTAATTTTTACCCACAGACGTTTTCCCACACAGAGCCACGCAATAGATACGTGGGGAGGGCTAGATGAGTATCTCTGCTAATTTTGATGAATTAAAGAAAAAAGCCCTCGTTGTCGACATACTGAGTCTTTGGGATCCTGGAGCTAATGACAGTAATATCCTTTGAGGATTAGGCACCAACCTGAAGTGTCACCCTACAACATTTGAAGATCATCCCTCTTTTGGTTTTTCAGTTCTCAAATAGGTTTACTATTTTTTCCCAGAAAAAAAAGTTTGATTTCCTGGACCCATTGGAGATTTAGACTTTTGGTTTAAGTACTTGATTTAAACAACAAAGGCCTCCTTAAAAATTATGCTCCTATTATATTCTTGTATCTGCCTTATTCACAGAGGCTGGAAGGGTCATGGTTCCACTGGCAGTTTTATTTAAAGAATCCAACAGAGTAACAGTGATGATCTCTTCATTCATCTAGCTTCCAGCTCCTTACACATATTTCATTAATCCCTGCAGCACCGTTCTGAAGTCTGTAAAGGGCAAGAATTAATGGACCCATTTTTCAAATGTAGCAAACAAGATAAACTGAGACAGAAAATCATTTTCCTAGGATCGCATAAGAGCTTTGACCAAACCTCCCCATTTTTATGGTTGCAGTGTCACTTTAAAAACATCACAACTATTAGTTGACTAATTTACATGGAAGTTATTTGTTATCCTTTGCTATGATGAGGTATTTGTGTATGTATGTGTATATGTGTACATATGTGCATATGTGTATATATGTGTACAGCTACAGGTATGTGCTGTGTTTATGTTCTGAGGTGAGGAGGAAAGGGAGTCGTTTCTACATGTCAAAATGAGCACTGGAGAGCTAAGAATTACTTTACATCAGTTCATCTCTTTGTGTCCTTCACACCACCAGTTACATTAAAACCCTACATGTGTCAGTTTCGTCTACTTCCCCCACCCCCAATAGCTCATGAAACGGCAGACTATGCAGACAGGGAATCTCTGGTGTACTTTGGCGTTGAGACATTAATCGGACACATCTATGGTCACGTGTGAAGGTTGTCGCGCTGTGTCAGTAATCGGATGTGAGTAGTTAGCGATTCCTGTAAACGGTAGTCATTGGCTTCACTTTTTCAAAGACAAATTCAGCCCATTTGGAATCATCTGAGCTAGAAACACAGGAAAAGCACTGAGCTTAGGTAGCGCTCTGATTTGCGTCTAAAACCCGTTTCTTTCTCAACTGGCTCCTCCTGCTGACCTCTTCTCAGTGCCCTTCCTCACTTCTATCATTGAAGAAGAGTTTTGGGCAGATAGCCTTTTGTCTGAATTCTGTCTGGGCTACATATTTGTTATGTGACTATAGGAAAGTCACCTCATGTTTCTGAGCTTCAGTGTCTTACTTCATGAAATGTGAATGATAATACCGGTGTCTCAAGAATGTTGTGTGATCTAAAATAGATAAGCTACCATTTTAGCGTGTAGTACCATGCCTGGCACATTGAAATGGGTGATTAATTATATTAGGTATATTAATTCACTTGATTTTTACATATTGCTCACCCTGAATTATTCATCTCTGAATCTCCAGGCGCTAGCAGAAACGAGAACATGATGCTCAGTAATATTAGTCGCTATTATTAAGTATTATTAATGAAGGTCTCCCTTGCTCCATTAGCCATTTATTTTGCTGTTGGAGATATAACCTTATTTATTTATTATTTCATTTCTGAGGATTCTGTGAACTATCCAGAATCCTATTTTCACACAGCTTTGAAGCATTTTCCAGCCATGCTTCCCTACTAATTCAGCAAAAGAATTAAAAAAAAAAACCCCAACCTATCCTGCCCCCATAAAATCTCCAAACCACCTACTCATTGGGAATTTTGCTATTTTCTTGAAGTTAAACCCCAGGCATAAAAATGGTAACTGATTTTTCACACCATCAGTTGTGCATTCAGATAACACTTGGTTCTGCCTGTGTGCTTCCACAGAATTGAAGTTTAGAAGGAAATTCAGTCGGGGACAGTCAGAGATTTCCCTTTCAACTCCAGTTTCCCCCCCAACAGTATGATGTGATAGCTAACCTGCACCCCCGTCAACTTGGAGTCTGCGCCCTGGCATGCACGTGGAAGGGCCAATGGGGCCTGGGGTAGAAGGAGGGGTCATACAGGCTCTCTGCAGCCCTGAAGCCAGAAAA
The DNA here is from genome assembly GCA_028533065.1 of Trachops cirrhosus. Lineage (NCBI taxonomy): Eukaryota > Metazoa > Chordata > Mammalia > Chiroptera > Phyllostomidae > Trachops > Trachops cirrhosus. The sequence continues at coordinate 9,340,274 of CM052550.1, read as the reverse complement.
CCCTGGGTGGCATATCTGAGCTTTCTGTTAGGAGCTTAGTGTTCGGGCAGTAATACAATCGGAGCTGCCTGAGTGAATGATGATACCTGTTCTGACCCTGGCACAGGTGTACACAACTCCTGACATTCCCTATTGTAAAGGATTGGAAATCAGAACTGGCCCATGACAGCTAGGCTTAGGAGACGTGGTACGTTTACTCAACGGGATACTACTGGGCGGTAAAAAAAAAAGAAAGAAATCTTACCTTTTGTGACAGCATGGAGGACCTGGAGAATAGTATGCTAAGTGAAATGAGCCAGTCAGAGAAAGACAAACATATGATTTCACTCATATGTGGAGTCTAATGAACAAAATAAACTAATAAACAAAATAGAGACAGCTCGTAGATGCAGAGGACAGACTGACAGCTGTCAGAGGGAAGGCGGATTGTGGGGCTGGATGAAAAAGGTGCAGGGATTAAGCAAAGGAAAAATAGTCATAGATACAAACCTCAGTATGGTTATTGCCAGAGGGATGGGGGTAGGAAGGGCGGAAGAGAATAAGGGGGATAAGTGGTGATGGAAGGAGACTTAACTTTGGGCAATTAGCACACACTACAATATACAGATGATGTGTTATAGAAGTGTACACCTGACTCCTATATAATTTTATTAACTAACGTCACCCCAATAAATTCAATTAAAAAAAGAGATGAAGAGAGACTGGACAATTTCGCAGAGTGTTTATGAACATGGGCTCCAGAGGCCATGTTCATACCATTCTTTTTGGTCCTGCCTGTATGTGCTGCTCAGTAAGCTGCAAGGCTTACTTATGAGATGTGTGGTGTACGTCAACTTGTTTAACATCCCTGGCCCGGCAGGAAGCTGGGGCCCTAGTGTTCTCACTCTCACTAGAAACAGAACTGCCTTTGGAAGGAGTGTACGAAGTAGTTGTTCAGCAAATCCTCCAGGGCGGCGCTTCTCGAGCTTGCATGTGCCTTTGATCTAGTTAACTATCTGCTGACCTAGTAAAAATGCAGATTTGGATTCTCTAAGTCTGGAGTTCCGATTCTGGCTTTTCCCAGGCTTCCAGGCAATACTGACACTGCTGGTCAATAGATTAACTTCGACTAGCAAGGCTCTGTTCAGGATATATTTCACAGTTACCATAACCACACCCCTCCCCCACCACTAGTGTTGCTCACAGCTCAGCATGCCCCACACCCACACTCACCTGGAGGTTTACTGAAGCGGACTGTTCGACCCTACCCTCAGAGGTTCCGATTTATTGGGTGTGAATTGGAGCCTGAGAATTTGCATATTTAACAAGTTTGCTGGTGATACTCATACTTGGATGTACACCTTAAATTACAAACTGTTGACCTATCCGAAAACTTCTGTTAATGGTTTTGAAAAACATTTGGTTTATAATACTAGGTACATGACGATCAATAGGAAGTTTTTTTTTTCAATTAAGTTTTTATTTGAAATAATTGTATATAGTAGTTCCCCCTTATCCCGTGGGGTACGTTCCAAGATCTGCCCCCCGTGGATACCAAGTAGACACACATATACATACATATACATGCATGTATATTATGTGATATGTAGTATGAAAATATGTCAAGACATGTGTTTTGTGTCGTGTCATATTAATTTAGTTTACAAAAGGAATTATGGGCAAATTGTAGATATGCAAAATGAGACATTTTTCCTGAAAACACAGTAACTTCCAATTTTTGTTCTTTGAGTGTTTCTTCTCTAAAGTATTCCTCTTCTTAAAGATAAACCTGATGAATAAAATAAGCACCTGATGTCATTTTTATTTCTTCATATTCATAATTGATATTTACCCAAATTTTGAGTGGGTTTTATTTTCCTTGTTAATATTAACATGTCAGGTGCTTTGCTAGATATTTCTTATACTCCCTCAGGTGACTGTGTTGACACCAGTCATGACTAATATGACAAATAATTGATACTACCTATGAAAACTAAAGGAGACATACTACTTTAATATTTTTAAAGTTTTAAATTCAGAAGGGGACCTGTTACAATTCTTTTCTAAATATCACTGCTTAACAAAGTATGCCCCAACTTAGTGGCTTACAACCAAAGCGACCAGTTAATTTGCTCCCGGATCTGTACTTTGGGCAAGGCAGAATTAAGGACAGCTCACATCCGACCTACGCAGGGCCACCTGGGCTGGCTGGACTGTGACTGGGAGATGTGAGGGGAACATCTGGCTGTCCTTATGTCCTTCCCCAAATGGCTGGGGAACTGACATTTGTTTCCTTCTCCTCGGGGGCCTCTTCAGGGGGAGACTTCATATGTGGGTTCTGTGGTGTCTGCATTCCAAAAGTAACAAGAGACGGAGGGTGGAATCTACCTGTTTCTCATGGCCTGAGGAGCTCAGTACTGACGAAGCGTTACTTCTGTCATTCTCTTAAGCAGAAACAGAACCCACATTCAGAGAAGGACCCTGAACGTGAGGAAGATAGACTACTCTTATGCCATGTTTTAAATCCACCGCAAACCACCATTGATCTTAAATTATTTCATTGCTATTAAAAACATTCCACTTCTTAACTCAGGGGTTGAACCGGTACTAGTCCGGGCCTGTTAGGAACTGGACCACACAGCAGGAGGTGAGCCTGAACGTGGTGCACGTGAATCATCTCGAATCCATCCTCCCTACCCCGGTCCAAGGAAAAATTGTCATCCACAAAACCAGTCCTTGGTGCCCACAAGGTCGGGGACCGCTGTTTTCACCGGAAACAGGCTCAAGGTCCAGAGCCTATCATCTCAATCTGATACAGGTGCGTTTCTGTGCGGCAAGTCCCTGGAGTGCAGTTCCTCTCCACGGGAAGACCTGTGGGAAAACCAGGCAAGCTGCCTGGGCTCCACATGCTCGGAATATAACTGGGAGGCAAGGTGAGGGTAACTTCCCCAGACACCGTGGTTCCTAAAGACAGAGGCTGGAAATCACATGGAAGTCACTGGTAAATGGCGAGTCTTGGATCCATCTGGGTGCAGGTCAGTGTTCCTTCTGTCGAGTACTTCTCTCAAGGGCGGATCTCCCTAGATTCTTGGCTTTACCTGGCAGCTTAGTTTGGCACTCTGAATCACTCTTCTTCTTTTTTATAAACAAGTAAGGTGTTTGTAGCTGCGATATCTCCTCCATTTTCTTTCTGCCTTTAAATGGTTGAGGGTCTATGGGCCTCTTTTCATGATTTACTGTCTCTTTTAGTTAATCCCAATGTGTTTCCTTTAAAGACTTTGTAAGTTTCCTACCAATCAACCTATAATCCACTCCATTAGACCAAAGTTACACGCACAAATCTCTTTATGATGAGCCCTTTTTGACCTTGGAAACCTATTGGAATTGCTGTGCTCTTAAGATTTTTAACAGACAACCTCTGTGGGACATGCTCTGACCTTGAAATCCTCAGAGACTTTTATTTCTCTGAAGTCCCCATGAAGAATCTGGGATCTTTCCGAGATGTTAACAACAAAGGACCATATTGTCCCATTCTCTGTTTGACTTGTGGACTGAAACATCTCTTAATTTGAACGTTATTTTTCTCTGGAGAAGCTGCAAATAGAAGCTTTATTTTCATCTTTTCATGTGTTTTTGGATCTGCTACATTTCCTCCTTGGAGAAATGCCTATTCAAGTCCTTTGCCCATTTTTTAATTGGGTTTCTTGTCTTCTTCGAGTGGAGTCGTGTAAGTTCTTTATATATTTCGGAGATTAAACCCTTGTCTGAGGTATCATTGGCAAATATGTTTTCCCATACAGTTGGTTCTCTTTTTATTTTAATACTGTTTTCTTTATTTTCAAACCCACCTAGTCTTAGTGAACAAGTTTCTCCTTTACCTAATGTCTTTCCCTTCACATTTTATTGAGGCAAGAAGAAGCCGTGTGGTATTTAATAATTTTTGCCTCTGTCTGGAATTTAATGAGATAATCAAATCTGATAGATACATTTAATTTTTTTCTACATGACCTGCAGGTGACATAATCAAAAATCTAGCCACTACATACTAGGGTCTCCTTTCCTTGGATTTTTAACAATACTTTTTTCCCCCTTTACTTGAAGACCTCACCAACAGCTTCTTCAGCGGTATGTCCAACCATTTGGCATTTCTGCCCACATTGGAAAAACAGAGCTGTCTTGGGCCACACATTACATGCATTGCAACACATAATCACAGAAAAACTTCATAATGTTTCAAGTAAATGTACGATCTTGGGTTGGGCTGCATTCACAGCCATCCTGGGCTGCATGCGGCCCGTGGGCTGCAGATTGGACACCCCTGCGAGCTTAGTCTTTCAGCTCTCTCCCTGGAGTCCCTTAGGCTTCTGCAAAGAGTCTTCTCAATCTAGCAAACCCCTGTCTGTCACCTGGTCCCAAAGCCAATGCCACATGTTTTAAGTTTTCTTGACAGTAGCATCATACTTAATGGTGTAAAACAACCACAGACATTTATTTTGCTCCCAAATCTGAAAGGTGGGCAGGGCCTGTCGGGGTCAGCTTGTCTCTGCAGAACATGGCACCAAGTGAGGAGAGCTGGACCCTTGCTGACCACAGGATTCAGGCGCAGCTTCCTTGCACGGCTGGCTGGCAAATTTGTGTCGGCTGACAAGTGCCTTTCCAACCGAAAGTTTGGAGTCTTCATTGCCTGCAGTCTGTGTCCCAACAGCAAGTATATTCCAAGGGAGAAGAGAAGTGAAAGCTGCTAGCTTATTAATTCTTAAGTCTAGAAATTGACACAGTGTCCCTTTTTTCAAATATTGTTGATCAATCAAAGTGTACATTCATGGGAAGGGAACGTGTAGCCCACTTTGGGAGGGCAGGCATGTTCAAGAATTTGGGGGTCATGGTTTTTTAAATTACCACATTCATTTGGACCATACAAAATCATTGTCACAAAATATAGTTAAGATAGTCTCAAACTACTTTTAAAATCTTAAGTAGTAATGTTAAAAGTAGTGATCTACTACTAATAAATATTAAATATTGCAAAATACTTCTAAAATTTCTTATAAGCCCTAAAACTTTAGCATTCTAAAAGCTGAGAGTATCCATGGCGTTTCCATGTTCCTTCATAAACTCCTTTAAATGTATTCTTTGTGCTTTATCTTTGGATAAAGTGAGTCCTTGTTTTAAAGCTGTTCTCTACAGTTTAACCAGACATGTGATCTTGGTATTGTTTTTTATATCCACTAAACCTTTTGTTCTTTTTCTGTAAACAAAGACAATTAATGACATCTGTCCTACTGAGTGCAGATGGATCTGTGACAGGAAGTAGGGATGACATACTGGAAATAAAAACAATAGCAGCATGAGGAAGACATTCATTCAGGGTTCGTGTTTCCTTATTGCAATGACATTTTAATTCGGAAGTCTGCTTATCTAATAAGAGAGCCTGAAGTGGTAAAGTGCCTGTGTCTGCAAGGGCCCAATTACATGAAATACGGCTGGATGAAAATATTTACGGCATGAGACAAATGTATGCAGACAACAAGCCTGAGCTGTGTTTGTCAGACTTTCAGGAGGCTAAGAATCCCATTTCCTGAGCCCAGAGATTCTTCTTAAATTAAATTTATTGGGGTGACATTGCTTCATAAAATGCAATAGGTTTCAAATGGATGGTTCTATGACGTCATCTGCATATTGCATCATGTGTTTACTACCCGAAGTCAAATCTCTTCCCGTCACCATGCATTTGACCCTCCTCGCCCCCTACTACCACCCCCATCTGCCCTTCCCTCCAGTAACCACCATGCCATTGACTGTGTCTGTGAGTTCTTGTTTGTTTGTCTGTCCTGTTTTTTACTTGTTACTTGCATTCCACATATGAATCAAATTCTATGGTTCTTGACTTCTTCTCTCTGCTTTGTTTCACTTAGCATGGCATTCTCGCAATCCATCCATGTGGTTGCAAATGGCAGTGTTTTCGTCTTTGTCATGGCTGAGTAGCATCTCATGGTGTATATGCACCATATCTTCTTTATCCAGCCATCTCTCAAGGGACACTCCAGTCTATTCCTTCTCTTGGCCATTATGACCAAAGCTGCAGTGGATATAGGCTGCATATATATCTTTGCAAGTAAATGTTTTCAAATTTTTCAGGTTCATACTCAAAAGAGAGGTTGCTGGGTTATATGGTGACTCTCAATTTTTTAAAAAATCTAGATGTGGTTTTTCATAGTGGCTGTACCAGTTTACATCCCTACCATCAGTGAGCAAGGATTCAGAGATTCTTATCCACGGGGACTTTTGTTGGATTTAATTGTATGTGCTTTTCTCAAACACTTTGAGAAATTGTGAGGATGAAGAAAAATGAAGAGAACCAAGAGGTTCAGGCAAAATATGCTTCCCATTTAATGAAATGGCATAGAACAGTGATTTTCAACCCATGTGCCTCAAGAGGCACAGTTATATGCTGCAAGAATTTTTAAAACTTTGCAATACCTGACTGTGTAGTCAGGGGCACTGACCCCTTTTCCCTTAGATTGTCAAATTAAAGAACTGCAACAGCAAACACAACAAGAGCCATCTGGTGTGAATGAATTAAAATTATACCTACTTTTTTTGTCAGATCAACCAAAAATGTGTTTATTGGTGTGCCGCAGAATTTTAGTAGTTAGTTTATGTGTGCCATGATGTGAAAAAGGTCAGAAATTGCAGGCATAGGACATGATGTTAAGTGCGACATTATCGGGATGAGAATTTTGGTCTTGATATTATATATGGAATATAGCATTGCAATAATTGAGCATTGAATAATTATACATTACAGTGCTGTGTATGTATGTGTATGTTGCTTCTAAAATAAAAAAAAAGAAATTCTGCTCTCATAATGATACTTTGTGATTTCTCTAAGTCTCTGTGAGTGTTTTCAGCAGTTGTGAAAAGTGAGTTTGCAAGTAGAGGATGACAGACTTATCTTATATATTTGACAACAGAGACATCTTGCTGGTTATTGGGAAGGGAGAAAAGAAGCAACTGGGATAGAAAATGTACAAGAAAATCTTTCTATAATATATTATATAGACACAAAAATATGTGAAAAAGCAGTGGTTTAAGAGACTGGAAATAACAACTTGGGTAAGAACACTCTTCATAAAAATAAAATAAAATTCAGTTGTTTCCTTGATCAAAAATACAGTGCATGGATGATACAGGTAATGTAAAATAAGTGGACAAGAAAATAATTAAATAATGAAAGCACCCACATAATTTTGTTTGCAACCTAGAGACAACCTCTCTTAAACATTTAATATAGTTCTCTTCAGTATTTTTTCTGTAACTTTTACTCACCATATATGCAACTTATATGGCCACATTCCCTTGCTATGCAAAATCTTTATATACATATTACTATGATATTACCCTGTATGACTAGGCTATAACTTATGTACATTTTACTTTAATGTGAAAATTTATATAGTTAAACATATGTCATTATCACTATTATTTTGAATTGTTTAACTAAAAGAAATGATATAAAACTATGCCACTACTATGAATACATACACACATATAATATAAACACACAGAAAATAGTAACAGTCAGTCATGCGATCAATCAATCATTTTCTGATTATTGTAGATACATTAGTTGTACTTCTTCATGATAATTATACATGTCCTAAGACCGGAGCTCACTCACTGACCAAGAGCTGGCACTGCCCATGCTGTGTGTTCTCCACTGGGCCTCAGTCACGTGGATCCCACGTCCGAACTCTTGGTAACCGAGTCCACTGTGAAACTTGACTTCTGATGAGAGTGGTAGTTTGCCTTCTGCTCCTTATGTTACCTTTAGCTTCTGAATTATTATATTGCACACTAAGTAAAGTATACTGCTTTTGGCAGTATTCTTCCTTTGACTCATCAGTCCATCCATGCACCCACCTATCCATCCAACCATTTACCCATCTACTAATTATATTTTCATTCAGTTAGTAATTTAAGAAACATTTGTTGAATAACTTTTAGCTAAAAACACAGGGCCAAGTTTGGGATAAGATGTGAAGGCAGTTAGAAAGGAACCTGTGTTTGAGAAACCAGAAATGTTTTCCTAGGAAAGAGGAGGGTTTGTATATTTAGGCAGAACTCAGTTTGAAACCATACACTGAGGCCCAGAAATGCTGGGAATACTGCCTTTATTTCTTAAAAGTCGTGTTTATAGTTTCTTCATCTTGAATATAGTCATGCTGATTTAATATTCAGTAAATAAATATGAAAAGAGTAAGGGGTAGTATATAATAATATCTAATATGACATCTTGAAGATGATCAAAACATGAGACTAGTGATATTATTGTTTCCATCATTATTTATCCTTATTATATCTCCTACCCCAACTCACATAAGGAAGTACTTTGCAAACCCTTCCTGACAGTTTACATGCTCATCCTTTCATTAACATTTGACTTCACTACCTGGATTTGAGTCATAAAGAGTATTATTTATTTACTGATCATAATTTAAAGATTCAAAATAGATATACAAGGTCTGTCCAGAAGGTATCCAGCCATGTAATATAAAAAATAGAGACATTTATTGAAGATGATACAAGATATAAGAAACATTGTACACAGGACAATGATGCCTCAGTCCCCTTCAAAGTAGGCACCTTGGGACCTCACACAGTTCTCCCAGTCGTCATCAGCTGCCCTGTCATATTTTCCTGAATCTCATCAATGTCTGAAATCTCTTCTCTTTCAAAGGCAATTTTAGTTTGGGGAAAAGCCAGAAGTCGCAGGGCACCAAATCTAGGTTGTAAGGGGGCAGAGTCACCTGGGTGATTTGATGTTTTGCCAAAAAACCTCTGCACAAGATGTGATGTGTGAGCAGGTGCCTTGTGATGAAGCTGCCAATCACCAGTTGCCCATAGCTGCAGCCTTCTGCATCACCCAGATAGTTTCTGTGGAGGAATGTTCAAGCTTAACACAAAATTTGATGCAGATTCACTACTCTACTTGCTCAATCATTTTGAACGTGACGGCCACATGGTACACATGCTCATTTAATGGCATCTACCACCCCCACTGACTAGTACAATGAAGTCATCATTGCTCACACACGCACATTCCAGTCCACTCTCCTTGGCTGCCAGCTTACATCGATGTTGCGCAAACCATTCTCATTATATTAACAATGACTCGACTTTTTCCAGACAGACCTCATATGTTATGTAATATAAACTTGTAATTTCTTACTCATCATTTTATAATGTGCATGAACATATACTCTAAAGGCCTCTTTATGAATAAAACAGTTTAAATGATAAATTATTCCTTTAGAATACTTAACTTCTCTTAGAGATATCAATTACCAATAATGTGTGGCTATGATTTTAAACTTGAGGAAAATGTTTTAAAATAAAATACTATAAAAAAATTTCCACCTCCGAACTACATAGATATGGATGTCTTTTGTATCTACCCAATTTTATCAAAACCCTTGTGGCTTATCCCCTGTCCCTGTGTACCTTTACTCATGACATTATCTTTTCCTACTTGATTACCCTGTCGTGTCTGGGCATTTCCAAATACTAGTTTTCCTGAAAGGTTCAATCAAATGTTACCTTCGTTTGCAAGCAATACATATTGCTGCTGCTAGAGGAGAATTCAGAGAAGGCATTGATGATCTAATTTATAATTATAGTTATTTGTTTATGTGCCTTCTGTTCTCTCCCAGGCAAATGTCACCAAGGGCAGAGAGTGCATTTTACACTTTTCTCTATAATCCTCGTATCTCATGGCATACAAAGTATCTCATTATAAATGATAGGCATAAATTCACTGAATGAGTAAATAATCTTAATGGATAGTTTTTGTATATATTACAGGATTTTTAACTGCCTGCTTATAATATGCTCCATACTATTCTGAAAGGGATAAAATATATCAGCCCATCAATACATGGGAAGAGAAAAGGCCCCAGAATTCTTGCAAAACTTCTGAGGTGGGCATATATCAGAGGAGAGGTTTCCTAAGGAAATAAAATATCCTCTGGGAACAGCAGTTGGTTGTATACTTTAAAGTTAATAACCCAAGCCTAATTCTTTGTTAAAACCTAGAGTAGTTTTGTCTTACATTATCTCAATTTGGTAATCAAGAAAAAGATGTTGCTTAATTCTCTTTGCAGTCTGTCACGATTATGTGCAAGTCTATTACTACCCCTAAGAAAATAATTTTCTTTGCTAACCATCCAGAAATCTGTGATTGACTGTTCCAAATGTTAGTCATGTTCTCCCTTTAGAGTCTTTGCAATAACTGTTTCCTGTGCCCGGAATATATTGCCTCTTGCTATAGTCATGATGGACTCTATCTCTGAGTCTTTGTTCAAATAAGCTCTACCCTTACCCTGACCAGCATGAGATCTTCTTTCCTCTGCTTTGTTTTTATTAGCTTTTAATCCTTTATGACACATATTATAATTTACTTATTGTTATGTATGCTGTTCATTAATTCTTCCCCATGGGTAGAATGTTTTATGCTGTAAATTAATATCTCCCCAACAGCTACCAGAGTATTTGGTGATAAATATTCAATAACATTGAATAAATATTTTTTAAATTCAAAAAATATTTACTGAATGATGGAATGATTTATTGAATAACAAAAGAAGAGAGAACATATAAACCAGGACTAAACTATTAACATTTATTATCCAGCTTAAAGAACATTGGCTAAGGCCTAATCACAGTGAATAATTAACTGGTATAATCACATGTTTAGTTTTCATAGACATTTTCAAATATTTGAACTGGAAAAGTCACCAGAACTCAATGTAATATCATGACCTTTCTGTTTTTATAGAGTGTAGCTTGAAGCACAGACAGAGGGCATGCATTTCCTGTTGCACACAAGCAGTGAAAAAAAACAAAACAAAACATATTATTAGTCTCGGCCTGACCCTGCACTCTAGCCCAGAGTTCTTGTCACTATGCTGTTTTTAGGCAGCTACTGTCTAAACAATGTTTTACTCGTCTTATTCTCTATGGTAATGCACTTTGCCCATATGGACCTTTTAATGTATCAAGATGGTTCAAAACATAGTTGGGCAGTCTTTGATCTTAGAGGTAAGAGTATATGTCTCCTTTATGCCGATGTTTTTTTTATCTCTCATACTGCATGTCTTGTCTATTTGTTTTACTTTTTGCTTTCGTTTTCTAATGGAGGGAAGGTGAAAGGAATCTGTGGCAAATGATCTGACCCCAGATGTGCTTCTGGAGGAAAACCCCTTCTGTTGGTGTACGGCTTTGTAATTCCACATCTGTGCTCTCGGTATCCGGTTAAAATTTAGGGCACATATTCTACAACTGCAGGTGGTCTGGATGCTCTTTGGAATGAGTCACACATTAATTTCAAACCTATGTTGCATCAGTATTTTTTCATTTTTTCACTCCAGGGAAGTGAAATACTTTCTCTGTACATTTGTTTTGCCATCTGTATAATGGATTCTAAGACAAGCTGAATAATAAGTACTATCATGTATCATTATTAGCTTCCTTTTTTCCTTCTCTTCTTTTGCTTCCGTTTTCCCTGTTAGCCTGGAACTATATTCATTGTTATTCATATGATGAAATGATTTGTTTAATTGCCTTAATACATTAGGTAATTAATTCTTTGTAGTGTTGAGCAAATTCCAACAATTCCCTGAGAAGAAATTATAATGAAGGCTGATGTGCAAGAAATTAAAAGTTATGTAATCTTTTTATTCTCACATAGTTGTGAAAAATCACCTTGATAGGCCATATTTGAAATTATGAATTGAAAATTCTGAATTGCTCTTGTGCATTTAATTAGAAATAAATATGGATGTTGGGATGAGAAGCTACACAGTGAAACTCATTAGCAAAGGTGGGTTATTTTGGGTAGGGGAGCTTCCCAGTAGAAAATTCTGGGAACCACATCATCACCAAAGATTCAGGCTTTAGTGGGCAGACATCGTGAGGAGATATATAATGAATCAGAGTCAGCCTGGTTACAGGAAAAACAGTGATGTGTGGTGTTGTGAATGCATGACCTGGAACTCCAATGTGGAAACCAGTTGAGGAGGAAAATTATTACAGCAATCTCTAATTTAGTTTCACTGAGTCAACTCCAGCTATAACTTAACCCAGTTAAATTTGGTAGTTAAGCAGAAGTAAGGATTAAAAGCAATGCTTGTTTTAATTTAATGATTACAGCATATATTAAAACCTACCCTATGTCTACCATCTGGTACTTCGCTTGCCCTTCCACACCTTGCTGTACAATGACGTACTTGCAAGTCAGGTACCCATCACCTTGGAAGACAGATTCCTTTGTCTCTTGAGCATCTGTGTTGGAAAGTATGTCCTTAGAGTAAGCCAGAATGTGCCTCAGTGTACAAGCAAGTCTTATTCTCTCCCTTTGCCTGGTAAAATACAGAGTTTCTTGAAAACAAGGAAATGTTTGTAAGACATGGTCTTAGTTCCCTGGAATAATGGCTAAGGGGAAAGTGGTGTTTGTAGGATTTGGCACAAGGCAGGTGACAGGACCTCAGAGAAGGTAAGTCAGTAAGGATGGAACTTGAAAGTGTGGAGCAAGATACAACATGACACAAAAACAGACTCTTATAAATTCTTTTTTTTCATTTTTATTTATTTTTTTAAATATATTTTATTGATTATGCTATTACAGTTGTCCTGTTATCCCCCTTTCATTCCCCTCCACCCTTAACACCCTCTCCCCCCCACATTCTCCCCCTTTAGCTCATATCCATGGGTCATAAGTTCTTTAGCTTCTACATTTCCCATAAAATTCTTGCCCTCCCCCTGTCTATTTTCTATCTACCATCTATGCTACTTATTCTTCATACCTTTCCCCCCTCTCTCCTCCTCCCACTCCCCTGTTGCTAACCCTCCATGTGATCTCCATTTCTGTGGTTCTGTTCCTGTTCTACTTGTTTGCTTAGTTTCTTCTTGTTTTTGTTTCAGGTGTGGTTGTTAATAATTGTGAGTTTGCTGTCATTTTACTACACATGTTTTTTATCTTCTTTTTCTTAGGTAAGTTCCTTTAACATTTCATACAATAAGGGCTTGGTGATGATGAACTCCTTTAACTTGACCTTATCTGAGAAACACTTTATCTGCCCTTCCATTCTAAATGAAAGCTTTGCTGGATAGAGCAATCTGGGATGTAGGTCCTTGTCTTTCATGACTTGGAATACTTCTTTCCCACTCCTTCTTGCCTGCAAAGTCTCTTTTGAGAAATCAGCTGATAGTTTTTATAAATTCTTTTTAAATTCTGCAATTTGGCCGTGACTGGTGTGGCTCAGTGGATTGAGCGCAGGCCTGTGAACCAAAGCATCTCTGGTTTGATTCCCAGTCAGGGCACATGCCTGGGTTGCGGGCCAAGTCCCCAGTATGGGGTGTGGGAGAGGCAACCACACATTGATGTCTCACTCCCTCTCTTTCTCCCTCCCTTCCCCACTCTCTAAAATAAATAAATAAAATCTTTTTAAAAAGTAAAAAATAAATTCTGCAATTTGATTTTTATTTTCATATGACTTCTTTCAGTCCTCTGAATAACACCAACAGATAGATGTTATCTTGACTTCAGGGAGTCCTGCTATGTGCCGGGTACCATTCAATATGCTGAATACAACAGTGAACCAAAAAGGACCTAAAATTCTTATCCAAGTGGAATTTATATTCTGTTAATGATAACCAGGCTTTGCCAAATGATAATACCTCCTTACCGGTTGAAATCTAAATTTCTACTTCTAAAGGGGATGCTAGGACAAGTTCTTGCTTTCTAGAATCAAAGTGCCCCAGAGAATGTATAAAAATGAAGCGAGCATTCATGCTCTCATCCAAATCCTCACAGGATTGTGGTGGAGACAGAGTAAGATTCTTAAATGAAGGAGGGATTTTCTCACTATATTTTTATCATATTGAGCCTGCTCAAAGCTCTGGAATTTGTTTTTTTTTCTTCCTAATAAACATTTCTGGGCTCAAACCCAGACCCATTGAATCAAACTTTACCACACATTCTGCTGCTCACAAGAATTCAGGAAAAACCGCCTAAGCTTTTATCATAGCTATTTTAAATGAAGTGAATTTACTATTTTACCCCCAGTCCCTATTGTAGCTCTCAGCTTGAATAGCTGGGATTCCATAAACCCATTTGTTCCCTTCATAAAAGGGAATCAGAAAGAAAATGATACGTTTCTCTCACCTAGACTATGCCCTCCTCAAAGCACCAGTTAATAAGAGTGTATGTAGCACGTGCTTGGCCTTTGACCTTGGAAATCTTCGTTCTAATCTTCCCTCCTTGCCAGCAGGTGTCTGCTGAGAATAAAGACCGTTTTCTGGCAATCACCAGGAAAAAGGAAGCCGGTCTCATTCCATTTCCATATTGAGGAGGAATGCTCAGATTTTTAAGTAGAGAAAGGAGGGCAGTGATGGTTGAGATAAAGGAAAAGTAGAGAAAGGGGGTCGACACACCCATAATTGATTCTGCAGCACTGTATAGATCATTGTATGTGGGAGGGAAAAGAAGTTGGGGGGAAAATGACACTTACCTACAAGAGCTCCATACACCCTTCCAACCTTTTTCTCTTTCACGTCTCTGGTTGTATTTTGTCTAACAGTTTCGTCTCTACCTGAGAGTCACACGCCCAACCCCATGGAGGTGTGACTGTAACTGAATGTGTTTTGTTTGGTGGGCTTTGCTGTTTGGTCTCTCTTGTCCTAGAAGAGGGTCTGGCACCCAGGAAGGAGAAGGTCAATGTTTGTTGATTGAATGGAAGTTGGGACAGTGACTTTTAAAATTATAATGATCGCATGTTAAATGTTTATAGGAGAGGATAATCATGTTACTTCATCCATAGGGTTGTATAAATATGAAAGCATGGCAGCTGAAAGTGTTTTTTTTTTCCTCTCACCTGAGTACATTTTTTCCTTGCTTTTAGAGAGAGAGGAAGGGAGAGTGAGAAACATTGATTCAAGAGAGAAGCATCAATTGGCTCTTTCGTATGCTCCAGAACCAGGGAGTGCCCAGACCGGGGATGGTGCACACCCGGACTGGGGATCAGCTGTGCCTGGACCGGGTATCAAACCCTCAACCTTTCAGTTACTGGATGACGCTCCAACCGATTGAGCCACACCAGGCAGGACTGAAAGCATTTAATAAACAGCAGTATTTTTAAGACAATGATGATAGTGATAACACTCTGCTGTGGCAGGCATGGATCATTAATGGAGTAAGGTTTGGGTTTGCCAGTAGGATTTCACTATCCATTTGATTGTACCGTGAAAGGCATAAAAAGACTCCTTGGAGCTTGGACCCTAATTGTACAATTTTCTGTATCCTTCAGTGGAGCACAGAAAAAGTCAACTAAAGAGGTTCATTCTCCACTGATTGATTTCAGAACCTTGATGGACAAAATCTACATCAAGATGATTAATGTTTTAAGGGGAGTATGCCAACAGATGGAGAAAAATCAGGTTACTTCTTACTTTGTTCAAAGATGAACCCCAATGGTGCCAAGCCATGTCAGCAAGGAGACCGGCACAACCACGTGGATTAAAGGCAAAAGCAAGACGGCAGACGCCAACCACAGGACTTAGCATTATGCTTGCAGTGCATTTTTCTCATTTTTAAAAATAATACATTGAGGAGAAATCACTTTTTACTTTTGTTTTTGACCTGTTCTTTTTTTCTAGACATTAAGGTATTTTTGGTAGCATACAGAGCTTTTTGCCATCTCCATAAGTTCAGGGAGAAAAAAAACAACCCTCCAGCAGTGTTTTCTATTTTCATTATTATTTGCAATTGTTTTGCTAATGACATTGAAGATGCCAGGATTGGTCTCTGTGTTCCCTCACTTGCTTGACATTTTGTGCCTTTATCTGCATCTCTGTTGTCTGTATTGCAAATTCGCCTGATGAATTTACTAAATGCAGGAAGAGCTTATTAACCTTCCTTTAATCTGGCAGATATTTAAAAAGTGAGTTTTGTGCAGCTAGCAACTAATTTTTACCTGTAACCGGAGCGAGAGAGAGAAATTTAGACATCCTGGGTTGCACGATGCCGTTATGAACAGGTGCTCTGGTTGCCTCTGCGAACACAACTATTAAAAAAAAATACATGGTGCTTCCTATTATTTATAGATGTGCATATTTTACCAAATGTATCTTCTATATCATTTTTGTTTTATTCAAAGAACGGATAATACTCTGTGTCTATTTATCACTCTAATATACATGGGTGGACAGATGGTTTTTGTTAGTGGGGTCAGTGACGTGGGCTGTGAAAGAATTCACAAAGAGGAGAAAAGGCAGAGAGTCAAGGTTATTTCTACTTTCCCAAGGGAGGAAAAGGTCTGGGTGCAGAGATATGCACCAGCCCCGAGGGGTCAGGGCTTTGGGCTTTTATCTGGTACTGGAGCGTTGGAGAGCAGTATCATTCCCTTGGGCTGCAGCTTGTTTCTCGATGTCATCTTTGGGTGCAGGGAGCAGTGTCCAAGGGCTGGCAGGTGTGCCCTGGTATGTGCTCCGGTATGATTTCCTAAATTCCTGGAGCCTCCGTGCCTTCAGGGCGCTTCCAGTAATTTTCTAGCCCTGAGGATCAAGGCTCATAAAACACTTAGGGTCAGTCATGCTTTATGGGGTCCAGCCAGCTCTGGGAAAGAGGGCCTGAGAAAGGGGCTTTTGTCCTATTAGCCTTGTGGTACAACTACTTCTGCAGTTGGCAGAAGTAGTGATGTATAGATGACACTATGTTTGCATTCCCGAGTACTAAAGCCATTTAATAGTAACTTCTGAGAATAAATCAACATCATCCATTTTCTTATCATGTCCTTGACACAAGGTGGCAGGTTGGGATACTATCTCACCAAACCCCTCTGCTAATACTTTATCTTGAATTATGTATTTGTTTTTTAACTCAATAGCTTGGTCCACGGTCCCAATAAATGCAGAATTTATTATGGCCAAAGCATCGACTGAGAAAGAGCAGCTCTGTCTGGCTTTGTAGTCAGAGCGTTAACTGCAGATAACCCAATCTTAATTACCATACATGAATTCTTCTGGGCACCAACTGGTGGAGAATTAGGGTCATTTTACAGTAGTAATATTTTGTCCATTGTTCAACAAATACAGGGTGACTTACAGTTTAATTTTCTTGGGGAAATAATGAACATGTTACACCCCAATGTGATGGGGGTATAATTACATATTTTTTTTATGTCTATGATGGTAGCTTATATCCCACGAACTCTCCCACTGGGAATAACTATAAAATTAGGGGCATGGGGGACAGTATTTGAAGGCATCCAATACTGAAGAAGCCAAGATACCAGAGAAAGAAAACCAATTGAGGTGACTCCACGATATAGTGCTGTTCATTCCCTTCAGGGCTTTAACTGATTGAACTCACAAGGGCACAGAATCCAAGCAGAAATCAGCGACCCGGAGTGGATGATGCTCTCACGGGACTGTGCAGACAAAGCTGCACTTTAGGGCTACCGGGGTGTCCAGAAATTGAGAGGCCAAGTCTATCGTGAGGAGGTCATTGAAGAGAAGCTCTCAGAGCATTATGGTAGCTTTTCCCCTGGATACACTTACTGATTCTTAAAATGTGCAGGAGAATGAGGATTTGAAACCTACCAGACAGCATGTGCTAAGAGGCTAAAAAATGAAACAAATATTTTAGCAATTGAACAGACAAGGATGGGCTCTAGGAGTAAAGGGAAACCAGAAAAGATTAGAAATCAGCCCTTACAAATTCTGAAATTTATTCTTGGCAGTGGCAAGGTGATTCATCTCACACACATCTTCCTGCGAGGAGGCGATCAGTTCCTATGTGAAGGAACGTCCTATCTTTCATTCTCATTTCCAGAATTAAGGTCTCGATACAGGAAGGGTGTAACAAACTGGCATAAACAATCAGCGCATTGTAAAGTTGCTTGCATTGCGTATAAGATGTTTGGACATTACTTAAGGCATATTCTAATAAATCAAGGACACATACATGCATATGCTATTTAAGGTTACCACTAGCATACTGTTAACATGAGATTCTAATATACAAAATAGAATCATTAAAATGTGTTAATCCAGAAAGATAGAAAGGAGGGAAAATAAGAAATAACTGATGAAGAAATTTTAAAGATACAATAAAAATTAAAACCCAGACATATAAACATTCACACTAAATGTAAGGAAACTACATCATACTTCAATGAATAGACATTAATTATCAGAGTAGAAAAGAAATGATTTTCAAATCTCTTTTTCTGGGGGTGGGGATTGCTAGTAATGTTCTACATTTCTTATTAAATTTATTGCGTACAAATTTCAAGCGTACAACTCGATAAAATATCATCCATACACTGCATTGGGCACCCACCACCTCAAGCAAAGTGTCCATACCCTCTTTGCCCACCCCTTTGCCCGCCTCCACCCACCACCAGCCCCGTTTCCCTCTGGCCATCACCACACTATTGTCTGTGTGTCTGTGATTATACACACACACATCTTTTTGCTTAATCCCTTCACCTTTTTTTCAAATCGTGTTTCTTATCAGAGATAAACCTTAACTATAAGAGTGCATAAGGACTGAAAGCCTTGAAAAAAATCTATGCAAATTTAAGCCAAAGGAAAGTAGTTCAGTTATAGATGGAGCAAAAATAGTACAAAAAAAATAAAGCAAAATTTCATAATGTTAAATAATTAAATTCATCAGGAAGATATAAAAATCCTAATCCGATATGTGCCTAAGACCATGCTTGCCAAGTATATAAAGTGAGCAGTTGACAGAAGCTAAGGGCGAAATAGACAAATCAGTACTTGTAGGAAAAGATTTTAACCTCTGAGTCTCTAGTAACCAAACAGCTAGATGGACAAAAATGGTAAGGACGGGAGTGTATCATCATTACTAAACTTGTCCCATTGAAATGTCAGAAACACAGCACTCAAAAATTCGGGAAAAATCATTGTTGTCAAACGCATTTGAAACATTTCCCCAAAATGGTCAAAACGAGGCCATACAGCAAGTCTCAACGTGTGCAGAATGTGCTCAGAATTAAACTAGAAATAAATAACAGAAAATTAAATAATCCCCCAGTATTGGAAATTCAACCATAGACTGATTTCTGAATGGTCCATGAAATACAGAGTAAAATCACCAAGGGAATTAATGCAATTTAAAAACAATGGCATGGTACCCCTTGTGGAACACAGCTAACACAGTGCCTGGAGAGAGACTGGCCCTAAGTGTCTATGCAAGAGAAGAAAAAAATGCTAAAAGTCAATAATCTAAGGGAGCATCCACTTAAAAAACACCAGAAGTAAACAGAAATTTAAAAAAGTTGTAAGTTGTAGAGAGATGAAGATAAGTATAGGATTGAATATAATGGAATAAAAAACACATACAATAGTGAAATCTAGCAAAGCCAAAGAGCTATTTTATTTGCAAAGATAAAGTCGATAAAATCTTGCAAGAAAAAGTAGTACAAGTTACCAATATCAGCATTGATGAAGGAAACATCATTACAGGCAGGTTCTATGGATGTTAAAAATAATAATAACTGGATATTACTAACATATTGATGCCAATAAGTTTTAAAATATATGTGAAATAGGCTATGTTGAAAAATGCAGTCTCTCCAAACTGGCATAAATAATAAAAAGAAAAGTATGTCTATCACTTTCTGTATCAGATAAATTAAATCCATAACTGCTCCTTCTTAACACAGAAATTGTCATGTCCAAATGAACTGGACACAAACTTCATTGGAGAAGCAAAAGAGGGAGCATTTTCCCCTCTTGTCTGGAAGCCAGTGTAATCTTAATGCTAAAACTGACGAGAATATTACAAGCAAGGAGAATCAACAGCCTGCTTCATGCTATCCTAGGCAGCATATTAGCAAATCAAAACCATTAATACAAAAATATAATATTGCACCCAGAGAATATAACACTTGAAAATCTATTGGTATAAATTAAAATATTAAGAGAAAAAACATAAGATCAAGCCTAACAGATGCACAAAATGTTATATACTCATTTCTTTTTCATAAAAAAGCTTTTTGCACACTAGAAATAGAAGAGAACTTAATCTGATAAAGGGAAGCTGTAAAAAAACCACAGCAAATATCAGACCTAATGGTAAAATATTGAAAGCTTTCTGACTGAGATTGGAAATGAGATAAGGTTGTCTACTATTGCTACTTTTATTCAATTATACTGAAGGTTTTTGCCAGTACAATCAGATACAAGTAAGAAATAAAAGTACAAATATTGGAAAGGGAGAAATAAAGTTGTGATTATTCAAAGAGAACATGATTGAGTACCTAAACTTGAAAAAAAAGTGTTAAATTTATAAAAAGTAAATTTGTGTGATTGTTAGAATTATAGAAAAATCAGATTTTTATTTTCTAACAATTCTCAGAAAATAAAATAAAAATACTGCTTACAATACTAAAGTGACTCCAATGAAGTAGTAACAAAATCTAATGAGCCCTGGCTGGTGTGGCTCAGTGGATTGAGCACCAGCCTGTGAACTGAAAGGTCACCAGTTCAATTCCTAGTCAGGGCACCTGCCTGGGTTGGGGGCCAGGTCCCCAGTTGGAGGTGCATGACAGGCAACCAATTAATGTTTCTCTCTCTCTCTTTCTCCCTCCCTTTTCATCTCTCTAAAAATAAATAAAAATCTTTAAAAAAATCTAATGAATGATGCTCAAGGCCTCTAATGGAAAGCTATAAAACATTACTGAAATTAACTAAGATCCAAATAAATAAATGAAGTATATATAAAGTTCACTATTTGAAGTTTTGTATGTAAAACATGTCAATTCTGTTTAAATTTGTCTGTAGATTCTTTGCAATATCAACCAGAATTCCAACAGTTTTGTGTATGTGTACACACACATAATTTGGCAAATAATAAAATATGCATAGAAATTAAAAGGAGAGGTAATTAAGAAAATATGTACAAAGAAAAACAAAACTGTTGATCTTATCATACTTATAATTTCAATATATTGAATTTGAACATTTATTATAGAGAGAGATTTATTAAGAGAGAATTTTATGAGCATAAAGACAGGAAAATAGAACAATGGAACAGAAAATTCCTGAAACAGGCCTGTATAAAAATATTCAACTGATTTATGAGAAAGATACCACAGATGGTCTTTCAGTTATGTCGATTGTGAATTGGATATCTGTACTAAGTAAAATTGAAACTTAACCTCTTAGACTATCAATATTAGAAATATTCAGGTAAATCAGAGTTGTAAATGTCAAAAATAAAATAATATGACTTCTAAAAGGTAATAGAATTCTCATATTCTGAATCAAGCCACAGAGAGGGAAAGGTATTATGATACCCATAACTAGCAAACTCATATTCTTAATATATTTTGTATTATTCATATCAACTAGGAAAATATAGACAACCCAAATTAAAAAATGGCAGAAAGTTGAACAGGTACTTCACTAAAGAAGACATCCAACTAGCTAGTAAACATAATAGGTTCTTTACATTTAATTATCAGGATATTGCCAATTAAGATTTCTCTTAGCCCTGACTTGTGTGGCTCAGAGATTGAGTGCTGGCCTTTGAATCAAAGTGTCACTGGTTCAATTCCCAGTCTAGGGCACACACCTGGGTTGCAGTCCAGGTCCCCAGTAGGGGGCATGTGAGAGGCAACCACATACTGATGTTTCTCTCCCCCTCTTTTTCCCTTCCCCTCTCTAAAAAATAAATAAATAAAATAAAATAAAATAAGATAAAATAAAAAGATTTCTTAAATGCAACTGCATACCTCTGCAGTGGCTAAAATTAAAAATGAATAGTAAATCATTGGCTTTGCCAAGTGTTGTTAAAGATGTACAGCAACACAAACTTTTGTACACGGCTGGTCAGAGTGTAAACTGGTACGTCCATATGGAAAAGATACTTGGAAGCATGCACTGAAACCGAATGTGTGCATAGCCTCTGTTCTTTGAAGTCTATTCCTAAGTATGCAACGTACCTACATTCAGATATTTGTGCACCAAAAGAAATGCCCCAAATATTTACACTTGCACTTTTCAGAATAGCATGAGACTGAAACAACACACATATCTGCCAGGAAGAGGATACATAAATTGTAGTATATTTATACAATACAGTTATTTTTTGAACAATGGAAAAGAGTGAACTGCAGCTATATGCAAACATATGAATGAATTTGCAAATAGTATATGGAGCTAAGGAAGCCAGATACAAAAGTGTGTATGTTCCATTAATTCAGTTTTCATGAGGTTCTTGCAGAAGGCAAACTTATATAATATGGAGAAACAGAGGACGTTGACCTGAAGGACATAATGACCAAGAAAGGGTACATAGGAGACTTTCAGGTGCTGGTCATGCCAGGTATCTTGACCTGGGTGGTGGTCGCATGGGGATGGTAATTTTAGAAACATATACTAGAATAAAACCTGAAGATTTGTGCAGCTTATCGTTTGCATGGCTACAGAAGCTGACCTCATGCAAACCATTTAAGGGAGTCACCCCCCAAATTTTTTAAAGTGTGATGATTATATTTCTAAATATAAATTCACTGATAGAAAGTTCAGTGTTAATAGAATCATCAAACCTGTCTTTTGATATTGTTTATTAACTGTCTTGTGTTGTTCGGAAAGTAATCCATAATTAAATGATGGTATTTTAGAATTATGTTTAATGAGTACTAAACTGAAGAAAGCCTGGGGGGAATAAGCAAGGTGCTTTTTGTTTTCTTTAATGTTCGTTTTTCACTTGTCGGTCAGACTACCTGGAATCTGATTTCAGCTTTGCCACTTCCTGGCTTTGAGTGGGTATGGGGAGGCTGACTAGAGGTCACAAAACTGGTATTTCTTTAGGCTCATTGGATATTTACAAAAAAGAAATGCACCAAAAATGGTACTTCTTTACTGTCTGTTAAGATATGTAACTCATCTAAATTGATTTCAGTTCTTACATACTCTGAAATCACATTCCCATTTGAGAAAATAAAACCTTCATAGTAACCCAATAAACTTAAAAGAGATCATATATAACAGGTCATGCAATACTTGCTGAGTTGTTTACAATATCAATTTCCTTCCCTATAAAAGTGCATGTGCATTTGTGTGTACGTGTAAGTACCAAGGGCACCACTGGCTACTGCAAGCTGATACTGAATGAGCATTTAAACTGAATATTAAATAAATCTATACATCAATTCCTCTTGAAAGGATGAGTCTCCATAATTAAGATTCTATTATACAAGGGGTTTAAGTTGAATGGCATTACAAAAATAATCCCCAGAAATTTAGTTCCTATAATCCTGAATCAATTCTATTTGAAATAATTAAGGGAAAAAATTACTGAGGATTTAGTAATGGAAACGTAATGCAGTTTGTTGGCAGAATTAGAGATTTTGCAAAGAACACTTAGATTACCAATGGGTACCTAGGGAATAATAAACTCATTATAGGATTTTATTTCCTTACCTCTTACAGTATGGAGAAAGATGAGATCTATAAGAAAATTATAAACATGTACTTAAGGCTGTGAAAGGAGGGAAATCGATTTTGGAGTTACAAATGCAGCAGGGGCGATGCACAGACTGGTGAGGCATACCTCTAACAAAACAAACAAAATCCGCGTGTGCCTATACACATACACACCACAACACAACAAAGCAAAAAAGAATACAGACAACAGAGAAAATCGTTTGCATCATTAAAGAATTAAAACTAGGCAATACTATATAACACATTAATAGAGAATATCGTATTTCCATTCTTATTAGTACTAATTTTATTGACAGGCTGTCTTTATATGTACACATGTAGTTATACGTTATCTTTATTTAGAATGTAACTTAGAGTTTTACGTTTAATACAAATATAGTATCTTAGAGGTTCATAAAGTCAGTTCTCAACTCAATGGCCCTGAAGCTTTTGTTTATTGGGCCAAAATGTTACGCCCTAAATGGGTGATCTTACTTTCCACATCCTCAGTTCTTGTGAGCTGGAGTGAGGATGATGAGGGTTCACTGTAGACACGTAGGAAAAAGCAGCAGAAGGCTTGCCGAGCGGTTATGCCGGATTCCACTGCTTCCAGGTTCACTTAAGATGAAAGCAGTAAATCAGAGGCCCCCTTTTCTCCCTATTTAGAAAGCATTTGAAACCACTGTGGCCAGGTAGTCTGCGTTTTTGCCATCTGTGGGGAAACAGGACAGGGGTCAGTGAGGACTTAACCACAGCCACCCTCGAAGAGTCCTTTTGTCCTGTGAGTTTAAGGAATTGTCAGATATGTGTGAGTCCACAATTTTCTCAGGGAGGGGGAGCATCGTTCTGCCTATCTGGAGAGAGCTAGTCCTTGGTTAATAGAAAAGCTAGAGCACGTCAGCTTTGCCCCTCTGACACCAAAGCCCCCTGTGATTACAGTTCTAATTTTGTTCTCAACCACTGTGTAACAATGACAGATTTTTAAGGAGTAAAACAGAGGGACTCTGCTTTATCATCTGGCTTACTGGCATTTTCACAATCCCATAGTAATCAAAATTATTAACATTCTGGTGGTTGATGCTTCCCTCTGTACACGCCAGAAGACACAAATCTCTTGGTATGTATTTGAGGGAGCCATAAGACTGGGTGTGAACCAGAGCCTTCATTTCCTTGCCACAAGAAGGAAAAGGTAAAGCTTAATAAAATACTGTAAAGAGAAAAACCAGTCAACATTATGCCTGGTAGCATCCCTACCCTGCTGGTGTTTACTGGTTATTGTATTCTAACTTGTTTGCTAATTAATAACTTATGAATTGGCAAGCTATCACTAGTGATTTAGAAATTATTGAGCCATTTGTGGGCAAAATGTACATAAAAACGTTTGATCTTTAGTCACTAGAGAGCCTAAATCTACTGCTGAAATTATTTTCCATGACCTTGCAAATCCCCATCAGTTTTGTTCTAAATTTCCTAAATTGCTATCTTCTCTATCACACATTCAATCCACATCTTCCTACTTGATAAACTTCCACTGTACCTCCACCCCCTTATTCAATTATAAATTCTCTTATTTGGCATTCCCCTGTTGACTGTAACTTACTGCTCATGGCTTTCACCCTTCTGCTTCTAGGAGGCTTGAGAATTATTTATGGAGCCTCGCCAGTATATCTAAATTTGTCAAATCATTTTTCTCCCTTATAGTCTGAAAAGGAGAGGCTGTTTATTTCAATCGATGCCTGTGAAAACAGCAGCTCATGGAAACTAGTTAGAAGCAAATTCCCAAGTAACTTAGACTTGGCACCGCTCCATTACCTTTGATTGGAAAAGGGCAAAATTAATGGGCAATGCATGAGACCCTGAGACAGAGAGGTGATGGGAAGTCACTATGACTCAAATGGCAGAAGTCAAGGAGCTGTTTTCACTAGGTGCCATTTCAGCCTTTTCTTTCATCACATGGAAAAACACCCTGACTTTTGTGGTCGACTGAAATGGGCTTTTCCTTCCAGATCACTGTGTCACATCTCTGGTGTTTAGGAAATTAATCTTTAATGAATGCTAATCAAGTTTCTAATTATAATATCTTTATATTTAATGTTTGTGTATCAGATGAAAGGCAAACATTTTGGGGCCAGTCACAAAGGACATGAATAATTTTCTTAGAAGCTTAATTAATGAGTTTTATTGCTCTATAATATCTTTAAAATTTGAACTGCCATCATTTCATTAATTTAGATAAAAGTGAATTTCAGCAGTTAAATATGACATGTGTTGAAAATTATGATAAGTTGCACTAATTTTAATGATGCATGTTCATTTCATAGAGATAGCAATGATATATTTGGGCGATATTTGAGGGATGTGGGGTAGTAGTTTCTTGTTTATTTTATTGTGTTTATCTTTGTCTCAATACTTTCAAAAAATACCCATAGTAGTATCTGGGACACTCATATATTTAAGAAAACCAAGTAAAGCAAACGCTAACTTCTCTCGCTAATCTGCCTTGTTGCTAACTTTTAATATTGTAAATTTCAAGAAATATTTCATAAGCTTGCCAATGATCACATGATGTAGTTCCTACTCATTAGCATATAAGGGAAGACTCTTCCTGATTTGGCCTCAACTTCCCGTCCTGAGGTCACTACCAGCCACTTCTCCAGGCGCTCCCACAGCTAGGAGCTACTGATTTTGGTAATGGCAGGTCTCTAGGCTTCTGGGCCTTTTTACATGTGGCTGGCTATATCTAAAAGATTTGTCTACCTTCCTTTACCTAGGACATTTCTACTCATGATTTAAAAATCTTTCCTGTGACTATAGGAAAATGTCTCTCCTTTGTATAATCTTCCACAATATTTTGTAAGGGAATAATATGTAGGGCAGATGAGGGTACAAACAAACCATTATGATGTGGTATTTTCTTTAGTACTGTAGATTCATTTGTCATAGGATCTTTGTCTTAGTAACTGTTGGAAGGCAGATGTAAATATTTATTAAACAAATAAAAATAAGAATGATGAAAGAATAAATGAATGAATGACAAAATCCTCAGAAGGGAATCAGGAGTTATTTAGCCTCTGTGAGCTTTTATCTTATAATATTTCAAAAAATGAATTTAAGGAAGAAGCACAACTAAATTCATTTCACGTACCTTTGTTTCCCAGGCCAAGAGGAGGTTTGTAATTGTATCATTCTATTCAGCCACAAACATCTTAACTTTGGGGAAGAGGGAATGTAGTGGGTTGAATGGTAGTCCTCAAAAAGGTGTGTCCAGGTCCTAACCCCAGGTACCTGTATAAACATGTCGGAAAAGGGTATTTGCAGATGCAATGAAGTTAAATATCTCTGGATGAGATCCTTCTTCATTGCCTGGGTAGGCTCTAAATCCAGTAACAAGTGTTCTTAAAAACGTCGATGATCTAGGAAGAAAAAGAGATGATGACCTTGTGATGATGTAGGGGGAAAGTGGAGTTACACAGTTCCAGCCAGGGAATGCCTTAGCTTCCCCTCCGGGAGTCTTTCTGATTCTCTATGGCCTCTAGCTGGCCTACAGTTTTAGCCCATATCTCCAAGGAATCTACCAATCTTCTCCCAATTGCCTTTCACAACCTCCATTGTTTTGAGATCATCAATGACTTTGAACTCCATATTCCTCTGCAAATGAAGTTAGCTCTTTTATTAGAAATTCAGAGCTCCCTGCTTTGTGCTTCTCTCATCCATCCCCAGACAAAACCTGAGCCAAGGCTCTGGAGCAGATAAGTGACATTTCTGCTTTAGGGGCTGAGTGTGTTGTGACAGGGGGAGGGAGAAACCTCAGTCTTCTTGGTTCCTCTCTCAGCAAGAAACCTCCACCTCTGAGCCATGGCAAGGGTGACAGGACCCCAGGATTCTCAGTGACACCTTGTCCAAGGAGTGGGGACTGAGTGGAAGAAGGCAGCCCCCACCTGCAGTTGCCCAGAACTTAAGCTTCAGCAACCAGTGTGTGGGCAGGATAAGAAATGCTGACATCCTAGCTCTCCTGGGTAGATGGCCCTCAGCTAGCTGCTGGGGAGAGAGGGAGTCCTGTTTCTCGGTTGCATTAGTCTGGAGTCTATTTCCCATCATGCTGAGCTGTGAGGGTGGATGGAGTGAGCAGGTCTTAGTTCAAATACTACAGACTTTCTTCGAATGTTTTTGGTTTTTGTTTTTCTGTAGGCTCTTAGGATCTTTTCTATGGAATTTAATTTTTTAAATAATGTTCACCAGTTTTTCTGGGGTCAGTAGAGCACCTCATGTATCATGCCACAATTATTTTTTTTAAAAAAAGGAATGAGTGTGTATGCATGGCCATGCTCAGTTGGTTGGAGCATTGTCCTATACACCAAAAGGCTACAGGTTCAATTCCCGGTCAGGGCACATACCTGGGTTACAGGTTTGTTCCCCAGTCGGGGCACATGCGGGAGGCAACAACCAATGTTTCTCTCTCACATCATTCTCTCTCTCTCTCTTTCTCTCTCTCTCCCCCTTCCTTTCTCTTTTTTTAAAAAAAGAAATAAATAAAAATGAATTATGTGGTAAAAAGCTTTTTGGTGGCTTGGGCTGAATCTTGAAGGCAACAAAGAATTCAAGAATTTCAAAGAATTCAATTCTGACTTCAATAGTCAGCAGGAGGAGGGGTTGTATTATACTGAGTTAGGGTAAACCGCCCAGTATGTTTTATGTAACCTGTAAGGCTACAGAAATTTTAACCGTCTCACCATACTTCATTAGCGTATCACTTTTTAGTGTTAGGACAAACTGTTTAGGTTTTATTTCTTTTAATTATTTTTTATTAATGAGTTTAAATGTAAACTAAATTAAAGGAAAACACCTAGAAATGTATTCAATTAAACTACATAGGAAGACATTAATTTTAAGTCAATTTGGTGAATAGTTGAGTAAATGTAAAACATACATTAAATTTGTGGTATACATAATATATACAGTTCTTTAGAGCTGTGGGAGGTGGATTTCAAACTGGGTTTTAAGGTTTTAATAGGCCAAATAGAAGAAGAATATATAAGTCTTTACAAAAAGCTGATTGTCCCTTATATTTAAACAGATTATTTACTTGTAGAGTTGTTGAGATAGATTAAATATTAGGATCAGAAGAACATTCTCTGTCATTCATGACCTTCTAAAAGTATTAAGTGACAGCTCCCAATCCCACAGTACATCAACGACAATGAATACAACAAATAAAACAGATGGCATTATTCTACGAATCTGGGCCCCTGAACAGTGAAATACGGTCTTGTCCTAGATACTATTATACGTATGAGAAAGTGTGTACCACTTTAATGTTGAAAGTTATCTGAATAAAAAACCTCATGGAGCTTCTTCACCTTCTATGCTCGAATTTTACTATTGGCTGGTCATCAAGATCTAAGAGAAAATTGCAATTAATTGCAAGTGTGAGATTAAGAAAAGACAAGAGAGCAAATTAAGAGCATGGGCCTCAGCATAATTATTCTTTTGCAAAAATGGTGAAAATAAAACTTGTACATGCCTGTTTGTCTGTGGGGTGTTTGCACATGTAAGTGTGTGTTCATGGTCATGTTTGGTGAGAAAGGCAGAGATGAAGAATATCACATCCAGTAGACTTGACCCAATCAACTGTTGTCTGTGAATCCGATTCAGTAAGATTAGCCTTTTCTTCATTTCTCAAGGAGCAAAATCGTGTTCAGAGAGTACAGTAGCTTTTCCTTGTAGTTGCAGTTTTCTAAGACTGTGTACCTATTATTCATTCTCTATTACATATCTGGAGTTTATGAAGTCTATACTGATCGTGAGCTATTTATTAATTGAATGGCTAGAGAGATTGAAGACAAAATATACAGTAACAATTTCCTCACTATGTACAGACACAAGAATTGGTCTAAGATAAGGAATGGAAAGAATGACTATTTTATAAATAAATAAATAAATAATAGCTCTTAAGAGCTGAATACAAATTATTACAAAATAAAATTCATTAATTAAAGGGACTCTCCTTGGGTGAAATAGTACCATGAGCAAAAATATGTTAAGTTGGGCAGTCTCTCAGAGAAGCTTGCAGGTTTTTAGCGCAATTCTTAGAATATAGATGGTGGTACAACCCTTTAGATTTATCTAGCTTGGTATTTGATATTTAAATACAAACTTCAAATAGAGATCAAACTGTAGATGAATACTTATAATAAGCATGTAAGCATTCTTAAGGAAATGGCCGTGATTAGTCACCTTGCAAACAAACAAGCAAAACAAATGCATTTTGGGTTGCACTTTATCAATAGTATACTGTGAAAAATGGTCACGTTTGGAAGGCCAAAGCTACATCTTGGAGTTAATTTTTAACTGAGTAATCTTGGTAAAGGCATGTGATCCTATGAGTGTCAGTCTCCATTTAAAATATGGGATTCACATTACCTGCTTCACAACTCTTCAGTGAGGAATGGATGAGATGTGATTTTGTGAAATATCCCACACTGTCTGCAGTAAACTCTCATTATTCATGGTGCTGGTGATGTTCGTGATTGCAAAAAGCAAAGGCTAACATGCCCTTGACTATGTGCCCAAAACTATTAGAGCACTTTTAATTTCTTCTCATATAATATTAATCATGATTCTGTAAATAACACGTGAAGTTCTTGAGTTTCAATTTCCTCAGGAGTAAAATGGAATCAAGTGAGTTGTTCAGGATCTCGTAGGTAGTAGGAGACAAGCATGGAGCTCCAGGCCTTGTCCATTGCAAACGCTGTATTTATTCCCTTTCACTATCCAGGAGCTGCTCTTGAGCACATGGTCAGGCGAAAAGAGATAGACATCTCTAAGCATATAATTATACCTTATTTCAAATACATTATACCTTATTTATCTGCTTTGTTCAAGTAGATAAAGCATGAAATATAAGTTCCCTATCTTAGGGTGCTGTGCTATACTTTTAAAAAAACTTGTCCATCAAAAGTTGGGAGGCTCTTGCTTCTTCTTTGAATGAAGAATGAATCGACTTTTTAGACACAAGAGAGTAAAAGAGAAAAGGATGTACCAGCTGACACATTTCAGGCCATTGGCTTGATGTGGGGGAAGTGAGGTTATGTTCCATTTTGGAGGTGGTTAGAATTCCACAGGATAATACTCATCCATCCTTAGTTAATCAAATTAGAATATTGGAGAGTAGCCATGGTAGTTGACCAGATTTAAAACTTGTAGCATTGCCAGTGGGGTTAACCACATATAAATTTGTAACATGGCTCTGATCATTTGGTGTGTGCTTTAGAAATACTTCCATATTTAACAACGAAAACATGAATATTTGAAGGTTTTAGAGATCTGAGTTGAATCAATGATCCAAAAGAAGGCTTGATATATCAGATGGAAGTCTGTTTTCTTCACAGTCAAAAGTCAAACACTTTTCCCTTCTTGGCTTGCTTATAAATATTCAGTGCCACAGAAACACAAATAAATAATTGGCCATCTCTAATGCATTCTGTATAATTTACAAGAGATCAAAAGATTATACAGTCAGAGTCAGACTATTGTATTTACTACAAATGGAAAATCATTACATGGCCTAGGTCAGAAATATATTAATGGGCCAGATTTCTCTGTGCATGTGTGTATATAACTTTAAATTTAAGGTCTCAAGGATTAAGGAATACATATTAAATTCTCTGCTATTGGAATTGACCTGGAAAAATTAGAAGATTATTATCTGTTTACACTGGTGAAAATGTTTATGAAAACTACAATATTAAAATGCCTTTGTCTTATCCAAAAAAATCCCAAAGTCAAATTTTAATAAAAAATAAAATTTGCAAAAGATATAATCCTTCATCTTTAAGATGCTTTCTCTAACCATGGTTAAAGACGCCCTCTTTGCAATTAATTTGGCTCTGTCCTTATGCTGGGTTTTTGATGTTCATCTTTAATAGCTAAGCAGTCAAACAAGTGATAGCACACAGTGGGTTATATTCTACCCAAGATAAACAAAGAGATAAATCTTTCTTGCCTACAGCATTTTTTTCTTTTGTGTAACAGATTTTCTCAATACAGTGAAGCTTTCTTCATGAGGGAAAACTTCTAATTATTCAAAGATGGTCTTTATCAGGTGAAGTTCTAGCAAATGGTGTTTGAAATAATAATATATACTTTTTTTTTAAGCAGTGAAGCACTTGATATTTTTTTCTCATTGAGTGGTCAGATTTTATAACCACCATGTTGAAAACACCCTAATTAAGGGAAGTTGAAACAGACACACCTGCTCTCAAAAAGAAAGTTGAGTTGCACGTTTAAATGAAATGCCCTCAATGCTGATGTTATTTTTTCCTTCCCATAGGGAACCACAGTCAGATATCACGAGTGCCTGTTGCTATTAAAGTGCTGGATGTCAATGACAACGCCCCTGAATTCGCATCCGAATATGAGGCATTTTTATGTGAAAATGGAAAACCCGGCCAAGTAAATATCTCCATGTTGTTAATGCTGCTATGTTTGTATACAACTGTCTCATATTTGATTGACCTGCCTGATAGTGTGCGTTTGCATTATTTACATTCCGCAAAGTCACAGGCGAGAGGCATCCAAATGGAAACAGAGAGGGAGTGTTTTTCTGAGACGTTCATTCTCTCTGCTTATGACCAAATTGGCTCTGGAAGTGGAACAACCTGCTGTGCTGTGAACCCAGAGCCAAAGAACGATCTTAAAATATCTCAGGATATGGATGAGAGCAGGGGGGGTATTAGAGTGACGGGGCCAGAAATGTAACCTTCAAATGACAGGAGGCACAGGGAAAGCTCGTGGGGAGGGCACACACTTGTTCCACATCGAACACAGGAATAACTCCTGATGGTGGAACCCAGGACAACCAGTTTTTGGGAAGTTGTATGAAGTGAATTTTGAAATCTCTGAAAACATAGATAATGTAGTTAGACATCAGATAAAGAACATGTTTTGGATATACAACTATAGTCTCTGATAAATGTGTATTGATAGGATTCTTTTTACTTGTCTCATGTAGCATAAATAGGAGGGGTGAAGAGAGAGGGCGGGGAGGAGAGAGGGGGAGAGAGAGAAATGTAGGAAGGAAGGAAGGGGGCAGGGAGGAAGGGAAGTTGTGAGGGAGGGCTGGAGGAAGAGAGTTCTAAGCAAGAGCAAAACGATAAAACCTGCTATACTCTGAATGTCAAAATGGAAATAGTCTATGTAAAGTTCGAAAAAACACAAATGTAATAGACTTATTTGCACAAGGTACCAAAATACTGTATGTTTAAGAAATTTATCGTTTTTCAACTTTCTAATTTATTTCTGGATGGTGACATTTTAATTTAAATAAACAGCAGCTGACAGCATGACACTGGAGTTGTTAATCCAACTATTCTTGTGCCTTATGTGGGTGTTAGGAATTAAACGTACTATTTGCTGAGCAGTTTACCTGACAAGAGTCAGACTTGTTCCACCAAAAGAAAGGAACAGCACGGTAGCTTTATACTTTTATTTATTACAGAAGACCAGTGTGGTACTGTCCTGTGAAATAGTGAACCTTTCCCCCTAGATTTCTCTCATTTATCTGAAACATTAGCATCATTTCTTCGAAAGAAAATAGCACACTCACACACACAGAGCAAAGCTACAATTGTAACAATAAAACTGATTAATTTCAAACATCTAGACATCATAAATGTTGTTATTATCAAAACATTAACCTTTCACAATGGTAGAATTTTTTATGCTATAATTTTTTATAATATTCTAACATTAGTTCAAATGTTTCTTAACATCCTCATGTGGAATATCCATCTTGCCTATGTTTTGAAGATTTTCATCTGTGACCCTTCAAGGAGGGAGTGTGTTTATATATACAGGGTAGGGGCAAAAGTATGGTTACAGTTGTTTGCCTGAAAATTACTATAATAATTAATAAATAATAATAAAAGAATAAACTGTGTTTCGCGTCCACACAACTGTAAACCTATGTTTGCTCCACTCTGTATAAGTATTCCAGGTGTGTATGTGTGTTTATGTGGCAGTAAATACATTTAGCTAAGTTGGTAGATTGAGTTGGCAGAGAGTTTGGTCAAAATATTCAAAATATATGCAGGTCAGTTTCAAGGGTACGTTTGTGTGATCTGCATCCTTGCTGGGGTCATGTAGCCAATCACAGATTCATAAGCCAGCCACTTTCAATCATAGGGAACCATCAAGTGCATTAGAATTTAAATAAAATGCCATTGTTCATGGGGGACTCATCACACAAGTTTAG
Organism: Trachops cirrhosus; assembly: GCA_028533065.1. Taxonomy (NCBI): domain Eukaryota; kingdom Metazoa; phylum Chordata; class Mammalia; order Chiroptera; family Phyllostomidae; genus Trachops; species Trachops cirrhosus. Next base: position 9,306,526 of record CM052550.1, on the reverse strand, counting down.
AGAGTCAATGGCATTGATATTTCAGAAATTCAACATTGGCTTCATTTGTGATATTGACATGCACGCCTTTGGAACTCCAGAAACCTGGAGTTCTACCCGGTGGATTTTCACTGTTTCTAAGGTTTTAATGATTCCTCAGCAGTTCTGACCCTCAGAAAAAAATCATGTGGTTTCATCACCTTTCCTATGCAAGATCAAAATAAAAGAGAAAAGTTGATTCTTTGGTTTATGATTTTTGCAAATCAAAATGACTCCTGGGAAGAGGTGTGTATGCCGTGTGCATGACATTGCACTAGCCTATCCTCAAGCGAGTCTGTGCAGGCGTGTTTGTTAGGAGTTTATTTTATATGAAGGGATCAGATCTTTGGCTGGTCGGCAGCATTTTGGGACGTGTGACTGACTGGTGTATACATCTTCAGTCATTCATCTCCTGGATGCCCTGACTTCTTGGTGCTAATCAGAGCTCATATTTGATTCATTACATCACTCCCAGATCACTTTCAATGGCTTAAGTATCTCATTTTTATATTTAATGTTTTCTGAACATTCATCTCTGTTACCTACACTAGTGTTTACTTATGTAAGTTCCACATAGAGAACACCTTCAATCATTTCTCCTAACACCGCACAGACCACTGACTCATTTTGAAATCAGAATGTTCATTCTCAAAGAATCACACACTCATGAAAAGCAAATGTCAAAAACTGAATCAGCACTAGATTCACAGGCACTCAATATTTTTCAACAATCATGTCTGCTTTATAACAGCCTCAGGGGAAGGAGGGAGGGGCCTTTGAAATCTGGTTTCCCTGGAAAGTATGGATTTAAGCTAAATTCAGAGGGGATTAGGTTTCTGGGAGATAATATAGCTGGAGAAGGTTAGTAATAATCAAGACAAGCATTCAGAGTACCCAGTCTCAAAACTTCCGGACCGAGATTGCCTCTTGGAGGTCTTGAAAACATCTCACAAAACCAAAACCAGTGTCAACATGAACATAGAGAATTCTATTACATTTGACTCTTTTCCACTGGATGGAACTTATCTAAACAAAGAATCGAAAAAGAAAGAAAGGACAGAAAGAAAAAGAAAGGAAGGAAGGAAGGAGACCAGTTTCCTCTTCTCTGGGTATAAGTTTCCAGTTCATGTTGTATCTGTGCTAAAATTGGCAAAGGTTCACTTTCAAAGTAGAATTGCAAATCATGTCAGCCCCTACCGCCTCCTCATGATTCTCAAATGAAAGATGACTTTTTCTTGAATTTGTTCCCTTAAGACAGTAACAACCACCCATGACACAGAGAAATATTTCACATTCCATATTATACAAAATCAAGGTGAATCCCTTCTGATTAGAATCCTTTTAAATATTCCCTCCATTACTTAACTAAATGTCAGTATGGTATTTTCTGACTACTGGTTACTTATATATTTAAAGTGTTTCGATTGTTATAGATAATTTATCTTAGGTCAAAAGATAGAATATGATGTCCGTCTTCAGTCCCTAATCCAATGATGGTATGATGGAGTTGACTACAAATTACTTGGCCCTCAGTTAACAGGAAGAATGAAAAGATGGTCTCTACTTCCTTGAAAGCTCTAATGACCAAGGCAGAAATGATAGTATGAACTCAGGATTTCAAAATTAGAAAGCAAAATATATGACTGATAGTTGATGTGTGATAGGATGGTAGGTTGCGGACAATAAGTGTTAACTGAACACTAACTATATGCCAGACCTTGACTTGGTACTGGGGAGTTAGTGGAAGCAATGCCCTATACATCAGCTTTTTTCCCTCCTAGAGTTTTTCCCTCTGTCAAACACATAATAAAATTGGAAATGATAGAATTGCAAGAAAATACCTCAAATCCTTCTAGGCAGGGAAGAAGACCGAAGAGATAAAGGAAATGGAGCTATCTTAATGGAAAGACCTCTTAATATAGGACACGTTCTGCCAGAGACAGGAAACATCTGTCAAGTGCCGAAAAGGGGTCAGCGGGGAATAGCCCTCATTCTGTCTGAAGAGAATGGTAATCTGGTTGGACAGGTGGAGAAACAGGTAACAGATGTGGAGAAACCATTAACTTCCTTCACGACGCCTGATAACACCACACTCAAAACCAAATGTGAAACAGAAACAGAGAACTTCAGCGACCAGTGTTGGCCGGCGGGTCTTCTGTGATTCTGTTCTCCATCTCTTCTCCTTGATATGGCCGCTGTAGGGTTTTATTTTCGATGCTAGCCTTTTGTTTACCACACATACAGGTTTAGGATACTTTGCTCCAGGTAGGCCACTGACACAGGGATGGAACTAGAAATGCATTTCTAGGAGTGAGTCAAGGTCTCGTGTTTGCTCTCAGAGGATATTCACTGTTTGAGAATTAGCTAGGCAACAACCCGCTTCAGCTCTTTTTTCTTTGGGAAGGAGATTCCTCTGTTACTATAAATAAATCTAGGGGAGGATCATTCAAGCTTCATCACCTTCTAGAGTAGTTGAGATGCACTGTTTAGAACCAAGTTAATTATGTCTGGGTTAAAAAAATACTTCGGTTTACCTCCTTTAATCTCTCCTTTCTCTGATCAATACTGCAGTATATAAAGTTAGCTTATTATAGAAATATCATAGCCTCCTCCACCCCCCAAAAGATAATAGCCTATATTTCTAGATGTATATTTAGCCAATGCTTGGCATGTAATGGATATTCACAGAATTTTAAAATAATGATTGTTATTCATTTCATTCAGCAGCGACAGTTATTTCAATAATTAGTTTCTCAGATATTACCATGGAAACACTCACTCTACCCACAGACACGCAGCACACAAGCTAACCTCTTCAAATGAAAAATCATTCATTTACTTATTGAATGATATTTACTGTGCATCTACAAGATGCTGAATATTGTAATATGAACCTGGGGGAAACATTGTGAGGACAAAAACCGGTTCTGCCTAATGGAACTTAATAAGAGAGAGAGATTATTTTAAAAAAATAAAATGAATAAATAACAGGTTTAAATTTTGAAAACTGAGTCAAAGAAACATTAATGCAATGAACTAGTCTGGAGGAAACAAAGAAAAAGCAAAGATGTGTTTTACAGATTGTTGTCAGAGAAAGTTACTTTGTATATCGGTATCCTTTAAGCTGAGCCCAAAGGAAGATGGAAAAGGGTTAGGCGTGCCAGCGTGGAACAGGACCTTCTAGCTAACAGCGTAAGCTTCAGCAAAGACCATGAAGGGAGAAAGACCTTGGTTTGCCTGCAGACTTGAAGACATCTGGGGCTGAGCATAAGCGTCCTAAGCAAGTATTATAATAAGTATGCAATAAGCAAGCATGAGATTGGACAGAGAGAGTCTGATGTTTGAATAAAATGTATACATATAAACATACACACGTGCACAATTAATCCGGGGGGACATTAAAAAGGCTGTATGTGCAAAAGATTAACATTAGTCTGGTCTAAGGTGGTGGCAGCAGAGATGGAGAAAAGTGACTACAAATGTGCATGGATGCAATAATATATACAAATATTTAACATATAATCATCACTAATCTAGAGTTTGAGGTGGTAATCGCATTTTTCAGATATGGGAGCCGAAGATGGAAAAGAGTATGGCTCGTGCCTGAGGCCAAGGAAAGTGGCAAAGCTGGGTTTCAAAGTCGATTCTTGAAGGTACCCAAGTCCCTGCACTTTCTCAAATCTCACCATGCTTCCTGAGGAAGCGGACTCTGAAATTCCATTGCCGGTGAGGCACACTTCTTATAAAAATACTAATGAGAACGAGATTCTGATCAATGTGAGCCTTTTCAAAAGAAAACCAAAATCAACTCCTGTGACCAATAACACTGTATTCAAAAGCATGCCACGAAAACTTAAGTGAAAAGAAATAAAGCTTAATAAGAAGAGATAATTATCTCTTGCTAAACACCAGCAATGAATGAGTTTGCTACTTCACTTATTTATTTTTCAGTTTTTGTTGATCTTTAATAAATGCAAAACAATGAAATGCAATTATGGCATTTTATAGCCTTCATGAAGCAGTAAATATAGGAGAATTAATTTTAACTTTTCTGCCAAAAGGCATTTTTCAGGACCTATCTGCATACACAAGAGGGAGACAGGATTGGTTTTAAAGCAGATGAAATTGATGGCCTCAACAAAATGCATAAAGTACTGTTTTCATTTTATTTTGGCAGGAGTAAGCAGATGGTAAATTAGTGAAATGCACAAAACAATATTTGAGACAATCATATGTAACAAAACCTATTTCAAGAGAGCCATTAGCAGAAGTATGACTTTTAGAGCACAACCTTGTCAGGAGGAGAAGCCTAACCTAAAAACATTGTGGAAAATTTGAAACTAGAATCACCTCAGTGGGAGTCCCAGCTCTACCACATACGTGTTCCTCGATTTTGGGTCTCAATCTTCATTAGTGTAAATGCTCATATTTTAGGGATATGTCATACTTTAGGCACTCAATAAATCATTGTTATTATTAGTAGTACCTACTTGAATTAGTCTCAAAGTCAAAAAGCAAAATATACTTTATTAGTATTGTATTTGTTGTTTTTATTGTTGTTATTGCTGTACTTTTATAAGCTTTGATTTGGAGCAAACCACTCTAAGTCATCCCTAAATGGGTTAATGTAATGGGACAATCTGTTCTCCTATACTGAACTCTTCTTCTATAAAACATTTCCTTACAAATGCTTCTTGTGAAACATTTACAAGGGTCTTGTCAAGGGTGAAGGAAGGGCTCCTCCTTCATTCCTATATGATTTGGTGAGTTAATATAATTATTTTTTTCAAATGCACTGGAACCAACTTGCAGGAACACGTACTTTCTAAATCTATTTTGAAGGCACGCTGGCAGCCTCCACCTGTGAAGGCTGCCCCTCTTGTGGGAGTGTATATTCCACATGCTCTTTCTGGCCCCTCACCTAAATGAGACTGATGATCCACAGAGAAAATGGTGTAAAGGATTGCTAAAAATTTTTGAGTCATTACAGATTGACACGTTCTCTTGGTTTTGTGGTCAACCTACAAGTTACCGAATAATAATTTAGGATGGGAGTGATGTGGGCACGTGCATGCTCCTTTGTTTCTGCTTGTCCTTGGAAGCCAAGTTCATGTGTATGCTTTCTTGAAGAAAGTAAAACTGACACTAGAGAGTAGAAGGTTTTAGGCTTGGTGCTAATGACATAAATTGGGCAAGATCTGGTACCAAGAGGAGCTGACATGTTATCAGAAGGGCAGAAAAGAAAAAGGAGACAGGCTATAACCACCAAACTATCTAGACATGACACCTTCCCAAGGTCTTTACAAAGTCTTTACAGTGTCTTCCAGGCCTTTGTGGCTGAGATGGAGTTTGAGAGGATAGCTTTTCCTGCATTGCGTGCCTGAGAAACACTGGTAGGGCATAGCATGCCCATAAAGGGTGTGGTGTCTGTGTGTGTGTGTTTGACCTAATAAGTTCGGGAACCACTGTATTAAACAAAGTTAAATAGTATTACCTTATGTTGGTTTTGTTTAACTCTGAGATTCCCTTGCATTTATAAATACATATGAATCACCAAAGGACTATACGGGTAATTGGCATTTCCAAAAGTTGATTATAAAAAATCTTTTAAATTTCATTCAGAGAAAACTATAGAACCAGTGGTAAGTGGAAATCAGTTGGCAAACTCTTGCTCCAGGATGCACGTTCAGTCTAGGAACTGCTGTTTACACTAAGGGAGCATGGGAAAATATCCCCGTGGAGTAATAGGGCGTAGAAGATGGAGAAGGCGGTAAGAGAGAAGGAGAGTTGACACCTCAAAGCTATGTTAAAAAACTGCGGGTAGTATCCTATTAATGATGGTTTCAAAGCAAAGCAAATGATGAAGTGTTTAGAAAAAAATATTGATCATTTCAGGGGTGTAGTAAAACACATAAAATATGCAGAGTCCAGAAAAATAAAACAGGAGGTAGGAGGAACTGGAAAATCCAAACTTTTGTAGGAACGTATTTTGCAGAAGCTCCTTCTCTGTATTATTTTACCTCAACTTAGTTTTAGTAAAGTATTGCCATGCAAATGATCAAAAATATCCAAGAACTGTGTATTAAATGGCTGTGAATGGTGCTTATATTTGAACTATATTATACGGTTTTGAAATAATTGAGAGTAATTGTTATTGTCTGGATTTTAGTATAATTTCTCACATTTGCATGTTTCCTTTTTTTTTCAATTTATCACCAATGTCAAAAACTGCTTTATTTTGTATGCATAATTTTTTTTTATTTTCCAAAACCCCTCTGTTAAGGAATGCTTCTTAACATTTTTTTCCCTCTCAGTTATGGACACCATTGTGAAAGCTATGGATTTTCCCTCATAGATGGGCATATATAAATACTTTCATGCAATATTACCTTCTTTTTTTAATGTATGTGTCATTGGTATACAAATCTATATTGTTTATATTAGTTTCAGGTATAAAATACAGTGATTCAATATTTTTATATACCGTAAAATGGGATCACCCTATTAATTCTAGTGATCATCTGTCACCATGAAGACTTATCATATTATTGACTATATTCGTTTCCCCCCTTTTACCCACTTCCCACCCCCTCTCTCTGGTAACCATTCTTTTGGTCTGTGTTTCAATTTTACTTTCAAGTTGAGAGATTTGAACTGCATGATGCTCATTCATGCATCATCTTTTCCTTTTCTAAGTTTGCAAATACTACTCTTAGAAACAGAAGTTAGTATCTCAGGAAAGCTCATACTGATAATCAGGAATAAAGGAGCAATGACAGAAGAACAAATAGAACACCAAAAATGAGTGCTGTCCTTTCTGCACCACCTTTGACTTCCTCTGCTCTCATTCCCCCCCTGAAAGATTTTCTAAGAAAAAGAAACTTAAGTTTTACCTCAGAAAGCAACAGAATAGATGTTTATTCCAGAGCCTTGGGAAACAATCCAACAGATGCAATAGATGAGTCCTCTCTTATCTTGCACACGCTCGCAAAGAACTATGATTTCTAAGCCTCCTTTGCTGTGCTGTTAGAGTCGGAATGGAAACTGATACCTATAAAACAAAGTATGTGAGCAGCAAAAATGGTTGAGTTCATCCTTATGCAAAATCTTGAAGATCTAAGCCCTGATTTAACCCAAATACACGTACAGAGGATGTGAATGTCAATAAGATTCTGAGGGCTGACGTATTGGGGCAGGAGGATGCACAGAGTTTGTTATCAGATACATCTGGAATCAGATGATATATAGAGTGTCCTTGACACACTGTGGTTCTAAGTCTCCTCATACCTATCTCTCAAGGTCATATAAGAATCAGTGATAATGCTAAACATGCCTAATGTAATTTAGTTATTTATCCATTCATTTATTCCTTTAGACAATAGTTATTAAATAACCACTATGTGCCAGACATTGTTGTAATAGCAGTGAGAGGAGAAAGAAAAAACAAAAATACCAACTCATCACCTAAGGAAAAATCAATGAATAACAGACAAGAACTCATAGGGGGTATTCTAATAGATCCCATGATGGTTTAATGGTTGTTAACAGATCATATCATCAGAAGTGTGTTTGTTTGCGGTCTACATGCCTTTTAAAAAGTTACTAATGACAGGAATGGCCTACTGCTATTACATATTTTTGAGTTAATATAAAATAATCTGAAATAAAATTTAATAAATTCTGCCAATGAGTATCTGACTTAGGTTTAGTGTTATTGAGAAACAATGAAGAGTTCTTTTGAAAACAGAGTCAGAATGATGATACAGCCCCACAATTCTCATTGTTTTTCTGTTTTTGTGCCTTAGAAAGGTTATTCTAAATCAGTAGTCTCAGAAAAACGAATAGAATAATGTGATTCCGTAGACATCCAAGAACGGCCCTGGAATTCCCTTCCTTATCCCAACATCCACTTACGCCTTGCTTTTCTGATAGAGATATACACCACCTTGCAGCTTCCCTTTAAAATTATTCCACAATAAATTATTAAACATTAGATTTTTCCATTGTATTCTTACTTTTTTGGCAGAAAGGAAAATATTTTAAGTACCTGCTTCATATATACTCCTAAAAACTCTTGAACTCTCCAGAATGTTTGTTGCCATATTGATGAAATACTTGCCCAATTACTTAAAAATTAATTGATTTCATGATAGCTCCCAGTGGGAAACACGTGTGGTTTCCCTTTGCCATCTCTTCAGTGTGCCTGTAAAATCTTGTGTGAAGGGGTCCTTCCTTGAGTGAATCTGTTCTTCTTCTTCTTCTGTTGATTAAAGCTAAGTGTGTTCAGTTGTTACTGTATCAGTGAAAATTTTATCCTTTTGAACATGGACATCTCCATGCATTTTAATAGCATGAAGTCCTTCAAATGAACTACCAGGCATCTACTCTGAGATAAAATGACCAGACAGTGGCCGTCTGCATTAAAATAGAAGGAAGTGTCAGAAATGGTTTAAACCAAAGTCTTAACCATTCCCTGTTCACAGGATATTTGGAAGTTGATTTAAAGATTTGTCATTTCATCACTTTCTCCTCAACACGTTATGCACGGAGCATGGGGTGCGGTTGCAATGCAAACTCTCCTAATGAATAGTAATGTGGGAGCTCAGAACACCTGTCTCTTCCCTGGTCTCAAACAGTTCTCAGACTTAAGTATGTGGCAGAATCACCTAGAAGACTGTTTAAAATGTAAATTTCTATGCCCGCCCTGAGACTTTGTGGTTGAGTCGGCTTAAAACATTGCACGTATAACCGAGTTACTGGCTTAAATAAATGGTGGAAAAAATATGTTCATTGTACGTGTAATATTTAGACCAAACTTCTGAGATGTGGTATAACAGGTAATTATACGTCTTTCTTTCAGGTAAGATAAATTACTGCATTTTTTTGTTTTGATAGTGGAGGCTTAATTAATCAAATAGCTCGTGAGATACACCAGCCAAGATGTATACCTCTTTTTCATGCAGATTAGTTACATACAGAAGCTCTATCCATGAAATATACTATAATAATGCATTTAGTTGGGAATGATTTCCACCACAGAATATCAAGAAATCTTCTATTTGCCTTTATTCTTCACATGTGCTCGCACAACTTAGGACTTACTTCTTCAACAGACACACCTGGGAATAGAAGCCCTTCTGAAACAAAATTGGGTAAAGGGAGAAGAGGACTCCACGTCTGCTCACAAGTAACTTCTTGCCCCTCTCTTCTTTAAAACTGCCTAAAAGAAGGCTCTTATCAAATTCTGTTCAGTATCTCTATGTCTAGGCTGTCCACCAAAGAGTTATCAGTGCTTCACAGCTTCTCCCCTGGTACTTTCATTCTTGCATTTTTATAAAACTGGAATCCCAGGGCGTCTCTCCACACTTAAATGTCAAGGCAAATGTGCGAGGTGTTTCTATAGAGCAGATATAATGGCATTTCCATACGATCTGATGAGGTCGAGGGCCTCTTTGAGTGGCATCAAAGTTGTACTTATGAAGGTGCTCTGTCATTAAATAAATGATAGTGACCCTAAAGACGAAACAATAATCATGATGACTAATGTTCTAACACTCACTGAGCATTCACCATGACCTGGGCACTATGTTAAGAAACCGACATGAATTTACAGCATCAGTAGTCAAAGCAACCCTAACGAAACAGTACTCTTGTTATTTGTAAGTTAGGAACGCGAGGAGCTTCAGAGTTCAGAAAATGCCTTCATGCCATGCCATGAGTAAAGGGTGAAGTTATGACTCCTATCAAGATAGCTCTATTTCAGGGTCCATCATCATAACTGACTATTCTGTCCTAACCATGAGTTACATTTTGTGCTATGTTGTATTATTACTCAAGCTAAGTACAATTACAAGACGGTTCATGAGGTCCTTAACAAAAGTAAAATACCTACAAAGTAAGATATGTTTCATTTAAAAAAATGGAGAAATAGAACAGAGAGGTTATTTCATGCATGCTTCAAAAAACCTTAATGCACTGCATGTCATATAGCAAGTGCTTGATACAATGGAAATCTCCACAGCTACGGAAAGTGTTCTGAAATTGTGATTCTTGTATTTGTTTAGGTGATAAGGTATAAGGCAATGACGCCGCTTTCCTGAAAAGAAGTGACCCTTTGTTTCCTCTTTACTGAAATTGGCAAAGTTGAATGGGATATAATTGTTCAAACAGACATAGTGTATTAGGCATCACCATTACAGTCTCTAAATTTCATAAATGTGAAAGCGTTTGCCTGTTAATTTTTTATGGTAAATTAGATATCACCTTGACTGTCATGCTTCACAGGCATTTCTTGTAGAAATTGTGTTGCAGTTATTCATAATGAATATAAGCTATAATTTTTCTACATTAGCTATTGCCCAGAGTTTTATATTGAAGTGATTAATATCACAGAATCATAAATATGAATTATTAAGCTAATTCTCTGACATCCCAAGAAATAACTTAGCCCTAAGTTAATGCAGCTTTGCAAATGAAAGAAGCACATTCAACCGGCACCAATTCCGAGTGTGCGCATCTATCCAAACAGTTCTCTGTACAGTGGTAATTCTTCTAATCCCTGTAATTTATTCATCTCAGGATACACTCCAAGGCATTGTTTGCATGTGTTATCCACTAGCTCTGAAAACAGTACTCATTCTTGGGTGGGAACAGATGCAAGTCTTCAGAAAGGTTTGTTGCGGTGATGTTTGTGCCGGGGAACGTTCTGTAATATGTGGCAAACATTTGCAACCTGATGAGAAAAATTAAAAAGAAATTGTGAGGATTCAAGACTTAATTTTTTTACCTCCAAGGTTGTCCCCAAAACCACGCTATACTCACTGTAACAATTCCAAATCCCATTCAAGATGCCTGTATATACTCAAATTGGAAAGAAACATACAATTGTCCAGTGGGAATTTTCAAATATCTTTTAATATGCTATGGCAAGCTCCCAACACCAAATGGACACAAAGAGAATGACCTCAATTTTCACCAACTAATCGAAACAGAGGTTTGAAAGTGATGAATGTTTCTCCTTATTCTTGGTACCAACCATCCATGACAATTTAGAAAATTGAGAAAGATTCCTTGGACCAAAAGGGATGTCACTCGACTTTTAAAGGCAGTTCAAACCATGGATGTCATCAGAGATGCTGATGTCAAGTTTTATGTTACAGGTCATTCAGACAGTGAGTGCCATGGACAAGGACGAGCCCAAAAATGGACATTATTTCCTGTACAGCCTTCTTCCAGAAATGGCCAACAATCCGAATTTTACCATCAAGAAAAATGAAGGTAAATATATTAACATTGTGAAACAAGGTACATTATAAATTGGAAAATAAACGTGAGTTCATAATTTCGCTGAAAATTATTAAAAACATATTTTTTTCACTCATGAGCACTTGAAATCCAGCTTATTAGCTTAATGACATGGTAACAGCATCACTTCCTCTTTCCAATATTGAAACAATAGCTAAGAAAATTGTTAATTCGAATGCTAATTTTATACCAGGGCATGCTTCAATCATCTTATTAAAAAAAAGTAAAGTGAACTGTAAAGTTTAACCCTTATGAAAGTTCCAAGAATTTTGAGATCTCTGTTAGGGGAGGATCCATCTGGCTTATACTTTGCATTTGTTAAGATTTAATTGAATGTTTATGAAGTCTTTAGGGAAAGCCTAATCTAATTGTGCCTGGTGTGTGGGTACATATTAGAAATATTTGTTTTAAACTTGTACCAGTGTTTACAAGAGCAATTAGATCAGAAAATAATTTTCAAAGGACGTTCCTTGTTTTGGAACTAATATGAACTGATTTTATTAAGTCTTTCACTCATGGAGAACATTTAATGTATATCATTAGTTCTTCTTAAGAGCAAGCTTGGATTTTCCCTTAACTATTGTCTATTATATATAGAGGTCATATATTATTATAAAAAGTCTCTGAAGGGAAAAGCGTTGCGGAACTGGGTGAAAAAGGGGAAGGGATTGCAAAGTACAGATTGGTAGTTAGAAAATAGTCATGGGGATTCAAGATATAATATAGGGAATATAGTCAATGATATTGTATTAACTATGTATGGTGCCAGGTGGGTACTAGAAAAAAAAACAACTCTATTTTATCCGTATGTTTTTGTTTCCTAAGCTGCTTTTTATTCAACGAGGAGTTTGAACTATTTATTCTGGCTCAGATGTGTTTAAGTCTTAGTTTTAGCTGTTTTAGAATGATTAGCAAAACAGATGTATTGTCTCAGGCTGTCTTATGGCTTTACTATAGGCATTTATTTAGATTTAGGAATGGTCTATGTAAAAGCTATTCTCAAGTAAAAGAATAAAAATTGGTTCATGGAATTTGTTTATATATTTTGTTTTTTTCTTTTAACTATATTTTATTGATTATGCTATTTCACTTGTTCCAATTTTTCTCCCTTCGCTCCCTTGCACCCAGCACCCCCTGCTCCCTCAGGCAATCCATTGTTCATGTCCATGGGTCATGCATATAAGTTCTTTGGCTACTCTTTTTCCTGTACTGCACTTTGCATCCCATGGCTATTCTGTAACTACCTATTTGTACTTATTTATCCCCTCACCTCTTTACCCATTCCCCCACACTCCCTAACCATCAAAATGTTCTCTTTATCTATTATTCTGTCTCTGTTCTTCTTGTTTGCTTAGTTTATTTTTTAGATTCAATTGTTGATAGATATGTATTTATTGCCATTTTATTATTCATAGTTTTGATCTTCTTTTTCTTAAATAAATCCTTTCAACATTTCATATAATAATGGTTTGGTGATGATGAACTCTAGTTTTTTCTTTCTTGGGAAGCTCTGTATCTGCTCTTCTATGCTAAATGATGACTTTGCTGGGTAGAGCAGTCTTGACTGTAGGTCTCTGCTTCTCATGACTTTGAATATTTCTTGCCAATCCCCTCTAGCCTGCAAAGTTTCTTTTGAGAAATCAGCTGACAGTCTTATGGGAACTCCCCTGTAGATAACTAACTGCTTCTATCTTGTTGCTTTTAAGATTCTCTCTTTATCTTTAACCTTTGACACTTAAATTATGCTGAGTCTTGGAGTGGGCCTCTTTGCATCCATCTTGTTTGGGACTCTGTGCTTCCTGGACTTGTGTGTCTATTTCCTTCACTAAATTAAGGAAGTTTTCTTTCATTGTTTTTTTAAATAGGTTGCCAATTTCTTACTCTTTCTCTTCTCCTTCGGGCACCCCTATGATTACTGTTGGCAGGTCAATGGGAGGAATTTACCCAGGCCAGTCAGCTGCAAGGACTGGCTGTGACCACTAACCACCAACATCTGCCCTCTGTGGAGGATCAGCTGTGCAGGGGCAGGTTGGTGATGCTCCAGTGTGGTCTGTAGCTGTCCACTGGATGCACTGGCTCTGAGGTTTCCTGGGTGATGCAGATGAAGGTGAGCCCCCTCCTGTGTTTTGCCTGGGGCCACCCTGCATGAGCTATAAAGCAATGTGAGATAGTTGCTATGTGTGCTTGGCTTGGAGATTCCCGGGTGAAGCCCAGCTGTGAATCTAGGCTGGCTGCTGCTAGTGCTGGGTCTGGGACCACTTAGCAAGAGGTCTAGAGGCTGGGGGCTCACTGAGGCCAGCTGTTGCTTATTTGAGATAATTTAGGAAGTTGTAAAGCATCAGCCCAGACCAACCATTTATATGGATAACTTATGGTTAACAGTTTGGGTGGGCCCATAAGTTGGGTGGGATGGAGTCTAGGGATCTCTAGGGTAGGGTAGGGCAAACAGTGATAGCCAGATTGATAGAGTCTCAGATATGGCACCCACCTGCTGGCCCCGTGGCTCTGTGGGGGAAGGTCTCAGAAAAGGGACAATGGCCTCTGCCTGCCTTTCTGTCTGGGAGAAAGCTGTCCTCCAGCTCTCACCTTGATGACAGACACTTCAGTTCCTCCTTGTATGCCACTGGTACCTTTCAAGCTGCTACCCCAGTGCTGGAGCTCATAGTGAATGAGGCTCAGTAAGACCATGTGTGGGTTCTTTAAGGGGAACTGCTTGTAACTCCAAAAGTTTCTTCCACTGACTCAATCCCTGCTGGTTTTTGCAGCCAGAAGTTATGTGGACTTATATTTCTGCCATTGGAACCCTGGGCTGGGGGGCCTGGTGTGGGGCCGGGACTCCTCACTCCCATGACACCCCTCCTGATTTTTATTCACCTCATGTGGGTGTGAGACCAGCCCATTCTGCATCTCCACCCCCCTACCAGTCTGGATGGATGTGGTTTCTTTAATTCCATAGTTGTCTGACTTCCATTCAACTCAATTTCTAACAGTGCTGACAGATGATTGTTCTATTTTTACTTATTTATCCCCATTGTAACGTTGATGTGGTTGTGTGAGGAGGCGAGCTTGTTTACCTGTGCTGCCATCTTACCAGAAGTCCTGACCTGGGTTATGCATTATATTCTCTTTCAAGGAGGTAGTGCATTTTCATACAACTTCCTTTGTGAGATAAAAATAACATTTTGCTGCTCTTGTTAAATATATTATGGCCTTACCTTTTAATATAATGCTACTTAGTTTTGGGGAAGGGATACTTTGATAAATGTGGGTACATTACAGAAAAGGAAATGAGAAAGTTGTTATAGAGATATTCCTCATTTATCTGGCTTCCACTCTTATAAACTCTAAAGAGACAAAATCCTGTTCTTTCTCATCAGTCATGGAATAGTCATTTGTTTTCTCCCCTAATTAGCAACTCTAATCCAGGTACATTGCCTTTGTTTTTCTGTTAACACTACCAAGATTTCTTTTTTTCTGGAAGTCACATAAGCATGGCTAAGATAAAAGTCCCCTCGGAAATTCCAAACTGAGCTGACAGTCCATGCGTGTGCACTCCACGCTTACTCTGATTGTGAGCTAATAGGTATCGGCCATCATTTTTGCATATAAAAGGCCCTACACTTAAAAATTCTCTGTGAAGAAATGTTTTTCCATCCCAAAAGTTCTGAGCTTTTGGAGTTTTCTGTGCTTTCTGCGGTTTCAAGATATGGCCCGTTGAAGGCACTACATAAACATGCTTGAACGGGTGAGAAGTTGTTACTGTGTGTCAGTGAAAGTATGGTTTGATGATGTATTTATTATTCCCTAAACCCTTTGAAGGAGGACATTTCAGTCCCATAGTGAATGTGTGACATATGTTTTCTCTAAAGTTTGGAACTAGTAGAAAGTAAAAAATTATGCACGTAGGAAACCATGTTTTAGCCCTGTCGTATATTTCAATAATAAATATATTGGTAGTAGAATATTTAAAGGCATGTGGGTTATCTGTTTATTTTGGAACTAGAAAACGGAAGCTACAGTTTTGACCTACCACACAGGTTTGTGTGTGCGTGTGAAATAACTGAGAAAAAAAGATGCTGCAAAATTCCTCAGGACAGGAAGCAATATGTGTGTCACGATTATTCATTTTAAGTTATATGTTTATTTACTTTGCAAAGAATGACTATAATTTATTATTTCAACTAGGACATTTTTTAAAGGGAAAGGGGTCTCTATTCATATTTGTATTTAGGCCTGTAAAAACCATAAACTAGGACTATCTTATGGAAAGTAGGACCTATGTTCACATGATTATGAATTTAGGACCCAAATATTCAGTATCTCCATAGAATAAGCTGTGAACCCACTGGTCTTTGGAATAGATATGTCAAGTTCATACTCTCTCTCCTGCTTCCTTGTACTAGAAATTCATGACTTTTGCTCCATAGACCACTGCATTTTGTCATCTGGACAGTTACTGTGAAATATAAAAAGCAATTTCTCTCTTCTTAACATGTAAAAACAAAGTAATGAAAAGAAAGTGTCATATTTAAAATGTTGGGGATCGATAGAGAAATCGATATCATGTGAGACTGTTACTCATTCCTTGTTATTAATGATGAGAGGACAGACACACGCAAAACCAAAAGTCAATATAAGAGACATTATTTATTTTAAAACTATGGTACATTTTATGTTTAAAACATGGAAGAAACCAAATGCTATAATATGGCTAGCACTGTTTATTTTTCTTTTTACAATGGACTTTAAAATGGTCAATAGCTGATGTTTCTCCCCTGAGAGCATCATAATTTACAAGACCCTTCAGACCAGATGAAGGTTAAGATTTCAAGATAGCTAAAGTATTCAAATTTATAATGGGTGGGTGGATGATCCCCCTTTTAAATTAGATCTTTAAAGGGACTGGTTTCAGTATTTGATGTTTTCGAAGAAACTTGCAGCTGTGTCTTTCTGCTTGAAGTTACTGTGATCTTCTCTCATATAGATTGGTCCTACTGCAATTTTCAGCCAACTAATTCAAAATCAAAGACAAAATGAGATAGAAATTAGCTGTCTCTTGTCTCCTACACAGTTGAGTGATTTCACATATAACTCTTGTCTGAATATATGAGAATCATATTTCTGCCAAAATAGGAAGAAAACCTTTAATATGATTAAAGGTGAAAGCCAAGGTCAAAAATGTGATGAGCCATTTATATCACATGTACATACCAAACAATCATAACACCTTGAATTGTCTAAATTATATAGCCCACACAGTGGTTTTTCCATTTGTCCACTGGGTGAATTTATAAACTAAAGGAGTTTTGCTAACTCCTATGTATCAGTATTGCTTTCCTTTTCTATTTTTTTAAATTGTTGTTCAATTACCATTGTCCCAATTTTTTCTCTGTTGCCCTGCCCCACCCTGCCCACCCCCAGTATTGGTTCATGCCAACTGTAGAAGCGGAAGATTCTCAACAATGAAATGTAACAAGACAGGGAAGATAAGTGGACCTTTTACAAGTACAGAAACATCTTGTCAAAAATTTGAGGACAGCAAAAATCTGACCTTATCCAACCTGCACTTTGTAGGTAAATGATTTGACTGGAATTGCCAGAAAGCAGTCTGGTCAAATGGGAATCTTCAGGTTTTATACTGAAGTGCCCTAGTGCTCAGTGTTAACTTGTCCGGGAACTCGTGATGAATGCCGAAACCAATGAGTACCGAACAATATTTCCATAAGAAATTCTATCTGCTCAGCAGCATCATGACTCACACAAGTTCTAACAAGTACTATAAGTCCTGAGCAAGAACACTTTTTTCTCATCAAAATTTGATGAGTACTTGGGTATGACTGTATTTGAATGAAATGTAGAGAGAAATGAGGGAAAACATAAAACTCTGCTCTCTAAGGAGGGCCTGTGGGAACCAAAACTAAAAAAAAAAAAAAAAAAGTAGATAGTAAACTTGACCTTAATTACAGCTTGGTTAGGCTTCAGAAAAGACAGCAGGGGGACCAGAGTACCTGATGACACTAATATATTTTCTCTTCTTGAGATCTTCTTTCTGACCAAAATTCTATTGATAAGAATCTCACCCTAAAGGCATAATCATGGTAATTGATTTGGATAATATAGATGTTGACTAGAGCTTTGGAATAAATGTACTTTGGGTTATCTAGATGTCCATAACATGGTTACCTATTTAGGATATAATTCATGTTTTGTTTTGGGGGGTTTCTGTTTCAATTGATTATCCAATTTCAAGCACTATGTGTTTTATCTTGTTTTATCCTCTAGAAGCATTCTTTGCAAGAACACTAACTACAGGCAAGTTATTGTATTTAAGCCTCAGTTTCCTCATCTGTAGTAGCAGGATAACAATACCTATCTGTCCCCTAGGTGTACTGCAATGGATGTGCATAACCAAGAGCTTAGACAGTTCTTGGCACTGTGTGTGGCACATAGAAAATGAATGGGGCAAGATCCTTATTACACGAACCCACTAATTTCTAGATTCTCCTTCTATGTTCTGTGTCCTCCAGCTTATCATTCTCAACCTGGTATCTTTGCACCTTTAATTAACCCATTGATTTTTAGAGGTGGTAGAGTATTCCCGAAAGTGGGCTGTCTGGCAATTGTGAAAACCCTGATCCTCACTAGGATTCATTGCAAGAAATCTGCTTAGCAATGTGTTGTAGTCTAAAGAGTTTTATAATAGAAGCATAAAAGGAACAAAAAAAGGAGGAGGAAGAGGAGAGGGTGGGGAAATAATGAAAATATTTGCCAGCCACAAAAATAGCCGTAGGATTTCTGGATCTGATTTTGAATATGAAGGCTTTTTCTTTTTTCTTTTTCTCATTTGCCGGAATGAAACTCAGCTTTCTCGACATAATGCCTAACCCCAACTTCCAACTTGTGAAGATTGCTTTCCATTCTAGCATATCAAGTTGTTTTAAATCACCCACAATCTTCTGACACACATACTCTGTGGAGATCATTTTGCATAAGCTGAAAAATTAAACAGTCTTCGTTTCCTCTTTTGAATAATGTCAACTTATCTCAGAGTTCTCTTGTCACAAAATGAAAACTCGCTGCCTGGAAATGGAAATGGATTTCCCTGGTCCCAATCCAGCTGGAGTTGACTCTCTGTCCTCCATCTCTCTCAGGCTGAGTCCTCCTGCGTTCCTCTCCTGTACTCAGGATGCAGGGGTTGACGCAGACAGAGTCTTTCTCACATCTGTCTTAAGCCAGCTGTGCCCCATCTTGCCTGTACTGGATCTGATCAGCCTTTCTGATGATCCACATAGCAGAAAGGGCCACCTTGGTAAGCTAATTGTCCTCTCTCTGGCCACCTCTGACCTCCTTAAGTTATTTGATTACTCCAAGCTGCTTTGAAGCTAACAGAGGACTTTCTGAAATGGCATGTCTTTCCTCAAGTGACCTTTACAAAAGCCTCCACCCCTCAGCTAAGCAGATCCATTATTATTGGGTTTCCCAGGCAACCATACCTAAGCAACAAGTGAAAACTGTGCTTTTATAAGGGCGATAATAAATACCTACATTTCCAATTTGCTGATCCTGTCTACTCTGCTCACATAATGGGCTTTTCCACAACACCACACACAATGCTAAACATTGACTTAGAGGTCTTTCACATCTAAAGTTCAACTCTTATCCATATGAAGCACGGCACTTAGTCTCAAGGTTGCATCATAAAAGGTAGTGCTCAATTTGCATGAAATGGGAGGTCCAATTGGGATCCCAAATATGCAGAATTGCATTATGCATACATGATCCAAAAAATGTTCTGCCTCAGTTATTCATAATTTATTGTTTATGCTTTCAGCAATGTTCCATTGATAAAAAATCACTTATGTTTCATTTTGTCATCTAAACTGTAACTAAGGACAGTGCACAAGCCAGAAGAACAGATCACAGATCTGTACTTCTACTTCCCAAGTCACCTGTGACTATGCAGTTTGGTCCCAAAAACTAGATTTTCTTTGCTGTCAGTACTTTTTATAAAGGTCTTGTTATTTTGTATACTGTGCACATCTTTCTTATTCTTCGTAAAATGTTAGTACAAGAGTACCTTCAGAAGTTAAGAATTTCCTTTGCAAATATTGAAAATCCTAAAATTATTGCTCTGGCCAGACACAGAATGACCCTTAGTGTCTATTTTTCAGTGTGTGTTACGAGAGCAATTTAGTTCTCAGATTACTAACTACCAGGGATGTAATTTGGATACATGGTACATAGACTTATATGTCTAGTCGTCCATCTACTAGTCAAAATAATGAATTGATTAGGAATTTCTCTGTCCATTAGCTAGCAGTCATTTCTGGTCCTTACAGAGCATCCTCATTCTGCAGATTTTGGAAAGAGAAAAACCAAGAGATAAATTGGCACAGGCTTAGTTATCTTAAAGCTACCTTAGGTATCTTAAAGATGCCTTAGGACATAGAGCCCTTCCTTTAAGAATCTTGCTTTCTGAGACTTCTGCTTCAAAACAAAAATAAAGGGACCAATTAAACATCAGGAGAAATGTAAAAAATTATTCAGAGAATTTTTTTAACTTATCAAATCTTGTTTGGGCCATCTTGTTGTTTGTGCCATTAAAAA
>CM052550.1:9249519-9286097 GCA_028533065.1 Trachops cirrhosus | reverse complement strand
TTTCAGACAATGCTCTAAAGATTTTTTTTTTCTAGTCAAGGTGCTCTATGAAATAACACCTTAAATCTTTCAGATGTTACCAAAGAAAGGGCAGTCACACCCTTGATTTGAACTTTACCCCGTGAGAGGGGTTGGCAAACTTTTTCTGTAGAGGAGTAGGGGATGCTTTGTGGGTTGTGTGTTCTTCATTACATCTATTTGTTGCTGCCTTTCTAGTGAGAAATCAGTAAATACTACATAAGCCAATGGGCATGGCTATTTCCAATGAAATTACTTACGAAAACAGGTGGCAAGCTGGATTTGGCCCAAGGGTCATGGTTGCTGACTTCTACTCTAGGTCATTTTATACTCTGAGACTCTTCCTTTTTGAGAGACAGGAACTGAGAAACAATTTCATTTTCTAATCCAGTAAGCCCGATATCCAAAATTCCATTAAATAAAGTGCTTATAAAATAAATGGGGTTTTTTTTGTTGTTGTTATTATTTTGTTTTAGTTCATCTCTTTTTCTTCTGCCTTATTCCATGTCACTAAAGGAAGCCAGTTGACACTTTCTCCATTTTGCCTGGAAGATAACTCACCAAAGTCGGCACATTAATTAGGGGCTTAAAAAAATCTTTGGGTAGCGATAAGTACTTTTCGTTACTGCATAACTCAGGTGACCGCTGTGTAACTGGTGACTACCAGTCTGCTGTAGTGGTTTCCTCGCCACTTTCATAGCCTCCACTGAAAAGCTAGTGCTGTCATCGCCGCTTTTCCTGCCTTTGCTAAAAGTTTCCTGACCTCTTTCCCAACCTCTGCACTGGCCTGGTCCCCAAGCCAATGCTACATGTCTTAGATCTTTCTTTTACAACCACCCCTTTTGAAATACTTATTTCTTTAACAGTTGGCTTTTCTAAGTAACAACTAACCCCAAACTTAGTAGCTTAAAACAATACACTTTCAAAAGTTCTTATGATTCTATGATCTTCTGGGTCATTTTTCATGCCTGGGCTGATTCAGCTAGGGCTGGATGAGCTAACGTGGCTTCATCCTTGTAATGATAGCTTAATATTAGCCGGGCAACAGGGCTGGTTTAACAATGTGTGTCTCACCATTCATAAACCTGGTCCACACTTGTTTACATGGTGTTGGTTGCAAGATACCCAGGTGTAAGAAAAAGGGGCAAGCACCAAATACTTGGCCACATTTCTACTATCCCATTGGTCAAAATAAGACCCATGGTTAATTTCAGATTCAGTATAAGAAGGGGTGATCCAGGAGCATAATTAGAGAGAAAATTATTGCAAACATATTTGCACAAAACATCTATAACCAGCCTACTCATTATTTGGCACAATCTTTCTTCAGAGAAAAACAGATAAAACTTTCTACGCACTAATTGAAGTTCATTGCTTGTTCTATTATTTTTGTGTGGGGAGGATGGCTTCCAAGGACTTTTTGTTATTGTTGTTTAACCCATGACTGTTTAAAATACAGTCAAAATACTAGGGGAATCGGGATCTAGTCTCTTTCACTCAAGAAAAAACAGTAGTTTCTCTTCTTATCTGGCAACATCAAGGCACAACCCACAACGTGCCCAAGTGCATGCACATACTTACTCTTGCGGCGGGGGGAGGGCACAGGGATTTCAGCACACCCAACAAACTATGTGCATGCTCTTCCCATTCTCTCTGAAGGGGGAAATGTACAAGAGTAGCGAGATAGTAGACATTCATTTATAGCGGTAGATTTGTAGGAAGGAATCCATCAAACTGCAGTAATGATGCATAGCAGGAGAGAGTGACTAAGAGAAATATGTAATGGCTCATAGGCAATCTCACACACTTAGGCTGAAATCTCGGATAGGGAGGATCTTCACAGGACTGGCTATCATTTGCCCTTGGAAATTGAAATTTATGTCAGCAGAGTGACAGTCATAAACCCATTCCTTTTCCCTCTGGATAGGCTAAACTTTCATCACAGTTTGCCAAGTTGGTTCCAGGTGTATGCCAATTGTTCTAGCAGCTCTATAGTTGTTAATGATCACCTCTTTTGTTTCCAGTATATTTGGATGATAAGTTATATGGTCACCAAACCTATAAGCTACATCTGCAACCCTATGATTAAGATTACTGATTTTGCTGTATATTAATAATTTCTAAGTAGATAACAATATACTTCCCCTTAATACAACTTTATTATCATACACAAAACAAAAATATTCAGTGACTGTCAATCCCTGGTAAGGTAGTTAAGAAGGCAGTCAAAGCAGTCAAGAAATGTTGATTGAATTGTTAGATGCATTCAGTTATGTATTTTTGGCTTATTCAGCATGTTTTCTAAGAGTGTTATGACCAATTTATATAGAAACTAGCTTTCATGCATTTTTTTCTTTTATTCATTCACTCATGTACACTTTTAAAAATTTTCATTGTATTTTTTCAATTACCATTTAGTCCTTTTATGCCCCTCTCCCTGCAATCACCAGGCTGTTGTCCGTGTCTATGAGTCCTTTTTGCTTTTTGCTCAATCCCTTCACCCCCACAGCCTCCTCCCACCCTGTCGTCCTGCTCTTTATCTATGAGTCTGTCTCTATTTGGCCTGTCAGTTCAGTTTGTTCATTAGATTCCACATATGAGTGAGATCATATGGTATTTGTCTTTCTCTGACTGGCTTATTTCAGTTAGCATAATACTCTCCAGGTCCATGCTTATTGTCACAAAGAGTAAAATTTTCTTCTTTTTTGCGGCCTTGTAGTATTCCACTGTGTAAATGTCCCATAGTTGTTTTATGCACTCATCTACTGATGGACACTTGGGCTGCTTCCATATCTTGGTGATTGTAAATAATGCTGCAATGAACATAGGGGTGCTTATGTTCTTTTGAATTAGTCTTTTAGGTTCCTTTAGATATATTCCCAGAAGTAGGATAGCTGGGTCAAAAGACCCGTTTTTAATTTTTTGAGGTCTCTGCATACTGCTTTCCACAGTGATTGCACCGGTCTGCATTCCCACAACAGTGCAAAGGGTTCCCCTTTCTCCACATGCTCACTGGCACTTGTTTATTGATTTACTGATGACAGCCACTCTGACAGGTGTGAGGTGATATCTCTTTGTGGCTCTAACTTGCATTTCTCTGATGATTAATGACATTGAGCGTCTTTTCATATGATATTGGCCATGTGTATGTCCTCTTTGGAGAAGTATCCATTCAGGTCCTTTGCCCATTTTTTAATTGGGTTGTTTAGTTTTTTGGTGTTGAGTTTTGTAAGTACTTTATAAATTTTGGATATTAACCCCTTACTGAAGTATCAGTGACTATGTTCTCCCATTCTGTGGGTTGTTTTTTTATTTTGTTGATGACTTCTTTTGTCACGCAAAAAGTTTTTAGTTTGAGCCCTGGCTGGTGTGGCTCAGTGGACTGAGTGCCTGCCTGTGAACAAAAGTGTTCCTGGTTCAATTCCCAGTCAGGGCACATGCCTGGGTTGTAGACCAGGTCCCCAGCAGGGGTGAGTGAGAGGCAATGACACATTGATGTTTCTCTCCCTCTCTTTCTCCTTCCCTTCCCCTCTGTCTAAAAATAAATAAATAAAATCTTCAAAGCAAAACAAAAAACCTTTTTAATTTGATGTAGTCCTATTTGTTTATTTTTTTCTTTTGTTTCCCTTGCCTGGGGATACATATCAGATAAAATATTGCTACAAGCATATTGCAGCCTTTATTTTCTTCTATTCTTTTAATGGTTTCAGGTCTAACTTTTAAGTCTTTGACCCATTTTGAATTTATTCTTGTGTTTGGTGTAAGAAGGTGGTCTAGTTTCATTTTTCTGCACTTATCTATGCAATTTTCCCAACACCATTTATTGAAGAAAGCATCTTTTGCTCATTCTATATGCTTGCTTCCTCTGTCAAATATTAACAGACTCTAAAGGTATGGGTTTATTTCTGGGTTCTCTATTCTGTCCCATTGATCTCTGTGTCTGTTTTTATGCCAGCACCATGCTGTTTTGATTACTATAGTCTTATGGTATAGTTTGGTATTAGGTAGCATGATTCCTCCAACTTTATTCTTCTTTCTCAGGATCACTGTTGCTATGCTAACAATATTCCAATGATGTACTTCACAAAATTAGAGCAAACATTTCAAAAATGTATATGGGACCACAAAACACTCAGATCCATTTAACAAAAGCTGACTGGGTTCCTGTGGCTCACGAAGAATAGGTAGTGTGACAAACATGGAAGATACAAGATCTGTGTCATGACCCCTATTTTCAACAGTGCAGTTGGAGTTCTTTCCATCTTACCTACTGGTCTGCATCTCTAAGTCTGGGATTTTCGGAAGATACAACAAGATCACAGACAAAGGGATCTCAATAAGATCGGGGTAAGAAAGGGGAACAAGTGAGGATTTCTAGGAGAAGGAGATATCTGTGCTGAGTTTTGTAAGGATTACTAGGTGGAGAAAGGAGAGACCTACTGGTGCTTCTCCAAGAGAACAAACCTGGGAAAGAGATTATGTAGAAGTATAACATATGTGTGTGCCAACCACAGAGCCCAGTAACGCAAGCAGAGAAGTGCAGTTCAGCAATGGATCAGGCATACCGAAAATAAATGAGGGCAGTTTCCTTAGCAGAGGCCTTGAGAATAAATACCAATAATCGAGGCACAAGAAGGACACGAGGTTTGACTAGAACACAGAAAAGGAGCATGGATACTCAACTCGGAAAGAGGTAAATCTAGGCTAATTCCTCAAGTATACTTATCAAAGTATATGACTGACCCAAGTAAATGAGAGTGGGGTTCATCCAAAACAAAAAAGACAGCTTGACTAGGGCAGCCATATATATAAGGGGATCCATAATCTCACTGGCACCAGTCAGCTACATATTAAGGGGGCATGCTGGCATTAGTGACTAAAAATTAGGCTGGAGAGAGACCCAGGGAGATTTGAGGAGTACAGGGTGGAGGAAATCAAACAAGGAAAAAGGAGGCAATTCTACAATGACTGTGCATACTACAGTCAGTCTTGAAGCAGGAGTCACCCATGTAAAATGAACTAGCTCTGTTAGGGAAAAAATCCCAGAGATTCCAAATATAAGCTATATAGATATGTCCATTCTATGTCTACATTTTTCTTATATTCAATAGTGATCTTAAAATAAGTATATGGCCCTGTTAATGAACATGTTGCTTGGCCTAGGAAAAGAAAAACAAAAAGATAGAAAAGCTGAGTGATTTATTTCAAAGGTTTAATCGATAGCAACTGTAAAGGTGTGTGTGCTTATCGAAGGAGCATAAATATTTCACAGTTCCCATTTCTGCCATCACTGACCAAACGCTGAAGATCATATCATGCATGTTGATGGAAATGGCGTTCTTTCAAACCTCATTTTGCTCATATGAAATAGGAGAGCTTATAGAGATGAGAGAGACCATTTTAGGATCATCTAGGTGCGAGAAAACTCATTTAGCAAGGCAGTTTATAACTTGCCGCCACCGTGCCAAGCTATTCCAAGGTTTCGGAGAGCCAATACTGACAGGATTGCAACAAGGATCAATAGAGAATCCAACATTCAAGACAAGAGGGAGAAGCATTATTAACCTTTACAATCTATCTTTATTCCTCCTTCTCAACAATGCCTCCAAGACTTAGATGGGTACATCAGAGGCCCTCTTGACCCCGGCCACTCGGTCATCTTTAAAATATGGATATTGTACTGCCCACATGCCAATATAAATCCCCTATGGTGCATTATTCATTCAGCATAAGTTCAGCACACTTCCTTGTGCCTATGTATCCCAAAAATTTCAACTGTAGTGGAACAGAGCTAAGAATACAGACATAGACAGCTGTAGTTTAGCTGGATAACTAACATGAATTCAAGTTCCTAGAGAGTGGAAGGCAGACTAGATCGGGGCTTTTAGGGCATGGTTAGACTGTAACATATATTAGTGGTGTGACCTTGAGCAAGTTAAATGCTCTGAAACTATCTGAAAAAGAAAAAAATAGTGAAACCATTTTTATGAAATTGTGATTTATGTTTATAAAAATCTTCAGAAGGAATCAATACCTGTTTTCTCTGTAAAAAAAAATCTGGCTAGTATTATAGTCACTGAAGCAAAAATAAGTCTGCAGTCCTAGTAAACAAAGAGTGAATATTGCTTCTCAACTTACAAAGCAGTGGTTTCACTTTCGCTGCCTCATTTGTTTCCCCGCAAACATCCAGGAGGAGCTAGATATCACTGCGATCCTTGGTTTAGAGCTGCAGCAGCTAAGCCGAGGTGAAGCGGCCTTGAAGTGACTGATTGCATGAAATCACAAGACTAACCAGTGGAAATTCCAAGTGGGTGTGCTGGAGTTTGGGAGGAGTTTAAGGGAGAAAATGAGGTTTGGGGTAGAGGTGGGCTAATATGAATTGTGTGCCTCTGATGGACCAGGTACTTTTATATGTCTTATCTCATTGTAGCCTTATGACCTTCTTAAAAGAGAAGTATTGCTTGCTCCATTTTATGTAAGAAATGTAAGTTGAGTGATGTGAAGGGGCTTTTTCAAGGTCACAGAAGAGCTAAGATTCAAACCCCAATTATTTTGATTCAAAAGCCCTTAACTTACTTAGAAGTAAACATATAAACATACAGAAAGTAGTCCTCCTGCTTACTTAACCCCTCCAAACCTACTGCAGTCTTTTGGCTGAAAAATGTTTAGGCACAGAATAGGTTCGGGACTTCTTATGACTTTGAAAACTTCACTTTGAAGATGATAAGGACCATTGGAATTGATGTTAAGTGTGGTTTATCCACTAAAGGCAGAAAGAGAGAAAAGACTTTTTTTTAATGGGTTTCATTTTCTCTGTCAATCAACCTTGAGATCCCTCAGTACAGAGTATTCCCTAGCCGGTAAGAGGGTGGAAGGGAGCTCACGCTGTTCAAAACTTCATATCCCCTCTGTCATCTCGGTGGAATAATTCTGCAGAAGCCCGAGCCACAAGGGGAGACTGGCAGTGACCTTCAGCCCCCAGGATGGCTGCATTTGGGGTTATCTCAGACAGTAAGTGCATTCCTTTCCTCCCACGGCTCCATGGTCCATCAACAATATGAAAAAGCAAGCACTTGTCAAAGAAGCAAAATTCAACCTTTTAAAACTCCTTTCAAAACAAACCGCTGTGCGGAAAAGTCTGGCCCGCCTTGGGTTAGGGGCATCGAGAGAGTTTCTGCTGTACATGTCTTGAGTCCTTAGCTTCATAGGTAAAGAAAGCTGGGATCTTTCATTAGCATTTGCAAGGACACATAGGCAGTAGTTATCAATATATCCTTGGCTTGCATCTGACCCGCATGAGCAAGATATAAATTAGCTGCTCTGGCAGAGAGGTTGGAATAATGGAAATGACACTGGCATGCTTTATAATGAAAGGAATGAGTGAACACAAAGAGCTCTGGCCCTCCTTGCTTCTTCGTCTACTTCCTCCAGCACAGTCTGGAAGTTCCTTGGGGGAAGAGGTTTCAAAGTGTTCAGAGCACAAGTTCAGGGCACAGAGAGAGATGGATATGAAGCCCTTCTAGCCAGTTTCATGGGAGGAGCTTTTTCACTGTTTTTACTCTCACTTGTTCTCATTCGCCAGACAAGGCAAATGATGTTCCCCTCCAAAAGCGATAGGAATGGACTGAAGTATTGCATGGCAAAAACAGGTCTGATAATAGCTAAATGAGATGAAAGCTAGGACGAACTCACTACGATTCCTAGCTTTTCTATTACACATATCCCACAGAAGTCTTTAGAGTTTACTAAGGCTAAATACTGTTGTTTTCTCCATTTCACAGATGATAAAAACTGAAGCCTGTAAGGGTTAACTTGCCCCAGGCACTTAGTTGATAAAGGCAAAGCCAAAGTCAACGCCAAGCAGTCTGACTGTAGAATGCACAAGCCGAAACAAGATGTTAGTACGAGTTTCTTGTAGTGTGAGATGAGGATAATGACTCCTGGCAGGAAGGTTTGTGTGAGAACAAATGGACTTGCGAGTATAAGATCATCTTGCAGAATGTTTCCATTGATAATATCCTTCCCATGACAATCAGCAAGATGTTCATAACTCCCTTTAAATTGATGAGAATAGGCTTCAGCATCAGGAATCCCAGATGCTCAGTGCAGTTGCCCAAGAACAGACAGGCGTTTGGAAAGTTACGCAGGCTGTCGGAGCCTCAGAGCCCTAGTCTACAAAATGGGTATATGATTATCATTCCTTCCTTTATACCGAAGTTCGTGACACAACATATGTACATGTGCCGTGCACGCTAACTCAGAGCATGATCTCTGTGAGCTCTGTGAAATGTATGACTGTTGACTTTGACCTGAGGTGAGGACTGTCCATTCCCAAATTTGATTTGCAACCGCATTTCCTCCTTTTTTGTTATGGTGGCGTGAAAGGAAGAAGGAAAGTAAGTCAGGCTAAAATTAATTCATTACAAGCCAGACATACTGTTCATTGCATCACAGCCTTTAAGGAAAGTGCCTGCACTATTTTGAAGTTTATGGAACTGAGGGAAGAGCGGTTGAATAACTCGCATACAATTCTATGGTGAGGAATCTAGGGAGCAGGTCTAGGGGACCCTTCATAAAACCCACTGCCACTGCTCTCCTCAAGACAGCTCAGTCACTGGTGAGAAACTTGTTATTTCTTCTCGTTCCAACAGCCATTTGGTTAAGCGTAAATTCTGCCTTCATACCTCAAAAGGACACGCACAAGATGCAGAATTGTCCTTGTAATTTCCAAACATACACTGCCTAACCTACAACACATTAATTCCAACAAATGTAAAGAAACACAAACCCCAGCCTTGTCCAGGTTTCCAGCTGCAAGACTTCCAATTAAAAATTTCTCCTTTTCTGTACTCAAGTAGCATTTCCAGCATAGATAACAATTTTACTGCGGCATCTTTAATATCGTTAATGATTCGATCTTTCCGCAGAGAACTTCAAAGCCTGCTGCAGACAGCGGCAGACCCGAGGTAGGTAGGTGGAAGGTTACACAGCAGCTGTGTCTAGCAATCTGAACGGATTAAAAAGAGTGGACCAGAATTAAAGGAAGCAGATGAGGGGCACTTACAAAGAAACACTGGTATACAAACCGACTGCTGATTTTTTAAATGAGAACATTCTCATTGGAACGAGAAAGTGGATTTGCGATTTCTCTCTGGCTTTATTTCCACTGGCAAAAATCAAATGGATAGTTGAGGCAATCAGTACTGGGAACAGTGCCTTGTACAGAGTAGGTGACTAATATATTTGAAAAAATGAGGATTCAGGCCAAAAAAAAAAATCCTGCTGTCACGAAAATAGAGTAAGAAAAATGGAAGCATTCTCGCATGAATGGTGATCATTATTTGAATAATGGTCTAAATGTCCACATTATCTTTGTGTTTATAAGATGTGGCTTTACTTTGGTTTTGAGAAGTCAGATTCACTGACACAGAACTGTCCTAACCTGAAGAAACCCTTTTGCTTCAGCTATGTATGACTGAATGCTAGTAACTTCACATTGACTTAATTCCCCCAGAATAGATGGCCCAGGGGGACTAAAACATTCATCTTTCATTCCAGAAACAGTCAAGTCATTTAAGACATGACCCTTGCCCACAAAGGAATTTACCACGTAACGCCAATGAACACAGGAGTGATTAATTGAGTTAGTTCCATTTTTCAGGTGAGAGAGCCAGTTCTGCTTTGATTTAGAGCCTCTGATTCTGCTCTAAAAGGCAACAATCATCTTCCAAGTATACGTGGAATCAGGTAAACTCCTCATCTCTGCTGATGGGGGCAGCACCCAGGGAAAACAAAACATAAAAAGGCAATAATAATAACAATAAAACTGCATCATTACTCGTGTGCAGGCTGCGTTAAGCCCTTTGTGCGTATACCCTACATCATGTCCTCCTCGCCATTTGCCTGTGTGGTAAGTGGCACTGTCAACTCCATTTTATATAAAGGGAAACTGAAATCTTTGGGTTCTAAATAGTCCTCATGTAAACTATGTAAAACTAAGTATGTGGTCCCTTCTTTTTTTTTGGTTATTTTTGTTGAATTTATTGGGGTGACATTGTTAGTGAAATTGTATAGGTTTCAGGTGTACAGCTCTATAACGCATCATGTGTACATTTTATGTGTGTTCACCACCCCCAAGTCAAGTCTCCTTCATCACCATTTATCCCTCCTTGACCCTCCTCTACCTCCCCCCACCTCACTTTCCTTCTAGTAATCACCACACTATTGTCTGTGTCTATGAGGTTTCTTTAATTTTGCTTAGTCCCTTCACCTTTTTTCATCCGGTGCCACAACCCCACGTCTCTGACATCTGCCAGTCTGTTCTCTGTGAGCCTGTTTCTATTTTGTTTGCTAGTCTATTGCGTTCACTAGGCTCCACGTATGAGTGAAATCACATGGTACTTGTCTTTCTCTGACTGGCTGGGTCTCCCTCTCCTCTCCTCTTACTGGCTTCAGACCCACTTCACTCCAGCTGCCCCCAGTCACACCGGCTTCTTTCTTATTGAGCTCGCTGAACTCATCATAGGCATCCTCACCTCACGGTCATTGAACTTACTGCCCCCACTCGTGACACACTCTCTTCTACCCCCCACCTCACCCCCATATACCTGCACGATTGACTCACCACGAGGTGCCTCAAATATGCTCAGATGTTCAGATGCGACCTTCACTGAGGAAGCTTTCCTCTCCTCTCCTACGCGGTCCCCCAAACCTGCTTCCTGTTCCTTCATAGCAATTTTCACTTGCTATGGTAGCTCGCTGCCATTCTCTTGTACCCAGTTCTCCTCCTATTTAAACTAAATTGGATGAAAGTTTTAGATTATGTGCTTCCAGCACAGACCCTTTGAGGAAGCAAATCCTTTCCTCTCAAGTATTCTCTGTTTTCGATTCAAAATAGTATATTGACCAAGGACCCTACCAAGACAACAAAAACCACTCTGAGAATTTGAAACCGAAAATTTACTACAAGGCCAAGATGACAAGGATGATGGAAGATGCTGGAAAGCCAAAGAGGGAACAAGGAGGCAACCCAAAGCTTGACAACAAAAGGGAGTTACAACCTCTCCCAGGCAGAGAGAATAAGAGCATGTGCAGAATTATTGGATGTCAGGGCCTGGGCTTACTAGAAAAGTCAGAATCACAAAAGACCAATGAGAAGAAGGGGATCTGGAGCCTCTGAGGGCGTTTTAGCTGCTGCCGGAAATGCCACTTGAGATAGAGGAGAAAGGAGAGGAGTCACTTGTGGTGGACTTTTCTCTAGCCCTCTGTTTCCCATGAGCTGAACCCAGCCAAGGTCCACATAACACAGGAGCTATTGGTTTAGCACTTCTCCCACCACAGAGCAAAGCACTGGACCTTCAGGAAAGAAATCTGTAAACAAGCAGCCTCAGTAACGTATTAATATGCAGCTTCAGGTTGGCTATGGAGCCCCTTGTTAGAGAGCCTCTATGTAACCTGGCTTCCTTCTTTCATTGCACATGCAGTAGTAAAAACTAATGAAATGTGTGTGATTTCTGCATTTATTATTGTTATTGCATAACTGTGTTACCCACTAGATAACAAACTCCATAAAAGCAGCTGAACCTTTTTACTACTATATCTACAATGCCTAGTTCATAGAAAAACTTTCAGAGTTTTCTCAATAAATAGCTGGTGGGTGAATGAATGAGCAATCTGAGATGTAGCAACAAAATGATTCATACACACTTTATCATCACATTTCAATAATCATTTGTCTATTTTCTAACTTCTTCTAATGTAATAAAGGCAAGAGAGTGGAGTTGATCTCAAGTTTTGAGATATTATTGGGTTAACCAAAAAGACACATTTTTCATTTTTACCAAAACTTTATTGATTTGGATGTTTTGAGAATGTTGGCTATCTCTTGCATGGTATAATGTGGATTGTTCTCAATTAGTGTCTTGATTTCATTGATATCAACTTCAACTGGTCTACCCAATCCTGGAGTATCATCATCCAGCAAGAAATCTCCAGCGCAAATCTTTGCAAACCACTTTTGACACATTTGATCAATCACAGCACCTTCTCCATACACTGCACTATCTTTTTTGCATTTCAGTTGCATTTTTACCTTTCTTTAAATAATAAAGCATAATATGCTAAAAACATTGCTTATTTTTCCATCTTCAATATTTAAATGGCTGCACAAAAATTCACCAATTTTGGTAAGTTTTTTTAATGCATGCTTATATGACAGCTGTCACAATGCAATCTAACAAAATTGTTTTGAATGAAGTTAAAGACAACTAAGCACTACTAGATCCATCTTATGGAAAAAAAATGAACTTTTTGGCCAACCCAATATTTTCTAGTCTCTACAAAATCCCAAGTATTTGTAAGAAAGCATGAGAAAAAGACAATAGCAAAGACAATTCCATGGAAACAAATAATTTCTGCTGGACACCAAGTGAGTCGTGGCAAGCTAATCCTGGAGGGGAGCTTTACTCAAAGATGTTTATGTTCTGTGCTCCATGGGCTTTTCTAGAATTACCAGTTATAGGTCCTACTCCTCCTCATAGCTGATGAGGATGATTGAAATATGCCTTTTGTAATGAAATTGCAGCTGAATAGCCAGAAGCTAAAATGGATTTCAGAATCTTTCCATCTATAAGATGGTTAATGGCAGGACAGCCAGAAATTTGTGACCAGGAACTCTAAGAAGGTATGAGTGAATGCAGTGCATAATGAACTGAATAATACCTAGGGTTAGCACCACTGGAAAAAAACTTAGTGATATTCAAAGTTTCTTCATACTTTTAAAGAAACCAGATAGTGATTAGTCTAATGACCCTACCTCTTCCAACATGCTTGTCAGACAATCCTTGATTGTGGTTGTTTGGAAAATACCAAAGAGAGATGGAAATTCAAATTTATACTTCAGTGACTACAATTAGAACAACACTGTATTTGAGGGTAGACATGCATTATGTCATCTGATTCTCATCTGAAAGTATAAATACCTCCTTGAAAGTTTTGTGAATTAAATCATGGGTACCATTTTACTGACTTTAGGTTTTTTACTGTGCTATATTTTTTACTATCTTTAATCTCCCTAAGAGTTCTATGAGTTGTGTGTTATTCCATTATTCAATTAAGAGAATGAAGACTCAAAGAAGTAGAACAACTTGCCCAACTTCACAAAGCTAATAGAGACCAAAAATGTAATTAGAAATAGTATCTAATTATTTATGTAACATTTCATTATGGAAAATATGAAAAGTACGTGTAAGTAGACAAAACATGTTATTGAACTCCACATACCCGTATCTTACATCTCATAAATTGTTAGCTCATGCCTGAGCTTATTTCATTTATTCCTTTACTATTTTTCCCACATGTACTTCTTTGAAGCAAGTCCCAGATATGAAAACATCTAGTATGGTCCTTCTCGGCTCTTTTTAAAATTTTTTTACTGATTGATTTGAGAAAGATAAGAAGAGAAAGAAAGAGAGAGGAAGAGTGAGAAGGAGAGAGAGAGGGATTTGTCGATCCACTTATTTATGCATTCATTGGTTGACTTTTATATGTGCCCTGCCCAGGGATCAAATCCACAACCCTGGTGTATTAGGATGCTGCTCTAACTAACTAAGGTGTTAGGCTAGGCCTTAGGCTCTTTTTTAATGCAACAACTTTTGTACTGATAGATAGAATATTTTAATGCAGAACTAGTTATTAAGGGAAAGTGTTAAAATCTACCTAAAACCTAAAACCTAAAACCTATTTCCACTTTTAATTGCCACTGGTGATTTATCCATGTCAGCCTGAACGTAGATGGGGGATTTTTGTTCCAAAAGTTAAGGAAGATCATTATAGATGTTCCATTGGCGTATCGAACCAGAACAAGATTCACAATGAAACAAATGTATGTCAAAAAACACATGTTGTGTTTTTCTTTAAATGCCTTTGTCTTTAATGTAAGAGCTGTGAGAGAGAACAGTAATCAAGGAAGAACACCATGATTGCAGTGAACTGGAGGATTTAATTGGAGATATTATAAGAGGAAATTTAAAAAAAAAAAACTGATAAATATTCAACTGTAAATGCATGGTAGCAAAAGCAACACCAGAATTTAAGTAGTATTTCTACATGTTGCTGTGGGTACTGAGATCTTGGCAAGTGATTGTTTAAAGGGAAGAATGCAGAGTCATTAGCAGAAAATCCACTTATGATATCCCTTGGGAGCCTTTTGGAACCAGGTCCATTTATCCTTAGTTTTTAAAATATTTTCCATCTTGAATTAGAAAAATAAAATTATATATTTTTTCCTAATAAATAAACTGTCATTGCTTCTGATCACCAAAAAGTAATGAACTGTTGAACATCCACAAAAATTGTTTTCGGTCTTGAATTGCTTCTTGTAAAAAAAAAAAAAGACTGACTTTTTTCAGAAGATTGGCTTAGATTACATTTTTCACAAAGAAAAAAGTGATTATCATCTTATCATCTTTTCTGTTATAGAATGGCAAGTTAAACAGAAGGATCTACTTACTGAGTTTGTAAATACCTACTTTTTTAAAAATATGGAATATCTTCGAGAGCTTATCCTTCTTTACATAAAGAGATTATTTTCCCAGAGAGTCAGCGAAGTGTCTACAGTTTTTGCAAGGCGTCACACAGCCTGGCAGGGCGATCCCAATTACCATATGGGACTCACCTCATTTTAGGAGCCACGTATTGTCAGCTGTCAATCCACGCACAGTATGCCCGGAGGAGCACTATGTCAATAGGCTTTCAGGACATGATATTGACTAGTCTTGCAATCTTCAGAGGGTGAGCACATGCAGCTCCACTATGTGAATGCTCATACAGACATGCCAGTATTCTTTTTTTTTCTTTTTCAAA
The DNA here is from genome assembly GCA_028533065.1 of Trachops cirrhosus. Lineage (NCBI taxonomy): Eukaryota > Metazoa > Chordata > Mammalia > Chiroptera > Phyllostomidae > Trachops > Trachops cirrhosus. Next base: position 9,271,217 of record CM052550.1, on the reverse strand, counting down.
ATTTTAAATAGCTTTTTCAGATATAATTTACATTTCATGAAACTCACTTATTTTATGGCGTACTGTAATGATTTTCTAGTAAACTCACAGAGTAACGCAACCATCACTACAATCTAATTTTACAACAATTCTATCCTCTCACAATAATGGATAGATGTATTGAGATCCAGGCTAAAATTCTCCTTCAATTATGTTTCTAAAGCCAATCGCAATTTTCACAATCTTAATTTTCCCGGATTGCAGGTTGTTTAATTCAGCCACTGATATGTGGTATCATGTTCTGATTTGTATAAAGTTACAGTTGACTGTGGGTTCATCATAAAAGAACTTCTTGTCCTAGAAAGGCAGATATACCCAAATAAGATAAGCCTAAGAACTCAGGTGAGGACTTTTTAACAAAAGGTCCTAGTTACATGAAATGAGTTAAAAATGGTGGTGGAGATGGGAGACTGAGAAACACGTGAAGCATCGCAGTAAAGAAAAGCATCAGCTCTTTCTATCTCTCTCTCAGAGACACCAGCCACAAATGATAGCTCTTGTATACCAGCCATGAAAGTTTATACTTTTTCTGTAACCTGTGTGTTCTCTGGGGCAGACTACCAAGAGGTCAGAATTAAGTACACTAGAGTTTCTCTTCCTTCTTGAGGCCATTTCTACATTTTGGGAATGGGATGGAATTTGTACAATTCATCTGAGTTGTGGAATCTATTGTCATGAAACTGTTTATATCACTGCTTTACTTCATACCTGAAGTTGTTAATTTGTATTTTCTCTTTTGCTTCTTGTCTAGTTAAGTTTTTATAACAATTATTGATCATTTCCAATGAACAATATTTGACTTCATTAAATTTGTATAGTGTTTGATTATTTACTCTTCCATTAATACTCATATCTTTGTTAAATTCTTTCATCTATATACCCTGGACTTTTTTTTAACTCAGATAGCTTTGCACTGATTTAGATAGAATATTTCCTTGGAAACTTGCAGATATTTCCTTGGATATTGCAACTGGATACCATAATAACCTCATATTCCATTCTGGAAACTTCCTCAATGTTCATCTTGAAGAGTCTTAATATACTTCTTATCATATATTTTCTTAGCTTATTACTTTATATTTTACTTTATAATTTACTTTTATTCCAACTTTGAACCTTTCAATAAAAAGTGATTATAAAGTATGAAAGGATGAAACCCAAATATTCTTAAAAGACAAATATAGCTTTTTGCTCTATCTCAAAGCTCAGGTAACTGATAATCTTCCATATATTAATAATAACCACTATTATTTTAAGTTTTATTACACAGTTTGCACATCACAGACCCTGAAAATACATTTTAGGTGGAATAACATACTGACTCTTCAAACACCTTCTGACACTCAGTTCCCTAATTAGTAATTTGAGCACAACAAGAGTACCTGCTATGACCTTGGGGAAATTACTGGAAAATGCAACCAGGTAAGTAATGACATTGGAATGCAAACACAATTAAGAGTGAGTCCAGAGCCTGAACATTATCTAATATGATATTCAGAAGCATTCTGAAATACACATTCTAAAGAAATTACACCTAATATAAGCTATTCAGAAATCAGAAGGTTGAAAAGGGAACTCATTTCCCTAAATGTCTCTCTCTTTGCTAGCCGCACCTCTAATAATTCCAGAATGCAGAGAATTTGGTGGCAGAGATCTTTTTATCCCTGCCTAGCACCAGGGAGCACCACGCATTTTTTGTCAACAGGGGGATGGCGAGCTGGGAAAATCAAATATTATCTTGAGAATATGTTCAAAGACTCATCAAAAAATCCTTTTTATTTTACAAGAAAGTATTAAAATGAAATCATGCATGACTTCAAAATTTATTCAGATTTCTCCATTGCGTTTAACAATAGGAAATTTTATCCGATTACATTTTCAATAAAAGAAGAGTTTGAATGAGTTTGATGTGATTTTTATTTCAATCATAAGGGTGACCTACATGGGTATCTTTTTCTTCAATCGTTTTATTTCTGCTCTCTCCATCTGTATTTAACCTGTTAATATGTGGGTGAATTTGAGGAAAAGCAAATCAGTTTGACCTTTAAGGTAGTCATTTTTGTATGATCGAAACAGTACTCTTTCCCATACTATAAGGAATGTAGTTTTAAGATTCAAGAGCACGTGCCATTCTGAGCAACCTGGGAAGAAAGATAATGTGACCACTGCGTGAACAATAATTTTATCTACATAACTGCCTTCCATTCTCTAGCCTTCACTGTATATTAAGACTTCTGCCCAAAGATATATGTTTAGCCAAGCTGTTTTAATATAACATATCAAACTTTAAAATGATTCAAGGACAAACACTGGACTTCAGCTCACGGTAGGATGCCACATTTTCTTGCATCATTTCCCTCCTTATTTAGCAACTATTTTACCACTAAAGCAGAAAAGCAGGACTTATGCAGGAAAATTGCTTTCAGCCCCTACTCCTGCTGGACTGCAGGATCCAGAGCAGAATAGCTGTCCCAGTGGTGCCCGTGAGGCCGGGGGCCAAGCCATTAACCCCTGCTAGCAACTGAGGGGAAAAATGGAATAGACCACAGCAGCAACCAGGCATCCCAGAGATTTTATGCAAACAAAATTTATTTACAATGCAGATGTCCAAGGCCTATCCCCAGAAATTCTTATTCAGTTGATTTAGAGTAAAATCCAAGAATATGCATTTTTGTAACATGCTCAGATATTTATATCTGATTACTGCCTGAATTTTGCAATGTGCTTCTGTTTGTGGGAATATTTGCTCAGACACAATGATAATTAAATGGATTGGAAATTTGGAATGTCAAGATAGACCAGCTATATCAGAGCCTAGTATATAATACGCACTTTATTTTTATTTTTTTAATTGCTGTTCAAATCCCGTTGTCTGCATTTTCCCCCTACCACTCCCCACTGCAGCCACCCCCGCTCCCTCCCCTGATCCTACCCTGTCTTGGTTTTGTCCATGTGTCCTTTATAGTTGTTCCTGAAACCCTTCTAAGAACTGACAGTAACCAGAGGGAAGGTGGGCGGGGATGATGGGGGGAAAGGGACACTTCGTTTTTAAAGGTAATGTAATAATAAACACAAGATCGGTGGTATATGCTTCTCTCATTGCATTCTATTTGTGTAGGGTTAGATATATTTTAGACTTCTCAAGGTACTGCTTCCAATTTTAAGCTCTTGTTGCACATTAACTCACTCATATACACCAGTGTCTATTATCTATTTATTTAGCAAACCAATTAAAATCATTATTTACTTTATAATCAAATCTCCATTACATCTCTGAATTAGATACTCCAAAATCCTAAGGCTTTGTGTTCCCATTGCCTCCTTTGTGGGAAGTAGTAAATTTTCAGCCTATTACCGAAAGATAATAGAATTTCCCTACATTAAAAAAGAAGATCTGACATTACTGGATACAAAGAGAGGAGTCGTACAGAACTATACAGCCACAAAGATGGTGCAAGAAATTGAGCCAAAACAATTTTTGGAAATGGGAAGACTAGGGGTTATATATCGTAGTTCCATTATTGAAATGTTTAGTTTGGGCACTGAACATCCAGTTGGATTATGTCCAATAGGTAAGTGCAGGAGGCAGAAGGCTAAAATTTTAGGGGAAAAAAACATTGTGTGGTATTTGAAGTCAGGTAAGCAAGTGAGATTCAAACAGTTATAAAAAGGTTAGAGACAAGGCTGGGGACAGATGTCATAGAACAGAAACATGGAAGGAGGGAGAAAAGGGGACGCCATTCTCCTCCCTTAACAAACCAGCCTTTTCCTCTAAATCCAGTTCACATCCCACTCCTTCCTTGAGGCATTTTCTTGTCTGTTTCTATGATGGTAGGAATTTAAATCAAGGAACAAATGGCGTAGCGGACCACAGGATATGGGAGCTCACCCAGAAGTCATGGATCACAATTAGAGAAGAATGGGCCATCAAATTATTGGCTATTTTCTTCCTTCTTCTGCATCAGAAGCTGCTTAAGATCAGTAACTACATCTCACTTACCTAACTATCCATTTGTTCATTCCACAAAGATTGATTGAGATCCACACATGGAGACTTCTACAGAGTGACACACAGAGCAGCCAGTGGTATGCATTCACTACCGAAGGCAAAATCTCAGTTGGTTTTGAGAGCGGAAACCATCCTATCTGGCTTTGTGGCAGCATGCTGGGCGGGATGTGTGCCAAGGAAGACTTTCCTCTGACAACAATGTCTTGTAGACAATAGGCACTGAAAAACCGAGGAGTGAATTAACTGTGTATCGGCGTGGATGTGAAGGAGCTTAAGAGGAAGGCATGCATGGATCTGTGCCTTTTTCGTGGCTGTCACATTGTCTTATTTTCATATATGCAAACAAAAAATCTTCAGGGAGATGCTGGTATCCAACAAAGTAATGACTTCCAGGGCTACTTGACCTCCTCCAAGTCAGAACAGGTTATTTAGATAACAAACTATTTTCGGTGCTTCCTCTCTTCCTTATTCTTAGCTCTCTGTTCCCTATATTTAATGATTCCAATGTCTTATACACAATGTATACTTCAATTAAACTGCTATTCTAAAACAGTGTTACTCTCTGTTCCACCTACACTATATATCAAATGTGATAATGAGCAGAGATGTATCAGCTCAACTGCAGAACGAATTCATCTCTGACTCCCATTCTCTTAAACATTTAGAGGTATCTACTCAATCAATGGACATGTTGTGGGAAAGTCACTCTTCAACAAATGCTAGCTTTCCATGTATGGGTTGCTAACCATTAGGGTTTTTTCTGAAATATTCACAAGAAATTTGACTAATGGCCTTCGTGTTTCTTTGTTTTGTTTTGTTTTTGCTTTAACAGTTTGCATACTTTTAAAAAATGACACATTCTTTTCACATCTTCATAAATCCTAATCTAGAAATATTCTTTTTCAGGTCGGTTCCTATTTGTGAAGGCTTTAAAATTTCCATTCAAACAAAAGAGAAATTGGCTCTTGGTATAGTTTTCACTTTCTTGGCTTAGTTCATGCAGCTATTCTTCAGATAAAATGAAGGTTAGAGTATTAAGCATCACCCTTCACTCCCCAGGGCCTGGAGTTGATAAATCTGCCTTTCTCCAGGCACTAAGGATCTGCATGAGGTACATGGAGTGTTCTGAGTACGAGCCAGCATGCAAATGAAGTGCAGGGGAAAAATAATCAAACTCAGAGACCTTGGACAGTGAGATTGTATCTAACTCAAAACTTGCACTCTGAGATACTTGAGTTGTTCTCTGGCACCCAAATTGACACCTGGATAATTAATTCAAAGTTATGTTATGTTATGCTACTTTGGGGGTTCGGAATAAGTTGTCCCAAGTTGGATGCTTTGCCAATCTCGCTATGTTATGCAGGGCTATGCTATGTCATGTTGACTCTCAAGATACAGGATTCTGATTCACAGAGTGCTGTGTTGAATATTTACCTCCTTCTAAAATCCTATATGCTCCCCTCCCAAGGTGCCTCTGCCACTTTATTCTCTTGTTGCCTCTGACAAAGGTGTCATGGTGTGGAAAAACCTCCCCCCATACACTTCTTCCTTTTTATCTTATCTTTGAGCTTTAATATAACCTTAGAACCCATTTTCCCTTGTTTTCCAAGGTGACTTTTGTTAAGAGGACAGAGAGAATGTACAGGATACATTAAAGTTGGTTGTAATTCTTAGCTGCCAGCTCCGGAAGTCACTTTATCTCTCAAAAACCCCATTCTTCAGCCCTGACTAGGGTGGCTGGGTGGATTGAGCACTGGCCTATGAATGGAAAGGTTGCCGGTTCAATTCCCGGTCAGGGCACATTTGGGTTGTGAGCCAGGTCCCCAGTTGGGGACACGTAAGAGGCAACCAGTCAGTGTTTCTCTCCCTCTTTTTCTCTCTCCCTTCCTTCTTTCTAAAAATAAATAGAATAAAAATCTTAAATAAAAAAACCCCTGTTCCTCACATGTAAAATGGGGCGTAAGAATGCCCTTCTTGCCTCTGTATATCATATTTAATTAGGTTTACTGGTTGTATTAATTTTCTAGCTCTGCCATAACAAATTAGCACAAACTAGGAGGCTTAAAACAACAGAAGCTTATTGTCTCACAGTTCTGGAGTCCAGAAGGTGTCCATCAAGGTGTTGGCAAAGCCATACTCCATCCAGGGACGCTAGAGGAAAATGTGTTGGCAAAGCCATACTCCCTCCAGGGACTCTAGAGGAAAATGTGTTGGCAAAGCTACACTCCCTCCAGGGACGCTAGAGGAAAATGTGTTGGCAAAGCCACACTCCCTCCAGGGACGCTAGAGGAAAATGCATTCTTGGTCTCTTCCAGCCTCTGTAGGCTGTCAGCACTGCATGCCAATCACGGAATGGCCACATCACGCCAGTGTCTGCCTCTGAGGTTGTGTTTCCTCTCCCTTTGCTCTGTGTTAAATCTCCCTCTGCCTCACTCTTACAAGGATGTTCATGTTCTTGAACTTGGTATCCACCCAGTACTCCCAGATGAACTCCTCATGTCTGGGTTCTTAGTTTAATTACATCTTCAAAGACCCATTTCCAAGTAAGGTAACACTCACAGGTTCTAGTGAATGGAATGTGGGCATGCTTTTGGAGGTCACCACTCAGACCGCCACACTAAATACCATTTTTATATACGTAAGCTAAAACAATGATTTTATACTGACAACTTAGAAACAGTATATGTAGCTTCTAAAGGAAATTTAGAAGATTCTTGAACTTCATAGGTTACTTGATGTGTCCTAAGTTTCATAAAGTAGAAGGCACAGCCCACACTCTGTACATTTCCTCCGCAAAATGACAGTCGTTCAGCTATTTATAGGCCTATCGTGAAATAACTTTTTCTTTTAAAAATGTTCTAATTCATTCTGTGTATAATAAATTGTTGACTAAATCCTAAGTTAGATGTTAGTCTAAGAAATTCCAAAGGAGCTAGCTAGCAGTATTTTTTTAAAGCCAAAGTGAATCTTAGACAATATGTAATGGCTAGTTGTATTTTGTTATTAAATATTAGGAGATTTGGCAATGAGTCAACACCCAGGTAAACATTGAGATTATTGACATCAGGTGGCGCGGTGTCAATCTAATGAGGAAAACAGGGAAAAGGGTGATGAGCTAATTAGGTGGCTCCCCGTATCCAGCTGCCTGTTGCAGGCTCACTGCGCTGGCACACTGCCAGTGAATTATGTGGGCAGTTATGGCGGTGCTGGAGGAAACGAGTTTCACAGAGCCTTGGTTTTCATTAATTCATTAGAGCCTGATTGTTTCCAGTAAGCCCTGGTGTCTAGAGTAAGAAACATATATAAATAAAGTGTAGATGGTAGGCTATTTGCTTCATATTTCTAGATATTGGATGCTATTTATATATGCATCTAATCTGCTGAAAGCTCGTGAATTTTAATATCTTTATTGCTTTGTCAGGTTTTTATAAATAAGCACCAGATACAACAATGATAAGAACTTACTTAATTAAATCTCTCGTCCACTGAACAGAGTGCCGTTTTCCCTTTGTTTTGACCTTTTTGCCATTTTCTTTCCATTTCACTTGAACAAGAAAGTTTGAATTCAATTTGCAAGTCAAATACCAGAATATATTTCTCAAAAAAAGAAAAAAGCATACTAACTATTGATCTCCTCTTCATCTATTCTTTTTTGTCATAAATGTTTGTCTGGCAAGTGCCTTCATTAACTCTGCCTCCGTGCTGCTCTTGCTTACATCTGAAATGGTGAACAAAAGCCCTAGCTCCATGATTTCAAATAAATGGGGCCTAGACCTAAGCAAAAGTTCAGCATCGGGGAGGCCAAGGGGGATGAAGTATGCTGAAACAAATAGAGAATTTAGGTTTTCCTGCTTCCTTTTCTCTGAAATAAAAAGAACAATGTGGAAAAAACATGGGATATTTAAATAGCAATAATGATGATAACTCTTGTTTTGTTAAACAATACGAAGTAAATAAATGGAAGTGAGGAAAGGAGGAAGCAAAGAAGGAAGGAAGAGAAGTGGAATGATGGCCTGTAGGTAAAAAAAATTATACAAATAAAGCTGAAGAATTACCCAGGTAGGCTCAGTTTGTCTCTTTAGATACACTTTTAATTTTTCATTGACTATGCATATAGAATTAACAAGCGAATACAGTACTATTGTGGTTGATTCAGGCTGCTATAACAAGATACTGAAGACTGGTGGATTAAACGATTGTTTCTCCCTGTTCTGGAGGTGAGGAAGTCCAAGATCAAGGTGCAGGCAAGGTGTTTCATTCTGAAGCCTCTTCTCTCGGCTGCCTGTAGGGGGCCACCAAGTCGCTATGGGCTTGTATGACCTCTTGTTTGTGCACCCAGGGGTGGAGAAAGAGAGAGCTCTCTGGTGTCTCTTCTTAAAAGGACACTAATTGTATAAAATCAGACCCTACTCTGATGACCTCATTTAACCTTAATTACTTCGTTAGGAGCTCCATCTTCAAATACAGTCACATGGGGTGGGAGGGGGGAGGGTTAGGACTTCAACATATTAATGTGGGGGAGGGGCACAAACAACATTCAGTCTATAACAAATACTTACTGGCTCATTTACTAAAGGAAACTTTTCTTATAGGGATATTAATATTGTATGAGAGAAGGTCCTTTGATTTCCAACTCTAAATGATCCAAAAGCTGAATATCAATAATCAAAGAGGAGAGTCCTCCCAGACTAGCCATAGGAGATACTCATTGAGACTATGTGCCCCCATCTGAATGTACGTCATTCAATTTCAGCTCAGTAAAGAGAATTCCGGTGTGCACGTCTTTAATATAATGGTATTTCAGTCATTTTACAACAAATTTTTCCTCTCTGAGCCTTCTCTATTTGAATCTAATCATCCTCAGTTTATTGCTCATGTTACATGATATGAGGAATGCCTAGAGGAAGACTTGGAAACTATCAATATTTCTCTTAAATTTCCACATCGTTTCCAATAGCCCGAAATTGAACTTCCTCAGTGACTTATTTTGAACCACATATAATTCACTATGACAGAATAACGTAGGAGATGTAAACATGAGACCCACAAAATATGGCCACTGATTACATGGCCATTTATTTATTCAGCAAATATTGGCTGAGCACTCACTATGCATTTAAAATCGGTTATTTGTTACTGAGGAATTCCCTAGTTTATTTCTGTATCACTAGTGTCTATTGTATTCCCATTGCCCTATCATTTCTTTGTAATAAGACCTGTGATAAAAAATAAGAGATTGTTATAAGATTACATAACAAATGTATCTGGGGAGATGGCCGACAATGAGGGAGGGGAATTAGCCACAAAGAAGCAATGTTAAGCAAAGATGTAAAGTATGCATAAATATTAACAATTTGGATTGAGGCTAAAGAGGGCAGAGAGATTGCAGAAAGGAGAAAAAGCAAATAGAAAGCCCTGACAAGAGAAGGTCCTTGGTTTGGAAGGGGCTGGGTGGGCTAGAATGCAGAGACAGAGTGGCGGGACGTAGGCTAGTTAACAAGGCAGGGAAGAAAGATAAATCTCCAATCTGTAACAAAAATTCTAAATGTACTCAGCCAACTTGTAATGAATCAGTTAGTGTCCAGTTCCTTGAACCGAAAGCATTCCATATAAAAGCGGGTTAAGCAACATGACCAATGTCGTTATGAGGAGCTTTGCTCCATGCCAAGTCCTGTGCTGGACACTGGGAATAGAGCTGTGAGTAAGGCTGGTTTCCCTGAAGGGGGCCACCCTCTAGGGAGATAATACACACATTTTATTGGATAGTGTGTATTTGCCTCTATAATGTCACAATCATTACATAAATGTTTTAAGAGTTAATTTCAAAATGACTACCTTTCAGACAGTCTCTAACAACCTCCATTAAAAGTCTAACAAGTGCTCTTGAAGAACAAAATGACAAAAACTAAAAATATAAGTAAATTTTAAAAATAATCTGTTGTCAGAATATGAAAGAAAATTCATACATAATGGCATAACTGTAGTGTGCTCTATGAAATAAAACAAGATTATACACTCAAAACTCAGTAAGTCTGTGTACCTACTATTTACCTGGTGGTCTCTTCCTTATTATTTATTTGGTATATAATTTGTGTTACTCAGCCAAGGAGTAAGGAATACGAGTGTACCCCTATTTTAGAAATATTGTCATTTGCAGTATGCCTGGTCCTATTAGTCCACTTTAACTCCCCATCAGCTCTTCCCTTCCATGGTTAGTCATAAACAGAAACACATGGGTGGGGGATATGAAGCAAGGTTCTAAAAACGGAGTCATTCATCCTCCTTGGTGTAGTGCTCACAAGTAAAACATTCCAGAAGGATGAGAAAACAGGAAAGTCTCTAAAAAGAACATAATGGGGAATACAAATATGTCAATATTTCACTTACTGAGATCATCAGACAACTAGGTGATAAAGTTAAGATATGTTTCTATCTCAACGCAACACAAATACACCAGATACGCACCAAGTGGACATTAGTCTGGTCACCTGGATGCGAGGCCACCTGGAGAATGCCGATGCTTTCGGTCCAACCTCTTCTTGAATAGGTCTTGGCACACATTCTTCTATCTTTTGTCAAACACTGTTGTCATCTACTCAGCTTCAAGATATTTAATTTAAAAAAGTTGTGATGTATGTGTCTATGAGCTTTTGGGGATCATTTTATCTTTTTTGTCTTATATACTCTACAGTTTCAGGAAATGGCCGTGTTTTCTCTAGCAAATCAGTCTTGGGATATGCTCTTCTGTTTGCTGTGCTCAGAAAGAAATTATGCAATAAGTACAGTAAGCAGGATCTGAAGCTGTAAGGTGAAACAGGTTAAGATGCAGAGATAATAAGATGATATAAAATGGAAATGCATAAGAACATGAATGACTGAAAAGAAGCTTTTAAAAGAGTGCACTAATACCACTGAAGCCAGGGATAGAGACGGTGAACAGCTAAGTTACTGTCCTTTATATGACTGCCTTTTGCCTTTGAGTCATTGGAAAGCAAATAAAACAAACTAAAGGGAAATTTTAAAAGAACACAATGAGCGTGCATGTAAACAGATAATTTAAAAGTGCCTTTTAATAAACACCATCAATCAATGTTCAAGTCAAAAGTTGTCTCCCCTTTTTATTTTTTTTAAGATTTTATTTATTTTTAGAGAGAGGGGAAGGGAGGGAGAAAGAGGGAGAGAAACATTGAACAGTTGCCTCTCTTACGTGCCCCACTGGGGATGGAACCTACAACCCAGTACGTGCCCCGACTGGGAGTTGAACAGGCGACCTTTCTGTTTGTGGGATGCCACCCACCACTGAGCCACACCACCAGGGCTCTCATTGTTTAATGTCGAGGTCAAAGTACAGGTGTCTACCATAACTTATTATATACAAAATTGTATTAGATGTCATAGTAAGATAAGAAAAAATAATTAATATTTACAGGCACTTAAAGCTATAGGTTTTACTCTAAGCATTGCTTTAGCACCATCTCTGATATTTTGATTTGCTGTATTTTCATTTATCTTGCCTCACAATATTTTTTAAGTTTCCTTTTGAGCTCTTCTTTGACACATTGGTTATTGAGAAATATATTGTTTAATGTTCATATATCTATGAGTTTCCACATTTTTTAAATATCAACATATAATTTTATTTCACATGGCCAGAGAACACACCTAATATTATTTCTATTCTTTTAAATGTATTGAAGTTTATTTTATGGCCTAGTACATGGTCTGCACTGCATAATGTTCCATGTGTGCTTGAGAAGAAAATTTACTGGGTAGAGGTTTCTATAGACATCTGGTAGATATAGTTGATTTGTGCGGTTGTTGAAGTGTTCTGTGTCCTTATTTTTTTTTCTGCTTCATTGTTTTATTCATTATTGAAAGTGGGATACTGGGCTATTCAACTGTTACCATGGAATTTCTAGATATTTTATATTCAACAATATATTATGTATATATTGTTTCAAACAGTTGATTTTTAAAACAGTTAAGAAGGAAACAACTATATTTAAACTGTCATATAACTACATAGTTACTTTTCTGGAAGCTCTTTTTTTAATGTGATTTTGAATTACCATCTATAGTTATTTGCTTTCAGTCTGAAGAACTTCTTTTAGTGTTCCTTATAAGGTATTTCAGTTAGGCACAAGTTTTCTCACTTTTAAGAAAATCTGAAATCATCATATCCTTTTTTTAAAAGATAGTTTGTTGAATATATGCTTCTTAAAGTGTTTAAGCTTTGGCTTTAAACACTTTAAATATGTTATCCCACTTCCTTCAGGCCCTTATTGTTTCTTTAGGAATTCAATTTTCAATCTTACTGGGGTTCCTTTGGATGTGATAAGTCCATTTTTTCTTGCTTTTAAGATTTTCTTCATGTCTTTGATTTCAGCTTTTTTACTGTGATATAGCTGTGAATCTCCTTGTGTTTACCATCTTGGAGTTCATCGAGCTTTCTGAACATGTAGACAAATGTTTCAAAATATTTTTCTTGTTTTTTGTTTTTATAGCTTTTTAAAAAGATTTTATTTATTCATTTTAGTGAGGAGAGCGGAGGGAGAGAAACATCAATGTGTGGCTGCCTCTCTCACACCCCCACCCACCCACTAGGGACAACCCTGCAACCCAGGCATGTGCCCTAGACCAGGAATCGAACCAGCGACCCCTTGATCTGTAGGCCAGCACTCAATCCACTGAGCCACACCAGCCAGCGCAATGTTTCAAAAATGTTTTGAAGTTTCCAGTCACATTTTATTTCTTTCTTCCTTTCTGGTACTCTCATTGCACATGTGTTGGTGTACTTAGTGGCATCGCATGTTTTTTGGATGCTCTGTTTATTTTCTTCTTTTTTTCTCTCCATTCTTTATCTTGCATATTTTCTTCTGAGCTATCTTCACATTCACCAGTGCTTTCTTTTGCCAATTCAAATTTACTGTTTAGCCACTCTAATTAATTTTTCATTTCACACTGCACTTTTCATTTCACATTGTCATTTGAAGTATGCCTGGTCCTATTATTTCCAGAATAATAGAATTTCCATTGTGTTTCTTTAAAAAATAATTTCTATCAATTTATTGGTATTCTCTGTTGCTGACATTATAGTCATACCTTCCTTTCCTTATTTAATCAGAGCTTGTTTTAGTTCATTGAACACCTTTATAATGACTCCTTAGAAATCTTTGATTAATCTGGCATCTGGCTACACTCATGGACAGTTTCTTTTTGTCTGCTATTTTTTTCTTGTGTATAGGTCATATTTTTCTGTTTCTTTGTGTCTTGTAATCTTTTGTTGGGCATTGGAGACAATATATTTTAGTAAATCTGCATATTAAAGCCCCTCGACACAGGGCTTCTTAGTGTTATTTATTTATTTGATTAATGACTGGCTGGATTATTTTAGAAGAGTTTATTTCCCCTCTGCAGTGGGATCCCAGCCTTGGGTATGCCTACAGTCAGCCTGGAATGATGGTGGTTCAGGCAGAATTCTCTTTCTCTCTTTCCCTGACCACACACCAGTTGTTAAGTCTCACTAACTGCCAGATTATTTCTGAATTGTTTTCCATTTAGGGGGCCTAAATTGTTCTACACATGAATGTAATCAAAGGTGGGCCTCTTCAAAAGAGCATTTCCCTCGATCAATGGCCCACGTTTGTTCTGATAGAGGTAGACTCCCCATCTCCTTCCCAAGTTCTCTGCCTCTCCATCGAGGCAAGACCCTAAGCCACTGGCTCTGGAACGGAATTAGATAGAGACTATATGTATTTTTCGGCGTGACACCTCTACTTTAGGAGCAAGCCCTTAGTGCTGGGGGACAGCAGCATCAAGTCTTTTTGTTGTTGTTGTTGTTGTTGTTGTTTTTTGGAATGGCGGAGCACAACTCTTTATTACTCACGGGCTCAGAGGGGGCAAAACTCCCAAATTCTGAGCCACGAGCTGTGGGTTAACTCCACTTTTATAAGCGAGGAGCAAGTTACAGAGCAGGAAGCGATAAACTCAGCATCAAGTCTTTTTGACTTGCCCCTCCCGTGTGGAACCACTGCCTTACAGGCCAGGGCAGCGGTGATTGGGGCCCTGTGTTTCTCCCTTATATTCCAAGTGGAGCTGCGCCTGATAGAGCCTCAGTTACACAGGTAGGTGCCGTGAAATAAAAAGGAGCCCCATACCTTGGCCACACTGACCCGAAATGTAGTTTCAGCAACAGGTAGGCAGGAGCAGGATAGGAACCGCTGACATCCTTTCTCTCCTGTTAAGATCGTGTTCTCACTGCTAGTTGGGGGAGAGGAAGCCCTGGGTTCTTGGCTGCACTAGTTTGGAGTGGAGTTTCCATCTCACGGAGCTGGGAGAAGGGGTGGAAGGGGTGGGTCCTGATCCACACACCACAGTCCCACCAGTCTTACCAAGCTCTAGTAGACTTTCTTGATTAAATGTTGATTAATGTTTCTTGATTTGCTGTTTGCCTTCAGGGCCATTTAGGGATGTTAAATAGCTTTCCTCTAAAAAAATCAATAATTAAATACATGAATTTAAAATGTGCTGATATCTGATGATTTTCTTATGTATACAATAATAGCAATTTTATTTGGTCTAATGAAATAACTAAATCATTAATAAATACAAACACCAATCACAAAATAGTTATTTTAAAAAGTGAGTGGGCAAATAAGGAGTTGACTTTCCCTGGAGGTAGCAGGGGAAATTTACCAAAACTGACTCCTAGACTACCTTTACGCAGTCAGTAATGTTTCTGGGAGAGCAACATATGCAGGTGACAACAGCAAAAGACACACATGGGTATGAGTTTAGCGTTAGACCCTCCAAAGCTTCTCTACGTAGCAAAGGAGATAGCTTTGTTCTGTAAGAATAATATTCCTGCTGTACTTTCTAAATGATCACTATACATTGTTTTAATCTATAGATTAAAGAGAGAATGTACAAAGATAGTTTTCTCATATAAATAATGTCGGTCACCAAAAAGAAAAAAGCCTCATTGTAATTTTATTAACTGCATCTTCAAGAGCAATCCCCATCTTCTGTTTTGAACTATAGTTTATAAAATCATCCACACGTGTTCCTTGCACTAATTAACTGTACTCAAACTTGTCACACATTTTCTGCGAATTGAACACAGCTATGTGTTCTATGTTGGTTTTGAGATAATGTTCTCCTCTTTTTAGCTTAGTGGTATTTCCTTCTAGGTCATGGAAATGATTACTGGACCATTTGGTATATCACTGTTCAACGCCATTAGAGACTCCTTTTCACTCTTCAAATTACTAAATAATGAAGCACAATCAGAAGAAACTTAGAAAAAAAATGTTCGCTGAGACTGTCTTTTTCTGTCTGACTGCTTAATAGTAAGGCATTACGGGGCCATTTATACCTTAAATAAAGAAAACAATATAATACATATAATTTGTGCATCTGTTTTAGGGAGTGTCTGTCATTTCTGGGAAATCTTGGTATAGCACTATGTGGTACAGCACACTGAACACGCTGACTTGAAGGCGTTTGAGCAGACGGTCTGTTCATGCATTTGAGTGTTCTGGAAATGACAAGATGCTGATGACAGCAGTTGGACAGCAATGGTTAGGGCCTCTGCCCTTAACGTACAACGGTGAGGTAGCCAAATGTTTTGGGGTCTGCAAACTTGCCAATATTTGCAAAGAAATTCCAACTGAAATAATCATTTTGTCCCCCCAAAATCATACATATTTACCAAAATTATGTTTATCTGCTTTTGGCTGGAAAACCAGTATGAGATCATTAGTATTTGTATTTTCAATAGCTATGTCTTTCATTAACAAAATGGGAAAATAGATTAATAATTAATATATGTAATATGACTATAGTTTATAAGAGAGATGCAGACAACAAAAAATACAACATTTGGGGTGAAATTAGAGAACCATAATGCTAACACGGGACCAATCTCTTCTCACTGACAAGTTTTACTTTGAACTGAAGTATACCCTTAATTATTGCTTAAATGTCCTTAAGTGTTGCTCCAGATAACTGATAAGTATCTCCATATACAAAATGGAACATGTTCTCCTATGACTTCTCATTTTATTCTTTCTTGTGTAATCACTATAGGTGTTCTCCACAACATTTTAATATATGTATCATATCTCCTCCAACTGGCAATGAATAGGACTTTGTTACTGCAGTATAAATGCTCTGGTGGTGAATGACTTTTTAGGCACATGTGGGCATCAAAGTGCATTGTTTTATGTGCCATATTGTCATGTAGCCTATCTTTGAACACAGAGCTTTTCAAACACGTCTTTCAAATGTGGTGAAATTCCGCCCAACCAATTTTGCATAATCAGGATATGTGAGCGAAAACTAAACTTATTTATGGGACTTGGGTAATTTGTGTCTTCTGCAAGAAGAGTATTTGTTTTAAATAAAAGAAAATGTTGCATTTACAAGATGATGGTAAAACTCCATTAGTTCATCCCAGGCCCCACTCACTGGGCCTGTTAGGATGTGGAAGTTGTGGTCCAAGCCAACTGGGGAAATGGGCAGAAGGGAGGGGCAAAGAGCCTGAGGGGACCAGTGGAGCTGGGACTGTCCTACGGCTGGCAGAGGATTTATGAACTGGAAAAACAAGTGTTACTTGGGTGGCCATTTTTGAAATGCTGCAAACTCTTATAATTTTCACCTTTTCCAGACAATTCCCTCAGCATTATGGCAAAGCATAATGGATTCAACCGTCAGAAGCAAGAAGTCTACCTTTTACCAATCGTAATCAGCGACAGCGGGAACCCGCCTCTGAGCAGCACCAGCACCCTGACCATCCGGGTCTGTGGCTGCAGCACAGATGGCGTCGTCCAATCTTGCAACGTCGAAGCGTACGTCCTTCCGATTGGACTCAGTATGGGCGCCTTAATTGCCATATTAGCATGCATCATTTTGCTGCTAGGTACGTATCTCCTTCATAGCCTAATGGTCACCATTTTTCTGGTTCGTAAATGTTTGGAATTAAGGACAGCAAACCCTGACCAAGCCAGGCACCAGCATTCTTTTGGGAAGAGGAACTTTCTTGTTCTTCCCTAAGCTTTGAGGTCATGAAGAGGCAGGGAGAGTAAGAGCATTGTGGTTGTCAATCTCCTAGTTGGAGAGGGCTGTCTGGTACCTTTTTCAACCCCATCACTGCTGAAAAAATAGATGAAGCACCATGGTGGGAGAAGTGGGGATGGGCCTTAATGTGGTTAAAAGAGCATCTATAATACAGAAGACCTCCAGATCTTTGGGTGTACCCCAGTTTCCTGCAATAAGGGTTCCCGTATGTCCTAAATACTCTTTTATCTAAACAGTTTGGACATTGGGTTGCTGAGTCCATCCAGTCACACAAAGTTTAGTGAGATAAAAAGAAAACAAGCATATATGTGTGTGTGTGTGTGTGTATTCAAAATTACATTGTTTTCCTCAGATATTTTTGTTGACATTAAAATCAAATAGAATTCACTCAAAATTCAGTGCTCATCCTTCACAAAGGTGTTTTGCTTAAATTCCCAAGTCAATGTTATTAAAGCTATATGCTCATAAGTTTTAAAATACTGACCCAATCTCTGAACCTACATGGTGTGTTGCTCATAAAATTATATGTGACTTTAGCTGTTATTTCCTGTGTTGTTTCTTTTTTTCTCTTTTGCAGTCATCGTGGTGCTGTTCGTAACTCTGCGGCGACATAAAAATGAGCCATTAATTATCAAAGATGATGAAGACGTCCGGGAAAACATCATTCGCTACGATGACGAGGGAGGAGGCGAGGAAGACACGGAGGCTTTCGATATCGCGACTTTACAAAACCCAGATGGAATTAATGGGTTCTTACCCCGTAAGGATATTAAACCAGATTTACAGTTCATGCCAAGGCAAGGGCTTGCTCCAGTTCCGAATGGTGTTGACGTGGATGAATTTATAAACGTGCGGCTCCACGAAGCCGATAACGACCCGACGGCCCCGCCCTATGACTCCATTCAGATTTACGGCTACGAAGGCCGAGGGTCCGTGGCCGGCTCCCTGAGCTCCTTGGAGTCCACCACCTCGGACTCGGACCAGAATTTTGACTACCTCAGTGACTGGGGTCCCCGCTTTAAGCGACTGGGTGAACTGTACTCTGTTGGTGAAAGTGACAAAGAAACTTGACAGTGGATTCTAAATAAATCGATGGAACTGAGCATTCTGTAATATTCTAGGGTCACTCCCCTTAGATACAACCAATGTGGCTATTTGTTTTAGAGGCAAGTTTAGCACCAACCATCTATAAACTCAACTACATTTTAATGTTGAACCAAAAAATTGACAATAAAAAGTCTATGTTAGGAGGTTATAAATCTTGTGGAGTGTGAATTAAACTATGTGGAGTGTCTAGAAGTCTTTGGATATTTGATATTTACCTGACCACCGCAGACAAAGATTGGGATCCTAACTCACGCTTAGGAAAAAAAAGTGGTTTAAAGAGAGGAAAAAATAATCAAAATTAAAAGGTGCTTTCTTAGGAAAATGGACTTGCAAGGAATTTGCTGCTGATACGTGTCTTCTGCAAGGATTTTTATAGATGCGAATGGTTTTTTTCCCCGTCACTAATAAGGATCCCGCCACACATGATAAAGCAATACTTGGTCGGCTGTACATTCTGACTTTTGGGAGTTTGGGAAGGCCTCCTAGATTACACGGTACGGTGACCACACATTGTACATAATTGTTGGCCCCACGTGTCAGAGACTGAATAGCATCTTTAAACATTGTGTCGAGCCTTAAACTATTCACATGTTCGTAATCCATTCCACGGTGGGGACTGCCAACTCTGTGGTGGGAGGAGAGAAATCCCATTGAACAGGCAGGATCACTCCTTCCCTCCACCTCACCTTCCACCAGAACACAAAGATAAACTATGTCACGCAGTGGACTGCATACGAGACAGATGGTTTTATTTGTTTAATCCTCAAAAATAAATATTTTATTGATGTCCATTAATGCTTTTATTTATTAAGGTTGGTAATCTATAGAGTAAGGGACTATATGGGAAAAAAAGCTAAATTATATCCATTAATAATCCTTTAGATGGTTTTATATAAATATAAATATATATATACAATGAATGTTTAATACATGTACATTTTGATGAGATGAGTATGGCAGGCAATATTATCGAAAGGGGAACTAATAGTGTCTTTAGCGTAGAAAAGTGTTAAATGTGACTGGTGATGGCAGGAACAGCATTTTCCCAGAGAAACTTTTGGACTGTTTTCTATTTTGTTCATAATCCTAGTATTTGGTGTTTTTACTACAAGCACAAACATCCGGAAGTATATCGATTCCTGTGAATATTTAAACTCTAGACTTTTAGATACCTACACGATGCCCTGCCCAATAAACACGCTTCAAGTTGCCCCCAACGTTTGAGAGCAGGAACTGATTTGTACATAATTTTACTGCTTCTGTTTTTAGCACTTCTCTCCTGATCTTCATGGTGATACACAGAACATCTTAGCCTCCAAAAGAGAACAGCCCTAGAAGACGTGAGCATATGCGGTTTGTAATGCACACCTGACCCTTAGGAGTAGGGAATGTATGATGGAGCTGAACTACTACATGCAGATCATTTTAATTTTCTACTTTGCTTTAATGCAATATTGTTTATTTACTCCATGTATTGTATTCAGAGAAACTCCTGTATTGTTTCCTACTTTGTGAAATATATTTTTATAAATACCTTTGTTGTCTTTACTTTTCTTTTCCCCAGTTAAGGGAAGATTCTACTCCTAGAGTCTTCCACTCTAAGTAGAATTGTAAAACATTCAACTAAATTACTCCAGGCATCGCCTTTACTTGTGAGAGTCTTTATCTAAAGAACCAGGGAAGTGCAATGGCTTGGCAATGATCACACAGCAGGATACCAACAAGGACATTAAAGGGACATGGTGTACGCCAAGGCTGGTCCAGCTGTGCCAACGTGACAGCCGTGTTCTCCTGGACTCAGACGGTTGAGTCAGAGTTAGGAGCAAAAAGTAAAAAAGGGAGGAAGCAGGATAGAGCAGGAAAAGTTGTCAGATGGGGAAACATAATGTTAAAGATGTAGAAGATGTAAAAACGAAGCGATTAGAAAGCAGAATTTGGCAAGAGAGCCTTAGGCGGCATCACAAACCTGATGAGTCTCTGCCAGCCAGCAAGGGGGTTCTGAGCGAAAGACAGCTGTTAGAGAAGTCTTCGTGGGTCAAAAACAGGTGGTAGTTCCCCTCCCTACCTGCCTGAGAAGAACATGGCTATGGTGATTGGAGGTCAAAATGATCGCCCCAAATGACTAAGCAGAGACCTACAGACACACTAATGACTGTATGTCCCAACCATCAGTCATTTTCCATTTTCGAAACTTATCCCTGCCCAAGGGTTTTCTGCCAGTGCAGAAGAACCATGGGTTTGCAGCCAAGCGAAACAAAATCATCTCTCTCTGCTTACGTCACAGTCCAGGGCTCCTGTCTGAGGAGGGGACGCATCCTGGGTGATTGGACATCGCATGGACTCAACTCAGCTTCAGTCCTGTCTACTAATAGATCAAATCAAATTACCAAAGTGTCTTTTAAACATCCATATGTATACTCTAGAGTATTAAGAGCCCATTCTTTATAATAATCTTTGATGAGTAGAGTTACTTAAGATGAAAAATAATTCATAAAGGATAGTTAAAATATGCTAGAAATTAAATTCAAGTGTTCGTCTTCCCCTACACACTTGTGATTTCTAGGAATGAACTTTACAATGAAAATATTTTAGAAAGGAATGCGCGGGTGTTTGTGTGTGTACAAAATAAAAGAAAACTTCCATTCACTGGCCTCACCAGTGAAACGAGAATGCTTGGAAAGAGACCAATGTGTCTTTGGAAGAGTTTGTTTAATCAGATGCTTAAAGTAAGACAAGTCTCTGTGTGAGACTTAGAAGTCTCCTAGGAGCAGCCAGATTTCACACTGAGTCTCAATAGCATCCTGGGCAACGCTGTATTTTGGAGAAGGAAACAGGGGTGCTGAGAGCTAAGTAGCCAATTATTCTTTATAGCCACATAAGGACTGGAGGCAAGTAGGCCCTTCCAACAAGTTGTATTATGCGATCACTGGCTTTGCAGGGAATCTCACGAATGTATAACCTTCTGATTGCCTTTTTGATTGAAAGTTCCATCTGAGATCAAGGCAGTGCAACCAGTAATACGATTTCAAAAAATCCCATCACTGGCACTGTAGGAAAGGCTGAGCATGACTGAAATCCCATTTTTGTCAGACAAAAAGATAAGGTGACAGGGAGCATCACTATAAAAGCTATATAAATGCACAATTTAAACAGGAATATCAACACGGAAAAAAAAAATATATATATATATGCACACACACTCATCTCTCTTTATATATACACATATATCCAATTAAGTTACCAGGGATTAATTTATATGTGTAGTTTCTTGTCTCACAATCTCAAACACCGCCCAAGCCCTGGAACGGTGGCTTTTTGTTTTCCGACTCTAACCTTGAATTCGAAAGAACTTGGATTGAGGGCGAAGGGTTTTCTTTGAGAACAAAATAATGGCTTATGATACCCAGGATTAGAATTAAATATATTACATTGTGAAACTGGACTTAGCTGTTTTTATTTTCTTGTG
>CM052550.1:9236082-9249019 GCA_028533065.1 Trachops cirrhosus | reverse complement strand
TGTGTTGCAACCGATCAAGGCCAGGCAGATCCACTCTTGCCTCCAGTAGACGGAAGAAAATGCTCAGAGCCATGGTGATGCTTGACATGCCTTTATTCACAGTAGACAAGCCACACATACCACAAGCTGTGTGCCTACCTAGTGGGAAGCCCCTACCTGTTTAAGTACTAGAGGGAAACAAAGATGGAAAACTGCTAAAACCTCACATAACATAACATAGTTCTGTGCATGCGAGCCCACTTTATGTTATGGGAACAGTTCACTGGACCCAGTCTCAAGGCTGTGAGAACACTGGTTACCAGGCCCCTCCAAGGCTTTGGGAACACTGCTCCTTTTAAGTTTTCTTTAAGTCAACCTCTGAAGTTGGAGAGCAATCCCATATGTGTCAAGTCCAACTGTTGTACAAGTGAATGGATGATCTAGGCTCAAGGATGAAGCTGCAAATAACCATGTTGCAAGTAAACTTAACAAAGAGACCTTCATAAATTGCTTTCCTGAAAAACATGTACTAGATCTGATCTATGACATGAATACACTTGTCTGGCCTTTTCAGGACCTAGAGTCTAACTGGATAAATTATAGAAGCAAATTAACGATAAAACATCAGATGTGTCTATGTTGTGGAAGAGATGCACAGTTTTATGAAAATACAGAGAAACAAGACCTAGGCCTGCCAAGGCGCAGTACCTTGCTATGTTACAGTGAATCTTGGAGGGAGCATCTCAGTAGACTTTGAGAATCAGTAGGTAAGGTCAGCTTAGGACCCAGATACTTAAAAATGAATTGCGCTACTGGGTAAGCGATCTCCCAAAAGACTTCACGGCTAGTACTTCTTACCATACGAGACTCTCCATGGGACAGAACTTCCAATACCCTTATTTATTTCACAAATATGTGCTGAGGATTTTTCACTCAACTGGGTGCTGGGAATACAACAATCAGTAAGACAGGGAAGTGTGTTTCTTTAAAGGCCTGGTGGTGGGGGAGAAATGTAGGTGAGTAGGATTAAGAAAAAATGAGAGAAGGTGGTATGATAGAATATAATATGGATAGATGGCAAACTCAGTATTTCACAGGGTGATATTTGACTTGCCATGATAAGCACAAACCATAGCAAAGTTCTTGGAAAAGTCTGTGTTGGTTTTTCTATTATGGTACTAAACAGATGGACATACACAAAAAATAAAAATGAGGTCTGGATCTTAGGGCATGAAGATTAAAAGGAGCACAGTATGGTTTGGAGAGTGGGTCAGAGACTACATTATATAAGCCCTTGTCGGCCAGGATAAGAAGCTCAGACTTACTTTATATTAAATAGGAAGCACTTGAGGGGACCTAAAGGTAAAGGAACGACCTGGCTTATATTTTTCAAAAGATAACTCTGGAAATGGGATTCCAGCAAACAAGAATAAAATCAGGAGACTGTTGCAGTAACCCTAGCAAGAGATTATCTTGACTGTGACTACTGAGGTGGTAATAGAAATAGAAAGAATATGTAGGATTCGGATTTATTTTCCACATAAAACTGGCAGTATTGGCAATTGCGTTAAAGCTAAATGAAGGAAGTATTTTATATTAGGGTTTTTGACTTGAACAACTATGTGATTGATGGAGCCATTTACAGAAATTAGGGTGACAGAGAGGATCTGGTTCTCAAAAACAATCATCTCGACCCCTCTAATGATCCACAACAGAAGGGGTCACGGAAATTACAGTCCTGTAGAAGTTTCCATGTGGGGCATGTAAAGAACCTTCTAGGAAACATGACTACACTTTGATATTTTGTTATATCAATAGCTGAATCAATAAAGGTCACAAGTGACATGCTTAGTCTCAGGAAGAAAAAGTTCAACAGACAGATTTGTTTGAAGAAAAAATTTTTTTTTTTTTGCTTTCTAGAAATGGGGGGGAAAAAGGCTCCATAATAGTGAGTTCATTCTTGCCTGGAGTATGATGAATTCACTTATTGGAAATGTTTCTTAATGGAAGTGAGAACTGATATCTTGAAATATTTATCTATGATGATTGTAAATAGGGGGGAGGAGGAGGCACACGTAGCTGTGTATATAAACATAGTATGTTGTCCAGGAAGCATTCCTGAGGAATGTCCTTTCTCTTTGTACTGAATGCTAATTCTCAAGGAAAGAAGCATTTTGTATTTGTGGTTTAGCTATAATAACAATGTCAGGAAAAAACACACACAAACAAATTTTGTTTGTTTGTTTGTTTATTGCCACGCTAAGGTCTTTTGGATGATAGCCCAGTGACAAATTTCTTCTCTGTTCTCTATCTTTCATTGCTGTAGGGATAAAGGCTAACAGCCAGTCTTCCGTACCTGCTTTGTGCTGAACCTGGACATCACTGCCGAGTGCCACAGAGGAACAGAACTTTTCTCCAGCTAGTCTAAAATCAGTTTGGTTGTCATCAGGCCTATGCCCAAACTGTTCATGGCCTATTACTTGTAGTTTGGTGGATTCTAGTCTCTTTGTAAGAAAAGTTAGCAAGCAATTTAAATTGCAGGGTTCAACCAGGAGGGTATTATGCTAAATGAAATAAACAGAGAATAGCAAAAACATATGATGTCACTTATATGTGGAATCTAAAGAACAATATAAATGAGAAAAAAAACCCAGAAGCAGTCCTGGTGTAGCTCAGTGGACTGAGTGCTGGCCTGCAAACCAAAGGGTTGCCAGTTCGATTCCCAGTCGGAGCACATGCCTGGGTGGTAGGCTAGGCTCCCAGGTGGGGGCACGTGAGAAGCAACCATGCATTGATGTTTCTCTCCCTCTCTCCCTCCCTTCCCTTCTCTTTAGATATAAATAAATAAAACCTTAAAAAACAAACAAAGACAAAAAAAATACAGAAGCAGACTCATAGACACAGAGAACAGGCTGAAAGTTGCCAGAGGTGAGGGGGGGGTGGGGGAGTTGGATGAAAAAGGTGAAGGGATTGAGAAGCACAGATTGGCATTTACAAAATAGTAATGGGGATATAAAGTACAGCATAGGAACTACACTCAATAACCCTATAATAACTATGTGTGGTGCCAGGTGGGTACAGAAATACTGGGTAGAACATTTTGAAAAGCATATAATCATCTAACCACTATACACCTGAAACTAATACAAAATAATATTGAATATAAGCTGAAATGGAAACAAAATTAAAAAAAATAAATAAATAAAATGCAGGGTCTAAAGTTTAGAAGTAGAATTGATCTGAGGAGGCCTACAAGTGGTAGAAGCCACGTGAGTTCAGAGAGTCTCTTTAACTCCACTCCCTGTCTGTTCAGTGAGATCAAGTTGACCATTTTCTGTCAGCCACGCGGCTTTATCTAACAGTTTAGCTGAACTTGCCTCAATGATACCACTGGCGTTAACATAAAAAGCAGCGAGATGTGTTAGCTAAGGCACATACTCCTCCCTGGTCCGCTAGAAGGTAGTCGAGGGCCATCCTGTTATCTAGAACCATTTTTGCTAATCGATGAGTAGAATTTTGTAATATTTTGAAATCCAGGCCTTCCTCATCAGCTAGCATAGCCACGGTGGCAGTGACTTCTTTAATTGTTACTGTATCGTAAATGATGCCTCCCACAAATGCTGCTAATGATCCTATTAAGGTGACAACCCCTTCAGTGAGGAGCCCTGTTGCTCTTTTCCCCCTGGTTTGCTGAGAAGCTGAGGTAGTACGGTTATAAATCGGTACATATTTAGGGTCTGAGTGGACTCTTGCTATTGTCCCCACACCCCTCCCCCAGCCTGTTTATGATTTAGGCACTGGGATGCCCAGCCCTCTTTGTTGAAACCGTTCCCACTCCCTAGGGATGTACAACCTTCTTGTAAGATCACTGTCTGGGGTTGACTATGGGACTGGCTAGGGTGGAGAATTGAACCTGGGGTGGACAGCCAGTAATCTAAGGGCTGAGAGCCGTGGCACCCCAGGGACCAACTCCACACACAGTGTTCCCTGCAGCATCAGGCTGCCAGTCAAACCTGTCGTTCCTATCGCTCAAAATCACAACTCATTTCACTGTTTATGCCGCAATAATCACCGAGTCTTGTTCTACTGGCTTCTAGTGTTTGGCTGTCTGTGCATTCCATGTAATCTCTTTCGACTCAGGGGGGTCCCACCCTTTTGGTGTCTCTGGGCCACACTGGAAGAAGAAGAGTTGTCTTGGGCCACACATTACATACACAAACACTAATGAAAACTGATAGCAAAAAAAATTTTTAAGTAAATTTACGATTTCATGTTGGGCTACTTTCATAGCCATCCTGGGCCGCATGCGGCCCGTGGGCCACCTGTTGGACATCCCTGTTACATAACAGGCATGGCATGTGAAATCGCTGACAAGCTCATTAAAGTCAGGGTCTGTACTGATATACCAGGACAAATCTATTGCTTGGAAGCACCACTGGGCAGGTTCCACTTGCTTAGCTGGGAGAAGGTTGTCTGTTTTGGGATCTCCCAAGGAGGGAGTGCAGTTGGCTATTTCCTCACCTGCTACAGGGGAGGTATGTAAGAGTTTCCCTGTTTAGTTTGGGTTGTTGGGGCAGATCCACCAGTCAATAAAGTTAGTTCCATCCCTTCTGAATATTTTGAGTGATATTATAAAGGAAATTGGTTTGCCAGGTGAGTACAGGGTGAGGAATTGGTACGAGGGAGAAGATTGCTAGGAGGGTAGTCATGGCTTAATATAGGCCTTACAACAAATTGGTTGGAGGGATGAATGAAGTTAAATCAAGTAGCTACAGGTGTTCCCAGAGGACCACAGATGAGGAAGAGAATACAGATCACAAGCCCCTATTAGAAGGCAGAAGCCCAAGACCAGAGCAGACTTAAGATTCATTACTCATATGGTGTCCTATCAAATAGTACCTTCAGGTCCGACACTGGCTCATGGACTACTGTGGGGACTTAGGGTCTTGTGCAGCTTCCACCAATTCTAGTCCAGGAGCTCGTTTTATCCAAGTGTGATGCATGCACGGAATTATCCCCTGTGACTTTAGAGCAGAATGAGCAGGTAAAACTGCTAGACAGGGTCCCTTCCACTTTAGTATAAGCTGGTCTTGAGGGCTGCCAGTTCTCCATGTCTTGAGAATTACCTGTTCTTGGATATAAGGAATAGGCCTTCCATACATTAACTCAAAAGCACTTAATTTTAACTTTTTGTTTAGAGCAAGGCATATATGCCGTAGAGCTACTAAAAGGAGCCTTATCCAATTCTCTTGTATTTCCTGGCTTCATTTGGATAAACTTCTCTTGGGAGTCTGATTAGCCCTTTTCACCTTTCCTGATGACTGAGGTCTCATCAAGCCGAGTGTAGTACCCACCTGACTCTTAAGGCTTTGGTAACATCTCTTGTAATCAGAGAGATAAATGCTGGCCCATTGTCATCCTGTAAAGATTTGGGGGGACTGAACCTAGGAATAACTTCCTTCAGTAGGGCCTTTATCACTTTTAACATCTCAGTCCTGGTAGGGAAGGCGTCCACCCACCCAGAGAATATACTAAGAGGTATCTGAAATTAACTGGCACTTTGGGCATGATAGGACATCCACTTATCTGGCCTCACCCCAGAGATCCGGGGAGGCCGAGCGTTCAGGTCCTTTGCATTACAGGTTGGGCAAGCATTTATTACCTACTCAGGTGGAGCCCTCATACCGTGGAATCGCCGTGGTGTTTATCAGGCAGTGGTAAAAGGCTTTCCTCCCACAGTGGCTTCCTGGATGGGCCCACCCAGACAGCACGCACAGCTGCAGTTTTAGGGAATAAGGATTGCCCGTGTTGGTTGGTTAGCCACCCACTATTGACGAGGTCCTGTCTGAGGCTCTGACGTTCTGTTTTATGGGGTTCCCTCTCTGGATATAGTAGGGAGTAAGTTGATGCGTTAGGCTTTCCAGGTGCAAGGAGTCATTGCTGGAGAACTTCGTTTGAAGCAGCCCTTCTGGCTACCACCACATCTGCCTTATTATTTCCTTATTTCCTCATTTCAGCATCTCCCTTTTGGTGTCCCTGGCAGGAGATGACAGCAACCTTTTGGTAGGTAGTGTAGAATGGAGAAAGCATACCAGGAGTCCTTACAGATGTTCAGGGTCTTTGGACAATTCTAGGGCCCTAGTGAGGGCTATTAACTCAGCCTTTTGAGTGGAGATCCATGAAGGTAGGGTTTCACTTCTGTAGTTTTATTTAGGGTGACAGTTGCATAGCCTGCCAATCTTCTACCTTCCTTAATGAAGTTGTTTCTACCAGTAATCCTGCTTTCTCCCCATTTGGGAGGGGCTCACTTTCTAGGTCTGCTGGCTGCAGTACATTGCATCTATTATTTCTATGCAGCAATGTCCCGATTTCCCGGCTCAGTGGAGAGTCAAGTGTCTGTGTTTAAAGTGTGGCGTGTTTTTATGTTGCCAACTGGGTTGTCTAGAAGCAAGGCCTGAACCTGGATTGATCTCCCAGGTGACAATCATTCTCTCCACTAGGAGTTTATCAGGGCTTGAACCTGGTGCGGGGTCCAGATGGTTCCCGGTTGTCCAAAAGTCAATTTTGTTTGCCTCTTTTTATTTTTAAATTTTTTTATTTTAGTTTATTCAGTACAGTTTCTATCCTTTATTCCCATTCCAGCCCACCCACCCATCCCTCCCCTCCTCCCTCCCCTTTCCAACCCCCCTAGTTTAGTCCATGTGTCCTCTATATTTGTTCCTGTAAACCCTTCCCTCTTTTAAGGGAGTGGCTGTAGTAGCAACTGCCCCTAAGGCACAGGTGACAAACACAAGCCCAGCTCCCTGCCTAACTGGGCCCTCCACCTTGTTTTTTCTGGTCCAGGCACCTTGTTTCTACCCAGAGGCATCACTGAGTTCTCCTTAACTGTTAAGGAGTAGTTACATTTATACAGGCCTAAAGTTACATTCGGCCCTTTGAAGGCACCCTCGAGGTTGACATGGTCCCCCAGTGAAAAGGAGTTTGACACCCCTGCCCTAAGGCAAGGAGGCCAGCCTTTGGTTATCTGATCTAATTGTTCAGATAAATGAGCAATTGCCTGGGTCAGAGATCCAGCTGAGTTAAGACCCCACCCCCAGGGCTATTCTCTGTCTCATCAAAAAGCTCCGTTAAACCTGGGAGACCTAATGCTGGAGCTTGAAACAGCTGTCCCTTGAGTTCCCAGAAACCTTTCCACATTCTGAGTTCCATTCAAATTGTTCATTGCCCTCCCTTTTAGGCCTTCTGGAGAGGCTTGGCAAAGGATCCAAATATGAGGGAATCCCACCATCACCAAGACCCTCTAAGTTGTCTGCTTGAGTCTGTAGGGGTGATGGGGCTGGTGAAACTGCAAATGGTCTATTCCCTCTCCTGAAGGAAGCTTCCCTCTCAGTTATGATAAGTCCCACATAAGTAACTTTTGTCTGGGGTATCTGAGCCTCTTTCCCTGAGGCCTGTATCCCTTAGCCAGGTAGTTTAGTGTGGTTGTAGTCTTCCGGACTGGTAATTCTGTAGTAAGGCTATCAATCAATATGTCATCTATATACTGAAGGAGGGCACCCTCCTCTAAGTGTAGGTACCTTAAGCCTTTGGCCAGGGCATCCCCTAAAAGGATGGAAGAGTTCTTAAATTCTTGGGATAAGACCCTTCAGCAGAACTGCCAATTTTATTGAGTAATGGAGGTCTTGCCCCTCAAAGACTAAGCTCTCTTTGGATTCTGGGTCCAGAGGAATACCGAAGAAGGCATCTTTCAGATCTAGGAAAGTACCAAGTTCTATTGGATGGTGGGTGGATAGTGAGGTATAAGGATTGGGGTCCACCAGGTAGATGTCTTTGGTGGCCTCATTTACTGCTCTTAAGTCCTGTACTGTCCAATCCCATCCTGAGAGGGTAGGGGTGTTCCAGGCTGGCTGGCAAGGCCTTATAAACCCCTGCTTGATTAGCTCTTATATTATCGGGGCTATTTCTTCTAAGGCCTCTTGATGCAAGGGATGTTGTTTTTCGTTAAGACAGCTGTGTCCTGGCTTTAATCAGACAATTTTTGAGCTAGCCTCTTTGTCCCGTCCTATTGTCCCTGAAGCCCTTGAGCTCGTACATGAACATTTGGTCCTGGTAATTCAACCTCCTCATTTACTGGAGATTCTTTTTGTCCCTTATTATCTAGGAACACGACCAATTTGTTTCTTTTTTCAAAAGGGACATTTACTTCCATTATATTTCCATTCAAATGGATGGTTACTCCTGGTTTATGCAGTGAATCCCTTCCTAGTAGAAGTATAGGAGATTCCAGGATGTAGAGAAATGAGTGACTAATTCCCATCTATCCAATTTACAATTAAGGGGTTCAATGAACTGTTTGCTTTCTGAGTTCCCTGACACTCCCATAATGTTACATTTTTTACTGATGTGTTGGCTTGGTCTGGTGTTCAACACCAAGTATGTGGCTTCTGTGTCAAGTAAAAAGTCAACGGCTTTACTCCCTGTGTCCAGTGTCAGCTGGGACTCCTCAAGAGTGATTTGGATTTTCTCAGGAGCCAACTGAAGAGGCCCTGGGCCCTAGCAGCCTTTGTGTGTCTGGGCTACCAACAGCTGTTTATCTGAGGGAGTCTGTGGAGACAACCCCCCCGCACCACAGCGCCACCATGGGGGCAGAAGGAACATTCTCCTTTCCAATGGCCTTCCTTCCTGAATAGGGCACAGCTGATTAGCTCCAATTTCTTGGGCCAAGTCATTATTTTCTAACTCTGGGTTGGGGTAGACCTGGAGGGGACAGATAAGAGAGGGACAACAGGCCCTGAGGTAAAAAGTTTGAGTAAAGGCGGATATAACACAGGACCAGCGCTGGGGTTTCTGACTGGAGTGAGGGAGGGAGGTGGTAAAGGAGGGGGCAGTGGGAATGCCCGGATCAGCAGGAGGTGCTTGCAGCTGAGAAGAGGGAGGAAGACAGAGGAGAGGATCCTCACCAGGGGAGTCTAATACTGTCGAGACAGACTGCTTTTCTTTAAGGATGATGAGGGTGGGCTCTAATTTGCATTGCTCTAGAGGCCCATATCTTGATACAGAGCCATAAAAATCTGAACCTAGGGAATTTCGTCTCATTTTGTCACATGCAGGTTAGCCAGGCCAACGTGGCCACTGCCCTCAGGGAGCTTCCATTCGGTTGCAGGAGACAGATGAAGGGGGAGCAGAACTGGCCACCCAAAACATGACTCTTTGGAATAAGGGTTATTTTAGGCTGATAATTTTTAAGAAATAGCAGATACAAAAAAGCACTGAAAACTCAAGACAAGTTACCATTTTGAAGAGACATGTACATTTATAAGGAAATCTCCAACGGTGTCTTCTTCTCAGTACCAAAAAGAGAAGTTGACTAAATCTCTAGAAACTCTAATCAGTGGAGAAGGCATGGATTAAGTGTATATAATAACTACATCCTTTCAACACTCTGCTTAATATTTTAACAAATCACCTGGACATTGTGTAAAACTTGTTCTCAGGTATATGAGAAGTATAGCTGGTCTCTCTGATAACTGGTGAAACACTGTAACCTGATGTTTCAGCTGCTTACAAAGTTCTTGGTTCCTGAAATGTTTTACATTTCATTAGTATAATGATAGAGTTTACAGTTATCTACAGTATGTAATTACATCCATTAACAATAACAGTGCATTTTTACATTAACTATAATGAGAATTAATGGGGGGTTATGTGGCTTTTAGACTACAAGGAAAAATTTTGGTACCAATTTCTCTTGTATAGATGAGGATAAATGTATGTAAAAATTGACTTAGGTGATTCTTTTAGGAAATTATGAGAACTTAAGTTCCAGTAACCATAACTTATGAAAATTAGAAAAAATATATGTTCTTTGATACCCACAAGAAAATACGGACCAAAAGTGTGAGGCTGAGAGAGGCAGGAGGTGGCTGTGGAAACTGTATTTCATGGCCCATAAAGTCAGAAAGATGTCATAATTTTGAATGGGAGACCAACCACAGTAAGCAAATTCCCTGGCATACATATTATCTATAATAAGGCAAAATGAATTTACACACATCTCAGTGAAATATAGGGGAGTGAGATACTAAAATTCTTTTAGGCACCTAGGGCTGGTGAAAGGGAAATTAATGTTGAATATAAATCATTACCATCCTGACTAGTGTGGTTCAGTGGATTGGGCATCGTTTCACAAAGCAAAAGGTCAACCGGTCCGCTTCCCCATCTGGGCACATGCCTGGGCTGTGGGTTCAGTCCCCAGTTGGAGCATGTAAGAGAGAGCTCTTTGATGTTTCTCTCTCACATCGAAGTTTCTTTCCCTCTTTTTCTCCCTCCCTTCCCCTCTCTCTAAAAATAAATAAATAAATCTTTATTTAAAAAATAAATTATTATTAATTTATGACTTGCAAAATACCTTCACAGGTTTACAGGAAGTCTTACTCCTTACATATCTCTCAATCTCTGACTCTCTTCCTCTCTCTTTCCCTCCTTCACTCTTAGCTATGTTACGCAAAGTGACTACTCCTGCTTGAAAGTTTTGCAGTTATTTTTTTCCACTATGGAAAAAGAGAACTTCTTATACATTTTGAAGTACTTAGAATCTTAATTATCTCAGTTTCATTTATTAAATCAGCCAGTCTTCATGTCAACCACTGCCATTGTTATAGCAAGGGCTATTATCCTCTCCTTCCCTTGTTTTTGCATCTGGCAAATATTTGCCTTGGACTCTATTAAGATTCATTCTCCTTTCCTTATACAATTAATCGCTAAGGTGTCTCCATCCTTTCAGATCATAAAAACAGGAATAATACTTGAACAACCAGTATGTTCGGTAACAATCCTCTGTGTAAATTTGTCTTTCTCTTATCTACCACCTCAATTAAGAACACAGCAAAATGGAGACATTGAGAACAATCAACATTCTACCACAGAGGAGATAACCAGCATACTCAAAATATCCAAATCAATAGTTACTGGTAAAAATGAAAAAAGAAAAAAGAATACATCAGCATTATGGAGGAAAGAAAATACCTTGACATTTCCCAAATCTTGACAAAGCACAGAGCATTCAATAATGAGACTTCCATTGGCTCCTGCGTTTCCCACCGTAGGGTCTGTAAGGGTTCCATGCAGATGCTGCCAAGCAGGCCTAACAACAGTATTACACACAAGAGCTTCTTGGTGGAGCCAGAAAAAAAACCCTCGGCCCTCTTTGGAGGTCTGGAATGACTCTGCTTGAAGTCTTTGCCGTCATTAGTGGAAAATTCTACACTTCACATTTGGAGACATGTGCTCAAGAAATGCAGGTTAATGTTTTCTAAATTAAGTTCATGGTTAGATCTCAGTCCTAATGTCCTCTCATATTTAGAGTCTTCAAGAACCCTAGTTTCTTCCAAAGGGCGCCTTATTGAATCTCTCTTCCAGTTGGGCCATTGGACACACATGCCACAGCATAGCGAGACACCTTACACCGCTTCCTTCACCCTCACTGCCTTCCCATAAGTGGTACCAAAATTGGCGTTTCCACCATGAATTAATCAGTAAGCAGTGACCTGAGAGATTTCACTTGGGCCTTGTGTGGCACCATATCCGTTAGACATGTGCTTGATGAAAAAATCTGGGCCTATTCCAGGGAGAACTGTTTTGAATTCATTAGGCAAGCCAGTCTTGCTGAATCTCCTCCCCAGCTGTAGAAAAACAATATGCTTATGTCAATAATTAGGAAGAGTGACCATCCAACTCTTCATTAGAGGAGAGACCAATTCAAAGGTCAGTGGTCAATCAATATTCACATGGAATTCCAACCAAACAATCTCAGCATATAGTTGGAGAGTATTTTCCTTGCACGCTCTCTTCCCTTCCTGTAGGAAAACATAAAATACAGGCTTTATAATTATTGAAATAAAATATTTTGCCTTCTAACAGTATAAAATTGTCATTGTTGATTTCAAACATAATTAACAGAGCAAAAAGATTGTGATTTCAACATTAGTCCCCTTTATCCATTTATCCATTCATTCACTCATTCAACAAGCATTTATTGCCAATTTGTTTTCTGTGGTGGACACTGTTCTAGATAATTGGGCAGTATCACTAAACAAAAGAGATATAGTTTCTTCTTTCCCCAGTGTTTATAGCATTATGAAGAAAATACACAATAAATAGAAAAATATTCTGTGGTTGAATTGTTTATTTACTAAAAGTTAAACTTACCTTTATGTCAATATTTTAACACCTCTCTGGATCTATTATTTATCAACAAAACTCTACTTTCTTAAAGCACTTTTAAAAGACAAGTTGGTGTGTGTGTGTGTGTGTGTGAGAGAGAGAGAGAGAGAGAGAAGGGGTGACAAAAGCATAGCAATTCACTTCAATTCAGGTATCAGCTAATACACAAACAAGGAAACTGAGAAATAGGGTTCCAGCCATTCTGTCGGACTTCAAGTCATTCTGTTCCACTACAGGACACTACCTCTCAGAAACACTGCCACAGCAATGCAGGACTTTTAAAAATAACTTTTTCCTATATATTATATGTTTCTGGATAAAATTAATTACCAATTCTACTTTTTCTTTGTTCTCTTTCTCTCTCTTTTTTTCTTTCTGCTTTCCTTCCTCCCTCAGTCTCTCTCTAACTCTTTCTTCCCTTCCTTAAACTTTCCTTTCCTCCAGCTTCCCTTCCCTTCTTTTTTCCTTTTTTAAAAATAATAAAATAATAAAAAAGAAAGCTTCAGGGTCACTAAGATTAATTTGGTTAAAAAATTATATACAGCCCTGGCTGGTGTAGCTTAGTGGATTAAGCACGGGCCTGTGAACCAAGAGATCACGGTTCGATTCCCAGTCAGGGCACATGCCTGGGTTGCAGGCCAGTTCCCAGCAGGGAATGCACAGGAAGCAACCATACATTGATATTTCTCTCCCTCTCTCCTTCCCTTCCCCTCTGAAGATAAATAAATAAAATCTT
>CM052550.1:9223751-9235982 GCA_028533065.1 Trachops cirrhosus | reverse complement strand
TATATAGAGAACTTCCAGCCAAGATGGAGGTGTAGGTGGATACACTGTGCCTCCTCACACAACCCAAAGAAGGACAACAACAAATTTAAAAACAAAAACCAACCAGAACTGACAGAAAATCGAACTGTATGGAAGTCTCACAACCAAGGAGTTAGAGAAGAAACATTCATCCAGACCAGTAGGAAGGGTGGACACAGGCAGGAGGGGTGGAGAGGACTCGCGGCAAGGCGGCTGCAGGACTGAGGTGGGCAAGGCGGTGGCTGGCGCAGCGGGTGAGGTGGTGGCAGACTGGGTGGTCCCACATTCTCAGGCAGATAAACCGGGAAGAACCCAGGATTCTGGGGCAGGAAAACAAAGCCTCCAAACCTCTGACTGAAAAAACCTGTGGGGGTTGAGGCGGCCGTGGGAGGAACTCCCAGCCTCACAGGAGAGTTCATTGGAGAGACCCACAGGGTCCTGGAGTACACACAAACCCAGCCACCAGGGAATCAGCACTGAAGGGCTAATTTGATTGTGGGTGGCAGGCGAAGTGCCTGAAAGCTGGCAGAGAGCTGAATAAGCCTCACTGTTCCCTCTCAGACCGCTCCCCCACATACAGCATCACAACCCAGCAATGTGGGTTGCTCCGCCCTGGTGAATACCTAAGGCTCCGCCCCTCATATGTAACAGGTGTGCCAAGGCAAAAAAAAAATGACCCAAATGAAAGAACAGATCAAAGTCCCAGAAAAAACACAACTAAATGATGAAGAGATAGCCAACCTATTAGATGCACAATTCAAAACACTGGTACTCAGGAAGCTCACAGAAATGGTTGAGCATGGTCCCAAAATGGAGGAAAAAGTGAAGGCTATGAAAAGTGAAATAAAGGAAAATGTACAGGGAACCAACTGTGATGGGAAGGAAACCAGGACTCAAATGAATGGTTTGGAACAGAAGGAAGAAAGAAACACTCAACCAGAACAGAATGAAGAAACAAGAATTCAAAAAAAGGAGAGGAGAGGCTTAGGAACCTCCAGAACATCTTTAAACATTCCAACATCTGAATCATAGGGGTGCCAGAAGGAGAAGAGGAAGAGCAACAAGTGGAAAACTTATTTGAAAAAAGTAATGAAGGAGAACTTCCCCAATCTGGCAAAGGAAATAGACTTTCAGAAGTCCAGGAAGCTCAGAGAGTCCCAAAGAAGTTAGACCCAAGGAGGAATACACCAAGGCACATCATAATTACATGACCCAAGATTAAAGAGAACGAGAGAATCTTAAAAGCAGCAAGAGAAAAGGAGACAGTTACCTACAAAGGAGTTCCCATAAGACTAGCTGATTTCTCAAAAGAAACTTTGCAGGCAAGAAGGGGTTGGAAAGAAGTATTCAAAGTCATGAAAGGCAAGGACCTACATCCAAGATTACTCTACCCAGCAAAGCTATCATTTAGAATGGAAGGGAAGGTAAAGTGCTTCCCAGATAAGGTCAAGTTAAAGGAGTTCATCATCTCCCAGCCCTTACTAAAGCCCCTTTAACATTTCATATTTAAGTAAAAGAAGATCAAAAATATGAACAGTAAAATGACAACAAACTCACAGCTATTAACAACCAAACCTAAAAAAAAAACCCAAAACATTAACAAACTAAGCAAACAACTAGAACAGGAACAGAATCACAGAAATAGAGATCACATGGAGGGTTGTCAGTGGGGAGGATAGAGGGCAAAAAGGTACAGAGAGTAAGTAGCATAAATGATAGGTAGAAAATAGACAGGGGGAGATTAAGAATAGTATAGGAAATATAGAGGCCAAAGAACTTATTTGTATGACCCATGGACATGAACTGAAGGTGGGGGGAATGTGAGTGGGAGGGGGTGTGCAGGACAAAGGGGAATAAAGGAGGGGAAATGAGACAACTGTAATAGCATAATCAATAAAATCTATTTTTAAACAATTATATACAGATTTTTGTTTATATTATTTTGGTTTTGCCAGATTTCCAAGCCTTCTCTTTCACAAAAAAAAGAAGTTGAAGAATTTTCTTTTTTTTTGTTTGTTTCTTGCCTTTCTTGCATTATTATCCTCACCTCCTCATCCCCCCCAAAGAAAAAATATGCACAGGGGCCCCTCTTCCCTCCAAAGTAAAGTTTGTACTGAGAATTCTTGGATTTTAGCAATGGGGCTCCAACCTGTACTTCGTTTCACACACACATACACAAACACACAACAGACACACACTTTCTACTTTGCAGTGACACTGTAGTTCCATAGATGGTAGAGATCTCCTACCATGGTGTGAGAGTTCATGTGCCATTTCCCTTTCTCTACATTATTTTTTAAATAAAATGCCAACCCTTCCTTCCCATCTTATCTTCAGGAGTCCAGTCCAAGTATCTCCTCATCTGTGGTTTTAAAGTGACTTGCTACCCCACAAAGCATGCAGAAAACTTAGTCTTTGGCGATTGTCTATATACTTGTCTGATAAAATATAATCTAGTACTTAAGAGGTGTGGATTAGGGAACAAAATCTACGAAGAAGGTAATCATCTCCTGACACTTCGCACACATGTACACACACATGAACATAGGTGTATTCAACACAGTATCCCTCTTGGACAGCTCCTTCCCCCAATCCACACACAGCTAGATACTATGTACAGTGAATGCTTCAGAAAATATTTGTTTCGGACGTGTTTACATTGTTTGGTGAGCCCATGGATCTTCCTTCACTGGGAACCTGTCTTAAATAATCTTGTCAGCACAAAATAAATTAATAAAAAGATTTTCATATGCAATATAACCACCCTCAAAATTTTCAGGTTTTTAAGTGGTTTATGTTCCCTAGCTATTTACTAAAAGTATATATATGGGTTTTAATAGTGTTAGCATGCAATTCAGAGGCCAGAACCTCCCTCTCAAATTTCTAAAAATATGTCCATAATATAATTACACTAAAATTACTGTAACCTCTTATTAGAAGGCTTCAACTTCCCCTGCCTCCTTCATTTTTTGCTTAGACTAACCAGGTACATTTCCAACTGCTATGTCACTCTGCCCCTCTTCTTCATACCATCTGGAAATAATAAAAAAGAAAAGGAAAAATCAGCAAAAGGTCAAGTGACCTGCCATATTTTCAAATTTATGTAAAAATTCTCCATAAGTGACATGAACCTGACATTTTCTCAATAAAAGTAATTTTCAAAAACTGCTTCTTTTACATAAAGTACAGTAAGACACTGGTGAAATCTGCAACTTCATCTTCAATAAAATGAGGATCCCAATGACTATCAGTTTTACATGAAATATATCAAGTCCATGGTCCAAATTGCTCTTCCAAATTGATCTCCTACTTTCTATGGCTCCTCATCCACACCTCTATGGTTCTGCATACATATTTTCCTTCTACTTTGAATGCCCCAATTACACCTCGTTCCTCATGCATCAGTTAAATTCCAGTCCTTCCTCAGAGAGTTATGCTGCTGTGAAGGCTTCTCCAAGTCCCGGGACCTCCACTCCCCACAAAGAGGGAGGGATGGCTGCAACGGAGATACTGTGGTGCTATATTTCACAGCCGGGTGATAAGCACCAAAACCAGAATGAGCACAATCATTATTTCAATTCCTGCTAACTCACTAGACGGTTAACTCCTAGAGAAATGAGTCATGCTTATTTTCCCAAGCCCTAGTAGAGAGCCTCCCAAATAGTGCGCAGAGCACGAACGTTGGCTTTGCATGAGCAACGCTGCCCAACTCCTCCAATCTCACCATGGACCAGAAGTTCACTGATGAAATTGAGGAATCTAATTTGTATATTTACCATATCATTTAATACATAGTGTTTTAAACAGAACAAAAAAACAAATATGCAATGAAATAGGAAAGCATGGCCTTTATACAAAAAAAGAAAAAATCAGCCAATAAAAACTATCCCTGAGAAGGCCAAAGTTGTACCTAATAGATAGCCCTTAAAGGAAGTGGCAAATATGCTTTAAAAACAAAACAAAACCTGCAAAAAACATACAAACTGCAGATGCACTATCTTAAATGCAGTATTTAGAAATCTTATGGAAGATACATAAAATTATAGTTCATGTTTTAGAGAACTAAGCTCATAAAGTCACCGACCAATTATAATCTTTTGATTCCAAAAATAAAGTTTAAAACAAGTTCATATTTTCCTTCTGTTCTCTCTTCATTTATATTCATCTTTTCATTTATGCCTACATTAATTTAACAAAAATCCCCTAGCACATTTATTGAATAGCTACTATATGTTAGAACCTGAGGACTCAGTAAAGATGGATATGGTCTCCACCATTTACAATTTAATGGGAAACAATTAGGTTTAAATAAATGAAGCATAGCCTATTGGGATATTTTTGAAATCTGTTAAAGCAATAAATTTAGTCTTGTTAAACTACGTAAATATCCTGTTGTGCAAATTTTTCATTTTGTTTTACTATGAAATGATTACATGGTTTATAGTTTACAAAGTAGAGTCTAAAATTCCAAGTCCCTAACCTTCAAATTATTGTCTTTCCAAACTCAATTACTAACTCTAAAATGGATTTTAGCATTAAGAATTGATCATTATCATCTTTAAATACTAGCTGGTTTTTGCCCCTTTCCCTTCTTCTTTTAAAAAGGTATCCCAGCCTTCACTTCTATCAAAATCTGATTCTGTTACTTCCTAACTATGTAGCCTTGGATGCTTCAGTATTCTCATCTCTAAAATGGTAATGATAGTATCTACCTCACAAGTTGTTCAGAGAATTCAACAGGCTTATATATGTGGAGCGCTTAGGATCAGGCCAAGCATATAGCAAGTATTCGACAGGTGTTGTTAAATGCCTGTGGGGGTGTATTTGTCCTGTAAGTCCTGTGATTAGTTTTAGAATATTTATTTTATTAAAATTATATTTCATGATTATGCTAATGCAGTGGTCCTGATTTTCCCCCTTTGACCCCCTCCACACAGCATCCTCCACTCCCTCAGGCAATCCCTACACCATTGTTTATGTCCATGGGTCATGCATATAAGTTCTTCAATTACTCCATTTCCTATGCTGTATTTTACATCCCATGACTATTCTGTAACTACCTATTTGTACTTCTTAATCCCCTCACCTCTTTACCCATTCTCCCACACCCCCACTCCCATCTGGCAACCATCAAAAAGCTCTCAGTATCCATGATTCTGTCTCTGTTCTTCTTGTTTGCTTAGTTTGTTTTTTTTTGATTCAATTGTTGATAGATATGTATTGATTGCCATTTTATTGTTCCTATTTTGATCTTCTTTTTCTTAAATAAGTCCTTTTAACATTTCATATAATAATGGTTTGGTGATGATGACCTCTTAGTTTTTTCTTGTCTGGGAAGCTCTTTATCTGCCCTTCAATGCTAAATGGTAGTTTTGCTGGGTAGAGCAGTCTTGGCTGTAAGTCCCTGCTTTTCATGACTTTGAATATTTTTTGCCAATCCCTTCTAGCCTGCCAAGTTTCTTTTGAGAAATCAGCTCACAGTCTTATGGGAACTCTGCTGTAGGTAACTGACTTCTTTTCTCTCGTTGCTTTTAAGATTCTTTCTTTGTCTTTAACATTTCCATTTTACTTATGATGTGTCTTAGAGTAGGCCTCTTTGTATTCATCATGTTTGGGATTTTCTGTACTTCCTGGACTTGAATATTTATTTCCTTCACCGAATTAGGGAAGTTTTGTTTCATTATTTTTTCAAATAGGTTTACAATTTCTTGCTCTTTCTCTTCTCCTTCTGGAAGCCCTATGATGTGAGTGTTGAACGTCTGGAAGTTGTCTCAGGGGCTGCTTATACTATCCTCACTTTTTTGGATTCTTTTTTCTTTTTGTTGTTCTGTGTGGTTGTTTTTTGCTTCCTTACATTCCAAATCAGTGATTTGATTATCAGTTTCATCCACTCTACTGTTGTTACCCTATAAATTGTTC
This sequence comes from Trachops cirrhosus, assembly GCA_028533065.1. Taxonomy (NCBI): domain Eukaryota; kingdom Metazoa; phylum Chordata; class Mammalia; order Chiroptera; family Phyllostomidae; genus Trachops; species Trachops cirrhosus. The sequence goes on along the minus strand of CM052550.1, from coordinate 9,230,045 downwards.
TTTATCTTAATTAGCATATTCTTCATTTCTGACTGGATCTTTTTTATGCTGCGGAGGTCCACACTAAATTCCTTGAGCATCCGTATAGTCAGTGTTTTGAAGTTTGCATCTGATAGATTGCTTATCTCCATTTCCTTTCGCTCTTTTTCTGGAGTTTTGATCTGTTCTTTCAGTTGGGCCATGTTTCTTTCCCTCCTAACTTTGGCAGCCTCCCTGTGTTTGTTTCTATGTATTAGGTAGAGCTGCTTTGACTCCATATCTTGGCAGTATGGCCTAATATAGTAGGTGTCTTGTAGGGTCCAATGGCACAACCTCCCCTGTCACCCAAGCTTGGTACTCTTGATGCACCCTCCTCTGAGTGTGCTGAGTACACTCTCCTCTTATAGTTGAGGCTTAGTTGCTACTGGCAGATCAATAGGAGGGATTTACCCAGGCCAGTAATCTGCAAGGATTGTCTGCGATCACTTACCTCCAACCTCCACCCTCTGTGGAGGACCACTTGTGCAGTGGCAGGGTGGTGTTGCTCCTTTGTGCTCTATAGCCACTGACTGAGTGTGCTGCCTTGGCGTGTTTCCTGGGTAGTGCAGGCCAAGTCCAGCCCCCACCTGTCTTTTGCCCAGGGCCACACTTCCTCAGCTATAAAGCAATCTGAGATGGCTGCTACTTGTGCTGGGCTTGGAGATTCCCAAGCAAAGTCAAACTTGTAAATGTAGGCTGGCTGCTGCTAGTGCCAAGTCTAGGGCTCAGGGGGGCAGCTATTGCTTGTTTGAAAGGATCTAGTAAGTTGTGTGGTTTGAGCCAAGCCCAGCCATTCATATGGAAAAGCAGGTTGGGTGGGCCGGTAAGTGGGTGGGGCAAAGTCTCTGGGGATCTCCAAGGCAGGTCAGAGTTAGCCAGGTTGATGGGGTCTCAGTGTGGCACCAGTTTGCCAGCTCTGTGGCTCTTTTGGGGTTGGGAAGGTTTATAAAAGGGATAATGGCCTCTGCTTGCCTTGATGCATTCAAAGGTCTTCCATTCCAGGCGACTGAGCACTTCTGTCCCCACCCCCACTCGGTTGCGGGCTCAGCTGTCAGAGTAGGTTGGTTTCCCGTAATTCCTTTGTTGTAACTCCCATCTGGGGGGTTTAGAAAGTAGAAAATACAAAAGAACAATTTGTAAACACGTGTTTCTGTAGCTCTGAATACAATGTGGAGGAACAAAGGGAGTCAGAACTCCCCTATCTAATCTTTGAAATTGTAAAGAAGTCATGACTATTTTAACTTATTTAATTTTGTGAAAACAACACTTGAGTGTAATGTGACTGAGGTTTAGGTTTCCATGTTTTAATATTTTCCTCATTTAGTGACACATAGACTAAGTGATAGGAGCGCAATTATTTCATATGGGTGTTAGGCATTTTCCTTCAAAATATGTAATGTGAACCATCATTTAATTTGTAGAAAGGTGCTAAAAAAAAAAAGCCAATGGAAAAGGATCGTGAAAAGAGCCTTGGATAAAGAACCAGAATATATGTTTGGAGTGATTTGTTTTTCCCCCCACAAAATGCAATGTGTTTGGCAGCTTGTACTAAGCACTTCACTTATTGTTGAGGAGGTAGATCATTAAAATGCAACCCCTACTCTCTAGGAACTCGGTTTCCTGGGGAGATTATAAATGGCGCACAGATCCTAGGATATATGAAGTGAAAGATGATATAGAAAGAGATGCTTGCAATAATTTGATGCTGGAACAAACAGCTTCCAAATTTTCACATTACAGTAAGACAACATGTTGCCAAGTGAAATCCCATCCCAGTACCTTGGTTAGTGTTCTGAGAGTTGGGTCTGGAAATGGAGGAAGCCAACTAGAAATAAGACACTTTGAAATCCTGCCCATGAAATATGCCAGAGAAGGAGTAATTTTCTACATGGGTTCTCTCTTCTCACAGGAAATTGTATTCTCTTTTCTGGGCCTTGGAAACTTCACTTAAAAAACAATGGATTTAGACAAGAAGTATCTAAGATATCTTTGAGGTCGGACAAAGTCTACTAAAGTCTGTCTCCCAACCTGTTCTATTTTTTTCAGCATGTTTATCCAGTGTGTTAAATTTCTACCCAATTTACAGAATGAAAACACTCTCTCAGGCCTTCATGCTTACTGAGAAATGTTTGTGAATGGGCACAGCGCTATTGCAAAGGGGAGAAAATCAAACAAATTGAGAGAGACAACATAGAAATATCTAATTCTCAGAGTTTTACGAGTTGTTTTCTTCTAGAAAAGCATTATAAGTCAAGCACATAGTGAGAATATATAATGTACTTTTTGAAGCTGTTTTGTGAGTGTGGAGAAAAAATTAGCATACAGTTGTAGAAGAGCAAAGAAAAAAACGAATAATAAAACATGCAGTGTTGTTTTCAGAACTAATTAAGTCAACCTTCCTCCTAAGGGGACCATACAGCTGAGCTCCTTGGCTATGGCTCTTCTTTCATCTGGGTTACTGGTTCAAATCCAGCACATGCTGTTAGCAATCAAAACCCAGTCTAGCAGATCACTTGTTCAGTGTCTGCAGAAACTAAATAGATGGGCAAATGTCAATCTCTTAAGCCACTGCTTGTCACCGACTCATACACTGCTCTTGCATTAAAAAAAAAAATCAAGAGAGAAAGTCAACTCAATTCAACCTTGCAGTTGAACTTCTCTTTCTTCTAAATCATCAGTAAGGTATCCAACACGGACTGATTTGCTACACTTTGCAGATATTTACTAACTGCCATTGCACAGAACAAAATGGCCATGCTGTCCCTTTTACAGAACTTACAATCTAATAGAGAAGGTAAGTGGTAAATGAATTAGGAGGAAACTTACTTGCTCATCATGATAGGAATTGCTACGGGGTCAGTGGGTTGGTTATTCTACCACCCACAATCATTTTCATCCTTTTCTGTCTTGCCCTGTCTCAGTGGGGTAGGGGTGATAACTGTTGGACAGAAGTATCCAGGCTCCTTTGGATACCAACTGAGTTTGGGGCAATAGGAGGCACCGACCAGAGATTAGAGAGCCTGAGGGAGGAGACGTCAGGGTATTCCTTTCTCATCTGTTTTCTTGCATGGCTGAAGTTCTGGCAAGGGCTGAATTCTTTTACTTCCTGTCATAGCTCCTCTGAAGCAAATTCTCTTTCAAGGTTCCAGATGGTGCTTGGCTCTAGTGACATCACTTCTTCCATTTCCTCTTCAGGCCTGAAGTTGGGGATTCCATCCAGCTGACGCAAGTGAGCTGTTTTACTGTCCATCGTCTGTTTCTTTAAACTGGCTTGTACCTCTGCAAATGTTCCTTCATGAAACTCCCATGAATTAAATCATCTCAGTGTTCTATCTGTTGAAACTTGATGATATGGTTAGCAAAACTAATGTGGTTAAACTGGGGATCAAAATGAATATTCAAACTTAAACAAAAAATGTTGATTTAAACATATACATTTATACTCATCAGTCTTTCAATCGAAAGAAAATATATTTCTTGGAATACGTGCTTATTGATTAGAAGTCAGACTTGCCTGTATTGCATGATTCTCACATATAATGAATGCATCCTGTCCAATTTTCAATTTCAATATCATCAAAGGGAGAACTTGCACTTGTGAAATAAGTACAACATCCATTTGAAATTTCTCCCACTCTTTATATTGCTTCTTGCTCACCTGAAGTAGGAATGCTTTGTTTTTGCAATGCTCTTTATCGTGTCTTTATAAAATATTCTATTTTGTTTTCATAAATGCAGCAATTCTTTCTTTCTGCACGCTAATTAAATATTACATAAACAATAAAATACAGTAAATAATTGCCACGGCAAGTACAAATGGAATTAATGGGGTTGGAAACACACACATTTGAATAAACAAACAACACAAACAGTGGCATCGAAGTGTCAAGGCATCGGAGAAAAGTCTATTGGCTGTGCATCTACTTTTTTACCCAGGAAATGTACAGTGTTTATTAAACCAATATTTTGGTTAATTAGAAGAGGATTATAAGAGTTTTACTGTTTCTATGAACATGTATAAATAAAATTACTAAGAATATGAAAGTGTGGAAGTATGTACCTAACAGCCTGGAGAAGGGAAGTCAAGAAGCATTCCCAAAATAAATAATATGAAAGTTAATCTATCTGAAGGAGGAGTAGGCTTTTTAAGGCAGAGGGAGGTTATTCGTCTAGAAAGAACAATATTAAGACGTTGAGGTACGAAAGCAAACACCAGATGTAGAGCAAAAGAGTAAGTAACTGCAGCTGAGATGTGAAGCCAGGACTCATCACATGATCCAGTATTATACCCTTTGGCCAGTGTTTTCCCCTCTACAATTAGATATTAAAATCCATTTCACGGGGATGAATGGGAGTTAAGTGTGATTGACAAATCTGATCACATCACTGAGGAGGAAAAGGAGGGACCTTAAGAGGAGGTTGACTGAGGCAATGGTAACTAGTCTAAGATGGAATTGGCTGAGAAGCTGAATGCCTCCAGATTATGGGATTTGGAATTATGGACCAGAAGATTTAAAATAAAAAGAGGGTTCTTGGGCTCTCTCTTCTTCTAATATGCCTTGATGACTGTGCTGCAGCTGCTTGTATTTCCCAAAGGATGGTATTTTGGATGGATTTTGGATGGGAGAAGAAACTCCAGGTGCAGCCTAGGATTGGCCTGGCCTGGCAGAGGGCGGAAGGGTTATTCTTTTCGGGTGTTTTAGAGGGGACAAGCTCTGGAACAGAAGCCTGCCATTCTTCCAAAACTGTGTTGTTTTAGTATCATATGTTGTTTTAGCTTGTAAACTAACCTACAGAAATAAGATAATTAAAAACTAACCGGGAAATGCTAAGAAAACTCAGGTGTTAGAATTTAGCTTTGATTGACAGGCTTCAGTATTAAAGCTGGAACTAGGGAGTCAAAGACTTTAGCCTTAATTGATAGGCTTAAGTGACTAATGCCTGTGGAAAGCTGTTATTCAAAAATTGTGTAGCTTTTGAATAAAGACTCCTTTCCTTTATCAGCAAACCTTTGCCTGTGGAATTTTGCCTTGCCGGTGGCGCCAGGCAGCAAGACTCCACTTGCTGTTTGGTAACTCGGAGGCATGCGTATGAAGTTCTCAATAACAGTTGGGTTACTTAAGAAGGTTAATCTACTATTGCTGATATCAAGGAGAATGGGTTGGTCTCACATTGCCATTAAAGTCCTGAAGAGACAGACACACTGTACATATTATTCAAGTACAACCAGCCTCTGTATAGAACGTTGAACATTCCAACTTTATAATGAGGTAGCAGCTCACTTGGTCATTATTAAATTTGTCATGAATGATGTATTTTAAAATATGAAAAAAACACTATAAGTTTCTACAGATCTGTGGAAATTTTAATGTTTCCCTATAATAATGATTATGAGAATTACCAACATAATGCCTATTATTTCTCAGAACTGTTTCAACTGTTCAAGTAGACATATCATAGGTATGCAGAAAATTACATGGTTAAGCGTGACTTGAGTTGGCCCTCTGTCTAAATCTGCTATGTCATCAATAAAATAAGAGCTGAGTATCTGAGATTCAATCATCCTGGATTTCACTTTGCTGCCGGTCTCCCCACTGGCCCCTCCTCTGCACCCACTTTAATTCTCTAGCTGTGAAAAAGGCAATATCCTGCTTGTGATATTGGAATGAAGAAAATCTAACAGGCTTGAGAACCGAAAATTTGTTTTGTTTTGAATTTTAGGGCAATATACTGTGGTTAATTTTTCACTTCTGAAAAATATTGCTCTGTAAAACCTTATAAACTATTCTGAAAAAAAATTTTCCATGCAAATTCCTGTGTTCCTTTTTTTTTCAGCATACAATTTGAATATAAGACTTGGATACTGATGTAAAATTCTTTCAGGTGAAGCTGAAACACCAAGACTCATGTACAATATGCTACTTGATGCCCTGTGTTTCTGTAGGTGAGAGAAGGAAAAAATTACTCCTAGGTCCCACCCTTATTAAAAGAGAAGGACCAGGCTAATCTGTTTGGATCAGAATTCCAAGAGATGGAAATCTTACCTAGGGGAAGGTTTTATCTCTTAGATATACATACTGAAGAGCTTCCAGATGCACAGATAAGACATATTTGACCTTCGTTAGACTTGTTTAGGACTTGGTGTGTAGATGAAACATCGGTGGTCTTATTTTGATGATTCAAAGACTCATGAGATGAGTCTTTGATGAGAACACTAGAGTTCATTAAACTATTCTCTCTGCCTTTGTGCATGCATACAATTTTTGATAAGTTTTT
>CM052550.1:9197069-9223251 GCA_028533065.1 Trachops cirrhosus | reverse complement strand
GGTGAACTTCCTCTGAACAGGCTGAGTTCTCCCCTCCAGGCTGGTCTCTGCCTGATCTCAGCCTTTGGAAACCTCTGTGAAAAGAAGTGACAAGAAGAAGAAGTAAAAACGAAGTGTAATACGGTGTCCTCCCTTGGATTCTGGAACAGTGAAAGGACATTGGTGGTGAATTGGTGACATCCAAATCAAGTCCGGACATTAGCTAATGGTAACCTACCATGGTTCCGTTTGTTAATATTAGGGGAAACCTGGTGAAGTTTGTGTGGAAACCCTGTGTGCTCTCTTTGAATTTTTCTCTGTAAGTCTCAAATTATTAAAAAATAAAACATTTATTTAAAAAATTAGTAAATAAGAAATCAGGATGCTTACCTGCCCCTTCATCAGTAGGCCTCCCAAACAGGGACGTATGTCCCCAGGGCCCTAGTGACCCTCAGTGATGTACCTGCCCTCATTTTCCTCTGGAATGTTATCACTGCTTCCCTATTTTTCCTTTTAAGCTCGTGATGGTAAAAGCCTCCTTCTGTTGCTAATATCTGGCGCGCCTTATGGTTAGCTATTTGGCTTTCCAAGTGTTCATCAACAGAGCAGTCTCCCCCATCATTTCTGTTTTAGGAATTCAGAGTAGTACTATTTTTTCTTGATTGGATCTTGGCTAATGCACTTAGGGGACGTTCCCATACTAAAGGTTATATCCTTCCTACACACAAAGTCCTTTCTGGGCTTTGATACTATTGATCAAATGAGATTGCAAATCACACTGGGGAGATGGAGGCTAGGTTATGAAAAGTGAGTCATGAACTGGGAGTTAAGAATGTCAGAAACATCTATTAATATTATCTGTTTTGGTGACAAGATAAAAAATATAAAATGTAACAATGGGTTTCTCAGGCCCCATTTAAAGGTCTTCTAATAGCTGTTAAGACAAAAATCCCTCTGGATAACATATATTTATTAGTTCATCATCCTTCAGGGTATGAACTTCAGGAATGCAGTATCAGTGCCTTGGACTCTTTACTATTCTTAGGATTTGTTAAGATGGACTCATGGTAACCATAAACCTTGGGGATGATGATCAACCAACAACAATTAGCCCCTTTAGCTTTCTGGAAAGCTCACTGGAAATAACTTGCATATTTTCTTTCCATTAGTTGAATATATTCAGTTAAAAATGTAATAAGGTGGTTCCTGGATGGGTGTGCACTATGTCAGAAGAGTTAGTTATAGGAATTCATTATTCAAAGATATCAGGATAAGACAGGTTATAAGCTCTTCTACATAAGGGGAGTATATCTGACATAAAGCCAAGATAATTCCAAGACTTTCACGGGGACAAGGTAAACAAGACACTATGCAGGTGGTGTCAACAGCTTCACATATGACTGTCCTCCCCTATAATTTTATTAATCTTAGAACCTGATCCATTGGTCTTACTGAAATGTTTTATATATTGTAATTCATTCGATACCCAAATTGCATTCTGTCTCTTTGTATATATTTGTGCTGATAATCATGCATAGCTTAATCTATGTCTAGTTTCTTATTGGGCTTTGTATCCACTGGATGATGTTTGAACAGTATTTTATTGTGTTAATCTTTTATTGTTGCCATAGCCTGCATATATTGTGTCTCTCCAAATAAAAACACCATAAAACTCTTCATAGGACCAAGGTAAATTTCCATATTTCTAACTGCTGGGTTCCCAGATTTGGGGTCGACATTCATCAGACAAGTCCTAAGTATCCTTGCCATGGCTGTTTTCTACTCCCCTAGAGCCTACAAACAATTCCCAATGGCCGACACACTAGCAACAGCGGGGAAAGTACAGAGTGGTTCAACCGTCAGCACAGCTCCCTGCTGCCCATGTCCTCTCTCCGCTAAGGAGCACCCAGTCATGGAAAGAGCTCAGGCTGGGAAATCAGAATGACCTCGTTGTTATGGCATTAGAAGTGAGACCTAGAGCAAGTCACTATGACCCCCCAGTGTCACCTGTGAAATGGCTGAGATTTTATAACTATTATGGATTAAGTAGGGGTAATTTATAACAGCACTTTATACAGTGCTTGAGATATAGCAGGTATTCAGTGGTCATTAATTTCCTGTCATCCATATGGAGAATAATCCAATTCATTCTCAGCTCTCTTTTCCTGGATCCAATAAAAATATAGCTAACAAACATTTAAAAGAAGGAAAAAGAATAATGCTCAGATAGTATGATAGCTGGTTTCCCTAAATGTCCTACGATTTTTCATTGTGACAACTTGTAAACATGTCTCTTATGTTTTAAGTACTCTGATGCCTGTGCAGATGTCTGAGCTCAAACCTAAATTCAACTTATATCTGCTAAATACTTTGGTTTCTTTATTGGGGATTTGGTAGGAAAGGAAGTAGGTATAAAATAATATCATAATGGAAAGACACGTGGAGTCTGACAGATGTGGGTTTGAATTTTGCCTCTGCCAATTATCTGAGAGGCTCTGGGGCATGTCTGTTCGTCTATAAAATGATAATAATAATTATTACTTTACCAGGTGTTAATGATCATGAAGAATTGAATGCAGTCATTGACTTAACAAGGTGCAGCCACATATGGTACCAGTTACCTCCATCATTGGTATTTATTGTTGTTACTACTGAAGCTATTTTCTTGGTTTTTCAGTTTGGGGTGGTCTTGGACCTACAGGGTAGACAGGGAGGTATATCCTAGATATTCTGCATCTGATGCTGTTTTCTTCTGTCAAAGTCATGGGCTATCACCCCTTCCTCCTACAACTGGCATGTCTCCTCACCACGCCGTTCTCTTCTTAGCTGTTCACATCAAAATTCTCCTGGGTCAGTAGACCACTAGTTCATAATTTCAGTCCTGGGAAAGAATAAAATCTACCATGCCTTTGCTAATTATTATTTTTATTTTTTATATCACAACCCTATTTTTTTAAACTCCTAATTTCCATTAATTTCCTCTACCTTTACTCCATTTCCTCTGTATTCAATTCCAAGTATGTCCTGTAATTGCTATTATACAATTGTAGTAAGAACCTGGGAATAGCTGGGAGCCAATCCACCTAATCTTAACTCCCTAAATGGTCTAATAACCTGCTCTCTTGCTCCTACATGAAGAAATGAGTTTGTGATTTCAATATGACTTCCCATGTGGCCATTTCTTCCAGGAATTGTCCTCTTTTTTTCTTTATATTCCCAATTAAGCATTACATTCTTACATAGGTCATAGGTCAGTCATAGTCTCTTTTATCAAGAAATTTTATGTCATATAACACATAACGATACTAAGATGATACTAAGGGTTTAGAAAGAATATTATATAGAGTTTAAGGGTCTGAGCTTTAGGCTACATCACAATTTATTCATTTCTTCATTAATTCACTAATATCTTTAACAAATATGTTTGAGCAATTCCAAATGAGAGAAAACCCGTACGTGTTCAGAAGAGAAAGGACAGGACTTGAAATGTAGGATAACTGAATTCATATGTTGCTTTATCCTCAGGAAATGGATTTAATTCCTTGAGCATCAATTCCTTAGATTAAGCCAGAAGAATCTGAGGTATTGTATTTAACATGTTTCACAGCATCTGCTACACTGTATGTGCTTAATTAATGCTGTTCCTCTTTATTTTTTGTTGTTATTTTCTGGCTAATGTGAAATAGATGGGCCACATTTAGAATGACTACAAAAGCTCTTCATTTTAACATTATGAAAATAAGATGAAAACACCATTCATTTTGTGCTCTATAATTACTATAATTAATTCCCTCTAAGTATTAACAAGGGACTATGGCTCCAATGACCCGGACGACACATGTGTCAAGAGAGGTCTGTGCCCTCCGAAATAGCAGGTGTATATTTGTGTGTAATGGGATTGTTTCTGAGTGAAACTGCAGGCACTTAGAAAGAAAACTGCGGTTGAAATTTGGCAGATGAGTCACTTTTGAGACCTCTGTGTCCACAGAGGATGGATCACAATGATGTAATGGGAAGAGGAAACCTAAGCAAATAGTCTTTTCACCACTGCAGAGAAGCAGAATCATGGTAATAGCATAGAGATCCATGAAATACTTGCTTTACCTTTCAAAAGACGACATCACTGAATAAAAAAGAAAATCATAGATAAGCAGAACTATTGACTATTGATGTCTCACCAGTCTGCTTACAGTCAGTAATTTTTTAAATGTCCATTCTAGGAGGTAAAGAATCTGACAATGTGAGAAGAAAGTTAACTCTTCGGCTATACTGTACCTACCATTGAAGACTCTGCATTTCAGTAGTACCTGCTGGCTTTCAAAGTATGGAAGAGATGTCGTGTACGCTACAGATTCCAGTTTAGAGGTGTCAGTAGGACTTCAGGTACAGACAAGTAACAACGCTAGACCCCTCCTTATATATAAATGCTTGAATTATACAGGGTGGGGCAAAAGTAGGTTTACAGTTGTGAGTCCACGAAACCCAGTTGATTCCTGTATTATTATTTATTAATTATTGTATTACTTTCTATACAAATGACTGCAGATCTACTTTGCCCCACCCTGTAAGTAGGATAATGAGCTACTTTCTCACATTAGTAATGAAAAAACTGAAAGCTCGGAAGTTAACAGCAGAAAGGAATGAGTGCCCACGGAGCTGGGTGTTCAACAGGAGTAGGTACACCAGATTGCAAAATGCAGAATCAGCCAAGAGGAGCCAGAGCTCTCCTGGGGTATTTCAGTGCGAAGGGCAATTGGGGAAGACAGGGCTGCCTGGAGACCTAGGAAGCCAAAGGCAAAGTAAGAAATGCATAACTTCTACCAATGTGTCTTACGGAATGAAGCATATCAGAAGCCAGAGAAAAGAGGATTCTGGAAAATATAGGTACCCTGAATAAGAGAACAGAGCAATAAAAAGGAAGCTAATAGATTAGAAAGTACACAGACAATTCACTGGCATCCTCTCTAATCCGTCTTACAGAGAGGGCTGCATAGTCCTTAGTAGAACAATTAAATTTGATCCTGACATTATCCTGTCAAAATTTCAATGGCTCTTTGTTTCCAGAGTTATTAACTGTTTTGCACGGCCTTATCTCCTGCATGTCTCCATTTTGCAAATTACACTTTAGCATTACTCCCGTACTTGCTTTTGTAATATTTGCAACCATCGTATAGGCTGCTTACATCCTGTGGTGGACAGGATTCTGTAGACAAAAGACTATTCTCACTTGAAGTCTCATATCAAAGAACTCATCCTCTATGTTTAGCCCATAAGCCAACAGAGCCACCACATAAAAATGCAGGACACTCGTAAAAACAGAACAGTACATCCTGTGGGTTGTCATGTGGTACGGTCACTTTGTCCTATACTGAGACCGACAGCTCTGTTAGCAGCAACTGCCTGGTTCACCTCGGTATTTCCTGCACCTAATACCATGTGAGTGGGGGACCCCCAAAAAACCAGGAATTTATTTATAACAAAGTGTGTATTTATTCTTACATGTTTTAAGCTTCAGTCACCTTCAAAGTACTCTCCATTTGATGCAGTACACCTACAGAGACATTTTTTTCCCACTGCTCAGAATAGGTTTTGAAGTCATCGACTTTGAGGCCTTTTAGTGCTTCTGTAATTTTTTGTTTCATCTCTTCCACATTGGCAAAATGTTTCCCTTTGAGGACTTTTTCATCTGGGGAAACAGAAGAAAGTCACTCAGGATGAGATTGGGTGAATAGGGAGGGTAGGAGTGTGGGGTCATGCCATTTTGGTCAAAAACTGCTGAACACTCAGTGCAGTGTGGGTAGTATGCTGGCAAATCACCCATCAAGAAGTGGGCAAATGCACTGAAAGAGTCTTCAAAAAAATTAAATGAGGCCACGTGCAGCCTCTCACGAAGCCAGCTGGTACGCTGGTACAGATGGTGCTAAGAACACGCACCTAGAAGGGAAAGCCTGTTCTGCAAGAGGCCTGCCCTGCAGAAGATAATTCTCTTTTATTTTTGGAAGGGCAGTTGGTCACCCATCATATGCGATGTGTGGAAACTTACTACATATATACAGAATAAATAGCTAAATAATGAAGTAAAAAATGAATAAATTTGAAAGTCCTCACAATGTTCTCTCGAAAAAATCTCATAACTTTTCTTCTTTTTCTCCAACTCCATACTAGGTGTTCTAATTATAATAATACAATATGTGAAGTCTTGATAATTGGTACTATAAGAAAAAATGTAAAATTATATTATCATAATAATATCCGAATACATTATTGGAAGTTTCCCTTAAAAGTACACTAACTCATTGTAGATCCACCTGACAACTTTTGCTCTTGACCACAGTATGTTGTGAGGTAGTAGTTCAATGTGGGTGAGCTTCAGGGCCGTTCCCCTTACATTGTATTCTCACGAAAACCAATATTATCTGAAAGACTGGGTAGCGCATATTCATGTTTATGTGTCCACCTGGAATTCATGTCAACATACCATGTAGAATTCCAACTCACGGTTAAATATCTCTTTAAAAATTATATGCTTAAGCAAACATTAGGAAGCAACTGAGATGACATTTAAGTCAATCACCTCATTAGCTACCAGCTTTTATAATAGCACAATATTCACAGAAAAAATACTCTTCAGATTCAACATCAAATTTAATTGTCTTGGGGTCTTCGCCATCAGATCAAATGTCTCCTTCGGTGACAAGTCGATGTTTTCCACTAGAAACTATCAAAGCAGGTAATACTCAGTGTTGGTTTGTGTTTGTACACGTTTTGTTTTCTTTTCTGTTCTCCTTTTGCCAGGCTAATGATTATAGGGAAAAAATCCTGGTGACATTCACATCAAACTTCTCTGTAAGCATAAATAACCTAAGATAGATTTTTGCAATTAAAATTAAAATTCCCAAGACTCATTTTAATGAACACTTAAGACAGTGCTCACATTTTGCTAATTTTTGCCCCTTGACTTTCCAATGTCCTCACAAATGGAGATACAAATCCAGTGTCCATTAAACTACATTGTATTATCTTTAGGCTATTTGACAATAGGTCGTCTTAGCCCATTCAGGCGGCTACGTAACTAAAACATGATAGAGTGGGTGGCTTACAAAATAAATTTATTTCCCCCAGGCCCAGAGGCTGGGGAGTACAAGATCAAGGTTCTGGTAGATGTAATGTCTGGGGAGGGCCTACTTCCTCATAGATGACTGTCTTTTTGCTGTACCTTCACATGGCAGAAGGAACAGGGGACCTTTCTTGAGCCTTCCTAACAAGGACATTAAACCCATCCTTGATGGCTCCCATCTTATGACCCAAATCACCTCCCAAAGTTCCCACTTCCCAATAACATCACTTGGGGGCTTAGAATCTCAATACACCATATGAATTGGGGGGGAGGGCATGTTCAACCTGTCGTGAGGACATCTAGTGCTCTTCCACTTGCCCTCCTTCTCAAAAGAGAAAGAATATGTGTTTAACAAAGTGATGGCAATGTGGGGTCCTTCACTTAAAGTTTATCTTATCTCTTTCTTTCTACTGCATTCAGAATCACAAATCTTAAAAACTGAAACTGCATACAGACTCAAAGGAATACACTTTATTCCATGTATAAACTAATACATGTTAGAATGGTAGCTAAAATAAGAATTTACTAATGAAGGAGAGAGAAAAGCATTAGCTTACTATCCTTTCTTCTTCTTCTTTTTAAAATTTTACTTCAAAATCTGTGAAGCATTTATTGGCAAGGCCAATGACAACTTTTCACAGAAGTGGTATGGGAAATGTAGGAATTGTAATACAGAGTGTGTGTGTGTGTGTGTGTGTGTGTTTGTGAAAGGGGGTGGGGGAAGGAAATGCAACACTTTTCCTACCAATGAAGCATGAAGTACATGTCGTTTCATACTGTTTTGATGAGGGGAATAAAAAGGAGAACCACACCAAGGTGCATCGCTGAATAAAGCTTGAACCAGGAACTCTTTCGCTGGGAAGAGGAGCAATAGTTACATTTCCCCAAACCCAAAGTTAAAATCCCTTCCAAATCATTGGGTTCCATTCAAGGGACTGTCGCAAAAGAAACCAGCATCTGATGTGTAATTTTACCACCCACGTATCAGATGCAAAAAGCACAAAGATGCACAGCCGAACTGTTTTCTTGTTTACATGTTTTACAGTGATGACACGTCTCCTTTAAGAGTGTTGAATAAATGATACCATTCTCCGTTTTTAGATCAATAAAGTCCATCTGGGTCTAAAGGCAAAAAGTAATGTGAAAGCTCATAGCTGTTGGGGTTTTTTTTTTGAAAGACCAAATTAAAGTAATAATTAAAACCCTATAGCTTTTAACAGGATTACAAGCCTTGAAAAATATACAGCATTATCTCCTAGGCTAGGACCAAATAACTCACCTAATTTGTTCCCTATTAAGTCTAACGGACTCTATTACTTAAGAGCCTTCAGCAAAATAGGGTGGTGGTGTGAGGGGAGCTAGAAAATATTATTTTGTTTCTTTTTTTCTTTAAACATTTTGTAGATTAAGGTAGTGTTTAAAGGCTTTAGGCAGTGGAGGCTCGGTGATTCTGACGAACCCTTTCACTCCGTCACCAGAAAAACTGAATTTAAAAAATTGAAGTTACTGGGAAAACACCAAATCGGAAAAGGAAGGGATCCAGGGATCACCTTTGAGATGGGAGAGGACGTCTGGAGAGGGAGTCTAGTGCTTTGTACTCACTGTGGGTTCACTGGGGTGCCGCTGATCTCCCAACACCCGCCGAAAGGCAAGGCTGGGCGGAGCTTTCCACACCTGCGCGTGGGTGGGGACATACCGAGATCTGGGCCCTGCAGAAGCAAGGTTCCGGTCGCACCTTCCTGAGTGCACGGCTGCGGTGGGAACGTCCAAGGGGACCCTGCAGTAAAAGACAACTGGAATAAACCAGTTTGGAAAACACCTAACGTCTTCATTGGATGGGAGCAACACGGAATTACGGGAGCACACAGACCAACTGCTAGCCAGAGACAAATGGCAATTCCCTCTAGAAAAACATGTCATCCTCTACAGTTACAAACTATTTTTACAATATTGGCATATACAAGGTCCAGCATTTAATTTGAAATAGGGAAACATGTTTTTTGTTTTTTTTTTTAGAAAACCAGACCACGACAGAAAACAAGAACCACCAAAACCAAGCAGAACAAAAACCTAATAAAAAAAAGACATTTGGAGGATAAAGAGGTATAACAGTAGATAAGACACAGCTAAAAGATGCTTGGTGGATTTGGAGAAAAGTCAGGCAAAGCTGTACAGACTGAGGGCTGTAACATTAGAAAACAGTTTTATTACCTACTAAAGCTAAACATATGCATACCCTATAAGCCAAGGAATCTACCCTTAGTCATGCCCGTAACAAAATGTGTATACTTGAATACAGGGTGGGGCTAAAGTAGGTTTACAGTTGTTCAAGTGGAAAGTATTACAATAATAATAATACAAGAATAAACACTGTGTTTTGCATACTCACAATGTAAATGTACCTTTGATTCACCCTGTATGCATACGTAAAACCATGTACAAGAATAATTATATTAGCATTATTGGTGTTTGCCAAAAATCTAGACACAAGCTGTCATGAACTATAGTTTGGAAAGTTGAATGGTAGTATATTTACATAATTAAATTGTATACTATAGTAAAAATAAACAAACAATAAATATACAAACCATCTTGGGTACATATCATAAACATGCTTATGAACAAATTAGCCAGAGACAAAAAAGGCCATACTATGTGATTTTACTTACATAAACTCAAAACAGAGAAAAAATTAACCTATATTTAAAATAATATAGCGAGTACTTTGGGAAGAGCTGCAGGTGTTGGAGGAGCACAATTGGGATTCTTAGGGGGTCGGTATGGAGGGAGTACAATCCATTTGTGAAAAAGCATTGAACTTACCCTTGTGATTTGTGCACTACCCTATGTGTGTTTTGCATAGAGAAAATACAAAAAAGGTAAATGCAGAAATGTCAAAAGTAGAAAAGGGCTCTATTTCAGAATATATAAAACTATTCTGCAAAGTAATCCAAAGACAGACATCGTAACAAACAATGGGCTGAAGAGTTGAATGGCTCTTCACTGGAGAGACGTAGAGTAGGCACTGCATAAATTATTTTTTTGCATTTAAAAATTAAAGAAAAAGTACTTAAAGGAGAAACTATCAGGAATCTCAACAACCTTTCTCTTACGTGGCTATCTTTCCAAGACCCAGAGGCCCCACTGCTAATGCTTCTGCCTAGCATGAACTCTACAGCACCCTGTCCATGCACCCTTTGTTTAGCACAGATCCAGGAAGGTTCATCTTCACAATATAGGCTGAAAATTCCAATAAAGCATTCTGAGTGTCCTCCTACATGAAAAATATCAAAGGGGGCGTGGTATCACAGATGGTCAGGGAAAGGACAGAAAGCTGAGGAGAATGGGCAAAACCTGGAGTCAGTCATTAGAAGTAGGATAGATAAGATTTCTTTCCCAATGCTTCACCTTTCCCAGTACCCATGCTCTTTACCATACAATTTTGCAGTCTCTCCTTCCCTCTGAAAAGAGGATGTATTTCTCTGTTTCAGTTTGGACCTGGGTTTGTAATGCTATTTAGCAAATGAAATATTAGCACACCTAACATAAAATGGGGCTTGGAAAGTGCTTGTGCACCATTGAACTTTAGCCTCTTGACTTCTGCCATCACCAAGAGAAGAGGTTTCCTGGACTAGCTTCTACCCCCTTAATTAGTCTGGGCTGCACAAAAATCACACAAGGCCTAGAGCCACCCGCTGGGCTCAGGCTGGAAGAGCTTCCCCAGTCATGTCCAGAGAGCCATGTTCGTGCATGATGGTTAAGTGACTGAGCTTTGGGATGCATCCTGAGGCAGCGACATTGTGGCACTAGCTTATCGATGCGCAGGCTGATACAGCCTAACCCTTGTGAAACTACATGGTAACATGTCCTTATAACATATCATAAAGCTTTTAAATCAGTGATCCCATTATAACCCACCAATATTTGCTTCACACAGGCAGGAAGTCATGGCATTAACTGATTTCATAGATGCATAAACCGAGACTTAGGTATTTGTCTAAGGCCACAGTTCCTATGAGAAAGCCAGGATTCAAAGCCAAGGTGTCTGATCCTCAGGTTACTGCAATTCTATTCCTCTTTGCAGCTTTTTCAAAAATTAGGATGAAGGAACAGGGGGGAAGAATAGAAGAAAATGCAATGATCATATAATGTATTCATTCCAAAACAAATTGGATTTTTTCTGAATGCTTGAGTAGATTTACTAACAGAGATCTAAAAGCTCACTTTATTTTTACCTTTTCCATTTTCCATCCTATCCTGACAAAAGCCCACAAAGAAATGCATTAGGAACTAAGGATGGGGGGGGAATGCAGAGAAAAAAAATAAAAACCAAAACCCTATAGCTAGATAATCCATAAACTAAACAATCAACTCTTCACTGAATGCACACGTGTAGCCTGCGATGCCTCCCTAACAGTGAGGCAGTAGGCGATGATGAATGACTGCAAGAAATCAGTGAAGAATCCTTCCCGAGCTCCAAATTGTGCCCCGAATATCAAAATCCACTGGAACAGGTGACATGTTGCCACAGGTTCCGGGGAGCAGACAGAAGAAATTGCAGATCTGCCAACAATTTATTTCCAAAGACAGAGAGAAATGGTGATGTAGCAATGTCACAAAATAACGCGGCGAGCTTTTTTATTTTTTTCGTCTGTCTGAGGAATGGTGAGCCAGACGATAGTTTTATTATCTGAGCTGCAGAGAAAGACAAAATGCAATAATTAAGAAATCCGAAGACTGTCATAAAAGACAATATAAAGCAGGAAGCTGAACAATTACTTAAAGTGCTCAGATAGTTCAGCTCAGAACTTCACTGCTTTAAATATTTGGGGGGGGGGGAATGAAGAGTTATCTCAGGAAGGGGGAAACATTAAATTCCTAGAAAAATAAACATGAGTACATAAGAATATTTATTCAGTCATCTGCCAAATGTATACTGCAACCCTATAATGCCCCCAAGCATATATTTTGTAAAGGAAGAAATGTGAAAATAGCTATTTACTGCTCTAGGTTCACAGCATGGGCAATTCCAGCTCTGAGACTCCTAAATGCAATAGCCTGATTTTTATTTTTATTTTCTTAAGTAAAATCACTCAGAAAATTATCTTGGCCTTCTACTTCCTTTAAAACCTGAATTTTACACCAACATAAGTGGTCCTTAGGTTGTGGTTGTATTTGTTGTGGCTACTGGTGTGTGTGTGTGTGTGTGTGTGTGTGTGTGTGTACATGCTCTGACTGAATGAGATATAGACGCACTTGTGTAGCCTCTTTGATGCTGTAGAACTTGATCCAAACTCAGTGCAGCCACATTCAAGAAAACACAACCAGAAAGGCAGAAATAATTTCAAGTCATCTCAAGAGTTTTACTTCCATTTCTTGAGCATGATGCAGAGAATCTTCAAAAATCACCATTATTAAAAATCATTTTTATTATCATTCTTTTATAGTTGTTCCAATTGTCCCTCCTTTGCCCTCCTCTGACTAGCCCACCCCTCATTCCCGTAGTCAATCCCCACACTGTCATGCATGTCCGTGGGTCATTCATACATGTTCTTTGTCTTGTCCCTTCTCTTTCTTTCCACCATTATTCCCTTCCTCCTCCCCTCTGGTCACTTTCAGTCTGTTCCATGATTCCTTGCCTATGGTTCTATTTTGTTCTTTAGTTTATTTTATTCATTAAGTTTCACTTATAGGTGAAATCATATGATATTTGTCTTTCACCGACTGGCTTATTTCACTTAGCATAATATTCTCCAGTTCCATCCACACTATTGCAAAAGGTAGGAGTTCCTTCTTTTCTGCTGTATAGTATTTCATTGTGTAAATGCACCATAGTTAAAAATTGCCATTTTTTTCTCCTCGTCCCTTTCCTACAATCCATGGCAACTCCCATGTGCCTTCTCCAACAATCGCAGTGATCACGTTGCTTCTCTTCTTACCTTTGCTGTCTCCAGATTCTGCAACAAAATACCCACAAGAAACAACTGGCAAAGTACTGTGCAGAGAGTGGTGATGGGAATAAGCAGTGCAGGTAGATAAAGCCGGAATCTTCCTTACAGAATAGAAAGGAAAAAGGCCAGCATTACTCATACCCAAATGATGTTCATCCAGGCACATTTAAAAAATTACCCTTTTCCTAAGAGTACATCAACGTCCATAGTTGTTTCATTGAATGTATCAGAGACCTCTTTTCAGAGACAAAGTGTCTGCTGGCTGATGCATACCATTTGATAATAAAACTCAAGCATGTCGGACACAACTAATAGTCTTCCTTGACTCTTGTTATAGCTGGAAACCGATTCCGAAGGTGTAATTCGTTTACAGGGTTTAAAAAAATTAATGTATAGAGTTTAGTAAGCCATTCAAAAAGTTGGGCAGGGAAATCTAATAGAGAATTTAGAAGCATCCTGTCTGATTGAAATTATAAGTGTCCATCTACATAAAACTGACTGACAGCCAATAAAATAGGTAATTACCAACAGGACACCATCAAATGGGGGATAAGATTAAATAATTAGATTAGAACAGTACCTGTGAAGGCAGAATTTAAACTTTAAAATGCATTGGTAGCCAGACAAGCAAGCATTTAAAAAGCACTTTTTATGTACTTCCCTTGTATTGGAAGATAAAATACAGTGAAACACCAAGAAAATTTCTTAAAGTTCAAGGTTTTTCCTAAGCATAAAAAGAACCAAAAGTAGTAAAACAATGTCCACACACAAAAATGCTGTGCGAATATTGATAAATGCTGTATTTATTCACCAAAAAATGGAAGCCAGGGAGATATCTTTCATAGGTTAATGGATAAAACAAATTTTGACCTATCCACGCAACAGAATCCTATTCAGTGATGAAGCAAGCCATGATGCCATAGACAAACACAGATGAATCTTAACTGCATAATACTTCACGAAGAAAGCCAGTCTGAAAAGGCTACATATTGTACGCTTCCATTGATAAGGCGTTCTGAAAAAGGCAAAATTGTAGAGCTGTAAACCAGTCAACTGTGGATCAGGAGGGAGAGGAGGTGAAGTAGGTGAAACACGGGATTTTTTAAGGGTGGAGAAACTAGTCTACGTAATGCTGTATTGTGATACATGCCACTATGCTTGTAAAGTTGTATCACTGATACATGATGCTATACTTGTAAAATCTGTAGAAATTTACAGCAAAAGAGTGAACTTGAATGTCTGCATATTAAAACAAAATTATTGAGGAGGTTGGAGGACACCAGGATGGAATGTGGAATGGGACCAAGGAGTCCACTTGTAGTAGAAACATATTGAACAACCTCATTAAAGGGGTGGAGAAAAGGATTCTGGCCACAGTAACTTTGAAGGGAAGTAGAGTCCATAAGACGAAAGGCGGGTGGTACTTACTGTCCGTGAGCATTGTACCGTAGTTGATAAAGTTTCCCTCCCTGCCTCCAGCGGTATGGATTAACATTTCTGAAAACACTACACACAATACATGTACTGAATTGAATAGCTAAATGAATGGCTGGTGAATGGCAAGATCCAGGTTTCCGACTGCTGGACTTGGAGATTACCATAAGCAAAGAAAGCAGGTGCAATGATCCAGGTAGGAAGAGTTAGAGTTGGAGACATCAGCATAAACTCCTGTTTGGCTTAATATTCATTGATGTGAGATCCCAGAAGCAACAACATCCCAGTAACGAGCACATCCAGTGTACAGAACTCTGTTTCTGGCACCATTGTCCAAAAGAGGACCCAGAGTAACCTTGGAGAAATGGCTGGTGCTAAGTCCTAGGGAGTAAAATGCACAAGATGAACTTGAAGAACCTCACCGTGCCAGAAAAAAAGTGTTCCACACAGACGCACACGGGGATAGGTGGGCGACCGAGAGATGCTAGAGCCAGCTGAAAGAGCTCCCAATGGCAACATTAGGATATTCTGAACAAAATAAATAAAGTTTCGGATTATAACCCAAAGTATAAAATAAGTGTCCATGAGTCCATAAATAAATAGTAGAATAAAAATCTAACAAATGGGAGAGAAGAGAATAGCCTCTCAAGGTAGTGAAACACACCCTCCCTCCCACACATGCACCTGGACCAATGCTAACATTAACAGGGATGAGTCATGTTAATAGTATGGGGACTTGATATGATATGGTAAGAATCATATTCACCACTATCAATTTCCTCCTCCAAATCACTCTCCAGTGTACTGATGAGAAATAACAGAGAAATCCTGGCCTAAGAACATTCTGCAAAATACCTGATTAGTTCTCCTCACAACTTTCAAGGTTATCAAAAATAAGAAAAACCTCAGAAACCTGCAGCCTAGGGGAGCCTACAGACCTGATAACTAAACGTAATGTGCTATCTTGGATAGGATCCAGGAAGAGAAAATAAAAAGCAGGTAAGAATTGTTGAGATATGAATAAATTATGGACTTTGGTGATTAATTGTGACAAATTTGTCTTAATAATGGAAGATGTTAATAAGAGTGAAAAGTATACGGAACTCTCTATGATCATCTCAAATTTGCTTAAATTTAAAACTATTACAAAAAATCTTACTTAAAAAACTATAGATTTCTTAGGAATATTTTTTGTAACTTAATAAGCATAACCCAATGTCAGATACTAAAAGAATCCAGGAACTCTCTCTCATAACATTGGACAATTTGATTTTACAGTCTCTCACATCTTCTCAATACTAGCCATAAATTTTATGACAGTGGAATGTATCTGATTTGTCTTTATATCCTTATAGTATCTAGCACATTATTTTGTAAATATAAGTGCTCAAAAGGTTTTGGTAGAATTGAAGTCACATATATTAACAGCTCCATAGAAATAGGTAATGAATGAATTGACAACAAAATGAACATGAGTATTCATAACTACTGTAAAAAATCAGGTGCATCATTCATTCTAAAAGAAATTGTTGAACACACAATATGGATTTAGTGGTCAGTAGCTATAATTGATGTTTACTGCAGACTAAAGGGAGAAGATTAAATTTCAACTAGTACTTGGTGTTTGAGGCATAGTAGAATAGCACTTCCATAGGCTCTGACAAAGAACCTTGCATTTAAGACTCAAGATTGCCAAATTGTTGGTAGAAATAAGTGTACTATGTGTGTTCATAGTGCCCGAATAAATGCTTATTCAAATTAAAACACAGTAAACCTTTAATATTCATCCACTTAAAAGTCACCATTCCTATTTTGAGATGTGACTTTAAAAATGTATAGTATAAAGCCAGTTTGAGAAAAGTCAATGTCCCACCTGTAAAACTGTAAATTGCTACTTGGTTGGTGAGAAGAATTCACTTTGCTAATTTTGGGGCCTAGCTAAATACCCAACATTTTCACTTCAAACTAATATTGTTCCTTTGATTTAAATAGTCACAGTGCACATTATACCTTCTGCTTATAAATTGCTTTCTAGCTTATTTCAGTATTTTTTAATCTCTATTATATTTTTTCATTACCATTTAGCTCCCTATACCCTCCTTCCCCCACAATCACCACACTGTTGTCCACGTCCATGACTCCTTTTTCCTTTCTGCTCAATTCCTCCACCTCCTAGCCTCCCCCACCCCTTAGCTGTCATCCTGCTCTCTAGGAGTCTGTCTCTATTTTGCTTATTAGTTCAATTTGTTCATTTGATTCCACATATGAGTGAAATCATAGGTATTTGTCTTTCCCTGACTGGCATATTTCACTTAGCATAACGTTCTCCATACTGTCACAAAGGCTAAAACTTCCATCTTTTTTTAATTTTTAAAATAATTTTTTAAGATTTCATTTATTTATTTATGCAGTAGGGAGAACGGAGGGAGAAATAGAGGGAGAGACACATAGATGTTCAAGAGAAATATCCATTGGTTCCATCTTGCACACCCCCAACTGGGACCTGGCCCACAACCCAGGCATTTGGTGGGACCTGGAATCAAACCAGCGACCTTTTGGTTTGCAGGCCAGCACTCAGTCCAGTGAGCCACACCAGTCAGGGTAAAGCTTCCTTCCTTTTTATGGTCAAGTAGTATTCCACTGTGTAAATGTCCCATAGTTGTTTTATCCACTCATCTACTGGTGGACACAGGCTGCTTCCATATCTTGGCAATTGTAAATAACACGTCAATGAACATAGAGGTGCATATGTTCTTTTGAAGTAGTGTTTTGGGTTCCTTCAGATGTGTTACCAGAAGTGGGATCACTGGTCAAAAGGCAGGTCCATTTTTAATTTTTTGAGGTATCGCCATACTGCTTTACACCAGTCTGCATCCCCACCAACAGTGTACCAGGGTTCCCTTTTTGCACATCCTTGCCAGCACTTGTTGTTTGTTGATTTATTGATGATAGACATTCTGACCAGTGTTAGATGATATCTCATTGTGATTTTAATTTGCATTTCTCTGATGATTAGGGACATTGAGCAACTTTTCATATGTCTATTGACCATCTGTATGTCCTCTTTTATTAACCAATGTCACCCCAATAAATTCAAGAAAAAAACAAGAATATATAAATTATTTTAGAAAGTTAAAATAAAAACAAACAAATAAATGAAGTGAAGCTTAGCAGGAAAGGAGCCCAAATTCACTCTTCTCTCACTGCACAGTCCCCTCAGTCCAAAGCCCAACTGAAAATAAAGGGCAAGAGCCCCGTTGATACGGTCTACAGGTGTTCGCTTTCTGAGGCCCAGAACAAGGTTAGAAAAGTTAGGAGAGTGGATCGGGAGGGGCAAACAAAACAAAACAAAACAACAACAACAAAAAAGCAAAACCCCCCAGCACATTGTATATTCACAAATGTGTATATTCAAGTTCTCATTTTTATTCCACCAGGAATATCAGTGCTGTACTCTGAGAAGAATATACAGTCCTAAACGGATAAGGAGTTTCATGCTGGAATATAGTGGGAGATAATATTGTTAAAAACGGGACCAGAGAGTTCTTTAATCTTAAATACCCTGAGTGATAAGCCTTTTAAACACTTCATTTTTAAAGTGGGGAAGTGTAGACCTAAAGCAGTGACTTGTAAAAATGCAGGTCTAGTAAGGGAAAGTGCTCGATTCTAAATACAGCAAAGCAATCTCCCTGGGCCCTCCGCTATCTCTCCACCTGTTCATGGAGCATCTTACAGAACTGACGAAGGAATTTACACTTTCATAGAGAAACATTCATTTTGAGGTTAGTCCTTCAGAATACCTCTTTTCAGGCAATCTATGGCTATTTTAGATAAATGCGGTGGTGACATAGAAAGAAATATGTGGAAATGTTTTAGACTACTATCTTAGGCTAGTGTTCTTCCAATACTTTATTTCTTGGACAGAATGTGGGGTTTCCACCAAAATGTTTAATAAAGATGCTTTAATTTAAAAAGGTACACATATATGCATGAATGTTTTCATATGTATACACCCATGTATGTGTGCCTCTGTGTATATTTTACTATGTTAAAAATAAACAAATTGCATCATAAAGCAGAATAAAAAACATGTTAATTTCCTTTAAAAATAGGCACAAGCAAATAGCATGTAACATGGACTTTGTTCATCGCAACACTATTCACAGTGGGATGTGAGCAGCAAACTAAAGAATTCCCAGAGCTGGAAGGACTTCTAGTCACCCCCTAGCCCCCACCATTCTGCATATGAGAAAATTCAGGAGGTTCGGTTAAGAAAATAGGACTCCCTTTTTTGAGAATGAAAACTGAACTTTACAAAGCTTTTGCCAGGATCAGAAGCTAAAGTAAAATAATAATAATAATAATAATAAAAAATGTGAACACAGAGGAACCAGCTCAGCAGTGAGAGAGGAGTGAATTGCAGCTGAGCAGAGTCACGTGTGAGAAAAAGGAGACCTGAAGACAGAGGAAGAAGCTTCAAGATGCTTTCTGGTTCTGGTCCCTCTGCATCCTGCTTGTACTTCTGTTTCTCCAGACATTCTGTGCTGAAACCACATTCTCACATGAGTCATTGAGAAAGCATCCATGAGTTTGCAGTTTCGGTGCTAACACAGAGTTGACTGGTACAGACATTCTCTGTGTCTTCATATGACATTTCCCCTCATATTCCAAATTTCCGTTACACTGAACTTAATATTGTACCTCTAAACATGCCTGAGTTTTTTGGAGAGCTCTACAGCATGTAATAGAAACCCCAGAAAAAAACACGCATTGTAGACACATCCCCACAAAGCAGAAGTGATTTCTCTGCATGGAATATTGGACCCAGAGATTCCCTCCTGTGAATTTTGGTCCATCAACTACAAGTCTTTTCTAAAACCCAAAGTAATCATGTGTTTATTTATTTTTTATTGCTTTATTGTTTTCCTCCACTCTTGCATTGTGGTGTCCTACACGAAATTTCTGAATACAGACCCTTTGTAGGAGTATGACCACAGATTCAAAGGGCCTTCATGTTTCTAATGTCTTGTGATCACAGCGAATGTTCAAGAGCTTTGGCGAACTCTCAAGAGCAATCAGAGAACCAAGTGGCTACAAGCTCCCCTACTCAGTACAGCCAGGAGCTAAGAAATATTAAAGTTTTGGAAAATCTCAAGCACCTGCTGTCGAGTAAAGGCTTCACATTCTGGGTCCTCTGACTCTCCCTCTGGGCCTCTCCTCACAGATGACATGGTGGTTTATTAAAGTCCAGCACACTCTTACAATCTAATTTTCCGTTAAAAATGCAAAAATCGAAAAAAATGAAAATAAGTGAAAGAAAAAATGGGGGAAAAAGATTGCTGGCCTTGAGACCCTAAGGATTCTTAAGATACTTTTTCAAATATCTTCCTTTTCCCTTAAAAATTTCACTAACGATCAAAGGCTAAGACAGTGAAGGGCAATTTCCCCAGGGTCACACAACTGATTATATGGCTGAATGGATCCCAAGTCCCTAGTATCTGGTTTTAGGGTGCGACGAATAAGAAAACACACCGAGGCCTACACCTAGCCTGATGTGCAGTACAGGTGCCAATTAGCTCCAGGGTTCAGATCAATCAGTTGGCGGCTCCCTGCCTAGAGCAAAAGTTGCTCAGAAGTGTGTGGCTAAAATGTACCCAATGATGCAGTTTTGTTTTTGTTTCTGCTTGTTTTTTTTCCCCCCTATCGTCATTGAACCATTTTTACTTGGTCCCGTTATTGAAAAATAGATGGATTGCCCATAAAATTCTGGATTTCTGGCCTCACTAAGATGAATGCACATTGTCAACCGGAGGCCAGCATGGCTGGCTTTGAGGTGTAGCCACTCTCTTCAGACAGGAAATGCATGATTTAGTTCCCCTCTGCTCCCAGCCTGCTTCATCCATTTCAGTTACTTGCCTGGCACTGACATTTGATATTCCCTCAGGTTTCATATTACCAACTCCGTGTCACACGGGCATTGCTTTGAAAAGACTCACTTTGCCTTTCCACGCGGAGTGCTTATGCATACACGACACCGTATTATCCAACATGTCAGTGGGCTTGGGAGTCAGACCGCTTCGATTCGAATTCTGGCTTTACCACTTCCTAGTTGTGCGAGCACGGGCAAGCTTTTTAACAACTCCTGCCTCAGTTTTCTCATCTACAAAATGGGGTTGGTAATGCTATTATTGTGAGCATTCATTGAGTTCATAAAAAACACATTTGCCAGAAAATGACCTATGTTCTTTTACATATGTGTTCACTATCACTGTTATCTCCTTAGATCTGCCTATTGTCCCATGAAATGCAAATGTGGCTCATGAAGTGAAGTCAATATGGGAAACTCTGGAATCACGTGTGTAGACTTTCTTTTACTTGAAGAACATGCTTTTTTTTTTTGGTTACAGAATGATCCTTCATTGGTAGCTTCTTTCTTAATTATCAACTGTATTGTGTCTAATGAGTATATTACGACTTTAATATCTTTGTTCCTGCACTCTATTCTGATATGATAACAACTTTGGAAGATAAAATAAGAAATAAACCTGTTCTCAATTTCAGTGTCTTTAGTTATATGTTGCTTGTTTGTTTGTTTTGTTGATTAGATTCCTGTTAAAGGTGAGATCATATGGTATTTGTCTTTCACCTCCTGGCTTATTTCGCTTAGTATAATGCTCTCCAGGTCCATCCAGGCTGTTGCAAAAGGTAGAAACTCCTTCTTTCTTTCTGCTGCATAGAATTCCATCGTGTAAATTTACCGTAGTTTTTTGATCCATTCATTTACTGATGGGCACCTAAGTTGCTTCCAGCACTTGGCTATTGTAAATTGTGCTGCTATGAACATTGGGGTGCATAGGTTCTTTTGGATTGGTGTTTCAGAGTTCTTAGGATATAATCCCAGCAGTGGAATTGCTGGATCAAAGGGCAGGTCCATTTTTAGTTTTCTGAGAAAATTCCATACTGTTTTCCACAGTGGTCGTACCAGTCTGCAATCCTACCAACAGTGCATTAGTGTTCCCTTTTCTCCACAAAATATAACCAAAGACACTGAAATTGAGAACAGGCTGACAGTGACCAGAGGGGCGAGGGGAGGGAATTTCAGGGGGAAAAGAGGAGGGTTTGCAAGAACAAGTATAAAGGACACATGGACAATAACAAGGGGGGTGGAAATGGGAGAGAGGTGGGGAGGGCTGGGGGGTGGGCTGGAATGGGGGTAAAAGACAGAAAACTGTACTTGAACGACAATTAAAATAAAAATAAAAAAAGAAACAGAAATAGGGATAAATCAAATAAACTGGTTTATTTCTTGTTTCTTTCTCTTTTGTCTTATTTCTTGTTTCCTTTTTTCTCATATAAGACACCAAGGATGGAAAGTATCTGATATTGAAACAAAGGTAATCTCATCCTGTGCCCACTGCAGATGGAACTAATCCATCATCATGCTCTTTCCCAAAGAGTTTAGATCGGACCATACAACCCTCCTCAGAGTGGTTCAAAAGCTACTACTATATTGCTGGAGTTCATCCATCTACTGAAAATGATTATTTACTTATTTCCCTATCTGTTAACTGTATTGCCATTCTGCCACACAATTTCAAAATCTAAGAGCCATCATCAATTCCTTTCTCTCCCAGGACAGAGCATCAGCTTCAACATCCTGCCCGTTATACTTCTACAAAATCTTTGGAAGTTGTCACCCCCTCTCGGATTTTCATCGCCATTGTCTTGGTTGGAGCTTTCCTTGCCTGTCACTTGGGTAGGAGCACTGGCTTCCTAAGTTCCCCTGCCTCAAGTCCCTTTCTGATGATTCTACTTGAATGGGTTTTTCTAGGAGCACAGGTTGAATCATGTCCCTTGCAGGATCTATTCTCTTTCCAACACAATTACAGTCCTGTCCTCCCAGTATTGAATAGCTCCCGTGCTCTGCAACCTCATCTCTAACTGTCTTTGAGTCCAGCACTGTTGCTGAACTCAGTTTCCTCAAACTGATTTCTAATTTTTTTGCTCCTTGTTTGGTCATGGCATGTCTATATCCAGATTTAAAATAAATACTCATCTGTCTAATACCAACCCCTCTCTAAAGTACCTGAAGCATTTTTATTTAGTAAATATCATATACTCTATGGATTTCTATAATGTTCTGTATATATGTCCTCATAAACAATCATATATCACATTGTGTGACATATGCTACTTGTATGTGACTTATTAAACTCTAACAAGGAAGAAACTGGATGTTTGCAAGTATTTTTGAATACCCACTTTGTCCATATCTACATTCATAAAAGACCGTTTTAATGGACTTAGGATTTTCAGCTATTATAATGAAAAGGTAGATCAAAAACCATATATCAATTGGGTAGTGACTCAGTAGTCTTTATCAAACAGAGCTGGGCACTCGAATCACCAAAAAGTCAAGACACGTCTCAGCTAGATGATGGGTTCGCCACTGTAGAGGATGTTGCCCTGTTCTAGTGAATCAGAGAGGCAACCCTCGGGGCTGCTTTTGGGGAGTTACAACCAATACAATATGCAAAGCTTGGGAAAACAACAACATCAAACTGTTCACTTCAGTGTTGTCCTCAGGCTAACAAGATTTTTCTTAGCTTGAGAGGTTTTGGCAGTCTACTTCCTTCCTAGCTTTGCTGTGCATTGTAAGCATAGGATGTCCATTCAATTGTCTTTCTCCAAATCAGGCATTACAGATATCTGAACACTTCCACTACCTAGTACTTAATATGTTAATTCATCCTTGCCCAGGAGCAAGTGGAACATCTGACGCTATTCTAAGGGAAGTCACCGGTGCAGTTCGCCTTCTGAATGGGAATGTGATGGGCTGGGCTGCAGGGTAAGCCAGTGGTATGTGTGACAGAAAGCGGGTGCAGTGGAAAAAGGAAGGAGAGATTTTTGCAACATGCTTCCTATAAAAATGGCTGGAACATTCCATAGATTCTTATTTCATTTACAACTGATGCTCATCCACCTTAAGTAACAGTTTGAAACTTTGACCTATGCATATTGAAAAAGTCAAATTATTCATTGATGGTGATGAGCACTAAAGAACCACATGGCGACAATTTGTATCTTTCTCAATTTATGTGGATTGTCACCACACCCAAAATTGAACACTTGAGTCTTACTCCACTGAAAAAGCTTTAGGCATTAATGTTTAGAACTCTGGATGCTCATGATCATAGAGAGAAGGAAATAAGAACACATTAACAAAAAAGGTATGAGATATTCTATATGACATTAAAAATAAGGATTGTTCTGCCAACAACTCGCAAATTCACATTTTTACTTAAGAGAGACACATTCAATAAGAGACATGATTGTTCATACAACACATATCAGACGTCTTCTGACCTAGGGTTTGGAATTTCTATAAAACTTACTAAGAAAAATAATTCTATACTCAGGGGTAAAGGACAATCTTTCTAAAATAAGAAAGGAGCTTCTTTACCGCTCTGTCCCCACCCCTTTCATGGTTGGTGTCAAAAATTACATCTTTATATATAGATTGTGTACTCAAAAACATAAACTAATTTTAAATGCATTAGCCTTTTAAACTATGAAAAAAATAAAATTTGGAGCAACAAACCAAAGTTACAGTAATATTAACTTTTTCAATAATAATTGTATCTTTTTGTTAAATGCATTAGTCTCTGAAATCATGTACAAACAAAAAGTACAATTACAAACCATTGTCACAATAATACGACCTCCTGTACTTGCCCACGTGTTTACCTTTTTTGTGATCTTATTTATTCATGCAGCTTTAATTACTATCTAGTGTTTTTTCATTCCACCTTGTAGATTCCCTTGAGCATTTCTTACAGGGTACGTAGAGTGGACACAAACTCTTTCATCTTTTGTTTATCTGTGAATGTCTTAATTTCTCCCTCACTTTTGAAGAAGGATAGTTTTGCCAGGTATAATATTCTTGATTGACAGATTATTTTCTTTTAGCATTTTGAATATATTGGATCACTATCTTCTGGCTTCTAAAATTTCTCTTGAGAAATGGGATGATATTTATTGAGGATTCCTTGTATTTGAAAATTTGCTTCTCTTCTTGATTTCTTTTCTCTTTTTTTATTGTATCTTTTTCCATTAGCATTTACTCCCCTTATACTCCCCTCCCCCCTGCAATCACCACACTGTTCTCTATGTCCATGAATCCTTTTTCCTTTTGGCTCAATCCTTCTACCTCCTAACCCCAATCCCCCAAAGCTGCCAGCCTGCTCTCTATCCATGAGTCAGTCTCTTATTTTGCTTGTTAGTGCAGATTGCTCATTAGATTCCACATGTGAGTGAAATCATGGTCTTTGTCTTTCTCTCCCTGGCTTATTTCACTTAACATTGTTTTTTCTGGTCCATCCATGCTGTTGTAAAGGGTAAAATTTTCTTCTTTTTCACAACTGAGCAGTATTCCATTGTGTAAATGTGACAGAGTTGTTTTATTATCTACTGATGGACACTTGGTCTGCTTCCATATCTTGGCAATTGTAAATAAAACTGAAATGAACACAGGGGTGCTTATGTTATTTTGAATTAGTGTTTTGGGTTTTTTTGTATATATTCCCAGAAGTGGAATGAGTGGGTCATAAAGCAATTCCATTTTTAAAACGTTGAGGTGTCCTCCATACTGCTTTCCACAGTGGCTGTACCACTCTGCATTCCCATCAACTGTGCAAAAGGGTTCCCCTTGCTCCACATTCTCGCCAGTGCTTGTTTGTTGATTTATTGATGATGGCTATTCTGACCATTGTGAGGTGACATCTCATTGTGGTTTCAATTTGCATTTCACTGATGATTAGTGACATTGAATATCTTTTCATACATCTATAGGCCACATGTCCTGTTTGGAGAAGTGTTTATTCAGGTCCTTTTCCAACTTTTTAAAAATATATTTTATTGATTATACTATTACAGTTGCCCCATTTTTCCCCCTTCACTCCCTTCCACCCTGAACACCCCTCCCACTCACATTCCCCTCCTTTAGTTCATGTCCATGTGTCATACTTGTAAGTTCTTTAGCGTCTACATTTCCCATCCTATTCTTGCCCTCCCCCTGTCTATTTTCTACCTACCATCTATGCTACTTATGCTCCGTACCTTTTCCCTCTCTCTCCTCCTCCCACTCCCCTGTTGCTAACCCTCCATGTGATCTCCATTTCTGTGGTTCTGTTCCTGTTCTAGTTGTTTGCTTACTTTGTTTTTGTTTAGGTGTGGTTTTTAACAATTGTGAGTTTGCTGTAATTTTACTACACATGTTTTTTATCTTCCTTTTCTTAGATAAGTCCCTTTAACATTTCATATAATAAGGGCTTGGTGATGATGAACTCCTTTAACTTGACCTTATCTGAGAAACACTTTATCTGCCCTTTCATTCTAAATGAAAACTTTGCTGGATAGAGCCATCTTGGTTGTAGGTCCTTGCCGTTCAGGACTTGGAATACTTCTTTCTAGCCCCTTCTTGTCTGCAAGGTCTCTTTTGAGAAATCAGCTAATAGTCTGATGGGAACTCCTTTGTAGGTAACTGTCTCCTTTTCGCTTCCTGCTTCTAGGATTCTCTCCTTCACTTTAATCTTGGCTAATATAATTATGATGTGCCTTGGTGTGGGTCCAACGTCTTTGGGACTCTCTGAGCTTCCTGGACCTCTTGGAAGTCTATTTCCTTTGCCAGATTGGGGAAGTT
>CM052550.1:9152858-9196969 GCA_028533065.1 Trachops cirrhosus | reverse complement strand
TTTTTTTGAATTCTTATTTCTTCATTCTTTTCTGTTTGGTTGTTTCTTTCTTCCTTCTGGTCCACTCCATTGATTTGAGTCCCGGTTTCTTTTCCATCACTATTGGTTCCCTGTACAATTTTCCTTTATTTCAGTTAATGTAGCCTTCATTTTTTCATCTAATTTGCGACCAAATTCAACCAATTCTGTGAGCATTCTGATTACCAGTGTTTTGAACTGTGATGGGTTGGTTATCTCTTCGTTGCTTAGTTGTATTTGTTCTGCAGCTTTGATCTATTCTTTCATTTGGACCATTTTTTTTGTTTTGACACACCTGTTACGTAGTGAGGGGCGGAGCCTTAGGCGGTCACCTGAGTTTGACAACCCACGTCACTGCATTGTGATGCTGTATGTAGGGGAGGGATCCGAGAGGGAACAATGGCAACTGATCCACTCTCTGCCAGATTTCAGTCCCTTCCACCACTTCCCCCAAGCAAACTGGGCCCTTCTGGTGCTGATTCCCATGTGGGTGGGCTTGTGCACATTCTAGGACCCTGTGGGTCTCTCCAACGATCTCACCTGTGAGGCTGGGATTCTCTCTCGGCACCTCAACCCCCACAGGTGTTTTCAATAGGTGTTTTGAGGCTTTATTTCCCCACGCTGGGACTCTGGGTTGCTCCATCTGTCTCACTCCTCAGTTTCGCCTGGTTTACCTGCACATAAATGTGGGACTGCCCAACCCGCCAGCTACCTTGTGCGCTGTGCCCCTCCACAATCCACCACCTTGCTTGGTCCGCCCGCTGCCACCTTGCATAACTGGGGTCCACCAGCCACCACTTTTTTTGCCATGACCCCTCTCTGCCCAGTTGCCCGACTCCGCCCTTCCTACTGGTCTGGATGAATGTGTCTATTTTAACTCTTTGGTTGTTGGACTTCCATACAGTTCAATTTTCTGTCAGTTTTGGTTGCTTTTTTGTTTCTAAATTTTTGTTGTCCTTATTTTGGTTGTGCGAGGAGGCACAGTGTGTCTACCTATGCCTCCATCTTGCCAAGAAGTCCTTTTCCAACTTTTTAATTGGATTGTCTGCTTCTTGGTATTCAGTTTTATAAGTTCAACATTCCCTGTTTCTTTGACTTTTGAAAGTTTGATTATAATGTGTCTTGTGGTAGATCTCTTTGAGCTCATCTTTGAGTTCATTGAACTCCTTGGATGTGTTTATTCATTTTGTTCATCAAATATGAGAAATTTTTAGCCATTATATCCTCAAATATTTTTTCTGACACTTTTCCTCTCTCTTCTCCTTCTGTAACTCCCACAATGTATACATTAGTTCTCTTATGTTCTAATGTCTCTTAGGTTCTATTCACTTTTCTTCAATTGTTTTTCTTTCTGTGGCTCAGACTCAATAATTCCTACTATCTCATTTCAGAGTTCACTGATACTTTCTTCTGTCTGATCAAATCTGCCTCTGAATCTCTCTAGTGAAATTTTCAATCAGCTATTGTACTTTTCAGACTGACAACTGTCAGACGGGATGGGTGTTGGGAAATGGGTTAACAAAGGTGAAGGGATTAAGCAAAAAAAAATATATATATTCACCTATATATATATATACACACACAGTAGTATGTTGATAGAGAAAAAGAGGTGTGGGGGCAGGTGGAAGTGTGCAAGATGGGGATGGAAAGAGACTTTACTTTGGGCAATGAGTGCATGATGCATCATGTAGATGTTTTTTGAGTTGTACAGTTTTATTAATCAATGTCACCCCAATTATTTTTTTAAAAGAGATAGAGCCAGGGGCAGAGAGGTCTCTATCTTTCCTTTAACTATACTTACCTTCCCAAACATGAAGTTACAAGTTCCCTACCTAGACAGACCCTACTTGTCTAGCACAGTTAGCAACCTCAGCAGAAGAGAACTAACCTTTTCAGTAGCTCCGATGGTGATCTGAAACTGTGCTCTTTCAGTCTCACGAGTTTCGCATGCCTACCTCTGAAGCAATTCATGGAGAGCAGGAGGGTGTAAAAACAAGTCCAGAGCTGAGACCAGTTACATGGTTTAAGGGTGGAGAAGTCACTGTTCCCTAAGGAAAATTGGGGTTTTATCCCCAGCATAAAGGGCATTTGGTGCTGATTGAGTCTAGGTGTACAAACAGGCTCCCTGCCTCCATCTTGTAGTAGCTGTGATGAAACCTGTCCCTCAGCATATTCTCCAAAACACTGCTCTTCCAATAATTATTCATGTTAGTTGGATGGTTTTTAATTTGTGATGAAAAGATATCAGATAAAGCACTTTGAAAGCAAGACGATGAGACTCATAGAGTAGTCAGTCAAATGGTGGGACTACAGGACAGCTGCCCAGTTCCCAGCTGCCAGCAGTGCTGACTCCACCCCCAGCACTACCAGGTTTTAGAAGCTGAACCAGGACACTCTCTTCCTTTGCTGTTCTTCTTCTAGTACCCTCTGTCCCTTCCTCTCATCACAAAAATGAGTGCCTTCTGAAACACTGCTAATTAGCAGGAAGAGGTCTATTTAACAATAACTGTAATTAGTGCTAATTACCTTCCCCTAGGCTCCCCAGGTTAAAGAGGGTTCCTTATTATTATTGTTATTATTTTATCACAACCGGAAAAGATGAAGAGATCAAATATTCTCGAGAGGCCTTCATGTCTGGGAGTTAAAGCTTGAATTTATTCAACGTGTACATCTGTACACATATGTCTATGTTTATGTACGCAGAATGACAGACTCACACTCACACATGGCTGCACACAGGCACGCATACTTTTTTAACAGGATTTCTTAATTATTCAGAAGGAGAGGAGCTGCTTCAGGTTCCGAAGCAGGTAATTCAACTAACTTATGACACCATAACACTTACTCTAATTTACATTTTACAAATAAGCCTAAATATATCCTCCCTTGAGCTGCAACAGTAATTCAGTTTATGCTCACTGTGGAACTTAAGGTAACATTCTCTTTCTCAGGTTAGAAATTATGCTTAATATATGCAACATTTCTCTTTTGTAATGCTAATTAAAACAAAGACTGAAGCAGGGAACAGATTCAGGTTATTTATGTTGCACTACCTGCAATGCCCTCCATTTTCATCAGAACCAAATACCAAACTGGCTTCTGCTTGCACAGGGGGCGGTATCATTGTTCCCCCCATTTTTACAGGTGACACGTTTAAAAGGGAACGTTTGAATGTAATGTTAACTGAATGTCAATTGTCAGGTTTAGTCTAGCACCTTATACATATGTCACATTTACAATATGTTTAAATACTCAATACCAGTTTTAATGGTGAACCTAAATGACTGCCCATTTACTGCTTAAAATGAGAACTTGACCGTCGTCCTTTAGCATGATGTAATAGAAACAGCCCTGGCTCGGGAGGAAAAACGAAGTCCCTGGTACTGAGACTGTTTTTCAGTTAACCCAGAGGTTTGGGATGGACAGAATGTGATCGTGTGCATGAAATACCTCCCCTATCATTAAACTGAGGAATTATTGGCATGTCATTGTCACTTTCAAAAATGGAATGAGCAAGTCATTTCCTTCTGGGTTTTTCTGGAGACTCTGACTTTCAAAGGTGTCATGAAGTACGATGGCACCCAGGCTTCTGCCACCCCTAACACAGGGCACCGATGTCTTCGGGTGAGGGGCCCGGAATGAAGCTGTTCTCTCTGCTGGCACTGCAGCCCGGGCAGAGCCGGCCAAGGGCAGCGTCTGCGGAGGGGAGTGCATCTGAGCGCTGGGGACCCCGCTATGGCTCCGCCCTGCCTGTGGCACAGTGATCAAAAACATGCTGTGCCTGAAAAAAAAAAACAAAACCCTTAAAACTAGACATTTACTTTAATGTTAGCTAAATATATCTTCCCCACCTCCCAAAGATAGAATAGATGGTGGGGAACCCTATGTATGGATTTAACCAGTGATATTCTAGGGTCTTACACAGAATATCCCATGTCCATCAAAATCTGGTGGGGGAATGAAATCCATCATCAGAGTGGTTTCCGGGTCATTAGAATCAATGCTGGTAGCGATGATGTTGATGGTGGTGATGGTAGTAATAGTCAGAGTAGTGATAGTACTATTATTAGTAGCAGCGTAGCAGCTAATTGGTCCAAATGACAGGTTATTTTGTAATAAATCTTGGTAGGAAGCTTCCCAGATAGCAGAAATTCCCCATTCTCTCTTACTGGTTTCCTTCATCTGCTTGACTGAGACCCTTTATCCACACTATATATTAAATCTCACACACAAGCTCTAGACACAGTTTATATCTTTGCCTCTGATCCAAGATATTTTTCTAGCTAGAAATTAAGAATTTGGGCTATGAAATATTACAATATGCCTTCTCTTGGAGAGTCAAAACTCATGTTTTCTTTGGGGGATATTTTTTCTTGTGGGCTGAATGGCAGAGAGTTGGGAAAAATTTCATGATTTCTAGCTTCTCTTCCTAATTCTGTCTCCATTCCTGCTCCTGAATTCCATAAGAGATCTTAATAATAGCATTTGGATTTTTGTTAAAAATAGTCAAGTCTAGTTGGTTTTTATGAGTTAGGGAAAAAAAAAACCCAAAACACCTTAAGTAATGAATGCAATTGATTTAAGCAACATGGTATCTTATAAACTATATTATTATTATTTACTTTGTGGAATAGGCTAAGGCTTTCTCTGTAATGCTTTCTCATCCTTTGTAAGAATGCAAGGTAGGAAAATTTTTCAAGTTGTATAATAAGCAAACATCTAGACTATGACAATTTTATATAAGTAGGTAAGATTAGATTCTGGAACTTAATCAGATAAGGCTTATTTCTTTCACAATGCTGCTGTACAAAATTGTAGATGTGCTCTATTTCATCAAATGCCTCGTAACTCCTGACTTCACCGAGTATAAAGACATCACGAATGGGCTATTTAAACATTCAAACTAGGACGAAGAAAGAGCAGTTGACATAATCTATCACCTTGCCCAAATATAAAATTTGGCTTTAATTACACTAATTAGAAAATAGGCTTTAAGAACTGTGCAAAATTTACGACAGGATAGCAACATAAACTTTTTATGTTTCCTAATCAGTTAGAGAACTGTGAAATTCCCCATCAGTGCCGTTGCTAATTCATAAGCCTCATACTTATAAACGTATGTTAGCTCTTATTTTTAAAAAAAGTGCATGCCTGCCTTTCTCTATGGGTTACACAGGGATTAAAGGATGAGTATCCAAATAGACTCTACTGGTTTGTGGTCACTCTGCCCACGGAATTCTCTGTAGGGCAGAAGTTCTTACACTGGGGACGCAGTGTTGCCCCACTAGGGAACACCTGCCAAGTTTCGAACACACGGTTTTGTTCTTATAACTGGGCAGAGGAGTGCACCTGGCATTTAGTGGGCAAAGGCCAGGGATGCCGCTAAACCTCCTACAATTCACAGGATGGTTCTGCAGAAGAAAGGGGTCCTCCACCTGAAATGCTAACAGCACTGAGGGTGTGGGAGCTCTGCTGTTGGGGGTCCCATATCCTCAATGCATCTTGCAGTTATTTTGATGGATGGCTGAGTGAGATGTGAGGCCCCTATCGTGCAGCTGACTGGGAGAACTCACAGATGGAGGACTTCATGGTGTTATCCGGTATGGGCCCCTTGGAAGATCAGGGCAGTCCAAATTAAAAAAAAAAATCTTTTTTGATCAAGCTGCTTCTCACATAGGTTTTTGTAATTGATCCCAGAAGAAGAAGCAGGGTGTTTTTTTTTTAATGCTTTAGGTTTAATGATGGTCATTGAAAATTCCTAGCAACAAAGTGAGAAGAGCTAGTATTTTAAAATTGTTTTCATAGAATAGCATGCATTTGTCTCCAAGAACTTAACAGATTTTTGTTAATTAGATATGTTAAAACGTCTTCCATGTAAGAAAAATAGGTAATTTTATACACGGAAATTACGTCTCATGATTAAACAGCCAGCAGGACCCTGAAGTAAGTACTTCTGCAGAGAAAGTCGTTTCATTGCGTGATGCTTGAAGTGCCACGGCCACGCAAGGACGAGTGGTTTTTCTCTGACACCCCAAGCAGGAGCTGCCTCTGCCCATTGAAAGGAGACACTATAACCCTTCCCAAGGGACCATGTGGCAGCCAGTGTTGATTGTGACAGGGAAAGTGACGCACAAAGACAAATCTTTCAGCACACAAAATCGCGGAAGCACAGTGAAGCCATTCCGAGCCCTGTAAGTAAAACAGCCAACTCGAACTTCTTAAGGCATATTGGAAGGAAAAGGCGTCTCCATGGTAATGAAGTGACAGTGTTTATATTTAAAGGGACCTGTACTCTTCTAGCGGTCACTTTGTGGTTTAAGTGTGCCATTTGCAGATAAATCTTGGCCTGCGCTAAGTAAGGCTCAGAAATGTAAGAATACCCGTGTCACTGAAAAATGATAAATAGGATAAATGAGCCAGGAAGGGACACACACGGTCTCTTCATCCTCACAACCATTGTGTGGACTCAGGTGCTCGGCAGCTCTTACTAAAAGTCTTGAACAACATGATCTAAAATGATCTGTCTGCCACCAAGGCCCACATCCCTCTCTCTTGCTCCTGCTCCCTCTCTTATACACGTACATAATACACACAATTACAATCTTAAATTGAATGTGATTCTGAAAATCAAAACTAAATATTAGTTCTCAAGCACACCATTCTAATAAATTATGTTTCTCCATTTTTCACTTCATTTTATTATTCCTGTTCTAACAGTGTGGTAATCAAACAATATAATTGTTAATTCTAAGTTGTCCTCTCATATATAATAACATTTCTATTTGATTTATAATCTTCATTATCAGAGTTTTTATCAGCGTAGTACAATTTTCAATACAGTTAACGTGTCACAAATTCGCTGCTAATAAGAATGTTTTTAGGAATTCTTGCTTATTCCTCTGTTCTCAGTATTTTTAGATGAAGATGCTCAATGCAGTGTTACTTACTCTGAGCAATTAGGGTTTTTCTAAGAATTTGCCAGCAGCTAATCAGAATTACATGGTGAACATATGAAATTACCCCCACCCCCAATTTTATGAAAATAACCAAACTGCTCTCCCAAAATGTAGCAGCTAACACTAGATTCTACTAATACATGAAGATGTGTTTTAGAATATTTTCATTTGTACTTAGTGTTGCCTTTATTATTAAGTTTTATTAATGTATAATGATACACTGTTCACTTATCTGTTAAACTGGAGTTTTGCATAGTAAGCCTGATGGTTAGGTGTATCTTAGAAAGGCTCCTCCTTGTATATATTCAGAATTTAGTCAGCCACATTTTTTTGTGTGATTATTCATAAAACATTGCTGAGGGTCACTTGTGGGCAAGACTCAGCAGTAGCCATACAGAGAGGAAACATATGTAGTCTCTGTCTTGCATGAGTTTGCAACTAGTACAAAACACAAGTGGAATGTTCCAATAATGACGCGAATGTGGAATGTGATAAAGGACAGACCAGAGAGGTTATAGCAATGTAACGTTAGCATCCAGAAATAAAAGAGTGAAAGCTTCAAGAAGTCATGCATTTCAGCTGGCCATGAGGAAGGAATTGTCCAGGGAAGGAAGATGGGGTGTGTGCAGGGTGGGCCAATCTGAGCAGAGGCACAGAGGCAGAAAACCCAGAGCGGTGTTTCTAATGGGGGAAGGAAACCTGTACCCTCCAAAATTAGAGTGAACCCTGTGTGGGTATCTGCGTCCTTTTTGTAAGTGGCCCAGAAGTTTCCATTGGATTTTCAGAGCTGTCACTGACTGCACCACCTTTAATAAAAAAGAAAATAATAAAAAATAAAAAAAAAGAAGCTTGAAGCAATGGGTAGAAGAGGGAGGGAATTGTAAAGATAAGGATATATTACTCAGTTTACACATAAGTGGGAGTAGGATTAGCTTACAATACCCTACATCTTGAGTTTATTTTAATATCAGCATCTTTATTTTAATATTACTCTTTGAGAAGATAGAGTGAAACTCATTTTTTGGAAGAATTAACATCTTATTCATGATAACTCTGTTTTTTTTCTCTTTAAAACTCTCTCACTTCTCTTTTTCATTTTTTAATATAAATCTTTTGAAATAGAACTGGGACCCAACCTTAGTCCTATGAAGAAGAATACTTATTTCTTATACATTCCATATATATATATAGTATATAAGTTATATATATGTTATGTATATGTACACACATATATATATATCCATATATTCCCATTTTAGAAATTAGAACACTAACATCAAAATAATCGAAGAACTTCAGGATTCAGCAACAATACAGTTGCAAGATGGGACTTATCTTTGGACATATGTCACCTAATCCATTCTCCTCACACTCTATCGCCCACCCAGATGGTAAATTTCCTTGGAGTTGCATGGTTGGGAACGTGGGGCTTCAATGCGGGTGAGGGTCACTGCAAAGCTACTCTCTCCACTCCCGGTTCTTACACTTGCACTCCCCGATCCTTCCTCTTTTCCTACTCTCCCATGCATGCCACTTCTCCATTTTCTTGTTCTATTTATTTTTTTGGCATTGTCGAAAAATTCATTTTTTTTATTGTAGTGCAAAACCTAACAGGAGAACTACCCTCTTAACAAAGTTTTAAGTGTGCATACAGTATCGTTAAGTATTGGCACAAAGTTGTACAGCAGATCACTAGAACTTGCTCATTTTGTGTAAGTGGAACTTTACAGTATTGAACAGCTACTGCCCCAGCCCCAGGCAACCACCTTTCTACTCTCTGCTTCTATGACTTGGACTAGTTAAAATACCTTGTATTAGTGAAACCGGGCAGTGTTCATCCACATGCGACTGGCTTATTTCACTGAGCATGGTGTCCTCCAGTTTTAGCCGTGTTGTAGCATGGGTCAGGATTTTTTAAGGCTGAATAATACCCCATTGTGTGTATATAACATTTTTAAAATTTATTGATGTGCGAGAGAGAGAGAGAGATCCATCTGTTCTTTTACTTATTTATGCATTCATTTGTAGTTTCTTGCAAGTGCCCTGACCGGGAATTGAACCTGCAGCCCTGCTGTATGGGGACAACACTCTCACCAATTGAGATGCCCAGCCAAGGCTATAACATTTTCTTTATCCCCTCACCCATCAATGGGCATTTAAGAAAACAATTGCATTAATGAACATGGCGTGGTACTGGCGTAAAGATATCTGTTTTCTTAAAAGACATTTCACTCTCCTTTCTCTTCTTTTTCCTGTGACCACGCTGTTTGACAGTTGATGATTAAATGCCCCAAGGTAGATTTTCTGTTGTAAAATGCCTGTCCTAAAACATCAATTTCTCTTCCATGTTAGTATTCCTGGAAACCAACATGATGTATCTCTTTGTACTTTGGATGTGGACTAGATTCCAGGCATTGCATTTTTTTGGAACTAAAAACTAAGTAAAAGAAAGGGGGAAAGGAAGAGACCTGATGTGCCGTTGAGGAATATAATGGAAACACGATGACTAATTTCTGAAGTGTCTCAAATATAATAAGCAGAAGTTGTCTCTTGACAATTTAATAATGCAGAATAGAATAACTTGGTGAAATTGTCATTTGAAAATGGAAAATTAGGGTTTTATAAAAAATATTGTATGATCTTGATTATTATTCAGACCTAATATGAATTCACGATCTCTTTAGCAGCCTGAGAATTTCAAATGCTTATCTTCTGTTGATTGTCAAAGAAATTCAGCTTTTCCCGTGGTATCTGCCAATACTTGGAACACGATGTGAAGGCTTCTTCAGTATTCAGTTACGGTTTGAGCTGTGGTTTTCTCCTCCAGTTTCTTTTTACATTTTCTCGGGAAAGAAAACAACTATTTCATATGCTTTCAAATATACGGTGTTCAGATAGTCTGTCAAAACTCATTGGAAAATGTTGATAGAAGAGACCAACTCCTTTTCAGCACTTCTAAGAAGTGAATTTCACTCAGATTTCCCCACAATAAGGACCAGATAAGAAGGTTTCATGTCAGGCTGCAAGGGGAAACAACCCTGAATGAGGCTTCTTGACACACTGTGATAAGTTAGGTGTCACAAAAGAGTCAGGTATACCTACATTAAAAAAGTTTAGCATCATGGGAATTGGGCTATGTATACAGCTGGCATGTCATTAAACCCCACATAGGGCGAGCGACTTGCCCCGGTTTGCTAGGATTTTCCCAGTCTG
Organism: Trachops cirrhosus; assembly: GCA_028533065.1. Lineage (NCBI taxonomy): Eukaryota > Metazoa > Chordata > Mammalia > Chiroptera > Phyllostomidae > Trachops > Trachops cirrhosus. The sequence goes on along the minus strand of CM052550.1, from coordinate 9,186,782 downwards.
GGACCGAATGCCCCATGTCCTGAGAATACCCTCCATGTTGGGCAAATCAGGACAGCTGGTCATGTTAGCTCCACACCAAATATAAACTCAAGCATCGTGTAGGTTTAAGAGAAGGCAAAGGATAAGTCTTTTCTCATGTAGACTTGAGAGGAGACTAGAGAATCCAGAGAACCCTCTTTACAGCTTGAGCAAATAGTTATGTGAACATGATCTATCACTCTTATAATAACATTGTGTCATAGATATTATCACCCCAGTTTTATGAATTAAAACCTGTTGATAATTATGCCTAAGGGGTCACAGTTTGTATGGAGAGCAAATTCTCAAACATGAGTACCTCGAATGCTATTCCATGAACAAAGTATGTCTATCTTCCTGGCCTCGGTCAGTGGAGGCACAAAGCAGACTCAATCAATATGAAGTCATCTAAAAAGAAAAAAGAGCTGTCAGTGTAGGTTTGGTAATTAAAGTGAAAATTCTGGGCAGCCTGAAGTTCAAGTCCATCTGCCAATGATAAGGATGGGAAAGGAATATTATAAGCTCCATTACTTTTATCTCCCAAACCACAACATTTGAAAGAAAACACAGGATACTCCTAAAATATGGCTATTTTTTTCCTAAGCTCTGTTTCAAACTCAACCACATCTCACCCCTTTCACATCGTCATCCTTACCTTAAGTCTCTATGTCTACTCTTCCCCTTCAACAATCTCTTTTCTGCACAGTGTCCAGAGCGAATCTTTAAAAGCATAAGCAGATCAAGCCACCTCTTCCAAAGCCCCTAGCGACTTCCATTTGCACTTGGCATGAGTTCAAGCCCTGAAAGCTGGCACCACGAGCACCCTCTTCCTCTTCAACTTCATATCTTGCATGGTTGCTTTTCCCACAATGTTCCAGCCACGCTGGTTCCTCAAACAGACTGAAGCTACACCCTCCCCTCCGAACCTCTGACCTGCTGCCTGCCTTGAAACGGTCTGCCTCCAAATCTCCACCCGACTGGGTCCCTCCTACCATCCGGGACACGGAGTATGTTTCAGCCAGGTGTTCTGACAACCCTTTCTAGAGTCTCCATTGCTTTTCTCAGTCAATTTTATTCATATCAGAAATGTTTTATTAAGTAACAAATAAGATGACTTTTGATAGTGAAATTTCATTTCACTAGCAAGTTTCTCCGAAAACAGAAAATGTGACTATCTTCTTCCAAGCACTGGGGCTTCAAGGGTTAATCATGTCTTGCAATACTAAATATTAAATATTAATAAAATTACTGAAGTAGGAATGTCAAATACATCCTAGAGGGTATGCCCATGTGACGTATCACCAGTGAAAAGGACCAGATGAATGGATAGTGGTAATGACATTGGGCAGTGTTGACTGCACGTGTCTAACATGCCTTTGGGGGAAGGGAGGCTGTACCTCTTTGCCCAGTCTACATGGCTCTCTGTGAGCCTGTACTCCCAGTTAGTTGAATTATATTTTTTCTCCTAGGAATACAGATCTGGACGGAGACACACAGGTACAGAATGCAGTTTAAAAGAACCATTTAATGGAATTGAAAGTAGCAGAAACTCCTGGGCTAGCAAGCATCTTCTTTCAGATGCCCTAATTTTTCAATGTGTGTCTTTTTCCTGTGCAAACTTATCAGAGTTGTTTCTGTTGCTAAGAACCGAAAGACTGCTGCCAATAAGGGAGGGATATGACAGCAAGGGCTCTTGGGGAGGCAGAGCAATCGACACACCAGAAAAGCTGAGCTGGAGTCACAGCTGAACTGTTGGAATGTCGCCAGGGGTGTTCCGATCACTCTAGCAGATGTTTAGATGGTGTAAGTAGGAACTGTACTTCTGTGGGCAAAGTTGATTTAAAGGGACGGAAGGGGTGGGCAGTGGAAGGTGTGACAATGGCCTCTAGACACTGCCAGATGCACTAACATTTTTTAAAAAGGAAAATAAAGATAAAAGTATGAAGAAGAATATCTTTTTTTGAAAGTTCTTGTGATCTTTTGTCTTTTAAATCACTCTGACATTTTTCTTAAGAAAACTTCTCCTCAGGTATTCTATTCACATTTTAAATAGCCCAAGCATGCAATCATCTCTCCATTGCATATAGAGATCCCTAAAAATGTATGCTACACAATCAAAATGGGGTTCCTTGGAATGCAACTCAAACTTCCATTCTTCTCCTCCATATATGTGTGTTTCCCAGGAGCCTGTATGATTTGGGTCAATTGATTATTGACACTTAATATCTCTGTTCTTCCGATGGGGATTTGATATAAGCAGAGCCCAGTTAGAGCAAAGGCAGTTTCATTACACCGGATAATTACATTTTTAGATATAATTGTCTCCATTGGGATCGTAAGAAAACAAAGCAGCAGAAATATGCAAAAGCTAAGGATAGCCTTCTATTAATTGAGAAGAGTTTTAATAGAAAAAATTCTCCAATAAAATGTTCCCTTGAATGATATATCCATGAAGCAATGTTTTTCCTTCTGCTTTTTATTTACCCTTCTTACATTCTTATTCAGCGTTTGTGTGGCCCAGTGGTGAGTGGTTTAACCCTATTAAAGCTATTAACATTGTTACACAATTCACTTAGATCTATTTCCTTTTATAAGCATGCCTCCCTTTGTCATTGTGACGTGGAAGATTATTGACCTTCAACATCAGGAACAACTCACACTTGAACGGTGTTCTTTGGTTAACAATTTACACTCACTTCTATTCACTCAGCTGATTCTGTGCTGTGACCTGTGTTAAATATCAGTGTGTTCATTTTACAGGTAAAGAAAATGAGGCTCAGTCATTAAAGATCTAAACCAAGTTCATGTAATTAGCAAATGAAAGAGCAGGGCTTTGATGCATGTCAGCAGGATCTCAAAGTCCACGGGCTTTTCCCCAAAACCCTAGGTTAGAAAAATCATGGACATAGGAGGCTACATGACATTTGGGGAGAGAAAAGAGTGCTCAATGAACCAATTCCTCTCCCTCCACTCTGGAAAAAATCACTTGCTATTCTGCATCCTAAGAGTTAATCCATTGTCCTTGTAAAGACGCTGATCTGAATGTCCCATCAAGAAATACCTTTTTTCCAAATAGACTCAAGACTCTCATTTTTGTCTCATCTAGTCTTGCTACTAGTGCTATTACTACTATTTTTATGATAAATGGGTACAGTACTAAAAGGTGGGTGTTTTCTCACAATAATCGGGCACGAGGACAAGTGTTTCATACCTGCAGGACTGACAGGCGGCTGAAACCTGGGGAGCACGCTAGCACGGCCTCCTCAGTCCCGCTGCTTCGAATCTCCAGGCTGACTCTCAGCACACAGCAGCTGCTAGTGGTTCTCGCCAACAGAACAGTAATCCTGAATGTTATAAATAGGTTGTTTGATCACAATATTGACAACCTAATTGAAAAATATATATCCTACTGTTTCGCTGTGTGCTAGCCGGTGAAATAAGACAGAAACCCCAAGGAATCACAGAAGGCTTTATATGACCTGCCACTTTGACTTATGTAAGTGCACTACCCCTGTGAACGAAAGGCTTTGTGTATTTTTAGTTTCTTATTTTTCCCCATCAATTTGGTCTACGAGACAACTGTAAACAACACATGTTGAAAGGACAAAAAAGGTTGTTAGAACTTTCTCAGCTTAAGTCTTCATCTGGGCTCTTCTTAAAGAGGCAGAGAATAAAAATTCGGACGCATCTGCACCTCTCCCAGATCCACACAGCACAGCCACGAGCATGCCTGTGGCTGTGGGTGAATACGGTACTGAAGCTGCTACTGAACAAAATCGACATCTTTTAGTAGGCTGGGGACTTGGGAAGCATTCCTCATCTTCTGCCATCCTAACTGATGAATGATTAATTATCTACATTATAAAGACTGCCTTATAAAAGTGGAATTTGTTGACCGTTTCAGTTTGTCATCAGGAAACTTGTTGAGTACTCTTTGGGACAAAGCACTAGAGAAGCTTCAAACCTGAAATACAACCGAAAGATAGGCATTCTCACTGAGTCCCCACACGCCTTCCTCTCAGAGTGGGGACCACGGAGGAGCAATACAGACACATTATTGAATTTCTCTAAACTATAGGTTTTTCCCCTGCCAACTGGGGATAAATTATATTTACTTTGAGTCTTGTCAATAGAAAAAAAAACAGCACTCAAATTGCATCATCTAGTTCCTCACTTCTCAATCTCTAAGTTGTGCCTAACTAACTCTAAACCTTCTCCTTCCTTTCAACATATCACAGTTATCTTAAACTAATAATTTTAAATTTTAGGGGGCACAGATTGCGATCCTTCCCCCAAACTTCTTGCCTGTATCATCTCACAGTAGAGACTACTAAAATATTCATTCATGTGTCTTTAGCAGTACCTGAGAGAAGTGTTACGTGTATTTTACCACAGTAATGAGTATTTTAAGAAGGGCGGGAGAAACGGAGAAAGAGAGAGGAACTGATTTCCTGGCTTCTTTCCAAAGCAATTGAATTTGCAGAAGGAGGAGATAGTTGACGACAGGCAGTCTGAGAGAATAAGATACAAATTCATTTTTACAGAAACCCCTCAGTTGGATCAGTGATTTCCAAGGTCAACTTCACAGTTGGAAAAACTTAGGCCCAAATAAGGGAATTGGCACCTTTGAGGTCACAGTGATGGAGCCAAGTGCTGACAGAATCAACATTCCAACCCTGTCTCCAGTCCACCTATCTCAAATTCATTCCACGGAGCGTGTGCCTGGTGTGGTCTTTGGAGATATTTCTTCCTGGCTCCTTCTCTGTGAGACAACTGCAGACTGAACATCTGGAACCCTCTTTGCACCTGTCCCTTGAGTTTCTCATAAACAGAAACCAAGACCCATTTTTTTTTACACATCTGTAATTACAAGGTGAAGGAGGGGAGGTGTTAATACCTACTATGTGAGAGAGAGACACCATTAATTACTTTTTAGGTGAGCAAAGTAAGGCTCAGCCCATTTAAGAAAATTACCTACATTCAGAAAGCTCAGAAATTACAGCGAGGATTACAAATAATCTGAATGCCCTCAATGTCTGTGTCGCTTTGTCAACACTGGGAGGCTCCTGATGGAGGACATGGCTCACTGCACACATTGCTTCGAGGAATGAAAACTGGGATTTAAAATCCAAAAAGCCCTGATATTCTTCACCGGAAGGTCCCTCAACACTCACTGATACCTGGGTGTCAGAGCTCAATTTTAGAATGAGCTTTGTCCAAATCTAAATCATATCCTGGCTTGTTTAAACAATATCTGTCCTGAGCTTGGAAAAAAACTAGCTCCATATACATGTTGTTTTGGGGGGGTCTCTAACTCAGTTTCTCTCCCCAGTTGTCCTTCAGCTGTACCCACAGTCCCCCCGCCCCAACCGAACTGCATGGAATTCATGTTAAAAGCAAGAAGATGAGAAAAGATAATATACCTTAGAGTACTGAGTCCAGATTTTTCCCAAATGAAAATGGTCAAATATAAATTTCTATGCAAAACAAGTATGCCAGGAGCAGGAACAAGACAGGAAAGTCAATTAAGACAAATATTTTCCCAAGTCTCATTCTGTGAGTGTTAGACAACTGTCAGTCCCATCTACTCCTGAACAGAAGTAGAGAATTGTTTGATCCATGAATATTAATGTGCTAACTCCCAAGGACAAGGAAAGTCAAACTCTGTGATCTCTCAGGCCCTGCAAGGGGGTGTGGCTTACCCGAGTCATATAAGAACACATCTCTCTCTCGCTCTGGATGGTAAAATGGGATCTAACAGAAGTCCCTGGTTCTCTGCTCTTGCTCTTATGAAACTCTGTCCACAGAAGCAAAAGCTTAAAAATTACATTGGATCAGATCATCCTTCTTCTCAAAACCCTCCAGAGATGCAAGGTGCAGTGTAGGGAACGGTCAATAATATCCTAACAAGTACATACAGGGCCAGGCGACTACTTGAAATATCAGGGGGACCACTCTGTAAAATACACGATTTTCTAACTGCTATGGTGTACACCTAAAACTAATACAAGGTAATACTGAATGTAAACTGTAATTGAAAAATTAAAAAAAATAAAACAGATCACTTGGCACATCAAGAAAAAATTAAAGCCATACTCTTGCAAGGTCTACAATGTGTGACAACGTGACCCTTGAACTCTTCCTCGACCTCTTCTCTAGCGTCCCACCTGCTTCCCTATGCCCTGGCATACTGACCTTCTCTCTCATTCAGCACACTGGCTGGACCCTGTCCTGGAGCCCTTCTCCTGCTCGTCTCCCTCCCAGGAGAGTCTCCCCAGATCTCTCCATCATTGGTTCCTCACACGAAGTCCCTGCTCCCAACTTCCTGCCTTAAGGAGTGCATTCCTGTCCACCTTATGACCTCCCCTTAAAAAATGTAATAAAGCACCCATAATATTATAAAAGCCATCTTACCCATACTTAAGTATATAGTTTAGTAGTGTTAAGTACATTCACACTGTTGTGGAAACAATCTCCAGAAGTTTTTCATCTTGCAGAACTGAAACTCTACACCCATGAAACAATAATTCCCCGTTCCCCTCTCTCTTCAGCCCCCGGCAGCCACCGTTCTGCTTTCTGTTTCTGTGTGTTTGACTGCTTTGAATAGTCACTTGGCTTTTTGTGACTGGCTTATTTCACTTAGCATTAATCCTCAAGGTTCCTCCTTGTGGCATCCACCAACATTTCCTTCCTTTTTAAGGCTGAATAATATTTTATTGTAGGTATATGCCACATTGTGCTTGTCCACTCCTCCGCCATGGAACATTTGGGTCATCCCAACTTGTGGCTACTGTGAACAACACTGCCATGAACGTGGGCCTATTGGAAAACTTGCTTTCAATTCTCTTTTTTTATTGTTCAAGTGCAGTGGTCTCCATTTTCCCGCCACCACTTTCCCCCAACCGCCCCCCCCGACCCTCAACCCTTCCCCCCTTTGGCTTTGTCCATGGGTCCTTTATACATGTTCCTTGATGACCCTTCCCTTTCTTTCCCCTGTTAGACTGAGCACTGGCCTGGGAACTGAAAGGTTGCTGTGCTTTCAATTCTTTAGACCAAGAAGTGAGTCGCTGGATCACCAGGTGGTTCTAACATTTTTCAGGAGCTGTCACGCTGTTGCCCACAGTGGCTGTCCCACCTGACGTTCCCACCAACCCTGCACAAGGCTTCCCATTTCTTTACATCCCCACTGACAGGTATTACTTTTTATTTTTGTGATAGCAGCCATTCTAGTGCATGTGAGGTGATATCTCATTAGGATTCTGAATATTTTTCCACTCGTGATTAGTGACATTGAGACTCGTTCAATATGTTTGTTGCCCATTTGTATACCTTCTTTGGAGAAGTGCCTATTCAAGTCCTTTTCAAAAACATCTTAATATTCTATGTCTAATACGGGTAAATTTAGGTCATTTATAATGTTCCCCTGTTATACTTAGTGATGCGATGATGCCATTGCACATAAATATTGATTGGCAATTCTGACTTTGCCCTCAGGAAAAAAAATTCTTAAGAGAAGAATTACAATACCAGGTTAACATATATGAATATTTTATACATTTCCACTAAATATCTTAATTAGAATTTTTATGCTAAATGTCCTGACTCACTAGGATGCCTTTTGTTCTCAGTAATTTGGCTTTATTAACTCTGATAATGGGGAAAATGTGGTGCTGAGAGACTTCTCAGGAGCTGAGATTCACACACCAATCTGCTCTGTGTTGGTCACAATCAGTTAGACACTGTTTCTAAAGAACATACTGGGATTCAACCCCACCATCACCTGGAGACAGCAATGATTGATGCCTTCTGAAATGATCATGTGGCCTCTCTAGTTTTGAATCAGGACAAAGCCAGAGAGAGACTGATTCCAATGCAGTGTTGAGAGAATCTGAGTATTATTCATTAATTTTCTTCAGCAACTTAGGAGTTGAGCTTGTGCATTTGTAGCACACTTCCCAATACTGTTCTAGAATTCCCTGTGGCACTAAGAGAGGAATTAAAAATCAGCCATGGACAAAGCAGTGATATTACAATATAACCTATCTCATAATGTCTATAAAAATAACTCATGGCTATTTCACTCTTTTGATTTTCAGAGTGCCTTATGCAGCTGTTGGTCTTCAGCCAAGGCAATGAAGAGTTCAAGTCACTTATGTAAACTCCACAGATGCTAGCTGGGATTTTTCCACAGGAGCATTTCTTCCTAAACCTAAGCCTCCGTGTTTTCCTCTGCCAAAGTGAAAAATGCCCCGAGCTTGATAGATGCTTTTACCTTTTGATCTCTCAAACGTGTCAAGTTTATTCCTTTCACCTTGCAGTCAGTGCATGCTTTTAAACATAGAATGTTAACTTCAAATTATTAATGACTTTGGGCCTGACAAACATTAGTATTATTGAATTTTTTGAGCTTCCATGCAACCAGTAATATTAATGAAATAGCTAGTTCTTCTTTCCTCCAGCGTAGAGTAAGAAAACCAAGGAAGCACATCAGAAGACGCTGTTCTTTCCTGTACTCAGTACCTCTCCTTTCCTCTCTTCTCTCTCTTTTTAAACTGTGGTAAGAACAAATAAGGTCATTCCTAATTTGCAGTTTGATGATAATTATATGATCCACCTTCTGGGAAACCATGAACTGGGCTGGTTAAAGCTGTTGTCGGTCTAGAATTGCTCTCTGGTCAAAGCACTTAATTCAATAGCAAAGAATAGACATGGAAGAGAGACAATGACAGTAGCGGCCATGACACTGCCCATAGTCACAGCCTGTATGACTGTAACTTCTCCGTCTGATCCCGTGTTTTACTTAGGCAGCTTTCTTGCCATCCAAGTCCATCTTTGCCTAGATCTATTTTTCAAGTTTCCTTTTTTTCATCTAATTTCTAGAGCTACCATTGATTACTTAATCCTCGTTCTTCTCTCCCTTACCTTTCACTCCCCTTCTGAATATATTGTTCTGTGTGCTCATGCAAAGCAACGTAATCCTTTCTTGGCTTAGTTCAGTATCATCATCTATCACGTGTTGCCAACAAGTCAAAATATCTTTGTGGAAGAGGGATAGAGACGATAGATTATTTATAACATGGAGATGATGAAAATGGTGGTGATGGTGGTAACCGTTGTGGTGGTGGCAGGGAAATGATAATGATTATACGTTATATGATTGAAAATTATATTTAAAGAGTGAATGTAACTAAAGCGACTTTACTCAAAGATTTTCTGTATACAAATATAAGGAACTTTATTTGGAGCTGGTGGTGTGAGGTGCACCAGCAAACAGAAAAGTCAAAGGCCTGGAGCTGATTGTTTACGACCTACATAGATCTTAGGTAAAATAGATAACGTACTATTTGAGAAAAAGGATGCATTAAAACTAATGTATGTTATTTCCTAAGTTCACTTCCTACCCCCCCTCCCCAACCTGTTTTTCCTCAAAATCAGGTGGCATGTTTTTGGGAAAACCATGTTATCTTGTGGACCTTTATTTCTCCATCTGTAAAATGTGAGTATCGAGCTGCATGCATAATTCTCCAGCTGAGTTCACTAAAATCTCAAAGGATTTTGCAATAGAGTAGGTCGTTAGATTTTTTTCAGGGTCAAGAGACATTATATGTAAGATCCCAAAAGCTATAAAACTCTTATACAAACAGTAATACACTTGGAAACTACTAGACTAGGTAGCTCTCTCACTCTGAGTCTATGGCCCTACTCTTTTCCTTCCACCTCTCATTGCATTTAGCTACTAATGTTCATGATAGTTGCAGGAAATCGAGAAAAGATGAACTTCTGGTTAGTTACTCTTTTCTTTCTTTTTTAACTACTAATACATATTTTCATGCTGCAATTACCTGTGTAACTTACATGTCAGCTGGGGCTTTTTGGCCCCTTTTTGTTGATATATCTGCTAAATTACCTCTCTTAATCCCTATAGAAATCCAAAGCTCTTCAGTGGCTAGATTTTAGCAAACAAATGTTGAGCAGAGAATGGGGAAGGGTAGGGCGCTGTCTTCCCTGACCCCTCCACTCATCTCAGCATGTGTGTGCTGTTTCTGTTCCGAGAAGTACCAAATGCTATCCTTTCCTCAGATCCCTTCGAAATCCTGTTTCACAGAGGGCCCTGTGTAGGGTAATATATTTTACAGAATACAGAAGTGTGGACTTCTGCTGGACTTGTGGGAGCGGGGCCATGTACAATAGGCTGACATCACAACCACCGCAACTCTGAAATGCACATTAAGTACATGGCCTTTAAAATCGACTTTGGCAATCTCATCATGGAAACGAACTATTTTTCAGCCATCACTGCCCGCAGAAGATGTCCTCCTCATTCTCTGGCCCCACTGCTCTTCTTTCCTTACTCCCACACGGATTACCAGGGAGCTAGTAGAGTCTTCTTACTCAATAAGGAACACTCATTCCTTTCTCTTGCACTCTCTCTGCTACAATCTGCTCTCGGCCCACCTTCATGCAACCAAACTTAGCAGAAGAGGAGAGTGTCCATTTAACACGATCTACTCTCTGAAAAAACATGGTGGTGGAAAGTAACCATGTTGTTTTTACTTTATGTATTTCTTTATCCTAAGCTCTTCTAGGAAAATCGAGACATGATGATGATCATTCACATCGGTCATCTGGGTATTATTTTATATGGGTCATGTTTCTAGTATGCATAATTTGGTGCTACTCATTATGTAAATGTTTGTTTCCAATAGTTTACCACAGCCCTTCAGTGTCCCCATGTCTCTTTTAATAACCCTGTTTCCTGATCTCAAATGATTCAGAACTTTAAATGGGCCTTCAAATGCTATGTCAAATCCATTTGTAAAACCTTTATTCAGTTTAACAGCAACGAATCATAAGTTTGCCTTGGTTTAATCTATCAATTTAAGGCTCATTGAGATAAGGAATGACAAAGCTGAAAGAGAAGGCCTTTCTTTTCTTTGAAAACACTCACAAAATCAAGTGCTCAGCTGTTTCCTCATTGCAGACGGCTTTGGAAATGTCAGGCAAGTTCGACTGTCAAAACCATCAAAAATACTGCTGAAATTGCACAGGAAACAACGACTGCCTTGGGAAAACACAATAAGCTGTAGGACCCAGGAGGCTGCTTTTCCTGTAAGAAGGAAAATAAATTTTGAAAGGGCGAGGTTGGAGAGCCAGGTCCTCCGTGGGAAGTTTACAGATTCTGCAGTTGCGCTGAGAAATGATACACGGCCAGAACACAGCTGCCTTGTCATGGCGTCCCTGCTTTTAGGGGACCCCCTGTTTCCAGCCTACCCTGCCCACCTCTGCCAGCCATACCTTCCCTAAAAACCCAGAAAGCCTCAGCCTGTCTTTCCTAAAAATCTTCAATGGTCTTTGGGTGGAGAGGTGCCCTGGTCTGGTGCAAAGATTGGCATTTGAGTGACATAAACAGTAAGTTTGGAAGGCTGGATGCAATTGTATCAAATGAACGTAAGAAAATAATTACCGTGCTGGTGAGGATGTGGAGGAAAGGGAACCCTAGTGCACTGTTGGTGGGAATGCAGACTGGTGCAACCACTGCGGAAAATAGTATGGAATTCCCTCAAAAAATCAAAAATGAAACTGCCTTTTGACCTAGTGATTCCACTGCTGGGATTATACCCTAAAAATCCTGAACCATCAATTGAAAAGAACCTACGCACCCCAATGTTCATAACAGCATTATTTATAATAGCCAAATGTTGGAAACAGCCTAAGTGCCCATCAATAAATGAGTGGATCAAAAAACTCTGGTATATTTACATAATGAAATACTACAGAGCAGAAAGAACAAACTGCTACCTTTTGCTACAGCATGGATGGAACTGGAGAATATTATGCTAAGCTTTAAGCCAGTAGGTGAAAGACAAATACCATATGATCTCACTTACAAGAGGAATCCAATGAACAAAATAAACTAACCAGCGAAATAGAACCAGAGACATGGAAACATGGAGCGGACTGGCAGTGGCCAGAGGGCAGGGGGAGGGGGATAATGGTGGAAAGAAGGGGAAGGGGCTAGTGAAAGCACATGTATGACTAACTCATGGACATGGACAACAGTGTGGGGACTGACTGTGGGAGTGGGGGTTGGGGCTGGGTGGAGGAGGGCAAAGGGGGAAAATGGGGACAACTGTAATAGAAAATGAAGAAAAAATGAAAATAGTTACCCAGGTGTCTTGGGTATCTTAGATCTCTCCTGAAATTAGAGTCTAAGAAAAGGACTTAGCTCCTATTGCGGACAACTGGGGCTCGGTCCTCTGGCTGCTTTGGTTAACTTGAAAGGTTGATTTGGCTAAATGGTTTCGTTTTTTCTACCTAGAGAAGCTAAGGCCTAGAAATGGGAAAGTCTCCTAAGGAAATGCTGATCAGATTTATTGTGCTTTTGACAATCTTACGTAATTTTATATGTTAATTCCTAAATGTTCTTTTTTAGAACATATTGGCAGTTGAGTCATATTTGACAAATACCTATACTCTAGTAAATATAACTGAGCTGATAGGCTTCTTCAAAAACTCTTTTTCTCCCACATGTGCCTGAGGGAAATTATCTTAGAAGGGAAATAGTAGTCTCTAAGGAGACAGAGCTATATCCTACATGTTGAACTGTAGCAAAGATTTTTAAACAAACTTAGAATGAGCTAACCGCTGTCTGCTTCTTCCTGGTTTCCCCAATAGGTCAATCCCAGTATCTGAGCTTTGATCTAATGACAATGACTCTCCCTGCCTTTCGACTTTCATTTTAGAGTACTTTGATGGTTCTGGAAGGACAGCAGTAGAAATGGCCCTGTAGTGGTAAACAAAAAAATGCTTTCAACATGCCTGCTATGATGTTGGGCACAAACTAAGAGCTGGGTATACATAAATATTATCATTTAATCTTTATCACCATCATTATTACTCTTGAGATTTATATCCTTAGTTCTCTTTTAGCAAATGGCTACTGATCTCCACTGACAAGTTATAGAACCCACCCCCGCCCCGCCCATACACACACCCCATTCCCAGAGTTTAATGACATTTATTGAATTTGGTTGAGGATTTGGTCCTGAGAATAGCACAGGTTTATAACATATCAGCTGTAGGCTTGGTAGCTTAGTTTATTTGGGGCTCAGTTTCTCCAGAAGACAAAATGAGGCATTTGGGAAAGAAGCTATGTCATTGTACTTTGGTTCTTCGTCTAGCATGCCATGATTTCAGGGGGTCATCTCCAGGGAGGTAAGGAAGATTCATTACTTTCCATTAATCCTGAAGTTCTCTGATTTATCCCCTCAACTTTTATGAACTAATTACTTGCAAGAGCTCTTCCTTGTATGAACTATAATAAAAATGACTTAAGAAAAACGGTTAGTCCTTGCATAAAATTAAGCAGACATTAAATTAAAATGCAGGACATCTGTTCATTTCACATCAAGCTTTTGAAGATGTTCCCAACGAGCTGTAGAGACTGTGATGATAACGAAAGGTGGGGCAAAGTTTGATTTCCATGATTGACCTTTCTTGTCTCTCTCTAGTCTCTCTAGCCATGGGTCTCTCTAGTCCCCATTGTCTGCCTCATCGGGGCCAAAACTTGCGATTGTGACACCAGGAAGTCCCATCAGCTGATGGCTCAACTCGGTCTCAAGAGGAATCCTTGCCTCTTCAAATAGACTTATCCAGGTGACAAGGGTGACAGCTGTGGCTATATGATGAAATATAGTAAGATAATGACACATAATAACTATCACTTACTGAGAATTTATATCAGGGATTGTATTTATATTTACATTCATATTTCTGTAAATTGTCAAACAAACCAGTGCATAATGAAATAAGTCCAAAGGCTTTGTTTGAACCATGGAGCCATCTTTACAGAAAGGCACCAAAAGACTGTGTTAAAATACGAGGTCATAGGATCTAAAGTTTACTGAGCACATATTATATGTAAACTAGTGGATAAGAGGCCTTTGCCCTAACTTATCTTTCTCAGTCTCAGACAATCCTTCGAGGTGTAGTATTACCAATTCCCATTTTCTAGACTAGATATATCAGTCTCAGAGAAATTAAGTAATTAGCTCAAGATCACATGTTAATGAAGCTCAACTGGGATTACAGAGTTGTAATTAAGTATCTCTCTTGCCTCTTCCAATTCAGAAACAGTCACAGGGTCACAGTGCTTTCCACCCAGGACAGTGATTTTCAACTGGTGTGTCACAAGAATTTTTAAAACATACACTACCTGACTATTTAGTTGGGGGCACTGACCTCTTTTCCCTTAGACTGTCAAATTAAAAAAAGATGACAGCCAACACAACAGCAGCCATTCAGTGTGAATGAATCAGAATCATAACTATTTTATTTGGTCAGCTAGGCAAAAAAAATATATTTTTGGTGCACCGCAGAATTTTAGTAATTGGTTTATGTATTGCATGAGATGAAAAAGTTTGAAAATCTGTGACCCAGGGGGAGAATTTTCCTTCATGGAGACATGAGGACACAGGGAGAGTTTTCTCAGAAAAGCTGGATACAGAATCACTTGCTCTTATGATCACATCGTGTAATTTCCAAGGAAGCCAAAAAGGACTAGTGATCAGAGGTTATTTCATGGAACTGATGTAACTAAGGCAAGTGGTAATGACAAAAGCAAAACTACTGTATTTTAATATAATGAAATTGATATGACCTAAACAAGCCTTTAGTTTTCTTATACATTTCTTTGTTTTCCCCTAGAATGCAAGAAAAAATGGAGCTTATTTCTTTTGTCAAACCATTTTTCTCCAGGTCAGAAAACCAATCACAGAGCGGAGGCAGTTTTCTGGGAGCAGGTAAACCAATGTTACAGGTTACCGAGGATGTTGGAATCCTATTTTTTTCTACTAATGTAGTCTGCAGAAGGAAAGATGGATATATCAAAGGAACTAAAATGGGAGAAAGGGAGGGAGGGAGGAAGGGAGAGAATAACTTCAAAAAAGAAAGAAGTCTTCCGACTTAGAACCCTGAGCATTCAGGGAATGTAGGGTTAATAAGGAGGTATCTGCTGAGGACAGCTGGCAGCTGAGCAGAAAGGGAAACAGAGGCTTCTGGTGTCAGAAAAAGAAACAAATAATAATAATAATAATAATAATAATAATAATACCTCTTAGTTCCACACTTCCATTTTGATACGTATTCCCATTTTCAGTGAGACTAGAGTTTCACCAGCCTTTCACCTTCATGCATTCCTCCTCATGAAATTTTGGTAAGAAAAAGATGTAATCAAAAGCATGAATTCATGATCAGATGCTATAGATAGCAAGCGTTCCCAGAAGTATCAGGAGGAGAAATGTTAAATAGAGGTTTGTAGACACTGACCAGAAGCCACTACAGGTATGCTGGCAGAAGTCGACCCTCATCAGTGATCCATGAGGAGAAGGGAGCTTCCCTTCACGGAACCTCACTGTCTTCTGACACTAATGTCAGGAATATTCCTGCCAGTCACCAGCACAGAAGTGAACTCTTTCCCTTCCACTCAGGGACCCTTAGTTTTCACGGTCACTAAGGTGAAGCTGCCTTAGGGTCCTTCCAGTCCCTGTATCCTGATAATACCCTATTCAAGCAAAATTTTGATTGGCAACTTATCCCTTCTATCACTTTGATTATTTATTGCAGGAAGTTTGACAGATGAATACATTTTTTAAAAGACACACATAGCCCTGGCTGGTGTGGCACAGTGGACTGAGCGCCGGCCTGCAAACCAAAAAGTTCGATTCCCAGGCAGGGCACAAGCCTGGGTTGCAGGTCTGGTCCCTGGTAGGGGGTGTGTGAGAGGCAACCACACATTGATGTTTCTCTCCCTCTCTTTCTCTCTCCCTTCCCCTCTCTCTAAAAAGTAAATAAATACAATATCTATTATATTTATTCAAATACAATACAATTTGAATTGTATTGTATTAAAAAACACGTACAAAAATAGAAATCAATTGAAACAAGGCTACAGAGGTTCTCTGCCCAGGGGCACTGACACCATAAACTCTAACTCTTTCATTGGCATCCAGTTTATGATGGTATTACTTACTGAGGGTAAAGTCAGACCTCCTTTGAGTGAGTGTCCAGCAGTCTTTGTAAATTCTTACTTGCTCATGATCGCCCCTCTCTTTTAATGCTAGGTCAAGAGAAAGGTGTCCGTGTTCCAAGAATTTCCGGGCGATCACAGGAGCTTTTTCAAACATGCTTGCTTTTTATTTGTGCCCTTCCTTCTGCTTTAATGGCCTGGGCCTGGCTGCTGCAAGCTAACAACTTAATCACAGTGTCTGTTGATGCATCTGCCCTTCTGGCATTGTTGATGCACTCACTGGGGATTCTCTCACATGCATGGGGGGCGGGTCTTGACATGCACGGTCAAGAAGCCCCTAGAGTTGAAGGCCTCTCTAGGTAAATAGCAAATAATTCTCTGTGGAAGGAAGATGTCTGGAGAGGCTAGAGACTGCCCTCTGGAGACGGCACTGTGGTTGCTGAGATGCTCATGGGGCCTTGGGAGGGCCTGGGTGTTCTGGAATGCAGAGGCACTTCTGTCTTTAAAGGACGGTGTCCAGGGTCCCGGGGCCTGTGTCAGAGGACTGGTTCCACTGCCAACAGGCACCTCGGGATGTTGCAGGAACCGATGTAAAAGTTCCACTGAACTGCCATTGATCTTTTTCTGTGTTTTTAAAGATTTTATTCATTTATTTTTAGAGAAAGGGAGAGAGGAGAGAAAGAGAGGGAGAGAAGCATCAATGTGTGGTTGCCTCTTGTATGCCCCCTATTGGGGATGTGGCCTGCAAACCAGACATGTGCCATGACTGGGAATTGAACCAGAGACCCTTTGGTTCGCAGGCCAGAGCTCAGTCCACCGAGCCACACCAACCAGGGCTGCAATTGAAATTCTTGAACCGTTCTTGAACCTTTCTTAAACCTCTGCTGGCCCAGCGAGAGAACACTGCTAGCTGGAGGCCTCTGTGGTTGGGCCTGGAGGGGTCCTTTTGGCTTCAGGGAGCCTGAGTTAAGCTAGTATGTTCAAGAAGTTGTTGTGTTACCATGAACAGATGGTAATGCACAAAGAGGTGGCCCTGACTTTGTCACAAAGCATCTGAAAGTCCTGACACCCAGAGCAACATGATTACTTTCTCTGAGGATAGTGTGATATCTAAAAACCAAGTCTTTTTTCTAGGTTAACATCAGCTTTTGGCTTCTTTGTCTCAGATGATGTCTGTCTCTCCAAGGGGCTTGAATCCATATGCAAATTAAATGGTGGGCAGGTCCATCATTCCTCTGTCCTATCCAGGCTGTTTTTGGAATTATCTAGGCACCAAGATAACTCAAACTATCACCTTTTTTCCAGATTCTTTCTAAAGATATACGGTATAGATAAATAGAGAAAGAGATGCATAGAGACTAGAAATGGAGTCCCCAGAGTACATGAATATATCAATATTTCCAACATTATCCATGAGGAGGACACATGGCTATGGACTCAAATTACCTTAGTGCTTGACAGTGGAGATAAAAAATGCCAGGGTCACATTGCCATAGCAACCATAAAGTGATGTGCCTGAACTGATGCTCTTTGTTCTGCTTCCATCATTGCTGAGATACTGTTCATGTACTATACCCCACCCTACCTCAATCTTCTCCCCGGCCAATCATGTGCTAAATACCCTCCTGGGTGTAGAGGATACAGCAATGAATTCAACAGACCATGAAGTTCCTACTTGAGGAAGACTCACCAATGGGGCAGGGGGCATTTTAACACTGAGGTGAAGAAGGGGGCTCTTTCCAACCATTTGAAGTTAGAACATCTCGTGCAGAGGGAATAGCACATATAGAGACCATGAGGTGGGAAAGAGCCTGAGGATTTCTGGCAACTGAAAGAAAAAATAGTGTCAATGACTAGGAGTGAATAAGGAACCGGGAGACAAAGTGGGCAATAAGGTCAGAAAGCAGCTGAAGGCCCAGCGTGGGGGGCATTTGATCATTGTAAATACACTGCTTTTACTCTAACTGAGATGAAAAGAGACTTTGGAGGATCAATTGGACAGCGGAGTTACGTGATTTCATTTACATTTTTAACAGGATCATTCTTTCTAGGAATTTGACCAACAGGCCACAAAGAAATGAAGTAGGAGATGTAATGAGGGGGCAATAAAAGTTATTATTGTGTGGAGGATAAAAGCATTTTTATGTGAGCTTGGAGCAAATCCACCAGAGGAGAGAGGGGTGCTGGGTTTTGGGATGCAGCAAAGAAATAGGGGAATTTCAACAGCGGTGAAAATTAGACAAAGAAAGAGTTAGAATCTGGTACGCTGGTGGAAGGCATCGACCTACATGAGCAGTGAGAAAATCAGCCTAAATTATTAGGAGAGGATGCAGATGAATACATAAAGATGCATACACATGGTTCGGCCATGTGCCAGTTCTCGCTTTTCCTTGGTGACATAGGAATCAAGATTATTAGCTGAGAATGAGGATTAGGAAGGTCACCTAGATTTTTGCTTCCCACCTCTTCCTTTGTCCAAGTTCTCTGAGGCCACACTGCACAGGACACACAGCAGACCCTGCCTGCCCTATTCCTGTTTCAGCTCTGGGGCATCCACACTCCCTAACAGGATGCAAGCATGGGATCAGTCTGCTCTGGAAAAGTCGATGGGACTTGCCCTGCAGTCAGAGTACGAAACTTTTCAAACAAAGTGATTTTTTTTTCAGTCAGAAGTGCCTAACCTTCTTTAACTGTTCTCCACAGAAGCAATCAGATCCGAATTCATATCTTTAGAAAAGTTGTGTTCCTCTTTCTTCAAGTGAACCAAGCGCGTAAGAAGCATTCTTACGATACAACAGCCCACTAAGCCACATAAAACTGGACCATTATTATTTGTGTCCTTGTAGGTATTTTAGCCTTTAAATGGTGATACTATCATTTTAATTAAAGCTGAGGTTTCTTCAGCACTCAATTCAAAGAGAGACTGCAAGGCGCCATTCTACAATAGAAACTAAATCCTCAGTCCACAAGGAAACAAAATGTAAGTACAAAGACAGAGCTGGGAGAATTTCAAAATTTGATGGTGAGAGATTGATGTCATGCACGCAGAACAAAGAGATACTCCCAGAACTATAAAAATTATACTAATAAAATTCATTTTATAAAGTATAAGATGAGATACAGGAAAAGCTAAAAATTGGGAGTTGTATACAGAATGAGATAGATGTAGAGAATCTTAGCCTACCTTTTTTAAAAAAAAAATCTGAGAGATTTAATTAATATGGCCATTGCATACATATGGAGGTACTACAATCTTTAGTCTACAGAATACTGGAAAATAATGAACACAGACCAGGGTTTTGCAAAATGGCATTATTAACAGTTGGAGCTAGAAAATTTGTTGTTAGAGGCTGTTCTCCCCTTGCCTGTCCTGTACCCAGTGGATGTCAGTAGACCCTCTTCTTAACTGTAAGAAGCAACAGTGTCACCAGACATTGACAAACGTCTGTTTGGAGGCCAACATCAACATCATCCCTGGTTGAAAATCACTGATACAGACAAAGTGCCCAGCATGGTACCTATTTCTTACTCCAGAAAAAGAATGTTATAAAAGTAATAAAAAACAGACCTTTTCCCATTTCCAACACAATAAAGCATGGATTTTTTTTTAAATAACACCAGGCTGGCAGTGATAAGTGAGGGAGGTTGCCTTGAGCCCAGACCGGGACCCACACTGAGTTCATTGCTCAAGGTCTTACATACTTCAAGGGTGATCGAGTCTACATTCGATTCAAATGACAGAATTGAATGGAGGACCCCCTCAACCAAGGACTTGTCCTCGCTTCTGCCATGAGTTCTCTTTGACATTGTGCTGGTGACAGATATTGCCTAGAGAGGCCACCGTATTTTGCCACGCATAATGTGCATTGTTTTGCTCAGATTTTTGAGGGAAAAATAAGGATGTGCATTATACATGAGTTTAATGATTACAAACCGTGGGTATAATTAATAATTCTATGCATAGTGCACATAAAAACATGAGTGTGCATTATAAACAGCAAAAAAACCCCTAGTGATACAGATTGTATTAACATATTGACACAATTATCAACATTATCAGATAATAAATATACCAGGGGTTATTTATCTAACACTGTGTACTTCCAAGTGTCCCTAACACCTCTCAACAAACTCGTGTGTGTGTCCATACCTGGATTATTCTTGGGGAAGTGTCTATGGATTTCCTTGGGTTCTGAATAGATCAGTAATTCGATTTCCATATTAGCCTTGGAGAAGAACTTGGGTTAGAAATCGTGGGTCTCTTTTAAGCATCAATGCACTGATACGCTAGTTCTACAAAGATGTTTACCTTTGTAAGTTCTTAGACATTTCCAAATTTTGCTGCAAAAGCTTTTATGTTTTATGAATCATTCATGAGTCACACAAAAACGGACGTGTTTAAAGGTAAGTCAGTAGGTTCAGGGCAACAATGATATATTTTTCAAGAGCCGGTCCTCTGATCTCCCTTTCCGAAAACCCCCTTTCTTCCTGTCCCTTTCTGAAGAAGTCTGGCTTTGATACAGGTGGCCGCACAGGAGGGAAAAGGCTCACTGGCGTAGCTGCCTGGAACTTGCTGCAGTTTGCACATCAGATTTGCTCTACAAGCTGAAGGTTCTAACTGGGTCAGATCATTTTTGCTTTCTTGAATTTCAAATGTGAACACTTCATTAGAGGACATTTAATTAAGGTTCTCATCCTAGACATTTGTGACAGCTGGGTATTTTTGCACTACTTAATCCACGACATTCCTTTTCAGTGTACTTGTTACGTGAATGATGTGTCTTACTCTTCCAGCATTTCTGTGAAGCATTTCAAATTCCATTAGTGTTTCATTACCGAATCTGCCTAAGTTTTGATTAACCCCATTTTCGATAAATCAGCACTCTTTTTTGATTCCTTCGGATGCCTGTGGCCTCACATGAGGTACAATGTACTGCAGTCAAAGTAGAAGTGAAATATCAAAAAATCTTGGTGCTGGAGAGAAAGCTAACACTTTTAACACCAACCACGGGCTGAACAGAAGTCTCATTTTTACTTTAGGGCAATTCTGCGCTGGAGTTATTAGCAACCCCATTTTAAAGGCGAGGAAACTAAGGTTCAAAAGAACACTCGCTGGTTATTTCTAAAGAGAGAAGCAAAATTACAACCTCTGGGTCACCAGAGCACATACTTTTTCTCACATAATTTTGAGCTATTTCAAAAGAGAGAATAAAATAATAAAAGGGTCCTTGTTGGGGAAATAAAGGTCAGGAACCACAGGACCATCTGGCTGTGCTCTTCCAAACCCATGGAGTTTATTAAATAATAATTGACTACCAATTTATTATTAATCAAAAGCACATATACCCACAAATCTTACCCTTTTTTGTTTACATAAGAAAGCCAAAGTTATCAGGCTTAATTCAAATAAGAGCACACATATGAACAAGAATATGAGGATGCTTCGGCTTGGGCAGGAATTTTCCCATTCACTTCTATGATTCTGAAAATCCGTTTTTAAAAATAGGGTAAAAAGGCTTGTTATTATATTTATAGATTATTTTTTAGGAATTCTAGAACTCAATTTGGAACCAATGGCTGGTTGACACTCTGATTTGAGTAAATAAATCTTATTTTCACTAAGTACTATGAGAGAAATTAAAGGCAGAGCCAGAATTAAAACCTATGTCTCCCGCCCCCTGGATCATTATTCTCATGATTACTTTGTCCCTTTGCCTCTTCATTCATGACCCAAACGCTGTCTAACATTACATCCATTTTATTTCTTTAACCTTGCTTCCCTATACATCATTTTCACAAGAAGTTTTAGTAGAAAAATCTGAGAGAGCAGAAAGGTCATAACTAGCAAAAAAAAGCTTAGATATTTTCACTCATTTTTCTTAAGACAGTTTAAATAAGATGTCTTTCTCCAATGAATTAAAGAGGCTACTAATTTTAGAAAGACATACAGAATAAAATAGAAATAAGGAGAGGGTGAGAGAGTTATTGGCTTATATAAGCCAATGAAAGATAGTTTGCTTCTGGCCCCCTTGGACCCAGGTGACCTGATCATGTGCTCAGGGCTCTGCATCCCCTTCTACATTTCCTGGAGGTTTCTTCTGTGTAGAATTCATTCCGAATAGGCCTTACTCATGCCATTTGGAAGATGACCAAAAATAGTACCGAGTTGAAGTGGTCCTTGGAACTTGCCTTCCTAGAATTGGAAGGTGTCCTTTGAAGAGTACTGCCTCTAGTCTGGTTTACCATGCATACACCCATAGGGTGACCATTACGAGGGTTACATTAACAGAGCTGAAACCTAAAGTTCAAAGGCATTGGGGGATTTGTACGTGATCACACACTGAGTAAACAGAGCCAGACATTAAACAGGAAAAAATTTAATGGACCGTTCTCTTAGACATTACCCTATACAAGTGTCTTTTCATGGGTTTTGTATAAATGCAATCCTCTTTGTCAAAGCATGTAAATATACTTCATTTTATAGGCTACGTTACACTATTTTTCAAGTACCACATTTTATTTAGATGGAAAAAACCCTGAAGACAATCCAAGTGTTCCTAAATAGATAACGATTACAAACAATGAGGGTCCTTATACATTTACTGTCAGCAATGGGCAAAGAAGTTTGTTAAGATCAAATAGTATTTGAAGATTTACTCACACAAAGGCTCTATACACTTAAAATTTAGTAAATACTCCTCAGTTACCTTCTGAAAAGTTGAGTAAAGAGACATTTCAGCACTGATATATGAAAATTTATGTTTCAGCATATCTGCTACAACACAAGATACTGAATAGCATCTGCCTTCCACAAAACATATTAGTTGGCTTAATTTGGAAAAGTAGAATAGTTGTAGGTTTCTAAAAAAGATAACTCACTGATATACTGATTTAATAATTTCATCAATAAGTAACTCTTCATAGAAGACAAACAAATGGCCTTGCCTTTTTTTTTTTACTAACAGACTGGGAAACTACTTCAAAATTCTTGAGAGCTTCCACTGACATGCTTGTCTATGGTATGTGATTTTTCTCACAAGTACAACAAGAAGCAAGTAAATATCACCTAAACATCCCTTTTTCAAATAAAACAGCATAAAATAGAAGTAGAAACAAATGAACTTTCCTTTTAGACAGAGGCAAGCTGTCTGCCCAGAATCTGACCTTTCTTCTGAATTTTCTTCTTATGTTACCCCAGAGGGTGACATATGAAAGGGAAAGAATTTTTGCAGAAGCGTGGTGAGGGTCAGGGGTCATGTTCATGTCTAAGCCAGATAGACACCAGACAGCCTCTTTACATCTATAAAACATCTGTTTCTAGCCATATATTTGAATTGAAAGTATAAAAAATAATTCCTGTAAACCCCATTCACATCTAACTATGTCACAAAGCTCTGTCTTATGCCTTGTGCCAAAGAGCTTAATATATGTGCCTTAGGATGTATGGAAAGAGTCAAGATTTGAGAGACCAGTTACCACATATTAACTGCACTTGGAGAGGTCCTGAGTATACTGATTCCTTGAATTTTCTAAGACTACCCGCTGAATAACATTATGCACATGTTTTTGAAAAAGAAAAAATGTATCTTATAAAGTAGAGGATCACTGTCAATGGCACCAAATAATGATTTTTTCCTAATTTCATACTTCTTCAGATTTGGAAATAAAACATATAGGTGTGCTTTAGGCAATTTAAGCTCTGTGTGTGTGTGTGTGTGTGTGTGTGTGTAAAATAAACAATTACTGGTTGAATGTAAAGCTGTGAGACATTCATCAAAGCATGTTATGAATACAAATAAAGACAAAGACTGTCTTTTGTACACTGGCTCTGGACTAAGACAGAAAAATCAAAACTAGTTACCATTATTAAAATGATCCTGTAGGAGCAGTAGCCAAAATACCCTTTTACCTTGGAGAGACTTAGGTCTTGAGTTTCCCTTTGTCTCTTAATATTCTAAGTGTCACAATAAAACAATTTCAAGAGCTGAAGTGGGGCAGGTAGCAGGGGCCAGAGTCAAGAACAAGAGCCAAAATCAAGCACAAAGGGGAAGTCCTACATTTCTCCACTGAATGAAACCAAATCACCAATGAGACAAAAAAGTCAGGTTTCAAGCAACAGAACCACCTCCTAGATTTGGTATCTAGCATGGCTTCATCAGCCTTAACATCTCTGTTAAAATTGAAATGTGAGTGTCAAATAGTGTCACATCCCAATCTCTTGGAATAAATGCCCTGTCTGCCAAGGCTCCAGCCCCTCTGATGTCATTATTTTACTAGTCTCGTTGGCTGCCTTTCTACATGGTCTGACAAAACCATTACAAAAGGGAGGAGACAGAAGAGGAAAAGACATGTTGACAACATGAAAATATGATGCCATTTTATTGTTGTTGAAGTTGCTATGTGTTCATCCTGTCAGGCACCATGTTGAACACCTAACTACTACAATATGCCAACTCCCAGACACTCGCCCTCTGTGAAACCCAGCCCCAGCACTCGCTGCTTGGGTATTCATGGGCGAAATGCAGTTCACTTCTGCTGCAGGACGGAGCTAAGTCTATCCCAGTGACGATCCTTGTGGGGACGTGAGAGATAATAATTCTACAAAGAGTTGACATTTACCAAGAGCTTCTAATGTTCCGAGAATTGTGCTGAATCCTAACTGCTGTTCACAATGATAATAATTAGTCTGTGAGGCAGATGTTATTGTCCTCATTTTTATAAGTGAAGAAATGACAGCTCAAGGAGTTCCAAGTGACTCGGCCTGAGTTGCCATGAAAATGAGTGATTAAGATTGCCTGGGAATCCAACCCAAGTGTTGATTCCCTAAAACTAAAACCTTAATCCTCGATAAGATATTTTATCAGCTCAATGTCCAGGGTATTTCCTGGATGGTGCAGAAAGTCATTATATGCACCTGTAGGAAGGTAGTTCCATGTTAATATATTTTTATTGTCATTGGACAGGAAAAAATGCCAAAGCTACCATGTCATTTCTCAAATATAATCCTTTTTAAACTTTCTCTTTTTTAAGGGTTTTGGAAATATTGAATGCTTTCCATATTATCACTAAATTATATTACTAGATAAGTGGATACAGGGTATTAACAAATACGGGGAAATCATGTAATGGATTCATGTACTATTAATGCACTAATGGATGTGCCAAGCTATTATTGTCATTCAAATTGATAGGGCATTTTCTCTTTAATGGCTTTGAGTGTTCATCTTGAGAAGTTTAGATCCAGGCTAATGTTTTAATATAAGTCCTTCCTGTTGATATTTCACAATTAAAGGAAAAATGCTCTGTGACTAATGTGTTTTAAAAGGTAGTGATCAGGATCTTATGAAAATAATAAGTCACAATTTAGGAGCATCTGTGTTTGCTGACTTGCAATTATCAAGGTAAATTAATATTTAATTAGGGGGCGTATCTTGATCTGTGATTTAGAAACACCTTAGCTATATACCAGGGGGAATGGAGGAACTATAGTAATGGATAGTCAAGCTCTACTTTTTAGGTGAAACAAGTATTTCAGAAGTATTAGAATAAAAGAGGAACAGAAACAGGGAAAAAAGAGAGACATAGAAGTTATTTCTAAATTGGTTTAATCTGTTCTCATCTAGTATCTCTAACTAATTATAAAAGTATCAATGTTGTCATCCTAAAGCTACTCTCTATCAAAATATGCCAATGGATTTATTTTTCTTGTTTTGACTCTATCAGTCACATTGTATATTGATCATTATTAAAACATTGGTTAAATATGATGTGATATAAACTGAAATATTTAGACAAATAGGTTCTCTCTCTTGGTTTGTATTTAAAAAGAAATCATCTTTATTTCTGAAGGAAAAATCTGTACCTGACCTTATTTTATAAAACCCAAATTTCTTTTAAAAACACATAGGAGAACCAACTATAGTATTATTTCAGAATATTGGTAAAGAATATTTATTATAGAACTTGAAATAATGTTTGGGTAAATTAAATAATTTGATACTTACATAATTTCAAAAGTGAGAATTGAATCTATTATAAATAATCTCCTTACACCAGCTATGATTTGTGGGTAAGCAAATTCCCTATTGATTTACAATAGTTTCCTTATGGGATGAATAAGTTTATAAAATATTGTGATTTAAATATTTAGTGAAATACATGAGAATCAACATTCCCTTTAATAATACATTTTTTAAGATTAGTGGATATAAAACATGCAGCATGCAGCAACATGCAGCAAATGTTTAAATTAATGTTATCATAGTCAAAGATGCTTAAAACCTTCTCCATGCACATTAAAAGTGCCAACCTTTTTTTCCTTTGCCCATTCAAATCTACCCTCACAGTTGACCACCTTGGTATTCTTTTAAAAAATTTAAGCTTAATGAAATATTTCAAGATATGATACTGTGTCCAAGTTAAATTTTAGGGAAGCACTGAGAACTGTCTTAGATTCAATAGGTTTATGAATTGAAACAATGGGGAGTAAAGGAGTTTAATATATTGAGAATATAGTACACAGCCAACGAGTCCCTGGAAAGTTTGTTACAAATAGCAGGACGACAGACACTGAGGTGAGGCTTTCATGAGGGTCTCTGTGTCTGAGCCAACTGCAGTCACATACTTGGCAAGGGCTCCGTCTCACCAGGACGGATTTAGAATATCACGTGACTAGATCAGACACGTGATCTCATAATCAGGAATTCTTGCACATTACAAAGTAAGAGGTTGTTTCTCAAGGTCTGACTTGTCTGGTAGCACTTGGTTAGGTGTTGGGACCACAAAGATACATATCTAACGCTATGCTCTGATAGACCTTGACCTCTAATAGAGGAAAACAACAAGAAAACCAACCATCTGCAAACATCATAGTCACCACGCTAATAGTCCATTAAGAACAAAGGCTCTAGAAGTCTGCTCTGGATTCTAGAGGAAATGAACCTTGACTCAACCGCATATGCTTGGCTGTCTTGACCTTGAACAGGGTACCAGTTAGGAAAGAGAATCCATGCTACATCAACAGTAGGAATTTAATGTTCATGACTCATTGCAAAGGTGTTTGAAATGCTGATAGGACAATAGGACCAATGAGGTAACCAAGAGATTGGTATCACCGGAAAGCAATTATTACCCTATGATTCGGGGGAAGAATAGGACAGGTGGAGTTCTCAGAGCTCAGCAGCTGAAGCCATTTGACCTAAATGCAATAATAGAAGAAGGGAATATTGAGTAGGCAGTGTACCACTAAAGCCTGCAGTCACTTCTAAATAAGTGCCATAGAGAGAGAAGAAGGGGGACTCTACTGTTTTTTTCTACTTTACAGAAAGAATTAGAAAACAGTTGGAAAGGGAAACTAGGGAACATAAATTTCAAGACGCTCTCTTACACCCAAGACAGAAAAAGTATATGGGAAGTACCAGAAAAACAGAAAACTATGACCATGACTCTCTAATGTCTATTTAAAAAAACATATATAGGGGTTTGACAAATTTCTCACTAAAAGTATATTTTAAAACAATACTTCAAAGCAGGATTCCATTATTTAATTATAGATGTATTAATCAGGAATACTTGATTCATTTTATTATTAAGATTTACTAGGATCATGGTGATCATCATGATTTATTAATGATCAGGATTTATTTATTTATGTTGGGCGATTTTATTGTAAATGTATGCATAGCATGAATACACAGAAGCACAGTTTCTCTTTAATATTTACCAACTAGCAGGTGCTAAAGGTCTTCTGGTAATTTGAATATGAAGTCCCATTATCCTTTTAAGTTCTTACTTTTTGTAATCATTGTCTTTCATTCTTTCACTGGTCTGCTCTGTTGTTTCCACAGAACAGGTTTGTTTTTGTTTGATTTTAGATGAAAGTACATATTCCTTTCATTTGCAAAGTAAGGTATTATACTTCCATATTGGACAGTTTGTGAACGCACTAAAACACTGCCATAAAGAACTCGGGCAGATGAATTGTGTTCTAATTCCATCTCTAACTCTCCTAGCGTTGTAACTTTAAAAAACGTACATAAACTTTCTAAGATTAATTTCTCACCTCCACTTTGTCAGTGCTGATGTGAGTATTAACAGAGAAACAGGCTTATAAAACTGAGAAGAACCTACCACATATCACCACCACCACCACCACCAATAATCATCATAAAAATATTTTGCTTTTTGTTATGATAAAAATATCGATACTGACTCTTAAAATTTTAGTGTATTGTACAGTGGTGTTAACTGTAAGAAAAAGGTAATACAACAGATCTCAACAATTTTTTTTTATTTTGCATGACACTCTACACATTAAACAGCAACTCCCCATTTCTCCCTTCCCCCAGCTCCTCGCAACCAACATTGTACTTTGTGTTTCTATGAATTTGACTGCATTACATACCTCCTATCAGCGTAATCAGGTAGTATTTGTGCTACTGTGACAAGCCTATTCACTTAGCGTGATGTTCTCAGGCTTTGTTGGTGTGTGAGGAAGAATTCTCTTACTCGGTATGTCTAACGAACATTCCATTGTATGTGTATGCCACAGCTTCTTTATTGATCCATCTGTCTGTGGACATTTAGATCATTTCCACAACTGAGCCACTGTATGTAAAGCTGCAATGAACGTGGTAATGCAAATATCTCTTTGAGATTCTGATTTCAATTAATTTGGATTAATACTCAGAAGAAGAAGTGGGCTGGAATGGGAATAAAAGATAGAAACTGTACTGAATAATCTAAAATAAAAAAATTTTAAAAAAATAATAGGCACACTAAAAAAAAAGAAGTGAGATGCTAGATCATATGGTAGTTTAAAAATTTTTTTTTAAATAATCCCCATATTGTTTTCCTTAGCAACTGTACCAATGTACATCCCTACCAACAGTAAGCTAGGGTTCCAATTTCTCCACATCTTCACCAATATTAGTTATTTATTTACTTACTTACTTATTTGAGAATGAACACCCTAAGAGGTTCAAAGCTCATTGTGGCCGATGTGCATTTTCCTGATGATTAGTGTTTGGGATCGTTTCATATACCTGTTGGCCATTTGTATGTCATCCTTGGACAAATGTCTACTTAAGTCCATCGCTCATTTTTAATTGGGTTATCATTTCATTGAGTTATTGGCCACCAGTTCTCCTTGTTCCTTCTATAACCATGTATCATATTGACCCTCCAACAGTGTTCTGTATTAGCCCCATGGATATACTTGGTAGTTTTATTCCTATCGAGCCTAATCCTGGCACAGAGCTTTTGCAATTGCTGTTTCTTTTGTTTATAAAGTCCCCCTCAGACATCCACATTGTTTTCTCACTTTCTTAAAGTTTTTTCTAAAAAAGTAACTTTATCAACAAGTGAAGTAATCTATGAGGCATACGATGGCACACTAAGAATTTATCTAGAATAATGAGGAACATTTCTGTGTGATATGGGTACTAATATAGAAAAGTCCCTAACATTTACTGCTAAGGTTTTTTTAATCAAGGGTAAAAAAAATGTGTAATACACTGGTCTAACATTTTTCTTTAAAAAAAGAGTAGGGTTACTAATCTTATTAGCTTTTACACATATAAAAACAGATTTTAGAGGAATAAAAAGACACTAATGATCTCTCAGAAGAAGAGTAAACACTGGGCAGAAGGGAGACATGGGTAATATGAAGGCATTTGAGTGCATTAATTAACAAACAAAATATAATAGAATGTCACATTATTAAGGCTTTTTTATGATCAACATGAATAAATTCTCTAGTCTCCTTTCAACGTTTTAATTTTCCTCACGAAACTTACTGCCAATAAATAGACAGAGAACAAACAAGAGTGAGCCTCACTCGTGACTAGTAGGTGAGCTGGAGGGGGACAAAGTGCTGACTACATTGGCATCTACTATCTATTCATGCCCCAAATAATAAAGAATATCTTAAAGTCTCAATGAAACATAATAAAAATGAAGTATAAAAATACTGATAACTACTTCATTGTGTATCATGAGGATTAAGTGAACTAACATATATGAAGTTCCCTCACATAAAATGGTTGTTCAGTGAATGTTAAAATGACTCTTCTCATCATAGGGTACAAATACTTGGACTATCTTGTGATGACAAGCATAAGTCCTAAGTAGTAATAATGAAGAAAAAAGTTCAGGCAGACAGAATCGATCCGTTTTCTGACTCACAGATATAAAGGTCGAATAGGCCAGAAATCTGTAGTCAGACGTCATCTACCAGGTCTGATGTTGGCATCTCCCCACTAAGCCATCTTCCTTCAGGCACAAGAAGTTTGGCCTTGGACAGCATGATTTCTTATTCTTTTACCAAATATATTTCTGTTTCTCAGAATGTGCACTCTAGCTAAAGCTCTATAATTTGTCTAGATTTGGGATTTAGGCAAGAATAGATATAGAAGATAGTTTGATGACCACCAACAATCCTCCCTTCTGTGGATGGGCATACCACTATATTCTTCAAAGAGTGGAGTCTATTTCTGACCTAATAACTGGTTGGGCCAAAAGAATGTGGCCATTGTAACATTGTGCCAATTCTGGTTTAGCCCATCGGAGGTAGGGAGCTTCTGGTTTTGTTCTCTTGGAGGCCAGTCACCATAGTCCACTGAATGACAAGAGGCCACATGGAGAGAGAGTGAGAGAGGCCACGTGGACGACAGGTAAAGCTTCCCAGATGGCTGTCAGCACCTGTGTCTCAGACATGTGAGTGAGGTCATCTTGAACATGACAGGCCTGGCCAAGTTCATAGACAGATGAAGCCATCCATATGAGTGACCCCCAACTGTAGTACAACTAGAACAGAATCATCTAGCTGAATTCAGCCAACCTGAAGGATTATTAGAAATGATAAAACATTATTATTTTGATTTACTATGAAGCAATAAAAAACTGAGATGGTGGAGCTGTTCACATTCTCAGGGGCAGCGGGGTCAGATGCGGGATGAGAGTGAGGACGGGAGCACAGGCATTTCCTGTATGGAAGCTGAGACCCTGCCTATCCATCCTTTCCTCGAACTCTCTTTTCTAGAACTCTCTCTCTTGGTGGGGAGAGACATTGTGGCATGCAGGGAATATTTACCAAAATTCACGGTGGCAGTAAAACTAATATAATTCATGGTGTCATCTTCTCTTTTGGACACTTTATTAAGTAGGCTTTATTTGACATCTGCATTAGGAAAATGAAAGGATAAAATCTGGGTGACCTTTCTTATTTTGTATAGGGTTGCTCTCATTAACTTATCTCAGTTCTTGAAGAGGTCATCATCACTTGTACTATGGGATCAGCTAATAATATATTAATATTCTCTTTGTAGGCTGAGGAATTATCCATAAATCAAAACACATAAACATTAGGAAAATAGAGTTTATAGCTATCTGAAGCAACTCGTGGATATGGATATGCTAGTTTTACATAGATTTATTGTCTGCCAGTAACTACAGGAGAATAATGATATGAATCTAAAATGCTACCTTTTTTGATGCACAAGCCACGTTGAGTAATGTGATATGGTGGGGGCCACTGGAGTAAACTCGAGCTGCCTGGATTGGAGTGCAAATTCGAACACTGATTCCGTGACTGGAAACAAAGTCCTTCGCCTCTTTGAGTTTAATGCTCTTTGTCTACACATGGAGATAAATCTCCTTTCCAGGCCTAACAATAGTAAGGCTGTGAAAATCAGCTGCAATACTGTTCAAAGTGTTTGTGAACCACAAAGCTCTTTATGTCAAAACCTGCCCAAAACTAATGAATGTTTTGGGTTCAACACACTCTGTGTGTGTGTGTGTGTGTGTTAGGGGTGATGGTAGGCAGAGCTGGACTTGAACCTGATCTCCACTGTTTGACCCCCATTTGAATCCAAGTTCTACTCTGTGGATTTCTTGAATGGAAATATGGGATAATCTCATGGCTATGGTGGGGCTTAACTGAGGTAAAGCATTGTGCAGGATTTTCCCCCTTCCCCATGAATACTCGGAGTCTCTTCTCTGCCCTTCTCTTCACTGCTCCGTGTCCCCACAGGCTGACTTCTATGCGATGTGTAGTCTGGGCTCCCCATGAAATTTGGCTTCTTGTTAGGTTACTGGGAACCACTCATAGGAGATTGTAGAATAGGAGGAAAGGGAGGTCAGGTTTTTGTGCTTTTCTTTCTTTCTTTTTCTTTTTTTTCTTTTCCTTCAGGTGGTGCTTGAATTCCTCCAAGGCTGAGACTTGTGCCAGGAGCTCCTCCTCCACTATCGCAGCTGTCACCGTCCTGCAGTCTCTCCTTTGCTCCCCAGGCTTCGCGGTGTTCAGTACTTCTCACTGTCAACCTTAGTGCCTTGCCATCCCTTCTTTGTTCATCAACTCTTTAAATTCTTTTCATTTGAGACATAATTTCTTTGTAAACCTTTTCCATCTTTTTCTTGGCAGGACTCCAAAGTGCCAATCACATACTAATATCTAAAAGCTGTTAGCACATATTATTATAGTAATTGCAATACTTTCGGTACAAAAAGTCTGACCTTTATGAACCTGCTCTTACATTTCTTTTCTTTCTAATTTTTATATTGCTTTTTGGAAGGGGATCATTAGATACATGAAATCATTAGGAAAAGAAAAACAGAGGCCCTGATTTGTGGAATATAATGGAGTAGGAAAGAAGTCAGGGGAGATCCTTTGTTTTCAACGAACTGGACAGAGAGGCTGATCTCAGGACAGCTCAGACAGTGCAGGTGATTCGTGTGACCGATTTCTGAGCATGTGTGATGGTCATAAACCTGTGCTATTGTAATAGTTTGACCCCAAGCCCAAGTTTCCATTTCATTCACACCAACATTCGATTGGGCATCTGAGCAGGGACATATCACAAGTCAACCTCTGTCTCTTCAGAGGCCATCCCAGTGGGCATGACTGGTATGGTTTAACTACTCATATGTCTCTCTGGCTCACTATATTAAAATGCCTTCCATTTCTTTGAGCCTTTGTTTAGTTGATCTAAGTTACTCTACAAGGTTATTAAAAGCAGTAATTGTCTTCATAATGCCCCTCATTCTCCAGGTAGAAACAGAAATTTAGCTAATAGATATTCAGACAAAAATATTCAGTAATATTTAGCTAACAAGTTTATTAGATAGTAAGATAGATAAGATTATAATAACATGGTGTATTTTTCCCTGAATATTTTAAATTTTACTTCACTTTAAATGGCTTTCCATTACAACCCTATTAAGAAAGAAATAAACCTCTGATCTTTGTTCAAGTTCTTTTTTCCAGGCCACTACACTGCTGTTGCCATGGGTTTTTCAGTCAATGTTTTCTTTAGGGGATATACTTTTCAGTATCTCTACCACCAAACCCCCAATCTTCCCCCAAATGCCCATTAAATATCATCCAAAGCATTTTATTTTGATCTACCCATATTTCAGCTGCTTTCTCTTTGTTTGCATCTGAAATGGGGCAGATATCTTGTTTACCAGAGAACATAGGGAGGTGAATTCACTTATTGATTGACATTATCAACCAGTCAGACATACACCGCTGCAGGTAAAATTGCTTTTTTTGTGTTGTTGTCTGACAAACTTTAACAGAGAAAGTGATGTACTTTTGCCAGGCAGGGCTACTATACCAGCAGGTAATGGGTCTTAGAAATGCTGCAAACATTAATGGTGTTAGATCAATAATATTACTAATACAGGTAAAATGCTCTTACATATATTATTAAGATCTCGCTCAAAATGGAGGGGCTCAAAGGACTGCGAATGTACGAGTAATTGCTATATCACTGGTACAATAAAATGCTAATGGAAATCCTGTCATACAACATGCTGTGTATATTTTCTTCTGCAGGATTTTATAAAGAGTGGTTTTGTATTAATGCATGACTCAGACC
>CM052550.1:9019200-9152358 GCA_028533065.1 Trachops cirrhosus | reverse complement strand
GTATAGAAATATGGACATGCCAATTTTCTCTCCATCTCTCTCTCTCTCTCTGTCTCTGTCTCTCTCTCTCTCTCTCTCTCTCACACACACACAGAGTAAAAGGTGAACTCTGAATAAGTTTCCTGAACTGTACTAATATTTATTTCCTGGATCTGCTATTTTATTAGAGTATCAAGATCTGTTTCCACTGGGTAAATCGTACCTGAGACCTCTTGTACATTTTCTTACAACTTTCCCTGAATCAACAATTATTCCAAAACTGAAAGTTAAAATAAAAAAGAACAAAAATGCTCCTTTTAGGAAGAGCAAAAAATAATAAAGCAGAAAATACTAAAAACAAAACCTTCTTGTTATTTGTAACTCCTTTGACTAGGCCATACTGGACGTAAATTAAACTGTTCTCTGTAACCCTACTCATGCTATAACTTTTGAATTTCCCCAGTGCTGCTGACATCTCGTAGAGCCCATTTATTCAAGTCACAGTCCGCTAATAACTATTCAACGCATACTAATGCTACAGAATAAAATTCTATGGAGAAAAACATGCAATTTATGACCCAGTCTCAGACAGATGGTCTGAATGATTATCCCCAAAAGGTTCAGCTCTGGGACAAGATCAATTGCCAGAGCAAATATATATGGTGCTTTAAACCTCACTCAGCTCTACTGCACAAAAATGGATATAGAAAAACCATCCAATATTGAATATAGCTCATGCTTGCCCCCATTAAAAACAGGTCTCCACATCCAGGGATGTGGGTCTCTTTCATGAAAGCAGGAGGATAAAGAGAACTTAATTAATGGCACGACAGGTGTGAAAATATTGCGGTGTGATGGGAAGCACATGGCGTTTTCAACTGTGCAACCAAAGACTTGGCAGGGATTGCCCAGGTCCGCTGCCAGCGATGCTCCCCTCTGTGCCTGCGGGCTTTGCCAGCTGGAAACCCAGGCTGTGCTGTCTGCCCGCTTTCCCCCAAGCGGGGAGACTGGCTCTGCTGTCGGACTCTGTACAAACTCACACAAATGAACCTCGCCTGGGTCGCAGGCAATCAATAATTCAGTGTGTTGAAAATGGTTAAAAGCACCATTCTGAATGGGAGAAATAGGGGAATTTGTTATTCGTTTATTTAAGCAGCTTTCACTGGATGGTGTGCTCCCCGGGAAAACGGCCCTGCTCTCCAGTGGCACAGAAGCTTCACAGTAACAAGAGGTTTTTCGACTCGGTGTTAATTTTTATCAATAACATTGCCCGTGGCAGGCTCATCTTTCTGCAGTAGTTGACACAGTTGCTTACCTTTCCGCTTCCTTCAATGTTTTCTCTTCTGTACTTAGTGTCAAAAGACTTTATAGAAAACTTTTTCTCATTTGATAAACTCTCCTATTCAACCCCTCTCTGTATTTTACAAGAGTTTGAAATTTAGAGAAAAATGGAGGTTTCACTAGAGAGTTCCCATACACCTGATACTCTTTCTCTTATTGATGAACGTCTTGTAGGACTGCGAAATGACTGTCGTGATTAATGAATCAACACGGACACATTATTATTACACAAAGTTCATGCCTTTTTTCCAGTTTTTAAGTTTGGACCTAACATCCTGGAGTCCTGTGACCTCTTAAATGATTGTTTTAAAATTTGCAAACATTAAGGATCAGTCTTTGTGCTATATAAAGTTCTACGAGTTTCAGTTAAAAAAAATAAAAACACTTGCATCATTTTTTCACCTGTACAGTGTCATCAAATATTTCACCACCCTAATCATCCCCTGTGCATCGCAAATTCAACACCATCCCCAACTCCACTGTACCCAGTGACTTCCTTACTGTATCTAAAGCACACTTTTTCTGGGATATGATAAAAAGTGAGACTTTACAGTATGTAGCCTTTTCAGACAGACTTCTATCACGCGGTCAGTGTGCAAGGAAGACTATTCCCACCTTGATGTGGCTTGAAGCCCTTTTCTTTTGATCACTGAATACCACTCCATTGTATGGGAGCACCGGTTGATGTTTATCCATTCACCCATTCAAAGATACCTCACTCCTTTGATTTTCTGCTGACTGGGGGCAAATAGTCACATGCAGATTTTGTGTGAACATAACTTTTTGAATAAGATGAGGGTGCGATTGCTCAACTGTATTGGAAACCTTGCGTAGTTTTGTAGGAAGCTGCCACACTGCGTCCCACAGTTAATGTATCACTTTGTGTTTCCACCAGTAATGAGTAAGGGCTCCTGCCGCTCATATCTCAGCAGCTGGCACTGCCTCTGATTTTAAAGCTTAGTCCTTCTCTTGGGCGTGCTCCTGGTATCACTATTATTTTTTTTTAATCTAATTCTCTAAAGAAATACGATGCTAGAGCATCTTTTTATGTGTTTATTTGCAAACTTTCTATTTTTTGGTAAGATATCTCTTCTGAGTTTTCCAATTTTAAAAATGGAGTGTTTGTTTTCTCACTTTCCAGTTTTAAGAGTTTATTGCATTCATCAGTGCCCTTAACATTTTAAACAGACATTTTAAATGGCTTCTCTGATAACTCCAAAAATTGGGTCATATGTAAGCCCAGTTCTGGTCATTGCCTTGTCTGTTCAGATTTTATTTTCACTTTCTCTTAGCCTGTCTTTGAATAGTTTTGCTGAAAACTGACATGTTATATCAAGTAATTAGAAATGAGGTACATAGATCTTTTGTATTTTTATATTCTTCTGGCTAAGAGTTGGGGTACGAATGATGGTTTTTGTAATTATGGGTGCCGGAGGCTTCAGCCTCCTCTACTAACTTGGGGTTTTGTTTGTTTGCTTCTTCTGTTTCTTCAGGGCTTCCCTCTGGACTCCTCCGTGGAGAGAGCCTATGTCACGCAGCCCTTTCATCTGCAATCCACTGGGAATATGCTGGATGTCTGCGGTTACAGCTGTAAGGTGCTGGGGGCGGGGCATTCTATAATTGTGCAATAGAATCCCTGTCCTTTAGCAGACCTGCATCTCAAGGCTTGTGACCTGCAGTGTTTCTACATTAGTGAACTTTTTTTTCTTCTGACCTTAACTCCCTTTCCTGGATGCAGCATTCCCAATCTTTGTTTTTTTTTTTTTTTTTACTTCCTTACTCCTATTGAGTGGGTCTCATTTTCTCTCTTACCCCACACGGATGAGTAGCCGTGGTTGGAGCGGAAACAGGAGCCCTTCCTGTCTAGTTTCAATAAGGCTGCGGCAAACTTCTGCTGTGCTTTGCTTCCCCTAGACAGTGGGCCTTTGTGATGAAGAGGGGTCTGAACATATTTTTCAATAACTTCTTTTTTCTTCCCCACCTTCTACTCCTGTACTCCCCATCATCAGTCACCAAGGAGTCTTTCTTGAATTTTCACCATAAGAAACTGGTGGGCTTCCTGGACATGAAGGCTATAAAAGTGTGGAAACTCCTAAAAATGTGTCCCCAAGAGTTTCTCATTGACAAGTTAGTTCACGTTCATCCAGCAGCAATTTGTCAAAAATCAGCATTCCACTGTACTTACCAGTTTTGGCCCCACTGGCACGCTCAGGCTCCACCCATGGTCTCCAGGTTTGGGCAGGGCAGCTAGCCCTGCTGTATCAGTGCTCGGACTGGCGGAGAAAACGTTGTTGGTGTTCAATAGGGCCGTCTTTTCCTTGCTGTAAGGACAGAATTGACAATTCTAAGTTGTTTTTTTTTTCATGGGGAAGGTGAATCTAGAAACTCATTCTTTTCTCTGGCTTTTTTACTTCTCATTGGATATATGTAACATTAGGGACATGACAAGCCTTCCTGCCTTATGATATTTCATGTTCACTCTAACAGGTTTAATCCTCTTAACCTGATCGACTGACTCGTATGAGTACAGCTAACATCTTCATTCTATTTCCACCAAGTGCTCTAGCCTCTGGTTTCAGCCGCCCTGAATAATTGATACCCATGAATAAAATCCTACAGATAACTTTAAGTCTGATGTCCAAAACTAGACTCATCTCCTTCTACTAAAGCCTATCCTTCTTTCCAACTTTCTGATTTGTATTAACAGAATATATTCATCCCCATGACCCATGTTCTGATCCTCAGCTTCATTTTGGGATTTGTGTTATGAAAGGGACAAAGGAGCCAGACTGCACTATAAACTTAGACCGTCATCTCTGCAACAGCCCTACAGGCAGTAGGGCTTGTCTACTTCTTTCTAATTCCCTATTCCCATTTCCCATGATCTGTAGTCTTTAACTCTTAGAGTAGCCCCAAGGGAGCTCTGGGCCACTCCCTGGTTCTCTGGGCTTCCTTGTCTCCTTCCACGCCATTCCCAGCTGACGTGCCTGGCCATGAAGACAGATGGCGGCTTAGAGAAGAAGAGAAAGTGGTCAGAGATTTGGAATCCAAACTGTCAGCATTACCTTACTCAGAATCTCACTCTTTCTGTGTCTCCCTTCCCTCTGCTGCCCTTTTAGGAGTCTCAGGGCCTCCAGACATTTAATTCCCATAATGCAAATTGCTTGACTTTCCATACTTTCCACCCCCCCACCTGTATTAGTGCTATCTCATTTCCTGAAATAGATAGCTTCCCCTTAATATGCACAAACTACCCTTTTTACCCACCAAATTCAAATACCTCCTCATCTGAGAGTTTTCCTGACCATGCATTCAAGAAGTAAATTCTCTATGTTAACATATTTTCTAGAGCATATATTATTTTATAACATAGCTCTGGGACTAGTCCTTTTCCCTCTTATCAGGGAAGCTCCTGAAAAATAAGGATTTTTTGTCTCTTATTTGTATTATTCATACATCTGTCTCATACCTCTGTAGCATCTTTGGTACACCTTGTATGCACTCAAAACAGTTTTGAAAGATGAATAAACTATAGACTAAAATTACACTTTTATAAATTTAAAACCAAATTTGAAATTGGAAATAATGACAAATATTAAGCATCACAGCTGAAATAAAGAAACAACAAAAAAATACAAAATAAAACAAAATCCAGAGGGTTTTCAGACTGTGAATGCCTTAGCTAAGTTGCCTAAATTTAAGTTCTATTTACCATCCAACTTTCGAAATGTTTAATCATTTTTAATCCTTTGATACGTGATGTCACATTTCTGAAGGCGTTTATGGTGACTATTTGTTCTGAAACATACTCAAGTATTTGGAAGTCTATAGCAGAAAACATTTTTGGGAGTGGTGTGGCGGAGGAGAAAATATATGTCTCTAAACCGCAAAGAAATGTGTGAAGTCTTTGAAGAATATTTCATGATGTGAAGAATAACTGCAATTCGAGGGCATTCTTGGAGGATGGCAGCAAGCTTATTAAAAACGTAGCGTGACTAAGACTATGGTCTGTGATTTTCTCATTAACTCGTCTCGACAACGCGGACTCCAGGCGGGTGTGTCAGCGAGGGGAGGGGTCGCCCTTGCCCATTCTTCAAGACAGAAGTGAGAAAAAAACTTGGTAATATTCTGACACAACTTTTAAGGAGATGCACAGCCTTCATTCAAAATCTGTTTGAATTCCATTTGTTCAAGTGAGGTTAATAAAAACAGGAGAATATCTATGGGTTTATTAAACGTGCACCTAAAAGTAATGGCAGCTGGTGATTATTGGCAACCAGTCCATTGCTGTGCTGTCAGAACACCTTAAACTTTTTAGCATGGTAAAATACAGTAATTAAATATCGTTCTGGAAATGATGTCCTCGGTAGAAACCATCCCCCTGGCAATGGCATTCTTTATGTATAACTTAGCCCTAACTTTTATTAAAAGGTAACTTCCTTGTCTAAAGAATTAATAATTTGTTTCTTCCAAAAGAAATATATGTATATAAAAAAAATTACATGGTGAATTGTACTGTTTGCGGATATTTCAGTTTTATTAAAATTCACATAGTTACTTAAAAAATATCACGTGGTGTTTTATAGTATCTGAAAAATGTCACCTTAATATTAAAAATGCCGGTAAAATTTCACAGACTAGAAAGAACTTATATAGATTATGTATTTAGGGCTCTTCAAGCTCACCAGGTGCATCTGTGGGGGAAAGCTGCGGGTACGATGCCATAAGTGGGCACAAGAGTAAACAAAAGTAAATATTCTTGTTCTCATGATTTAGGAATAAAAGCTGACTGCCAGCTCGATGCGGGGAGTGCCGAGGCCTGCCAAGGCGAACACAGACATATGAGGCGTGGTGAAATTGCATTCATATATTTTTCCATGCCTGTGATTATTTGCTGATTTACTGTTGTCAAACTCCGGTGCTCATTCATTTAATCACAAGTCCCTCATGACATACTCTACGGTGATCACTCATGAGAATCTGGGGAGTGCCAGGAGCCCGAAAAACCACAGTGAGTGAGTGTGCTTGGGGGGCTCCTTGAAGAACAATGGATTTACACTCCTCAAATGGCTCCAATGTGAAAATGAGGCTAGTAGCCATGGGTGTTTGCAGATTTTCAGAGCGTGAGAATCATTTTGGCAGACTGGGTAAGGTTTTTGTTTCCCAAGAGAGTCCTGGAAGTAGTAAGTTTCAGAGGGCCTGTGGTCAGAGCCTGGGCAGATGAGTCTGCACCCCATCGCCCACTGACACCACTACATTTCGGCAGGGATTGGAAAGAGGTCCTCACGTCCAAAGATGAGCCCTACTACTTGTGAAATTACACAAACAGCAATCTGTCATAAAAATATATCTACATCATACAGAGACCAGAGTTTTGTTTAAGACTTGTCTATCTGATGTTTGCAGTGAGGGAATGAATGCGCTTCTAATACCTTGGATTACAGAGTATGGCATTTTAGTTGGATCGTTAAGGATTCACATTGCCTGTAACACTGTCTTGTTGCTGGTTCCCCTCATTTTCATCCAAAGTCATTCTCTCAACACTGTCAAACTTTCTTTATAAACCACAGATCCCGGGATATTCTACCCAATATTTGTGGCAGATATTTTTAGGATTTCTTGCAAACGCCTTAGCTCTTCACTTCAGAAAGAATGTTTCTCAGGATGAAAAATCCATGGGATATTTGGGAGGCATTGGACTAACAAAGTTAGTGTTTGCATAAGCCTTTCAGAATTTTTAACATGGTAATATACCTTGTGAAGGTCCAAGAGGAAAGAGATGAGATGTACATAGAAACCACTGCACATTATTCAAAACTTTGTAGGACTCAGTATTCAAGTCTTATACCCCAAAGATAGTAAGTCACAATTTGTTCTCTTCAGCTTAATGAATCATCAGCTCATTAGATGAGATACATGCAAACTCAAAAAGTGCCCAATAACTATTAGTTATTATTAAATGATACACCTCTTTACCCTTTGTTTTGTAGAAACATGTTTAATTATTTTGATTCCACTATACATGCATAAAATGTATCATTCTTAACTGTGATGTGGTCTCCCTCCTCCCTCTCCATCTCCTTTGGCCTCCCCTTCCTTTCTGCCTCCTTTCTATTCACACACATTTCTTTGAATCCCTGTACAGCATTCCCATTCCTTCCTGACTTGGGGTCTTCATGCATGCTGCTTTTTCAGCCTGGATCATCCTACAGGTCTACATCTTTTCTTCCTCTGGTTAATTCCCATCATACTTCCAGTCTCAACTCCACGTCTGCCTTCTTACGGAGGTATCTACACCGCAGTACTTGACCACACGACATTCCTCATGCACTTCTCCTTCTCATGACCATACCAGTAATTACTAACTGTGTAATCATAGCAGTCTTACATGAAATTTTTCCTTACAAGCTCTGCAGGGAAGATGAAATGGTGTTCTATTGACCACTACATTTTTAGAGCCAGCATAAGAACTCATACATAGTAGATGTTTTATAAACATTTACTGAAAGGCCAAAAATAGAGGTGGGTAAATTGGTTAGCAGGAATGATCTAAAATAATTCTAATCCCAGACTAGAAGAAACTCATACCCTTAAGGCTTGAGGGCTCTGAAGCCCATTGTCCAAACAAACTCTATGTTGATAAAATAATTTTCTACTGTGACAATATTTAGGAGATTTTTGTGTTGCAAGTGCCTCTTGGATGTTTTCATTTTAACTTCATTGAAAATCACCTTGGCTAGAAGGTACTGGCAAGAAATATTCAAAGTGATGAAAAGCAAGGACCTACAGCCAAGATTACTCTATCCAGCAAAGTTATCATTTAGAAAGGAAGGGCAAATAAAATGCTTCCCAAAGTAAAGCTAAAGGAGTTTATCATCACCAAGCCATTATTACATGAAATGTTAAAGGGACTTAAATTTAAGAAAAAGAAGATCAAAATTATGAACATTAAAATGGCAACAAATTCACAACTGTCAAACTAAATCTGAGAAACAAACTAAGCAAACAAGCAGAACAGGAACAGAATCATAGATATGGAGATCATTTGGAGGGTTGTCAGCTGGGAGGGGGAAGGGGGAGAATGGGGAGAAAGGTGCAAGGATTAAGAAGCATAATTGGTAGGTACAAAATAGACAGGGGGAGGCTAAGAATAGTATAGGAAATGGAGAAGCCCAAGAACTTATATGCACCACCCATGGACATGAAATAAGTGGGGAAAACTGCTAGAAGGAATGGGGGTA
The DNA here is from genome assembly GCA_028533065.1 of Trachops cirrhosus. NCBI lineage: Eukaryota > Metazoa > Chordata > Mammalia > Chiroptera > Phyllostomidae > Trachops > Trachops cirrhosus. The sequence goes on along the minus strand of CM052550.1, from coordinate 9,143,797 downwards.
CTGGGTGGAGGGGGACAAAGGGGGGAAAGTTGGGACAACTGTAATAGCATAATCAATAAAATATATTTAAAAACAAGAAAAGAAAATCACCTTCATCCCCTAACAGATCATTTTTCCAGTGTTTTCAACGTTTGAAACCTTCACAGGCACTTGCCTTTCTTTTTTTTTTCACCCTTCTTGTCGGTTTGCAGGCCAGTTTCTGATATATTCCATAGACTTTCCTTCTATTAATATTTTTCAAGTGAGATGTCTTCTTATTTGTGATGACTTTCACTCCTCATTTACTCTTTCAATTTTCTTGCACAAATGCTCAGGGAAATCTATATTTTTCTATTTGAAATGTATTTTATCCATTTAGATAAAAATCCCTTCTTATATCTCCCATAGAAAGCACCACATTGCCTTTTATTCTGCTTTTGAAGATTCTTTTTCTTTGCCTTGAACCTTTTTTCCAAAAAAAAAAAAGTATAAAGATTCATTTTATCTTGCTTGGGAGCAACAAAAGACATCCTTAAACTTCTGAGGTCTGTTTTTGCTGAAATTTACCTGGGCCCCTTTTTTGGCATTTTAAGTTAAAAGGATTATGTTTGCCTATGTTTGTTCTTAAGTGGGGGAACACCCTAAAGCATCAAAGCCCAAGTCACAGTTTTAGATTTAGTTTCCCCGGGGGAGTTGACACTCACCATCTAAATGCAGGAAAATGAGGAAACAATTGACAAGCCACCTGGAGGCAGATTGTGGGGACACAGCCTCAGGCTCCTTCTCTCTGTTCCCGCCGCGAGGTTGGCACCAGGCGTCTAATTACAGAGAACGTTTTAATAGTGATTTACCTTGGCCACATTCACTGGGAAACAATAGTCCCTTGATGATTCTAGGCTCTTAGAATGAAGTCATTGCAAGTTCTACTGGCTGCTGACGTGTATTAAAAGCTTTGTAGACAATTAGTAAAGGAAATACTTTGTGTTTTATGAAAGGAAATACTTTAGGATAAAGTTAACGTATCTTGATTGTAGCTGATGTACAAAATAAACCTATATTTAGTAAGAAATATAAATAATAAGAGGAAAACAGAGATGACTCATAATCTATTAATCAATCCGCATTGATTACAACAACATAACTATTTTTTCAAAACACAAAAGTGTATCACCTTACACTCCCCTCTCCGCTCTCCCCTCCACAGGCCACATTAGGGATGCAATTTTGCATTCTTGTCCCTTTTTTAGAAGAATTATATATTGTGACCCTTTCTTATATCAAGTATCTCACAGAATAAGGAAACAAAAATAGGTGAGTGCATCTCCAAAATTCTTTCAAATGAAAAGTTTCTATCCTTCATCTACATCTGCCCCACTTTCCTTTAACCTAATTATTTATGAAATTTAGAAGACATTTCCCATTATCTTTATCTCTTCTAGAATTCTATGTGAAGAGACAAATGGTACTTTCGTGAGCTTTTTAAACCACAATTATTTAAATAAATGGCATAGCCAAGATAACTTACAGATACTGTGAAATAAGTCTTTCTAAGTACAAAATGAAGATTAACATTGAACATTTGTCAGGCAAAGAGGGTTTGGGTTATGGTAAGGACAGGTTTTTTAGAAATGTATTTCTAAATACATTTCCAAAACATTTAAACCAGCACTGCCCGTATGAACCACACATGAATGTCTAAGAGTCATACTGCCTATGTATAAAAAAATAAAAAGGAACAGTAAATTTTTTAAATAATATTTAATCGCAATGATAGGGGACTCGAGAGTTGGAAAATTTTAGTTTAAGGTAAGAAGTTATAAGCCTAGCAAGTATTGTATATGTTAAAGCTTTTGTTTCAGAAACTACAGATAAGGCCCATCCTGGCTCCTGGGAAAACAGCCAACTCCCTGGGGACACCTGGAGGCATCCCAGCCTTTGTGTTCCAGGGAGAGACAGACCACCACCCTCCCCAGCTAACAGCTAACTGCCCTGGACAGGAATGTTGCAGCTTCTTTCACCTAATCCTCCCTGAATCTCAAAGCCCTCACCGCACCTTGTTTATTCCCTGTTATAAAAAGTCTGGCCTGGAAAGAGATGAGATGGTCTGTTAGGGTATGAACCCGCCATCTGAATAAAGTGCCCATAAAGAATCGATCGCTGTCATTGGCTATTGGGTTTGGTAGCCAAATGCAGCTGTCTTTTCCGGCTTCACCAATACTCTAAAATTCTCTATTTAAACATGTAACCAATATTAAAGATTATTAACGAGATATTGTTTGAACTAAGTCCTTCAAACTGGTGTGTATTTTACCCTCATAACACCTCTCTCTGTGAACTGGCCATGATTTACTTGCTCAGTAGCAGCATGTGGCTCGTAGTGACCATACTGGACAGTATAAATTTTTTTTTAATGTGGATAAAGCTATCTGATGGCAAAAAAACACAATAAGCTTCTCTTTCCAAAATAAAATTTGAGGTTTGAAAAGTGAAATATTTTTTGATATCTTCACACTTTGTATCCAAAAAGTAGTCCTTTCTATTCTTATATCAAGTGACAGTGTCCCTTTAAGCCCAATCATATCATATCTGACAATACTAATTATCTTTAACACCTGTTGTAAAACTTTGTCATGTCACTCTTTAGATTTTAAAAGTGTATGCTTAGTATTAAAGAGAGATCACTGCCAGATTTAGAAAATATTTTGTTATTAAAACAATAGAGTTCTGTGAAGTAAAATGCAAAAATGTTAAGTTCAAAGACAGTCTAGAATCACCATGGAAATTACGTTTAGATTTTACCAACACCAACTTGTCAAAAACAAAGGATGCCAAATATCTCCCTTTGTCTATGATTATTTTACTGGAATTTACAAGTGCAAAGACAGAAAATGAAAGAAGAGAGGTTGTGCACTTTTCTTTTAATTGAAGACAATAAGGAACCTGAAAACAGTTAAGATAATACTAGGCCGTATGAAGCACTATTGATTATAGACTTTCAAAGTTCAACAACTAAGCATACTCTCACTGTATTGCCTAACCCTTAAAATTTCCTGCGACCCTCACTCTCCTCACATAAATAGTGTTTGCATTTGCCCAGCTGAGAGGGTAGGTGAGGGACAGTGTGCACAGGGGTGGGCAAAGCAGGCTTACAGTTGTGAGTACATGAACCACAGTTTATTCTTGTAGTATTCATTAATTATTCTATTATTTACTTGTATACAACCATAAGCCTACTTTGGCCCAGCCCTGCATAATGATAGACTTATACATACTTATTATATAACTTCTCTGAGCTTCATTTCTCTGAGCTTCAGTCAGTTTCTTTCTCTGCAAAGTGGCTGGTCACATTCTTGAATTACATTTATTTGACATATGTAACTTGAATCTTTTCTAAGTGTCTATTAAAATCTTGATTAAAGGTTTAAACAAAATTCAAGATGTCCCACCTCAGTTCCATTTTTTTAACTTAATTCCCCCCCCCAAATTTAGGAGACTTTCCCCATTACCTTTATCTATTCATGAAATCAACTGAAAGATAAAAGAATGACACTTTGATACGTGGCTAGATGTATTTGAGATGAGGATTTAATTAGAAGATGGAATGGAAAATTCTTTTAGGCATGCATAACGCTGTGCAACTGTGGGGATTATTTTTATAAAAACAAACATATTCTACAATTTGGAGACCAAGAAAATGTGTTACCCTTCTGTCTTTCGCCTTCCTTTGACTACTATTAGGCATTCCAAACTAGGAAGAAATGTGTGTATTTCATACAAAGAGAACAGTGAGAAAGTGGTCCCCTCTTCCCTGTGTGAGTTTCACATTTTGCAGCACCCGACACTAAACAACTTGACTCCCATGTCTGCTTGAGTTGATCCATGCTAGGGCCTGATTATTCCAAAATTTCTTGTTGCTGAAATATCATGTCAATTGCTGTCTTCCTGGGGGAAAAATGTGTGCTGGAATTACAACATCACCTTTGAAAGCAAGTGCGAGATTCCTTTTGCAAAGGGAAGTTGTGCTCCTCTGAAGCAAGGGCTCCACCGTGTTCTTGATTGAAGGTGTGTCTGTTTGCAAAGCTTGTTATTAACTCTGCTCCGTGTGCAGAGAGAGCTAGGGGAAACCTGAGCGTGTCTCTGTATGTGTTTACCGTATTGAGTCAATTTGCATTCATAAAGATCTAAAGCTAGCAAATTAATTTGTGAGGTGACTTGTTTGAGGGAAGGCCTTTAAACACCCTCAGGAGAGCTATTCTGAAATCACCGAACAGAAGGCACTTCATTGAGAAGGTGTGTTGTGTCTGAAATCTCAGCAGCCGTAAAGGGTCAATTTCTGAAGGGAGGATTGCCTCCTTGTGGAATTCCATTTGACAAAGAAGTGAGAAGGTCGCTGAGCAATAATGACACATCATCCTCAGCGGAAGATCAAAGAGTGGCCCTAACATGGTCTCCGTAGCCAGAGGCAAAGATTCTTTCATTTACTATTTTAACAAATACTTACTATGCATCCATCATGTGCTGGTCCATATGCTAGACTCTGGGAAAAGAGCAGAATCAAAATATGGCATGCCCTATCTCCATCAGATTTGTATGCTAACAGGTATTCGAATGGATGAAACAATTTTTGATAAGAGAATTGCTAAGAAGAAAATCAACAGGTAATTCAATAGAGTAAGAAGAAGACTTCCACTCTTTTAAATTTTGTATTGTGCAAACAGCACTTAATATGAAATCTACCATCAACAAAATTTCAAGTTTGTAACACAGTATGTGAACCAAAGGCACGATGCTGCATAGCAGATCTCTAGAACTCACTCATCTTGCATAAGAAAGTGTGTGTCCATTGAACATCAATTCTCCATTTCCGTTCCCCCCACCTGCTGGTCCCTGGCAACCACCATTCTACTTTTACTTTCTAAGAGTTTGATGTTTTTTTAGGAACCTCATATAAATGGAACCATAGAGGATTTGCCCTTCCGTGACTGGCTTATTTTACTGAAGGCTTTATATTTATAACCCCTATCAGGGTTAGTCAATTAAGGTTTTGCTGAAGAAGTCTCAATGTTATTAAGAAACCAGGAAAGCAAATGGGAACCCTAGGAAGAGCGTTATCCACAGGGGACTCACAAATTCACTGAGGTGAGAAAGAGCTTTGTGTATTTAATAATCAGTTGAGAGTGATCACTTCAGGCCCTGCTTTAAGTTGAAATTTAAATAAAAATCCAATACATGCTAATTAAATGATTTTTTTTTCTGCAGAGAGGTTTGTTTTAGTAGCATCCTTCCATCTACCATGTGTGAATGGCTTGCAGTGAGACAACAGTGGGAGATGAAGATCAAGAAGTTGTCTATGACAGTGGTCCAGATTGGTGGCAGTGGCAGCTTGGACCAGGCTAGCAGCCATGAAGGTAGAGCAGGGTGTGGTTCAAAATGTGGTTGCAACAAACAGATAAAGAATTGGCAGTGGAGGGGAAAGACAGAAAGAGACTGAAAAGAACTCCTGGGGACTGTGATGAGCAACTGAATAAGTGGCGATAGTGTTTATTGGGTGAAGACTCTAGGAAGAAGGGTCTTGGAGAATAGACATCAAATGCCATTGTGGACCTATTAATTTTGAGATCCCAATTTCATGTTGCTACTGGATACCCAAATGTGAAGTCAGGACAGGAGGTAGTCCTCAGAGACACAGGACTTAGAGGTGATTCATGTTCACTAGAGAAGAACACACTGCTTGGTAGTCAGTAGTGTTTCCTGACTACTGTTACCCGTGTGGGTAGAATTCAGTGTATGGTGAGTCCTGGGTGCTTAATAAATACTGAACTGTTTACGGGCGCCAAAAATTCTTAGCTCAGTACTTTTTAGGGGACAATATTGAAAACGAGGTAGAATCTCCCCTTACAAGCAATGTATCTATTGAAACTATGTGTGGGTGGGGACCACATCTCTCCGAGGCCCTAATGCTGCATCAAGGTCCAACTCAGGACTTGGGGCTTCGATGGCTGCTCAGCAGCTATTCATGGAATAAATTACATGAAGGCAGGCTGTCTCAGAGAGCAATACTCAAACCATCACATTTCTCCCTTTTCCGGGAGACGAATTTAGGGCTGAAGGTTACAGAAATTACATTATGTATTTCTCATCCTCTTTTTCCTCCCCTGTTAAAAGTTACTTGAAGTAACATCAAAGAGCCTATAAAGGAAATCGAGAAGATGGATATTGCTGATCATGAACTAATATCACAAAAGGCCTTCTCCTGGACTGGTCAGGTAGAGGTTTTGTGAAAACAACTAGGAAGAGCTGAGCTGAGTGCACCTGGCTTCCTGCTCAGCTATTGCTGGTTGCTGCTGAGACCCTCCAGGATGTTTCTGCTTCTTCAACGTGATTCCCAGAAACCAAAGGTAAAAAGATACCTTCCCCTTTGGAGTAGTTCCCTCAATGGGAGGCTCGCTCAGCCCACGGGTACTGCTGAGACTCAGAAGACACGTGGGAAATCTCTCGTTAGTCCAGTTCGTCAGCTTGTTTCATGTGCTTATAATCTGATTGCATCTTCGCGAGGAAAGAAAACAGAACCTCTCCCAATGTGATGAACTACACTCTTCACCCTCATGCTGGAGCTGGGTCTGTGCTGTTTCCAGAGGTCGCTTCTGACCACGTCGGATAGAACAGGGCACAGGACTCCAAAGGCGTCTGTCCCGATCTGTTATCACACGCAGTTGGCACCTGCACAGGGGAGAGAGTGTCTCTGCGTGGACAGTCAGAGGTCTTCCAGGACTGATGTTTCCAGAGCTCCTAAGAACATCCTCTGGAGGAGCCGTTGTGTCTGCCCTTAACTAATCACCTAGAGGACACTAACGCATTTCCAAATGTAGATTAAACACGTTACAAGAAAAATACTGAAGTATACACAAACCTTCTCAAGGATTACTTGAGAAAAAGGGCACAACTGGGATATTCTCACTCTGGAGTTTTGCTTTTAAAGGCCTTCAGTTTACTACCTTATTATTTATTTATTTATTTATTTATTTGGTTTAAAGTATTTATTGAGCTCTTACTGAATGTAGGCAGTAAGCAAAGAGAATCTTGAGAACCCCCATATTTCCGGCAACTTTCTTGCTGCAATTATCATTCTGAATATAATAGAATGTGTTCATAATTTCTCCCCCTTTCTTAAAAAGAACACAGCAAGTTCTGTTTCTGTTATTATTAGCATCAGAGGCTTATATAAGGGATGCATTTAAAAAAATCACACCCAAATACAACAACTGACAGTCTGTGACAATCTAATTGCATTTCTGCCACCCCAGAGAAGCTCTTTGTTGTCCCTAATAATTATGCCATAAATTAACCATCAACTGGAAAGACAGTTTTAAACTCAACCTTTTTACAATTTAAAGCAGGTCTTTGGTGCTAAACACATTACTAGGACAACTGCGTGTTTTTAGAAAGTGAATGTGTCTTTCCTTCCTGCTTCATGCTCAGTATGATCAAAGAGGGGATTACGAGGCAGGTTGGCTGCAGCAGCAGCACTAACCATGGGACAGTGTTGGGTGACATTGTCTGAGCTCCTTCTCTGTCGGCAATAGCCCTCACGGTGCCAGAGAACACAGAAAAAGTTACAAATGAAGCAGCCAAGAAATGACTGTCTCTCATCTTTCAAGTGATGAGAGACAGTGCAGCAGGGCAGTGGTTAAGAGCGTGGGCTTTTGAAAGCATGTGAGTTTGAGTCCAATCGGTCACTTTCTAGAGCTGCCCTGCTCAACAGAGAAACCACTGGCCACCTGTCATTATTGAAGGACTCAGGGACATGGATAACAGTGTGGTGATTTCGGGGGAGGTGGAGGGGATGGGTGGAGGCGGGAGTGGGTATAAGGGGGTCAATGGCAATAGAACAATACAACAAAATAAATAATTAAAATAAGTAAAAATTTAAAAGTGAGATCCAGAGTCACACCAGTCGCATTTCAAGTGCTTCAATATTGAACATTTCCATCATCACAGAACGTTCTGCTGCTCAGCACTATTCCGCAGCCTTCAGTTTTCATTTCCACTGCTGACATTCCAGTTCGACCCGTCGTCATCTCCCGGCTGTGGGGGACCAGCAGCCTTTCTTCTTCCACTTGACTCTGCTATAATTTCTTCCCTCAGAAGCCCCTGACATCATTTTCCAATTTAAGTCAGATCACGCTATCCTCTTCCATAGTTTGTATATTAGAATAAAATCCAAGCTCATTACTATGACCTACAAAACTTTGCATAACATAGTTCATATACATCTTTCTTACCTGCTGTCCTTCCATTCCATATCCAAACACTCCACACCCCCACCCCTCACTGCTTTCCAGCTACAATGGCTTCTTTCTGGTCTTTGAATGCTCCATCACTTAAGAATTTTTGCCTAGAAATTCCCATTACTATGAATGCTCTTCCTCTCTATGGTTATATGACTTACTTCTTGTGGTCAATCAAATCTTAAAATAAGGTTAATTTCTCCTGGAAGGGCCACCAAGGCCACTAATTTATACTCTAGCATTTGACTTTTTTATATAGCCTTTACTATTACTTGTTAATTTTGATTATTCACTAATTTTCTCGATTATTGTTTGTCCTTAAGCACTGTAATATAATCATCATGAAAGCAGGGTTTTTATACTCATATCTTTTATTCTACGCTAAATCCTCAAGTGCCTAGTACATTGTCTGGCTTAGACAGGAGTTCCAGAATTTTAAATGATGAAATTTTAAGTGCAGAAGACCTCTCTGAGCCACTAAAAGTTTTCGATGCATTAGATTATTTAATTCTCACAATTTTCTTCTGAAGGAGGTAATAATAATACCTTTGTTTTAAAGATGGGAAAGCTTCTTAGGCAACATTAAGCACTCTTTACATGGTTGATAAGTGGCAGTGTATAGCAATTTCTCTGGACTCCCTAGCCAATGCAGCTGTTGGAAACTTTATGAAACAGAAAATCTGGCCATTGTTAAGGAAGCAGAAGTGGAACGAACATTCGGAGTAACTAGGTTAATATCTCCTTGACATGAATTGCCTACACTTAGCTTCTGCTTCATCTGTCCACCTGGTTCCTCTGTCACATACCTGACCCAGAGGTGACCCGAGTTGAACAGTCTAAGCCCCGCCAAGCTGATGAGGGAGCTTATTCACCAGAGAAGGTGCATTTTGAGATCCAAATGGGGATTACTAGACAACACCATAGAGGAGACAGCACAAGATAAGAAAATGGTTGAAGTTTTCTATAGGACTCTCCTCCTTATAAAATGCCTTTATAAAGTACCTTTATAAGTGCCTTATAAAGTGCCTTTAATCCCACATGACTCTGCATAAAATCTCTGATCAGCTGGATGAGTTACTCCTCCTTTTTGAGGCACTAAAAGTTTGATACGTGTAGGTTTATATACATGACTATGAGATAATGAAGCTCATTGGAAAGACACACTTAAATAGTTATAATACAAAAAATACCCGTTTGACTATTTATACTTATGCGACACAGTAAAATATTTTCTAAGGAGAAAATGTAACCATGTTGAGGAACAATGACTGGTTAGATCTAATCCTGAGTGCATAATACAAAGACCCACTCGTCCAAGCTGCTGAATGCTCAGTTTTTGCCTTCTGATGATTTTGTGCATGGAGGGAGCTGATTTTGATGCCATTTGCTGGATTTACTAAACAAGCCATCCTTCTCCAAGGAGTGCATATTTTAAAGTGGAAATGACCAGCCATTCCATTGGTCTGTGCAACTCTGACATGACATAGGTTGGAACTGACCACAGTTGGAGGAAGACAGAGATGGGTCTGGCCTGCCTAGTGAGAAAGAGAAATCAACACTGCTCCATTTTGTCCTAAGTGAGCATTAGCTTCAGAACATCACTAAGGCATCGATTTTCAACCTCTTTCATCTCATGGCACACATAAACTAATTACTAAACTTCTGTGGCACACCAAAAAATATACTTTTTTGCCAATCTGATAGAAAATAGGTATAATTTTGATTCATTCACCTCAAATGGCTATTGTTGTGTTGGCTGTTGTCATTTTTTTATTTGACAGTCTAAGGGAAAAAAGGTAAGTGCCCCTGATTAAATACTCAGGTACTGCATGTTTTAAATTAAAGTTCCTGTGGCACACAGGTTGAAAATCACTGCACTAAGGTGATGCCTCAGACTTTGTAAAATATATAAGGGCCACATTAGGCAGCAGAACAATGGCAAGAAAACACACTGGAGAAGAAATAGAGAAACTGGTGGTTGAGGGTTTTATTTTGTTATATTTTTTTTTGTTAAGAGATGTGTTATTTGCCGTGAACTAGTGCTCCCACCCCAATCTGCTTTTATCTAATGATTCTATGTTTGGACTAACTCTGCCTGATGTCCCCCAAACCCCTAATGCCACAATGTGCTCATCATTTCCCAAGTATATTACACATTTTTCCACTTCTCTGGTTTATTCAGGCAAAACCATCTGCTTAGATTTTTCATTTCCACATTTATGGTTTAAGGTGAGCCTGGGAGGGCCGTTAGATGGCAACCTTTAGAGAAATGGAAGAGAGAGGTATTTTCTGTCCCATAACATGAAAATCAGACTTCCTCTAGCTTTCTACAATAGTATGACAACAGCTCTAGTGCCTCGTTGATCAACAGTTACCAAATGCCTACTATGTGCTCGATTAATATGTTGTTAAGACTTACTGTTACCAATAAGCAGTGTTTTACTCATAGGAGTTTATGAGTTACTTAGGGTCATGGAGCACATCTAACTCTCTCTTGTTTTCTATTGCCCACAGCTTCCAGTGCCAGTCCATAAATATATTAGAAGCTCAATGTTTATGAAGTAAACAGAAGCGTGATCCATCAACTTCAAAGTGAATCTTGAGGCAGAAGCAACGCAAGAAACCTCCTGACAGAAAATAAACAACTCAGATCCACTGCAAACTGTGGCCAAAACAGACGCCTCACTTTCAGGAACAGTCCATCTGTGTCATACATTTGCATAAATCTCCGGAATCAAGAAAGTGACTCCCGGTATGATATTTTCCCTGCAGGATTAAGCCAAGCCAAATTGATTTGAGTCCCTGGCCAAGAGGGGGCCTTCCTGCAGGGTGGGAGGAGCTGAGAACCTTGAGAAGCTTTTGACCAGCGTGAGAGTCAACTTAGGAAGGGAAACAGGGAGGAGATCATGGTTGTTAGGCAGTTTATGGATGGATGGGCAACCACATGGCTTGATGGGATAAAAAGGAATCATTCTAACACCACCCTCCCCCTCACCTCAAATAGATTTTCCCACCTACATCACAGGGCTGGGCTACCTTCCAGGAGCTTGGTTTACCACGCTGTACATCTGTTGATTCTTGCATGGAAAAGGTACTCATGCTAAGACTAGAATTACATTAATATATTGATACGGTTATAAATATAGATATAGATTGCTATAGTTATAACTAGGAATATAGACACTATAGATATTGTCTGGTTACCTGTAGATCAGTGATGAACATACATTGGAGTTTGTTAGATCATTCATGGAATTTTTAATATAGATATTATCCAGATAATGGATATCTGAAGTCCATAAAGTGAACATTTTGAAGAAACATATTATATAGGTGTTTTAATACATTTTTAGAGCATAAACATTATAATTCATAGTGACTTTTACCTTTTATTGTCCCCTTGAATATGCCATGCATGTGGCCAATTAACCTCTTCTTAAACAAAAGACACAGCCATCAATGCAACAAATATATGTGTGTATATATATGTATATATGCACATATATATACACCCCGTTTCTTTAGGTGTTCCATTCATTTCCTTTGAAGCCTTCAATTTCTATGTTTAGCTAAAATCTATTTCTAGATAACCCATGTCTATTGACCTTAATGATTCACTTTTTTTTTAATTTTTTTATTTTAGTTTATTCAGTACAGTTTCTATCCTTTATTCCCATTCCAGCCCACCCACCCATCCCTCCCCTCCTTCCTCCCCTTTCCAACCCCCCTAGTTTTGTCCATGTGTCCTCTATATTTGTTCCTGTAAACCCTTCCCTTCTCCCCTGAAATTCCCTCCCCTCTCCCCTCTGGTCACTGACAACCTGTCGTCTCTTTCAGTGTCTTTTGTTATATTTTACTTAGTTCTTTGTTTTGTTATTTAGGTTCCTGTTAAAGGCGAGATCATATGGTATTTGTCTTTCACTGCCTGGCTTATTTCGCTTAGCATAATGCTTTCCAACTCACTTTTTAATTTTATTTAAAAGAAGTTTTCTTCCACAAGATGGCACATAAAATATTAATAACACCTCTCAATTCTTTACCAGATGATGCTCTTTCTGCCCATTAGAACACACCCCATCCCCACCCAGCGCACAGGAAGTTTATCAAATACGGTAGATCATACGAAATTGACAGTTGGTGACCATATTTTACTTTCAAAGTCAACAACCATATGTGGTCCAACTTATTATTGATAACATGTATAGTCATCTATTATATTCAAATAGTGACGATAGGATAAATGCACTATTAATTCCAAGATGATTATTTTTTTGTAGTAAAGCCAGTACGTTATCACTGATTAGGCTTTGAAGAACAGTAATATAATGTCTAGAAGGTGCAGAGTTAGAGGGAGGAAGGAGCTGTTTACTCTCTCGGCTTTGAAAAGCCTGTCCAAGATGCTTAATAGGAATATAATGGAATTCTATGCAGCGGAAAGAAAGAAGGAGCTCATACCCTTTGCAACAGCATGGATGGAGCTGGAGAGCATTATGCTAAGTGAGATAAGCCAGGCAATGAAAGACAAATACCATATGATCTCACCTTTAACAGGAACCTAAACAATAAAACAAAGAAACAAGTAAAATATAACAAAAGACATTGAAATAGACGACAGGTTGTCAGTGCCCAGAGGGGAGGAGGAGGGAATTTCAGGGGAATTTCAGGGGAGAAGGGAAGGATTTACAGGAACAAATATAGAGGACACATGGACAAAACTAGGGGTGTTGGAAAGGGGAGGGAGGAGGCGAGGGATGGGTGGGTGGGCTGGAATGGGAATAAAGGATAGAAACTGTACTGAATAAACTAAAATAAAAAAATTAAAAAAATAAAAAAATAAAAAAATCATTCACCAAGTTGTGTTTACATTAAAATGTAAGTTCAGTCTCTTTAAAAACTGTCAAAACTACATTTAAAATAAAGTTTCCACCTTTAAAAAAAAAGAATTGGAATGAAAGAGACAAAAATATCCTTATTTGCACCTTATATTATGTTATTGCCTTCACAGAAAATTCAAGAGAATTCAGAGACAAACTATTAATACAAATATGATAGTTACCATCTTTACACCAAATAATAACAAATTAGAAAATATGAAAGAATGCTATTTATATTTTTTAAAAAAAGGAATATCCACCCAGGCATGTGGCCTGACTGGGAATCGAACCTGTGACCTTTTGGCTTGCAGAATGATGCTCAACCAATTGAGGTGCACCAGCCAGGGCTCCATGTATTGGGTGTTGAAGGAAGAATACAAGTTTACTAGGGAGACAGCAAAGTAAACTGCGTATACAAATGAATGAAATCCTAAAAGTCAGTGAGGTGAAATCAGCAACTAAAAGCAGTTTAGTTTTGCTATAGCAAATAGGTCAAATGTGTGTATGTTCAGTTTAGAGTTGTGAAATATAAAACTGGGGAGACCGTCCAGGACCTGATTTTGTAATATTTATGTTATATTCTGGAGGTTGATTTAGTTGGGGCTATAAAGGTCCTTTGAACTAAGACAGAGACTTCATCCAACAGAATGGTCTAATTGACAGCTCTGTGAGGTTGGGTTAGAGAATAAAGGAGTTAGAGAAAGAAGGAATATTTAGAGAATGTTTGCATATAATTCACGCTAACATTATCTCCTAAGGGAAGAAACACTGGGGGTGGGCGGAAAAAGTGATGGGTTTAGGTAATCTGCAGAAAGTGACATAGCAGAGCTTGATGTGATTGTTTATCAGGAATAAAATGGAGAGAGCATTTCTATTTTTTTTTTAATTTTAGTTTATTCAGTACAGTTTCTATCCTTTATTCCCATTCCCACCCACCCAACCCTCCCTCCTCTCCTCCCTCCCATTTCCAACACCCTTAGTTTTGTCCATGTGTCCTCTATATTTGTTCCTGTAAGTCCTTCCCTTCTCCCCTGAAATTCCCCTGAAATTCCCTCCCCCTCCTCTCCGGTCACTGACAACCTGTCGTCTATTTCAGTGTCTTTTGTTATATTTTACTTGTTTCTTTGTTTTATTGTTTAGGTTCCTGTTAAAGGTGAGATCATATGGTATTTGTCTTTCACTGCCTGGCTTATTTCGCTTAGCATAATGCTTTCCAACTCCATCCATGCTGTTGCAAAGGGTATGAGCTCCTTCTTTCTTTCGGCTGCGTAGTATTCCATTGTGTAAATGTACCATAGTATTTTGATCTATTCATTTACTGATGGGCACCTAGGTTGCTTCCAGCACTTAGCTATTGTAAATTGTGCTGCTATGAACATTGGGGTACATAGGTTCTTTTGGATTAGTGTTTCAGGGTTCTTAGGATATAGTCCCAGCAGTGGAATTGCTGGATCAAAGGGCAGGTCCATTTTTAGTTTTCTGAGGAGAGCATTTCTAGATAAAGCTCTGGCCTGGTAGAAGTGACTCAGAAGGTACTGCTGTTCCTTGAAATAAGAAATACCATGGTGGGAGCGGGGTGGGGGGAGCCAGTGTGTTGACAAGGCGATGACATCGAGGTCTTCAGCATCACCATCCTGGAATCCTCCTCACCACACCCACACCTCTCCCACAAAGGTATCGTATTGGACAACCATTCATTTCAATTTGAAACTTATGCTTGCGGAATTAAAGAAATATCAGTATTTTACATGGATCAAAAGAACCTATGTAGCAAGGTGAGGATTTAGATTTATTTACAGATTAAAACGAGAAATGAGTGCCAAAATAATCATCGTTGAGATAATTCTCATTCTTTTGAACCTTAAACCTATGCATTAACAAAATATTGATTTCTTTCATATAATTTAAGAGAAAAATAATAAATTTTTCTCTGGATGCCAAGAATAAGTGGGTAAGTTCAGGCTGTTGGAAAGATGACTGAAAATTCTAACAGATGTATTACAAAAATATTTCAAGATCGAGGAATATTGAAATTTAAGGGGGAGAAGATGGCAGACAACAAATATTCATTAAGTACCCACTGTAAATCTTCAACTTTACATTGAAAACTTACATAAACTAAAAAAAAATACTAAAGGCGATTACACTTATTTTACATACTTAAACAAAACTATAGAAAATCATTTTAAGAAATCAGAAAATCAGAAAGTGCTTGCTGATTTTAACTGGCATTTATTCATCATGTTTCACTTGCTAGGTACTCTACGTGCCGTGGCAGGCAGCCTCTGAAATAGAACACTGATCCCATCTCCAAGGGAGGCTTGCCCTTGTGTGGTCTCCTCCCCAGGACTGGGACCTAGATGCAGTGGCTCTCCTAATGAACAGAATACAGAAGTGACGCTACCGTCCCATCTGAGGTCGGGTTACATGAGGACTGTTGCTTCTGTCCAGGTTACTCTGTGGGTGCAGCTTCTCACTCTTTGGGCTCTTCTTTCTTGGATTATTCACCCTGG
The DNA here is from genome assembly GCA_028533065.1 of Trachops cirrhosus. Classification (NCBI taxonomy): domain Eukaryota; kingdom Metazoa; phylum Chordata; class Mammalia; order Chiroptera; family Phyllostomidae; genus Trachops; species Trachops cirrhosus. The sequence continues at coordinate 9,128,143 of CM052550.1, read as the reverse complement.
GAGAAGTGAGGGGTCCTGTTGTGAGTTGCTCTATGGAGAAACCCACGTGAAGAACTGGGCTTCCATCCTAACAGCAAGGAAAGAAGTCCTGCCAACAGCCACGTAAGGTCGGAAGCATATTCTCTAATCCCAGTCAGATCTTCAGATTATTGTAACCACCACCCACAGTTTAACGCCAACCTCAGAGCAATCCTGAGTCAGAACCGCTCATCGGAGCAATGCCTAGATTTCCGACCCTCAGAAACTTGGTGAAATAATAAATGTTTGCAGTTGTTTAAGCTGCTAAATTTTGGCATAATTTACGACTAATTACATCTCTAATATACACGAATGAGTTCATTTTATCCTTAAAACAGTTGCCACAGATACTAACATCCCCACTTTATACAAGTGACTGAGACCCACCTAGGCAAAACGATGGTTGAGATTCAAGCCCCATCTAGTCTGGCTCCTAATGCTTACCACGAGACCCACATGCCTTCTGGGAATGCAGGGCTCTCTAGAACTAATTGTAGTAATTCGGATGTCTACGAACACCTACTTCCTTGGTTTTATTTCTGACCATTTCCTGATCACTCGTGCACAGACAATCTTGTTAAGACGAGGCGCTAACATACTGTGCAGCTGCTTGAAGCAACCTGCTGCTTCGGATGCAGCTGGGAACTAACTTTCCCAGCAAGCTCTGATTAGCATGTTGATCTTGACAAGCACTTTCCTCTCGGAATGCCAATGCAGGAGTGATTGTTGTCGCTGCCAGGCTTCAGGTTTCTACCGTACGCACACGCCGTGGTTCACCTCCGCTTACTGAAAACCTCCGATCTGCCGCTGACACTCTCCAAATGGAAGCCCTTGCCCCTTATTTGCCACCACGGGCCCCCTTTGACGGAAAGCAGTCCCATGCAGATTGTGCACAGTATGAACTTGGAAAGTGTCTGGGGTTGGAACTGGCACTCGAGTCCCTATCTGTGTGCTTGGTGCTTATGATATATTAGCTTATCTAATACCCACCTGAGGAAGTGTGCGAGGATGACATTACTACCTTGATCCCACGAGGCAGAGAGAGTCACTTTTCCATGTTTACAAATGATTGATCTAAGTTTATCTGACTCATATCTAAGATGGGAAGAAACAACCCCGTTAACTGTCCTGTGACCTGTGAAATGGGACAGTGCACCTAGCAGCGTGCCAACATACTGTGAGAACTCGCTTCTTTTATTTTTCTTCTTTCTTTTAAAAGGTTATTTACCTTTCTATAAAGAATTATGTTTACTACCAAATAAGCCTCCCCTAAATGTGTACATGGGGGTGCAGCATATTGAGAGACTGCTATGGGTGAGTGGGGTTTGTAACTAAACAAAAATAGGAGGGTTGGCTGCCTGCTGCCACAAAAGCTGAATTCATGAGGCAGATGCTGGTTTTATTCAGGTGCTGCGCGATCTGGGAGAAGGGCAGACTCCCATCTCAAAGCCCACCTCCTCAGCAAGGCCATGGAAAAAGTCCAACTGTCCTCAGTGAGACGAAAAACAAAAGCCAGTGTCCAGAGGTCCTGCTCCATTTTAAAGTACAGTCCTTTGGAGTCCATGGTGGCTAAGCAGTTTTAGTCCCCGTCCAGGTAGGTTGGCTTGTTTCCAGCTGCTGTCCATTTCAGGCTCCCTCTCGGAGGCCACGGAGGCTGCTCAAGCCTCAAGGGCATGTACTCCTGGGAGAGCATGCAAACACACTGGCAACTGCCTCACCCAGTGGGGGAGAGACTTCGTCCTGGAGGCCATAGGCGGTGTGGCTGCTAGGGCCACGTGGTCCAGGGAGAGAACAGGCAAGTACTCAGTGCAGTACAGGTCAGGAACCAGAGAGAGAGAGAGAGAGAGAGAGAGAGTGTCACATCCCCTTTGGTCCCCTGGGATTATATTAGCTTAGGTGTGGGATAGACCAGGTGTTTTCTCAAAATGACCAATCAGCTTCCCAAACTTTCACACACTTCAGGTGGGTCCACTTCCCAGCCAATCCCTCCCTTCCCCAGGCTAGACTGACAGGCCTCTTCGGTCCAGCACCTCGCCCTGCACCATTTTGACTTCTATGGCACGTGTGTCTGCCTTCCCCTGGTCCCACTCTAACCTGGTACTGGAGGACTTTTTCATACAATATCTTGCTAGTTTTTCATGCATCAGTGTGAGAACCTCCCCCTGTCACCATCTTGGCTAATGGGGGAGACTCCCTGGTGTTCCAGATAGTCTACCAAGGCAATCTCAAGGCTTCCCTTTAAAACAGACCTCTCTTCTGTTTGAGTGAAATAATAGCCATTACATATTGATAACTCACTATGTCCTGGATACTTTATCTCTCGTTCTCACATCAGCTCTTCCAGATAACATATAGTTTCCCTATCTACAAATGAAGATGAGGTTTTAGATAAATGTCCCCAAATCATAGATAATCAATAGTTCTTAGGACATAAAAAATAAGTTTTCATTTTTTCATCCCTAACACAGAACCTTGCTCACTGTATCTGGCTTACTAGTAGTATTACTGATAAAAACCAGAAAGGATGAAGTCAAAATAAAGAAAGTACTAAAAAAATAAAACCAGGAGGAAATTATTTTACTAAAATAAAAGGATAAATAAAGTGTTCTGTTCATGAGAGAATTTTATAGAGGAGTTCCAGGAAAAATAATAAAGCTTGCTCCATCAGGTATAGGTAGCAAAAATTATAATCATAGTGCTCACTATGTAGTAGTTATTTTTCCATAAGGGTTGTTCACGAGGATTTTAAAAGATAAATCTGTCCTAAGGAGTGTCTTTACATCTATTGTGTGCATGAAGCTTCTAAGGTTTAGAGAAGCTAAATAACTTGCCAAAGGCACACAATGAAAAATCAAAGGAGCATGGATTTGCCGAGGATTCTGACTTCCAGGCCATTATCTTCGAGACTCAACAATACTGACCCCTGTCAAATGCTGACGTTTCTTGTCAAGGAATGTTCAAGAATGCAATGGGTTAGGACTCAATATTAAAGTTAATGACATAGAAAAAGATGAGGAAGTTTGATCAAAGAGGAAGAGGAGGACTTCATTACATAATCAAAACTGTGTGCCGTTAACCAGGCATTGAGTATTTTCCTAAAAAATTATACAATTTTTTTCACAACTGAGAAATAGTGGTGAACTATCATTAATATAGCATGCGAATACAAGAGAATACTTTGGCTGAATAGCTTGAGGCATAGCATTTTAATTCAGGTGGATATATGGTTCTATAAAAGTCAATAGATGATATTAGAGTTCATAAATATATATTTAATACATAATAATAAGAAATTAATGATCAGTACATGGTGGGTTCAAGGTTATTGTTTTATCCCCCTGGACTGCAATATTTCTTAGTCAAATTCAGGACTAATTTAATCCACTATGTTGGTTAATATCAGTGGAGCACATAGAACACACATTCAAGATTAAAAGAAATAAAAAAGTCATCTGATCATTGCTTGGAGTGACATTGAAAGTGAGCCTGCTCTGAAGCTTTATAATTATTCTTCATTGGACAAAGGTAGTACTGGTTAGGTAACTGTACCAATGGTTTCTGCTTTGCTAATCATCTCAATTACAGACATTACATTTCTATAACCTTGTGGCTGAGAATTGCTCAAGGGTTTATTGTGGCTGCTATGGCTTAAGGGTTCCATTTTAAGCTATAGCATTGTCGCAAGTATCCTGGGTTTGAAATTTAAGGCAAATGCTTTGACTCTTATAACTCCACTTTGACTATGTCCACGGTTTCCAGATAAAATAGAGAATCCTGGTGAAATGTGAACCTTAGATAGACATCAGATAGTAATTTTTGTTTGTTTTTGTAAGAATATTCAAACTGTGATTTAGGGCAGGATTACACTAAAAGTTATTTATTGTTTATCTGAAATTCAAGTTTAAATGGGTATCCTCTGTTTTTATTTTTTGCCAAGTGTGAGTTTGAGAAAATTCCTGGACTAAAATGTTTTCAGTTGAATACTGTAGATAAATAATTAATCACTGCCTACCTCACAGACTTGTTGAGGAGATTAAGTTATGGATCAGCTTTCAACGTTCATGTCAGTGGCTGTGTCAACAAATTTGAACTTGTACCATTACATTAAATAGTACATTAAATAACCCTTACTCTCCACTATGACGTTCTTTGTGCCACTGATATAACCTTCCATTTAATTAAGATAAAAGATACATCTAAATGGATAAAATGATAAAATGAGGCTGGAAAAATACTCTTTAGGCATAGCAAATGCCAATGACTCTAAGGGACGATAATTGGTCAAACTATCTCTAATTTTTAACAGTTCCTTGCACAGAGGAGGTGCTTTGTAGGTGTTTGTTTTGTAATGTTCAGTTATATCAGTGAAAACTAAATGCGTCAAATAAGAGAGATGGTGGGAGATATTTGTTCAATGATGAGCTATTAGCAGTTATCTAGTAAAGTCAAGCCTATAGACACAAAGAAAAAAATAGTGGTTTCTAAACCAGATATGCTGAATTAACTCAGTATTTCTATTAAAACTTGGGCAAAAGAGAATAATTTAGAAAACAAAATCAGCCAATCTGAGGCTTCTGAGTTTTCCAAATGCAGAAGAGTTAGTAAAAACCTAGCATCTTGCTTACACAGTAAGATGACAGGAAACAGACGGATTCAAGTCATCTTTGTGTTATGATCCAATTGGTCCATATTTACATAGATAGAACCAGAGGACGGTGCAGATGTCAGCAAAATGTTAAATAACCTCTAATGTGCATTTCTATTGCAGTGTCATTGGAACCCTGGGTCTCTTTCTGGTCACAATTAAATCCTTTAAAATTCTATCAGCCTGAACTACTTTGCATGAACTTTAGATTTAATTTTAAAGATCTTTTTTTGTGGGAAAATGCTGAAGTCAATAAACACTCTGAATATTGAAGAGCAGTAGGAGCCAGGCTGGTAATAAGAGCTTAAGTTAGTTTTCCAGTGGACCTTGCAAAATTTAAATAATTAAATTTTATTGTTCTTTGATGAGTGGATGCTATGTCTCAAACTTGCCTGTCAGCTAAAATTTATTTTTCAAGTAGGGCGAAAGACCAAAAAAGTGTTATTCGTCACCACAACCATCTGAACATTTTTCAAGCATATTTGTAAAACTACAGAGCTAATTCAATAATTTATTGAAATTATCATAAAAGTTCAGCAAATCATGCATTGCATTCAGATCCTGATATATGCTAGATTTCCTGTTTTTACGCGTCAGCAGCTTTATAACGATAACCATTTGAATTTCAAATGATAAATTTATATCTACCATAGCCCTCGAATGCATAAAAAATGACAAAAGGGCACCCGTTAGAGAAATTTAAAAAGAATCGTGCATTCTGTAATTTGATGCATGTAACGTAATCCATTATCCACCGGGGTTTACACTGTGGCAGACTCTCGTCTGTACCCAGCACGAGGCCACAACAGAGATGAGTTTCTTTGAGTCGTGAACCAGTGGCTCCCTCGTATGCAGTGCTCTCTCTGCTGTGTCAGAAGGGGTGCATATGTAACACTCTGTAGGGCTCTGTGGGCTTAATTACTCCGTTAGACTTTGGCAGAATGAGATAAAAGAGATGCCAAGTAAAGTGAGGAGAAGAACTCTAGACCCATCTCCACTGAGTCAGAGAATTCATGGAAATATTACTGCACAGCCAAGCAGAAAGCTATATTGTTTGTACTTGGGGATGTCTTATTGCCATATGTCGCTCTTACCAAGTCCATTGCCTTTTCATTAATATCTTCCCCCAAAGTAATTACTGTGTTATTTGAATTTTCATTAAACTTTCCCTGTCAAGGTCCAATAAGAGAGGCATATATACCTCTGGATGGATGGCTCAGTTGGTTGGAGTGTCATCCCATACACCCAAAGCTTGCAGGTTCGATCCCAGGGCAGGGCACATACCTAGGTTGCGGGTTCAATCCTGGTTGGGGTGAGTAAAAAAAGCAACTGAATGATGGTTCTCTCTCTCTCTCTCTCTCTCTCTCTCTCTCTCTCTCAACCTCCCTCCCTCCCTCCCTCTCTCTAAATTTCAATAAACATATCTTTGGGTAAGAATTCTTTTTAAAGGGGCAGGTATAAACAGTGCTGTTAACAGGTTGCTCCCTCAGCTCTGCTACATATTAGAATTCTCAGGAACAGGGATTAAATCTTATTAGTATAGTACCCCAAGTACTTAGACTAGAAAGATGGCAGGAGTGAATAATCACATGAGACTGGCTTACAGGGCCACAAATAGGAGGGTCTGAATCCCAATTAGCTACAAACTTTGTGTGTGGTGAAGTTAACTTAAACGCCCAAGTTTCAATATGTCTTAGTGTAAGCAACATATGAAAATGGAGACAAGATGAGAATTAGAAAGAACAAATATGATGGGGGTCCATGGCACGTTAATCAAATGCAAACACTCATACGGTTCACACCTCCGTCTCCGGCTTCTGTTTTCACCTCCACAAATGCTCTGACTGTTTCCTTCCATTCTAACCACATTATCACAATAAGCCAAAAATGCATGCCTCCAGAGTGTGACTTTTGATTTTAGGCTATCAGTTCATGATGGGATCTTGCATTAAGTTACATAATTCCTACTTATTTTACACGTGAACGTACAACACAGGTAGACCAGGAGCTCCGTCATGGACGACACAATGAGTTAGAGATAAAAGGAAGTCTAGAACTGTGTCCCCAATCCATCCCTTAAAATAGACACATAGAATTGCTCCAGGGAAAATCTCTAGTCTTTTCTGACCCTCAAACCAGACGATCATTAAGTCAAATACTGGGCATGAGGAGCGGCAAGACTGTCTCCAAAACTTTGTAAAACTTTGTATATACATGGGCAATTGAAAAACTTTAAATATTTATTGAGCTACTATGCAAACTCATATGCATTCTACATTGCATTTTTAATCAATTGGTCACATGAAACAGTTTAAAAACTCATCTGTAGTGTAGTACCAGAAACTGAACTCAAACAAATTACATAACTGATATACAAGGTCTGGCAGAAGTAAGGCTTGCCTGAGTGTGGTTGGTAGGGTACCTGAATGTCTCGCAGGAGATGGACAGCAATTTGAACATTTCACCTAAAATGTCATATGGTGTGCTTGAGTGTGATATTGCTATGTTACAGAATTACATGCTTATGATTTTGCAGTAAACAATTTTATAATAAAAAAGGGGTATTATTTGTGCCAGACCCTGTATATAAACACCCTGCATAGTGCTTAATAATGAGTAGGTCTTCAACAGTTAATTGTCAGGTTGAGTCTTTGCTTTCTTGCTTCCTGGTTTAAAAAAAAGACTGTAAAACAACAACAAACAAAATATACTTTCTAAAAAAATAGAAAACATCAAGACAAAAATCTTCAGAAATGGCTGTTCCTGTGAAACCGAACTGCCCTGCAGAGAAAGGGCAGACCCTGCTATTTCCTCCGTGCACACACCGGTCACGTAGAACCTGTTGGGCTGATGTCCCAGGCAGTCCGTCTCGGGGATGAGGCACCCTGCGTGCCGAGGCAGACTCCCCTCGACTTCTGTTTTGTTTGGGTGGTGGCTTCATTTTATTTTTCTCCCTTTGGAAATCCCTAGTCTCATCTGCTTCAACAAGAAGCCCACTGAGCATTACCATGGAAGGGAATCATTTCCTAAGTTCTGGAGCCCTTGAGTGAAGTGCGGGGAGTCACAGGGCCTACAGATGCTGGAGGGAAGGAAGGAAGCATGTCCACATGCGTGCCAGTGCAGGATGGAAGAAGATAAATCAGTGACGAGTAGCCAAATGGAGACAGGTTGACGTGACAGCATTTAAACCAAAGTCACCGTGTGCTGCCTCCAGAATTTGCCAAGATTTTCATCGCCTCCCCCAGCAACATTTTTTTCACATTTATATACAGCTTAGGTTGTAGCAAGTGAGCAGATTGGTATTTGAAACTATGAATGACTTCTCAAAAGGCAAATAGAAGATGCTAGGTTTTCCTTTAAGGAGTCTGGCTTCATGATTTAGAAGTGGAAATAGGTCTAGTTAATTAGAGTGCCTGCTGTCCCCCCTTCTTCAAAGAGAGCAGAGCCTTTGATAAGAACGCGCTTCTGTCCTCAGCGAACGCACTAAGCGTGTCTGGGGATGTGCGGCCAGGCCGTCCCCATCTGGTCCAGCAGTCACAGGCCAGCCTGTGGTGCCCACTGCCTCCCTGCACCTCCTGGGCCCGCTCCGCTGGACTTTCACGCTGGAACTGTCAGCTAGTGCGACACTCCGCGGCCACCTTTGACCTGCGTCCCTAATCCATTCTGACACATTCCAGGCTGTCGCACTGGATCATTCTCTCCGGTTCATTGCACACCATTGGAGCCAACAAACGGCACGTCCTTTTTTTCCATCTGTGTGTTCTAGTTTAGGCTGGGTCAGGAGAGATGTCACTGTTCCGCTGCCTCGCTCCTGACAGCTCTCTGATTTCCAGCTTTTAGCTTGATAAACACTGACTTGCAAAGACCTGAAGTTGAGTGACAGATATACTGGTAAATTCAGCACTGGGAGAATATTTCTGTTTGTTTATTGACTTAGAAGGACACTGGAATGCCCTTTGCAATGTAGGCTACCTCTTTCCCATCAAACCACCTTTCCACCTTCCTGCACATTACAAATTATTGTTGTTATTATCATTAGCCACTCTTCAAGGCTCATTTCCAATGCCACCTGCTTTGAAAAACTTTCCCCGATTGCCCCACAGCAAATGAAGATCAATCACTCCTATGTCATTGCTAAACAATTTAACTCTATGTATTTCCTTTATGTCATCCTTTGCAACAATACAAGGATTTACTTACTGAGTGTGTTCTCTGTTTCAGCACATTAGGAATTAGATACCTGCTGATGAACAAGTGGCCTGTTAGAACTCTCCGTCCAGTAGGGGGCCCACGTGATAAGACACAGGAGTATAAAGGAAATAAAACAGCTCAAAGGAGAGGATTATTCATTATCCCTCATGGGATCAGGAAAAGTCACATGGGCAGAGGGCAGTGGTTACCAGTACAAACAGACCTGAGTTTGAATCCCCATTCCAGCAGTTACTAGAGGCTCAGTCCCAAGCAAGCAGTTCAATGGATTTGGCCTGATGTGTACTCATCACTCAGTGGTGGTAATAATAAGTAAGCAGTGTGCACATTCTGAGCATTAAATGTCAGAGTTAAATGAGATCAGGAGTGTTAAGCATTGAGCACCACATCTAAAAAAATAAATGGAGTATGCTTGCTTTATGCCTATGGAGGAATGGAGTCATACCAAAATGAGGACACTAATAACAATTCTGGTAGGGCATGGAGAGCCCATAAATGTACCTGTGTGTGTGTGTATATGGGGAGTGTGGGTTTACTCAGCTTAAACAGAGTAACCAAAATCCAAGGATGCTCCCTTGGGGAATATGTGTGTGCATGTACGGGCACATTCAATGTGATGAAAAGTGGTGGGAATGAGACCACTCTTTTATAAAGAGTGACTATGGAAGCACTCAGTGATAACCTAGCATTTTGTGCAGAGATAAGCAGGAACAGAAGGAGTGAGATACAGCAGAACGTGCAAAGGCCCTGCTGCTGAGACTGAGCTAAAACACAGTGCCAGGTGTAGAACAAATAAAGAGGAGAGCTGTAGGAGATGCGGCCAGACGTGTAATGGAGCCAAGGTCAGGGTGAAGGTTAGCAGTAGACACAGCATGTAACACCTTGAAGATTAAAGCATATACTCTTCCTGGTATGGGAACTCACTGGGGAGTTTTCTAGGGAGGAGTGGCCCACGATTTACACCAAGATCATCATGGCTGCTTTGCAGGAGTGAAGGGTATTTAGCGAGGGTGCACTGCCAGACCGTGTACCACATCCTTGCTGTGTGACATTGGACAAAGTAACGTGTCCTCATTTCAGTGGCTGTATCTGCAAAAGGGGACATTGACATCCTAACATACCTGACCGGAGTGTTGCTGATGCACGTGATCTCGTAGTTCAAGTTCTAGTCTAAGTTTGGAGAAAGAGGTGACAACAAAGTCTCATTGAGCTAAAAATAAAAATAACCATGGGGACAAAATATACATATCCCTTTGTGTATTTTTTTTGTTCTTGGAATTAACTACAATTGTTTTTTTTTTAAAGATTCATGAGCAAATGGATATCTAGGTAGGGCCACATTTTCAGCCTGGTCTCAAGTGTTTGTACATTTAATATTTATTTAACAGGCAATCTATAGCTAGTTAATTAGATAGCATGCTTAATATCTCATTTTCTTTAGTTGTATGGGTAAATGCTAATTAAATTCCTGAGCATTCCTCACAAGTGTAATGTAATAATAGGAACACCGTCACACACTTATTGGTTCTGCAGATTTGAATTAATTACATTGCGAGTAGATTTATCTTTCATATATTTATACCTCATAGGTGTTCTTCCCTGACAATCATGGGGGATTTAATTTCCAAACCACCACCTTATTAATTCTTAATTAAATATGTTTAGTAGAAGTTTAATACTTACAGAAGCTCTAGTTAGTGATACTTCCTCCGCACATCTGGATTTTGAATTTCACTTTGCTTTATGCTGCTAAAAGAGAGTCAGGGCAATTAATAAGGCAATAAAAGAGACTACAGGATGTAATTTGGAGACAAGCCAGGAAAACTGCTACTGGCCTTCATCAGCACCTTGGGGGGCACCTCGGGGGGCACCTCTTAATGTTCATCTGCCATTTTCCTCCTACTCTACCTCTGGACACGAGATTATCTATATCTCTGTATTTTTCACTTTTACTGTTTCTCTCCATCCTCACTGATACTGTTGCCTTAATTCCAACGTTGTCATCTCTCACCTGAGCCAATTTAACAGCCTTCTCTTCATAGTCTACCCGCCGAGTCTAACCTCTTCCATCCATTCTGCGCACAGCTACCAGAGCGATTTTTCATACATCCGAATTACAAGCTTGTCATTCCTCTCTCGGAATGCTTTATCTCCAGAAGAGAGTTCAAATCCTTTACCAATGACAGGTAACATCTTCCTGCTTCCCCTGCAATCGCATGCTTCACATTTTCCCCCATCACTCACCAAACCAGGCTGTTTGTTAGATGAAATTCCCAAAGCAAGGAGTGCTTCCGAGTGTCTGCTCAGACCTTCCGCCCCCTTTCCTGGCTAACTCTAACCCATCAGTCTGTGGACAACAAGGGGCCACATATGAAACCTGACAAACTCAGGAGAGGCCTGTGTGAGGGCCTTGTAAACTCAGAGACCTAAAGTCAACACATAGGATGATCTGAAATGAAAACTTTCTAACTAAAAGCAGGTCATGGCGGGCTAGAATCTTCCCTGACAAAAGACAGTCTTTCTCTTAATTGAGCCTGCCAGTTGTCTTGTTGCACCTACAGTAACATACCTTTGCAACATCGTATTTCCTTTCTCCGGACCCCTCAAAGCACAGGCACCACACCAGAGGAAGACCACAAATCCTGTCACTGTTATTGGTGCCACGTTCATCGTCGACAGGTAACTATCCCATACCCGCCTCTGTAAAAGAAGGGTGTGTCTATCATTTCACTTTGTATCCCATCCCAGGGGTTTCCCTGCTTTGCATTCTCCTGCCTCCCTACTCTATCACCAATGGGTTTCGCGTAATCCAGTTAGTCTTCACTTTTGATTGTAATGTGTAAAATAAGGTGCAAAACTGCCATTTTCCAGAGCATCTTCTCAATCCATTGAAGTTTTTCTTCCCGGCAATTGTCACTTTGGCTCAAATAAATTCATAAAAATATTTACAGGTTTGGATGTTTCTTATGTTGACAACTTAAAACTCAGATGTATGCTTATTGAATAAAGAATCGTATATTTGTCTTGATTTTGAATTACTTAATGTCAAGTCTCTTTTACTTTTCTGGGGTGACAACTCCCAGGATTCACACTGTCAAAAGAACGGGAAGTTTGTCCTTCCTCTCATGACCAACGTGCTGTCTCATGTGTTCCTAGAGCACTTCCCTCTGTCATAGAAATGATCCCACATGTTTCTGTTTCCTAATTGGTCACTCCCCTTGAACCCGGAGATGTCCTATGTGCTTCATACATTCATTCAATATTCATTTACTGAATCGCTACTTAAACACTAGGCACGAAGCCTCCTGAATGCTGGAGGAAACGCGGATCCCACTGTGGGAAAGAGGAAATGGACACGGACAAGCAGGAGTCCTAAGATGAGACCCCAGGGCAGGGCTGAGAGCAAGGGTCCTGGAGTCAGACCGCCGAGCGAGCGGAGTGCCTGAATAGCTCTAGACCCGAACTCTTCATCAGAAACCGGATCAGGGGAGTGCTTAGTGGGGCTACGAGGACGCAACAAAATAATCCGGGGACAGCGCCTGGATGATTTACTCATCCAAGCTGTTTGGAACGTGCCTGCCTCAACCGTCTGGTGAGTTTGGAGAAACATTATATTTTCATAAAAGTAAAAAAGTGCATAGACACATCCATACTAGCTTTTCTATAATAAATAACTTATTTATACAGTAAGTGAGAAAACAAAGGTTCAGTGTCTTCTTTCAAGGCAAATAGTGTGTAACAGAGATAACAATGCTTGTCTTTTTATTTACTTACCAAGAAATAATAAAGGCATAGGATATATAAATAAATAGGGAAAAAATGTGTAGAGCCTGTGGTCTCATCAATCAATTTTACCTTCTCCCAGACGGATAGAGAATTTACATTCTATGTGATGGTATTGATGATTGCAATAGCATGAAGATTTTGAAGAAAATTAGATATTTCAGAGGGAATAACAGCAAAAAATGATAACAATTTACAAGTGTGTATGTCTACATGGCTAAGTTATGCTTTTTTTGGCAAAAATTCAGATGATCAGAGAACTGAAGAGCTAGGAGAGGGAAAAGGGCAAGATTGGTTTCAGATAGTTTTGTCAATAAAAATGCCCCTAGGCCTTTGCAATCTCAAAATAAATCTCTCTCAAGGGTTATTGTGTTCGACACTGAGGCTTGGTAGAGAAGTAAGGACCTGCATTGTAATGAAAGGAAACAGAAGCTGAAAGGGAGGAAATCAACTCGCCAATACCACAGACAGAGGCAGAACTGGGACGGCCACTCGGTGTTTCTGTCATTTAATACAAGGCTCTTTCCACTTCCCCATCGCTAGACCTTCCCTCCCTCTTTTCTCACCAGCTCTTTGGAAAATATGCATTTTAGCCATCTGCTGAGCCTGAGAGACTTTTTGTGTTTATGACTCTGAATAATTTAGATGTTAAGACCCTCTTGAAGACATTATTCAGAATTTAACAAAAAAGCCCCCATTTATACTTCACAATCAAATAATGATACTCTATTGTCCATTAGTGAAGGACGCATTGTGTTCTTTGCTGACGGCTTTCACACAGAGAGGGAACCTTGGCATCTGAGTGTGGAATTACAGTCCCGATTGTTCTTCAACAACTTAAGGTCCCTGGAAGGTCAGGAAGACTCCTCTCCTCCTGGCCACTCTGATGAGCCAATTTTCTTTAGATGATCAATTATCTTCAGCCCTTCTTTGACTTTGCCTCCATCTTTCTGGATGTGGGCTAAGGCTTGTATTTGATCTCTCCAAAATCCATTTCATGGTTTGGTTCTTTGGCCTTCCCCATCTCTAAACCATGGCTGGTAACAATATTTTACTGAGCCTGTCCTTGCCTCTGCTCAGATGAGTTTCTGCTCCCCTAAGCCTAAATTCCCTGGCCCTGATCTTTATCCCGGTCAGTCTGTGATGAGACAAGATCATACCTATGTGGTCAGTGTGAATTGCGTCATGTATTGAGGGGAGGGGAGAAATTCTATCTGTGTCCTGACAGCCCCGTGATTAGAATCAATGGAATGCTAGGGATAGCAATCTCGTCCTTGCGTCGTTATTCCATTTAAGCCTTTTTTTTTTCTGTATATACTCTAAGGTCCAGATAATCTGAACTAGTACTGCTTTTTAAGCAAGTGGTTCTTAAACTTTAACATGCATCAGAATTACCTCGAGGGTTTGTTAACATAGATTACTGGGGCCCCACCCTCATCGGTTCTCATTCCACAGATTTGAGAAGAACCTAAGAATGTGTGTTTCCAGATGAGGTGGACACTGCTGGTCTAGTTGATCACACTTTCAGGACCACTGTTCTAAACCCAGCTTGTTCTTGTTCACCTGTGAGTGATGATCTTCACCTGACACATCTTTGAACTCCATCACCACCATGTCACACCAAGTTAGCCACTAAAATTCATTACACGCTGTCTCCATTCATCTGTTTATTTATGGAATGTGTACTGAGGTCCTACTATAGATCAGGCAATGAATTTGGTCTGTGGCCACAGGACCATGAGATTACAAAGCCATCCCCAATCTGTCCAATGGGACTGGCATCTTCTTCCTCATAGCTGACTACTGTCCTCTATGCAAATTCAAACTTGAGAAGTATTGCTTCACCACACTATGAACTCCTTTACGTAAAAACTCAAATATTCAGCTGTGACTGTCCTAAAATACTGCATAGCAAAGTGCCTCATCGTGAGGTGGAAGGGGAAGGAGAGAAAAAGGCAAAACGTCACTGCCATGATTTGTTGAGATTTACTTAGTGCTTGACACAAGCTCATTTAATCTTTACAACAGAAAGTAACTAATGATTGCCTGTTGTATCGAATCAAATTGACTTTGCTTGAGTTTACTCTGGAATAAAGGCAAACTGCAAGCATCTCATCAGAATTCTAGAGGAGGTAGAAGATATCTAAAATCCTTATACAAAGACCTTGCTTTCAAAATTACATTTTGCTCTCCTAAGAAGCACAGTAATTATTATTGACAGTAGTCACCCCTTATTGAGCAGTGTGTTAATCACAGGTAGGTGTTTTATTTGATGGATTTGGTTATGACGGGTAATTGAGAAAATGTTAGGACCTGATGCAGACACCAGCCCTCAGTGTCCGCATCATTATGGATGAAATGAGACATTCACACGGACTACCAAGTCCAGTGGAGGAAAAGGGACAGCATGGCTTTTCTCTCAAGGGGGGCAAAATCCATGGCCTCTGCCACGACAGGCCTTTATTAGGTTTCTCCACCAATTACATGAAGGTCCTCATTTACTCTGCACAGGTTTACTTTAGGTGGTTACCTTTTGCAGAAAACAAAGGAGCCAATGCTGCTAATCACATCACAGAAGAGGGATATTTGCAAATGAAAAGGCATAAGTAGTTGAACCCATTACACTCATCCTTGGAAGGTTTAGCATGCTTTTTAGGAAGTTGCTTTGCAGTAAATATCCTCAATTCAGGGTGAGGGAGTTTTAGCAAAAAGCAAGACTCATAGTGGACTAGCTACATTGCAGGCCTGATTCCCCACAGGAGAACCTATCTGTGGGCGTGGGTCCTGTGCATCTCCGAGTGGGAGCTGGGCCCGTGCCATGCAGAATGGTCTACTACAAGGACCCAACCTGTTTAATCATGAAAGTAAAACGACAAACTCAGGCTCATGCAGCTTTGGGTGGGAAAACTAAATAATCAAATGGTCAAGATCTGAATGCAGCAAAGAAAATTCATTTTCTTGGCTAATTAAATATTTAGTGTTAAGCAACCTCTGGAGAGCCATTTAATTTTTACTATTGTGGGGGATAAACTTTTGTCTAAAACTCTGGTTGTAGACTTCATCGCCCCCCAAAATTGTACTAATTCTCTTTAGAACAAGTTTCATGGGAAATATGAGGTCTTTCCAGAAGGTATCCAGCCATGCAATGTGAAAAATGGAGACATTTATTGAAGAAGATACAAGAAACTCTATAGATAGGACAATGACCCCTCAGACCTTTTCAAAGTCAGAACCTTGGGACCTCACACAGTTCTCCCAGTCGCCATCAGCTACCCTGTCATATTTTCCTGAACCTCATGGATAGTCTGAAATCATTTCTCTTTCAAAGGTGATTTTAGTTTGGGGAAAAGCCAGAATTCACAGGGTGCCAAATCTGGGCCACAGCGGGACTGAGTCACGTGGGTGATTTGATGTTTTGCCAAAAAATTCTGCATGAGACATGATGCATAAGGAGGTGTTTGTTGTGATGAAGCTGCCAATCACCAGTTGCCCATAGTTGCAGCCTTCTGAATCATCCAGATAGTTTCTGCAGAGGAATGCTCAAGCTTAATGCAAAATATGATGCAGATTTGTTGCTCTACTCACTCAGTCATTTTGAATGTGACAGCCACACAGTACACATGCTCACACAATAGCATGTACCACCCCCATGACTACTACAGTGAAGTGGTCCTTGTTCAGGTATGCACATTCCGGTCCACTCTCTTTGACTTCCAGGTTCATCAACATCATGCAAACTGTTCTCATTATATTAACAATGGCTGGACTTTTTCTGGATAGACCTCATACATAAGTCGAAGTTGTTATCGCCTAGCTCAATGGTTAGCAGTTCTTTTTTTTCCCCAAAGATTTTATTTATTTATTTTTAGAGAGAGAAGGGAGGGAGAAAGAGAGGAAAAGAAATAGCAATGTGTGGTTGCCTCTAGCATGCCCCCTACTGGGGATGTCATGCACATCCCAGGCACGTGCCCTGATTGGGAATTGAACTGGCAGTCCTTTGGTTCACAGGCCAGCACTCAATCCACTGAGCCACACCAGCCAGTGCTGGTTAGTAGTTCTTAAGGGTGATGGGAGGATGGTATTTGGCTCCTAGGGGTATAGGGATTCCTATGTCACAACCAAAGATGGGAGTCCTACTGGCATCTAGTAGACAGAAACCAGGGATGTTGTTAAACACCTTATGTGAACACGATAGCACCACCCACACAATTATCTGGCTGTCGATGTCAAGAGTTCTGACATGGAAAACTATGGTATAACTTTATGCGTTACACAAAATAGACATAAAGAGGATATTTATTGAATAAAATAATTTGCATGCAGAAAAGTGCTTCTGAAGAACTATAACATGAATTAAGACTTTCTATTATGGTAATTTAAATGACTGGATCGAAGACACACAGGTAAGTCCTAGAGTCATAACTTGAATCTACTTTCTGGTTTAATGGCTTACGTCTTATCCAGGATACAACACACCGACACCCACTTCTGATTGACAGTGATATTCTCTTCCATGTGGAGTGACGTGATTAAGCAGGCAAGCTGTGGAGTCAGATTGCCTGAGTTTTAATCTCGACTCCACTGCTTTCTAACTTTATGACTAGTTATCCATCTTCTCCTATTCCTCCCCCTCCTCCTTATCTGTTTTTTTGCCTCAGAATTATAATCTGTTAAATGGAAATAATAATGTTTAGTTCTCAGAACAGCATTAAAACCTGTAATAATGAACACTTTTTGAGCATGAACTGTAGGTCATTTAATATAGCCAATGTGTCAAACACTTCTTGTGCCTGACTCTCATCTTCTCAGTGAACTTTGGAATTCTAGCTTTGGTTATGGCTAGAGAAGCATGCAGCCACCTGAAAGTGCAAAAAAATTTAAATAAACCTCAGAGAACATTTGGGTAATAGAGAGTAGGAGCCATTAGGTAAGACTCTTCTACTCTGCTTCAGGGGCTGACAATTCTGAGGCATGTGCTCAGTTCCTCAGAGTTGACCCTTCAAAACTTAGCCTTTGTTGCCAACGGTGTGGACCAACTTAGTAACACATCTTTGCACTAGATTTTCTTCCTTAATTGTCAGCTCATTCTTTTCCTCCACTGTTCTTTCTTGGAATCACTTCTCAATAATAATCTACTGGACAAAAGCCCTTATCTCAAGAATGCATTACTGTGGGGAAAAAAAGGCTAAAAATCAAGGCTTCACCTTTTTCTTTCCACCATGTTAAAATTCAGACCTGATGATTTAGCTTATTGAATGTCTTAAACAGCCAACTAACAGAAAAAATGTTGTAACATGAATGATGACAATGGTATTAGCCCTCATGTTTATATTATGAAGCATGTTTCTCTTTCCTAAAAAAAGAGAAAATTTGGAAAAACTCTAGATGTCGCTATTCGCAAAGCCCCTATATTAAATATTAATTATCACACAAAACTATGAAAACACACAAAATTCCCCTGTTTAGTAAAAATAATAATAGAATATATTCATTTCTGGAAATAAAAGAAGAAACTGTAAAACAAACATATCATGTATATACATCAAGTAAGCAAGTGGTACAACCCCAATTTCCCATTCATCAGTCACTTCTGTGTGATCTTGTAATGTTTGCATATTTTCCCACTTGCTATGGTGATCCAAAGGCATTATTTGTCTGATGATGAAAGGTGGAATGAATAATACAAGTTTCTACTTAGGTAAATTGAAAAGCAGCATCGTTAAGTCATGAAGGAACTCATGTTTACTAACTTTCAGGAAGTTCTGAGGTCACTGTAAACAAGCACCTGTTCACATTCATTCATTCATTCATTCAGAACCCAATAAGGTGAGACCATCCATTCCATGTCTGGCAAAAAAGCACTAAACCAAGGTCAAGTGAGATAGACACATCTCCTGTTCAGGATAAAGGACTGTAGAGACAAGAATGGTTTGCATCCCAGATTCAGGATATTGGTGAAAGAATAAAAATATTAAATTGCAACAAAATCCAGATATAGTAATGAATGTTAAGTTTTGTAAATACGATTTAAATATTTGGGGAAAAATATTTATTATCAGAACACATTTTGGAAATCATAATTAAAAACCTGAAGGCTTGGTTTAATTTAGGAACCCAAATATACCAAAGAAGAATTCATGCAGTTCTTTGCTGATTATTAATAAATATTTGGAAATTGAAAATCAATTTCCAATTGAAAATCAATCAGTTACATTTAAGCATAACATTTTTTAAAGAATGCAAACTTTTGCAAAATTTGAGAAAGAAAATTGTAAAATAAAGTCATAGAGTTAATGCCTGAATGGGAGAAAATCTTAGTTATCTGGCCTGTTTGGCTTGTTCTTTTTTGACAAAAGAAACATCTAAACCTGGGAAGAATTTTTTGTAAGAGCCTATTTGAGCAAAATTGATGAAATACGCCAGGGAGCAAAATCTCAAATGCTCTAGAGAACAACAGTTTTGCAGCTTCTTTTATGCATTTAAAATTAAAGAGGGGCTCTAAGGAAGACTGGAGAAAGTAAGGCAGAGACTGGGTTCCAGGCTAGTTAACAAGATTATGTGTTTCCTTCAAGGGCGTTTCAAAGACCTGTTATCCTAGATGCCCAAGAGAAATGGACAGGGCCGGTTTAAAACCTTTCCTTAAAGAAGTTATACATATGGGGCGATGACCTGTATAGTTAAGAATCCATGGTCAGATCACCGCATGGGGTTACTCTCCATAGAACCACCTTTCCCCCCACACATTTTACAGGTGAGAAAACCAGTCTAACAGAGTGACTTTCCCAAGGTAACAACAGCTAGCTTGGGACTGGAACTCAGGTTTTCAGTCTCGCTGAGCAGTGTTCTTGCTGCCACACCACATAAATTGGATCAACTGGAGACACTAGCAGGCACCTTTCTATCGACCTCCGCTGCTCCATCACACCCCCTCCATCCTCGCCCTTCCACCTTCCCATCAAGTCTTCCTTAGAACCACTGTCGCTGCCTTCCACTGCCCTGGGGAGCACTTGCTTAAAGCCCAAGCACAACCCGCTGACTCTGACGGGAAGCTGCAGGACTGAATGTTTCCAAGATGCCCGGGGCTGTGTTTGGTTATTGATGCTCAGGGGAACATGAGCTGCACTCTTTTTGAAATGGACTGATGATGACAACAAGCTTTTACTGAAGTGGCATTTCCTTCCCTGAGGGAACTGCAGGAGGTATGTGAAATATGAAAGGATTACTTCATTTTATTTACTTATTTATTTAGGCTTTTTTACAACCTGTGGCCATTGCCTCCTCTCATCAAACTCTGACCCACATATTCAATTAGAGAGAGTTACGGGAAGTCTGTTCTTTTTTTTTCAGCTTCACCTGCAGGGTAAGAATAAATGTTGGCCAGAAATCAAAGACAGAGCAAACACCCTCTGCTCAAATTACTTTGAGTCCATATTTCTATTAAATTTCCAGTAAAGTATGCTTAATAAATCACAGCATTTGAAATTAATTGTTTCAATGAGGCATTTAATTTTGCACAATCCATTGCTCTGGGTGTATATTAGCTAAATATTTATGAGTTGATTATTTCCAAAGCAGTCAGATTGTTAAGGGTGGAAGATAACTATCTTCCCGTATGATTTGCTCAAGAATATTTTTCTAAGTGATTACTAAAATGTCAAAGTTGTAAGGAACGTGTGTATGTTTTACACAAAATGAAGTATAATGTGTTAGGTTTTTAATTAATATCCCTGGCTTTTTCATAAAATGTGACAGTTGAAAGCTATCTCCTACATCTCTACCCATCGAGTTCCTAGAACTTAACAGCTGAGAGAGCCCTACTGCAAGCAAAACAGCTGATTGTTGGGACATAGTCAAACAACCAAACCTAAAGCAGCAACCCAACTCAAGACTGAACAACCAACCTGGTGAAATGACCATAAAGTACTTAAAAAGTAGAAGAAGCAAAAGAAATGACTATGCCAAAATGTATCATTTTCCAGCCATTGATTATTGGTGGATATACAATGGGAAATGTAAGGTAAAGTTAAACACTGATAAATCGAGTATACACTCTTGCTGATAACTGCTTTGTGAGATTATAGAGGTCATGACCTTTTTCTAATTCCTTCTTCTTTCTTTCATGGCAAATTCTTCAGGGGTAATAAAAACGCTGCCTGTTCAACACTCTAATTTGTGTTGAGAAACATTGACTTAGTATCTGGATTTGAATATATTTTTAGGCATTGATATAAAGGGGAGTTGTGTTAAAAGGATGGATGAACAAATTCATGGAAATAAAAGATGAAGGCAGCCAGTGGCTTAAAAATTGATGGCAAAATAAAGAGAATATGCCCTGGCTGGTGTGGCTCAGTGGATTGAGTGCAGGCCTGCAAACCAAAGGGTCACCAGTTCGATTCCCAGTCAGGACACATGCCTGGGTTGCAGGTCAGGTCCCTGGTTGGGGGCATGTGAGGCAACCACACATTGATGTCTCTCTTTCTCTCTTTCTCCTTCCCTTCCCTTCTCTAAAAATAAATAAATAAAATCTTAAATAAAAAGAGAGATGCTTTTTTTCTTCTGAAATTATTCTCTTAATTTTTTAAAGATTTTTACTTATTTATTTTTAGAGAAGGAAAGGAGAAAGAGAGGGAGAGAAACATCAATGTGTGGTTGCCTCTCGCATGCCCCCTATTGGAGGCCTGGTCCGCAACCCAGGCATATGCCTTAAACTGGGCATCAAACCGGCAGCCCTTTCATTTGCTGGCTGGCACTCAATCCCCTGAGCCGTACCAAGCAGGGCAAAAAAAAAAATCTCTTATGTGCATAATTCAGACTATCAATTTATGAAGGCAGAATGTAAAATACACTTCAGAAAACAAAATTTAAAGATCAACAGTGTTTAAGGTACAGAATAAAAGACAAGAGCTCGAAAGATTTCCAGGTTCTTCTCTCTTTTCTGTAGCAGAGATAGATATCTGACAACCATTGACAAAATGATTAAAATATCTTACACGTTTTTAAACTAAAAGATGAATGTGCACTTTGTAACCATGATCCGAATCCTAGGACATTTTAAGTTTTGACCTATGTATTTCTTTCTGATAATGAGGGTTCCCACTATGACCCATGTGGAAACTTGGGGTACATCCTAAGTATCTCCTCCTTTTTCTCAACTCCCCAAAAGAGATAATTAATTCACATATAATTTACTTCCTAAAGCTATTTCCCATTTGTCCTCTGTTTGTCCCACAAGTACTGCCACAGTACAGGTCTCCATTATTTTTTCCTGCCAGTGTTTGTCACCTGGGCTTGTATAACACCCTTCTCACTGGCTTCCTTACCACCTAATTCACCACCCCCCCCCACGTGCCCGTGCTCCCAGAGCAGCCCTTCTAAACACCAAAATAGTTTGCTCAGAGCTTTCATGGTTGTCTCACGGATAACGGAGGAAAATATGAAAAGTTCAGCATGGTGCACATGACCCCTGAGACCTTGCCACAGCTTCTAGCCTCATCCCCATCATTTATCTGCCCACTCCATGTTCAAGGTAACCAACCTTGAGACATTTCTTAGCTCTTCCTTGTTCTATGCATCCGTGACTTGGAGCAAGTTAATTCCTCCACCTTGAATTCCTTCTCATTCTTTTTTTTTGCCTAGTAAATTCCTTTTTTTCCTTTAGGATTTATTCCCTGAATAACGTGTGTCTACTATAAAGTATTTCTTGATCCTGAACACACCCATAATCTCTCCCCCCACCTCTTTCATTGGCTCCCTTCGTACCTGTCCTTACTGTTTTTATTGTTGGATCTATACACAGACTCCTCTCTCCTCATTGGTGAACAGCGTAGTCACAAGCAAGTCACTTAATGTCTCTGAAAATTATTTTCATGCCCATGTAACAATACATGAGTTATTTAAAAATCACAGGTCATGTGTTAAGAACACCAGGCAAAGCGTCTGTAATATGGAGTAATCCTTACTCGATAGTGTTAGCTTCGGTGAATGAGAGACGACCCATTATTATTACATTTCCCTCAGTCTCCCTTGAAATTCATTTTTCCTGCAAAGTGATACAAGTATTTAACTGCCTATATTTCCTAAAATAATGTTCAATTTAAGAAAGACATTGTTTTTAGTGTTCCTCATACCGGAAAAGAAACATGGCCGTCTCTTTGCTATAAATGATAGTGCATGTGTTTCATAGTATTTAATCTATAAATTTGTGTATTACTCTTTTTTTTAAGAAAAGGTGATCTTGTGTAATATTTGCTATCATTAGTGATTAAAACCAAGCTTACATAGATCTCACACTATATAAGAATTTCATTAGTTTATCCATCTATTCATTTCACATTCATCAAAAGACATCCATGTTATTTATGTAGGTCATGTATTTTGACTTCCAGGTGTGTTAAAAAACATCTAAAATGTCCATATTCCTTGCCTACAAAATGGGCAACTATGATTAAAAGGAAAATGTGTCTGAACTTCTTATTGCCTACATTAATTATTAGGAAATTAACATTGTCTCCTTAATAGCACTTGTGTTGTCTTCCTTACCCAATTAAATAAAGATCTTTGTACATAAATATACTTACATCAGAGATATAGCAGGCACTATAATATTTTAAACTTAGCAAGTACTTATTGATTAATTAATTAATTCCATTAATTAATTAATTAATTGGAAGCAAACATTATTTTAATAACAACTGTGTGCCAGACATTTTGCTAGGCATGGAGATTCAAAGTAATACATGGGGACTTCTCTGAAGTATCTCCCAGGAAGCTTAAGGAGATAAATAGGTTGTCACACAATTATTTAACTTCACACAGCATGTTATAGGACTGCGTGTGTGGGGGGAGTGTGCAGAAGGTTATGGAAGTCAGCCCAGAGAGGAAACACATTTCATCTGGGTCATGAGATCTGGGTCTTGAATGTATGAGGGTTTCCAGACAGGTAAAATACTCTAGAAAAGGAGATTGCGTATATATGTTCATGAAGTTGAGACATTCTGTGGTACAATTGTGGTCCTATGAACAAAACATTATTTTTCAAACTGTTAAAACTCCTTTTCAAAACATTTCCTAAAAGCTCATTGAAATCTAAATGCGCTGTCTAGGCTGGCACAAGAGAGGCAAACAGGAGCCAGGGAGAAGACACGCCTGTCTGTAGCAACGGCGACATTTGTAAGAACTCAGAACTCCCCTGACCTATGTGAGTACACGTCCTCCACCTAAACCTCATTTTAAAATCTGATACAAAGCTGTGTAGTAACACCTAACTGGCTTAGCTTTCATGGGAATCAAATGAGGCAATCTATGAAGACCATTCATAAAGGGCAATGTCAAAATGAGCATGGAACAAATACCAGTGCCCTTCTGATCACTCACAAGCCATACCGAGTGGAATTTGTTGCTACGAAGCCATTAAAGTGTGTCCCCAGGAATGCTCCTGGAAGACACCTGTTCTTCTTACTCAACTGTGTGGTATACCTTTTACAGTGTATGTGAAACTCCCATTCAAGATCCCACCTTTGGGTGAGGTCTTGATCATTTCTTTCCCGTTAGGAAACCACTGAGTTATCTGCGATGTCTGTGAACCAGCACGTCACCCACGCTTTTAAGGAGAGTAGCCCTAGAGGCAATTCCTGATGTTAATTCCTTCAGTGTTTAACTATATGAAGGACGGATTTGTAGGCTTTTAATAAAGTTAGATTTCTGGACAGAAATTATAGGGTAGATGTTCCCAGTGACATCTTTGGAATCAGCAGTCAAAGAAAAATTAGTTTATTGTCATTGTTATAAAAAAAAAAGGCAACTTTGACCTCACACGATCCCAGCGCAGTTAAGAGAGGCTGACAGTTGTTTATCTCACAAACACACAGAGCACACCCTGCCTTTCATCTTGCCACACTTTGGCTGTCAACAGCAGACACTTGTTATCTGCAGGAAGAAAGAGATTACCTTAAGCATGGCTTTTACTATGATTAATGTGAGAAATAATCATTGAAGGGTACAGTTTCACAAAGGAAACAAATGTCTGTCTTTATGGATTATTGAAAATCATAATGTTTCATCTTCTGTAGGAAAATGAAATGATCAAATACCAGTTTGCAGTATTCAAAGGAAATATAGATACCATTTAGATATAGTCAGTATTCATCCATA
Organism: Trachops cirrhosus; assembly: GCA_028533065.1. Taxonomy (NCBI): domain Eukaryota; kingdom Metazoa; phylum Chordata; class Mammalia; order Chiroptera; family Phyllostomidae; genus Trachops; species Trachops cirrhosus. The sequence continues at coordinate 9,103,338 of CM052550.1, read as the reverse complement.
AAGCGGGTGAAGCATTATATGGTGTTCATGCATGCATTAAGCCTATTGAACAAGAGGCGTTGTGCTATAGAGGACAGAGTTGGAAGCAGAGTCAAGCAAATGTGCTTGGAGCTCTTGATATGTCAGTAGACATGAATTTCATGGTAATTTTAAAAAAGCTTTATATTTATAAAGCACTTATACACCCATTATTTCATTTGACCTTCTTAAGATGCACTCAGATAAAAGTGGGTGCTTTTCTTTGCTACTGTTCTTGTTATCATCAAGTCCTGACTGCTATCTATCTCCAAAACACAGCGTGAGTCCAGATACTTCGTGTTTCCTTTAATCGCACCTTAGTCGAAGCTTTCTCACGGCTCACCTGGAATACAGGTCTCCTAACAGGTCTTTCTATCTGAATCAGTGAAATCTGTTCTCCACATAAAAGCCAGAGTAATCCTTCTAGAGAATAAATTACACCATGTCTTTTTTCCCTAGTCATTGTTTAAACTAGTTAGTAGCTTCACATTGAACTTAGAATAAAGTCTGTATTCCTAATGAAGGGCTATTAATTGATCTGATCTGGAGTACACCGGTACATGCTAGCATACAGCTCTTAACCTACTGGATCCTCTTTGCTCCATCCCCAGGCCTTCTAGGGCCCCTTCAGGAATCCACTAACAGTCTTTTCGAGGCCATTTATAGATTCACTATGCTTCCTTAATGTTCCTCCAGCTTCTGCTTACCATCCAAGTCCCAAAGCACATGTTTTCAGTTTTGTTATGGCGTCATCCTGCTTCCAGGTACCAAAATATCTTTCTGTTATCTAATGCTGTGTAATGAATTACCCTGAGACGTGGTGCCTTAAAAGAGAAAGAGCGCTTAATTTGCTCAAGACTCTCTAATTTGGCCCAGAGTTAGCAGAGACAGCTCATCTCCGCTACATCAGACATCGACTCGGGCAGCTAGTCCACAGAGCTAGTCCACCGCTGCAGTGAGAATCGTCAGAAGACTCTCGTTCGAGTGTGTGCCGCTGGTCCGCAAGACACAAATGACTGAAATTGGAACAGTTGGGATTCTCTGGGCACATTCTTCTATCTCTAAGAAAAATCTCCATATGATCTCTTTGCATTATCACTTCAGTATAGCTAGACTTCTGGCCCGGGGCCTCAGGACCGCCAGGGTTTATGATTCCAGCCTCAGCCTGTGAACCGAGATAGTAAGTCTTGTTATTTTCAGCATGTAGATTTTAGGGTAATTTTCTATATAGTAATAGACACATAAACATGTTACAATGAATACAGCTCATTCCTTTCATAATATACATGTTAAGAGAGCAACATGGGCTCATAAGTGGTTGGAAAGCATTATGATTGAAACTGGTAGGCAGCTTATTGGGATGAGTCTTTCACCTGCATGTACACCCCAGCTCTCCATCCACAGGCGGGCCTTTTTCTGTACAGCTTTACGGAGATATAATTGACATGCCGTAAGCTTCACGTATTCGAACTGTACAACCTGATCAGTTTTGATACTTGAATGCCTCTGTGAAACTACCGTCAGAATCAATAATGAAGAAGTCGGTCATCCTCCAAAACTCCTCATTGTAATCTCTCCCCCTCCCCTTCTTGCCCTACCCTATGCACAGCCTGCTGATATGCAGTCACTTCACATTAACTTTCACTTTTAGAGTTTTACAGAGAGAAATCCTACTTGATGTGTTATTTTGTTGGTCTTCTTTCAGTCAGCACTTATTTTTAAATCCATTGAAGTATCAATAGTTTATTTTTATTGTTGAGTAGTATTCCTTTGTAAGGATACAGTGTAATTTCTTCGTCCATTCATCTGTTGATGGAAATTTGTGTTGCTTCAAGTTTGGGGCTGTAGCAAATAGCACTGCTCCAAATACTGGTAGAATGTAACGTCTTTATGTGAATATGTACTTTTATTTCTCTTGAGTAAATACATCGGATTAAAACAGCTAGGTCACATAGCAGACAAATGTTTAACAGTTCAGGAAACTGCCACAATGTTCTCTAAGTAGTTGTATCACTTTGTATTTCAATCAATGGTGTATGACAGTTCCCATTCTTCCATATTCTCATCAATAGTCGGGATGGTCAGTCTTCCTAATTTCAGCCATTTCAGACAGCGTGTAGTGGTTTTGATTTCCATTTCTCTAATTGCTCATTATTTTTGCACTCATTATATGTGCCTTTCTATCTGTATATTTTGTTTTTCATAGCCATGTCCTTATATCTACTCAAATATTTTAACCATCTTTAATTGGGTCGTTTGTCTTATTGAATTATAAGTGCTGTTTATACATTCCAGATGTACCACTCAACTCTTCTATGAATAAATCTCTTCCAAACATGTTATTTTTTTCTAGTCACTATATCAAAACTGGAGAAAAAGAAAGAAGCTCTAGCTAGCGTTCGTTGATAAGATCCTGTGGTCTTTCTGGTGAAAAGTTACAACTGCCTAAAGAAAACGTAAAAAAATAATTACTGATACTCAGTGCCTGCTCAGTGCAATTAAGTCAGAAACTCTAAGGATGGGGCGAGGACCTATGCCTTTTTATTTTTAATTACCCAGGCATTTTATGGACGCCCTTGGTGGAGAACCCACCTTGGGTATCAAGGTTACTGCTAGGACAAATGAGACGAGGAAACTAATTCAGAGAGGTGATAAAGCAGCTGACAGAGGTAACACAGGTGATAAGAGGAGAGGCTAGGATTCAAGTCAATGTCTACTTACAAAGACTTTGCTTGTATTGCTTCTCATTGTGCTTAAAGTAGGATAAAACCTGCACTGTGAAAGCGATGTAGGGAAACGTGTCTGAGTTCAGTATCAAGGACAGCAGGGACGTTCAGATGCAGTTAAAGAACGATGCCCCAATTTCACACACAGTAGTCACTCAGTAAGTATTCTCTAAATACTAAAAAAAAAATGTAGGAAGAAAGAAGACCATGTCAGGCAGCCTCAGACACAGCTTCTCCCCATTCTAATGACACCTTTCCCTCGAAGATTTCCAGCCTAATGCCTTTCTTGGGTTTAACAAGAAAACAGGCCTTTCAGTCTTGTCTCCTCTAATCTGCCCATCACTTGATCGGTGTGTGGAATCCCCCTGACAGTGAGGGACATCTCATGGGTAGGACGGGCTGCATAATTCGGTGGAGAGAAAATCTCATTGTATATTAGATACAATTTATCATCTGCTTAAAATAGGTCAGCACACAGACCCACTTACCAAGAATGTCCCCTCTTCTCTGCCCATTCGAATCCTGCCTGCATTTTCAAACCCAGCTCCAATCCCGTCTTTTTAAAAGCTTCCTCTGACCCCTGTCTAAATCCTATTGTAATTATTGTCACTGCCACTCACATAGTAATCTATCATGAGCTGCCTCGTAGTATCTATTCTACTATTTTCTCCAACAGTTATTTTATATTCTGCATTATTTTTAAACTACCAGAATGCTGATGTCTCATCCATCCCTCAATCATTGCATGGAATCTATCCCTGTTGGGTGTCAAGGGCTGGGTGATACATTAATGTGAAAGTAGGAAGGTTGGACATATAAAAAGGGCTCACTTCAACATAGTATCAGATCACATAAATCAGGGAACATTTTTAGGGGAAAACTGAGAAACAGTCTCCTATGAAATGGCTGATTTTAAAATTTTTTCAAGAGATGTTTGGCTGAATTGGCTTGACAAGTGCTGTTAGAGCATACATTGTATCACCATATCCCAGGAAAGGATGGGTCAACAGATGATGCATTGAGTTCTGGGGGGCGGAATTGTGGAGTCCAGGTTGCAGGTATGTCTCTACTGTGGAGATTTCAGGTACTGTTCCAAGGGCCTGATGCAACCAGCATCCCTGGCTCTGATACCAAGCATACGAAGGAGGTTTCTGATGATGGTAGGACTTCTCCTGGAGTTGGTCCATAGGCATGGGGTAGTTATCCAGAGAAATCATTTCAATGACCACACTACCTTGTCACCTATTCCTTCATAAGACTTCTAACACAGTTCATCATCTGTCCCCTATTTATGTCTCTGGCTTTATTCCTCATTCCCTCTGTCATTATTCTATAGTACCACAAAGTCTCTTCTTGTTCCCTGAAGATGCTCTGCTGTTTAGGGATCCGAGTTGTTCTCTTGGCCTGAAACATATCTCTATAGCTTATCTATATTTCTTAATGGTGAGATTACACAAAATGTTCTTCTTGGTTTTACCTTGAGCAATGCTGTCCTGCTGAGCAGTGGAGGCAGAGCGGACAGCTGACAGTAGTAGGATGACAAGGGAACAGAAGGTAGGGCAGTCCCCAGGGGCCACTGTGCACCATAGGCAAGACTCAGATTGTCCCATGAAAAATGAAATGGTATTGAAGGACTCTAGGGAAGGGAAGAATGCATGTTTCTTCTTTGACTTTCTGTAGGGAATGCTTGGTGTGGGTCAGGACTGAATATAAGAAGTTAGCTCTGGCTGGTGTGGCTCAGTGGATTGAGTGCTGGCCTGAGGACCAAAGGGTCACTGGTTCGATTCCCAGTCAGGACACTTGCCTGGGTTGTGGACAGGGTCCCCAGTTGGGGGCATGTGAGAGGCAACGATGCATCAGTGTTTCTCTCCCTCTCTTTCGCCCTCTCTTCCCCTCTCTCTAAATAAATAAAATATTTTTAAAGGAGTTGGTTAGAAGGTTATTGCCACAATTAGGTGAAAAGTAATGGTAGTCTGGATGAGGACAGTGGCCATAGAGATGAAGAGCTGGTACAGAGCCAACATATACTTACTGAGTGAAAGCACAGGGGCTTAGTAATTGAGTGCATTCAGAACAGCTGGGTTGGAACTGATGTTGTACAAAACAGAAACAGACCCACTGTCTGACCCTCATCTTGAGAAGGAAAATAAGTACTATTTGAATGCTTGTGGGTCTTCACCCATGACAAACTCAAATGATATTTCTTGAATCAGTTTTCTCAAAGCGTAGCAGTAACAATTCACGATGCACCCCTCTCCTTACAGTTGGTAAATGAACAAGACGCCTCACACCATGCATTGTATGATCATTCTCACAGATTCTCGTGTTAACATCCCTGAGATTTTTCCAAGCATTGGTTAAATGCTTTAACTGTCTACAGTAATTGGCTTCAAGAACTTGAACACATCAATATTAATGGAGAAATTAGGCACTGACGTTCCTTTACCAAAAGAATAATGATAAAAATAAATCCAAGGGGTATAGTGTAACATGCGCTAATGAGAGAGAGAGCGATGGTCTGAGCGTGGTGCTCAGTCTCCTGTGATGCTGATTAATGGATGTGTGTGCGCTTCTGATTGAAATGCAGAGCCAGGCATGTCCCCGAAAATGAGATCTATGGTGAAGGAAGATGAGGACCACATGCTTTAATGACTTCGGTTTCTCCTGGATCTGAGGACTACCAGGGTCTCTCTCCAGTATTCAAAGGATTGGGGAGATCAGAGCCTATCAAACACACTATCAAATGCACAAGAGATCGTTGCAAACACAAAGTTAATCACACTAAGAGGTGGTTTTCCTGGGTAAACAACCATAGGCCGACTACAGGATTTTGAAAGAAAATTGGAAAAATGCTAAAGAAAGAATGTAATCTCTGAGGGAGAAAATGTTTAGATATTTGGCTTATTTAACTACTTGCCCAATAAAGGAACGTGGGTGACAAATCATTATTCATATAAAGAGAAGTTCTTGATCACATCTGCCAGGTTCCTGTTAAAGCTCCAAAGTTAAATTTTGCCAATGCACATCTAAGACAGTCCAACTCACAGAAGCAGAGAGAAGAATAGTGATTGCCAGGGGTCGGGGTCAGGAAGGGGTAGTGGGGTACACGGTTTTGGTGATGGAAGTTTAGTAAGTCCTGGTCTGTACACAGTGTAGTGCCTGTAGCTAGCAATACTACATTGTATATTTAAAATTTGATAAGGTGGTAGACCTCATATTAAGTGTTCTTTAGTAATAATAATAGTAATAATAATAATAATGGGGATGTGAGGAAACTTTGGAAGGTGATAAAAATATCTATGGCCTTGATTAAAAAATAAATAATATCAGAATAATTTTAGTTTGTAGTTGTCTTTTCCTGCCTCATCCTTCACTTTAGACATTACTATCCCTTATTGATTTATTCGTGTAGGAGTTTAAATAAAGAAACCGAAAATCATAAGATTCCAGAGACAGCTAGTTGCATTGGAAGATAGTCGGGCTTTTTCTATCCTTCAATTCTTATCCACCAGACTCTGGCTAATTTCCTTCACATCTCCATCTCCATGTACATGAAGGATGGGAAAGGTTTGCATCTTTCCGTCAGAAGTGCTGCATGGATCACAGACTTTAAAAGGGAAGTCAGGTACGCAGCCTCTCTTTCCGCTCTGTCAGGTGAAGAAAAACCTTTCAATTCAATCTCGAGTTATCTGGAAACTCTTCTCTGCAGCATGTTAATTGACTGTTTCAAAGGACACTGCTTCAGAAAAAAAATCAGAGTAAATGTTCTAGCTGCTGACCATCCCCGCATTATCACCTTAAGCTTAACTTCATTAGACTGAGTCACTAGTCAGAAGTTTTGACCTTCAGAGAGAACATCGTTTCTGCCTTCACTCAACCATATGTATTTCTTATTGAATGTTAGATATCAAAGAAAGAAAGGTAAATTGTTCAAACACAGCATGGGGTCTGTAAATACTCTTGACTCAGTCTATTGATTATTTTGTGCAATGAAAGGACAGGTTAAATTATAGTAATTTTCATAATTGCATATTAATATTAATAGAATTTTTTCTGATTCTTTAAAGTTTGCATAGTATGGTCTAGTCCATTAGGAAGGCTCTGATTCTCAAATTTCTCATCTTCAGAAAGGAGAGACTTGAGTTATAATAGAAGAAAATATACTGTATCTCAAATGCTACAAGGCCACAGAAAAGTCAAAAAAAATCAGAAACATGAAGATGACGTGGCCCCAAATAGGGGCAGACTGATGTTCTTCTGTGCCATTCACTTTACAAATAAGACATGGAGAAAATGCCACCATATTTCCAGGACAGTGGGTACTTTATAATTTTAGCCATTCCCACAGAAGTTGAGCAAGCCCATGACAGGTTCTTGGGGAGGAGAATCTCAACAGTTCATGTGAACGGGGTAACTTCTAAAGATCAGGCACAGCTTGAGAAGGAAATCCCTCCTCAAAGTCCAGACTGAGAGATCCATCCTCAATGTCAAGTTGACTTCAGACCAGCCAACTCTGCTTCCTACAACTGAACCTCCTTTATACCCACTCTTTCTCCAAGGGCTCCTGTAGGTATAGAAAACATCGAGTGAGGACAATAAAAAATTGTGAGGGGAATGGAAAATACTAGCTAGCATCTACTGAGTATCCTGTCCTGTTTTATATGTTTTATGCCAAGTGCAGAGCGTATTAGCATATAGTGCGTTGCACATAGCACGCAGTGAGTGATAATTCTGTTGTTATTGTTATAATATACCTTTCAGTACCAGCGTTTCTCAAAGCATGGACCTACATCGTCTGCATTAGAATGGCCTAGATCTATGCTTGTTACAGATGTAGATTCCTGAGCTCCAATCAAGACTACTACATCAGAATCTCACTGGGCAAGGAACAAGCATCTGTATTTTTAACAAATACAACACTGGTTCAAACTACCAATTGAAAAGCAGTATTTTATATGCCAGGAATTTTACAAATTCTGTTTGTTTCATTTGATCCTTGCAAAAAAAATCTGATTTTACAGGAGAGAAAGTGGGGACTCAAATAGTTCGTGTAAATCCATACAGAACTGATATAGCACCACAGTTCTTCTTGACCTCAAGCCCTGGGTCCTTCCAACTATTTGAAGCAGTGAGTTGTGACAAAAACAAAAAAAACAAAAAAGCCACATGATCCTGGGAATTACTGATGGGGAGGGTCTTGGCTATTGCTGCAACACAACCGGACAGACAGGAGGAAAGAAATTAGCATCGTGGAGAAAGCCACTGCACTGGTGCTGAGGAAGTCACCAATTCAGTGTTCACTGAGGAAGAAAATAATAGCTGGATCTCTCAGTCCCCCACATTTACATGGCAAACCTTACTTCAAAGTCACCCTGGAAAATTACATGACATTTTTATCACAGTCATTTTCAGACTGGGTCATTATCTCTGAGCAAACATTTGTAGCGCACTTTGAACAGACACATATATCAGGGAGGCAGTAAATTGAGCTAGGAAATTCAGGGGGAGACGTTTCCACAATCTTTTTGGGGTTGTCAATCAAGAGATGGTGGTGATAAGAAAATGAGGGATAGAAATGTCAGAGAAAAAATGTAACCAACTGACAATTCTGGTTATCTACCCAAAGAATGGAGACTGGAGCCTGGGATTTCAGCTATATGGGTTGTTCCTCTTGGTATAAATAACTAGTACATGGGAGATAATTCTAAAATGTCTATTCCAAACTGGCATCTCAGGCCTCCTATGTATCAGTTGTTTAACTTTGGCCAATTTACCCAACCTCTTTGGACCCTACTTGCTTTATGGGCACATGACATAGCTTATTTCTGTACCGTGTATAAATTTGACAGACTGTTTTTTGTGTGTTTGTTTGTTTGTTTTTGCTTTGTACAATTTGTCAATCTACCTAGTAGATGCGAAACGCTTGGCCTGGACCTTCGGCCTTCCTGGGCCGACCTCCACTTACCCGTGTGAATGTCTATCTCGTGTTTCTAGGTTAGGTCGACACCTGCTCCAGGATCTGCTCGAAAGGTCAGTCTATGTTGTCACATTCATCAAAAGGGTTGGAAGAAAAGACATGTATCTAGAGCTAGAAGGTCTAAGTTCAAAACCTGATTTCATCCATTATTCTCTGTGTGACATTAGACGAGTCCTATACCCTGTCGGAGTCTTACTTTCCTCAATGTAAAAGAGAGTTAATGATATTTCATTGCCAGGCTTTCATGTCATACATAAGAGCATGCCATAAAACCGTTGTTGAGCGTAGTGCCTAAAATATATGCTAGGATTGTCACCTGTGTATCTTTCTGGCACTTCTACTCTTTTAAAATAACAGTCCATACTTACTCCCTAAAAGCAAAGACACTTTTGTTGCATGAACTTAGGTGAAAATAAACCTCCTCTTCTTGTCTGCTCAGTCTCTCCGAGAAGAGATTTGCAGACACAGTAGCTTCAACTTCTTTCAACTATTTTTTTTCTCTCTCTCTCTAGTGGATATTGCCACAACCTATCGCCGAGTGTTGACATTGTACAAATGATTCCAAGGTAGTAATTTATGGTGTGCTGGGCACATTTATTTTAGATGTCCAATGAAACAAGGTGTCAACAGTTTATCAATATCAAACAAAAGGATATAGATCCATCTTTTCGGAAATGCAGCTGCATATTCCCAAGGTGAACTCAGGGAGTGTAAGGAGTTGAAGGGGTGCAGAAGAACCCCCTCCTGGTTGAATGGCAGAGCCTAGAGGAGCTCTATGAGTACACACTGGGCTCCAATATTCACACACAACATGGTATTTTATTCGACAGTATTTATTGATGTTTACCTGGGTCTGAGCAGAAGGCTAGTGTTGGCAGCTGGGACAACGGAGGGGATGTGACATGACCGCAAACATCAAAGCACTCATATTTCAGTAAAACAGAAAGACCTCTAAGCTGATCATTGATTGGAGCCTTGGGTACCAGGTAAAGGAAGGTAGGAGGTAAAGCAGATGAAAGGAGGAGGGACAGATCCCGCCAGGGCCCTGTTCCTGGGGCTAGAAGCACAAGGATGGGCACGCTAGTCACATCAGCTACGTTGCTGCTGTCACAGAGCTTATCGTTGGCAGTGAGGCCTGGTAGCAGACAAGTAAGTGTGCAATTAACTGCCATGAGTTTGAATCATGTAAAGTGTGTAAGGAAAACACACATGGGTTGAAAGGATTAAATACTTTATGTGGGGTGGTCAGGGAAGGCCATGACCATCGGAGGGACTAAGGGACTAACTAAGGCCATCAGAGGTATTTAGTAAATCTTCAGGCAGATCCAGACACCGCACTGCTTTTACTCACCCTTTCTCTTCAAATACATGAATGGGCACACTCTGAATTGTTTTCCCCTTCTCCCAAAGATGAAGTTTGGGATAGGCAAATCGGGGTGAATGTAGTGATGTATAACAATAAGGAAGCCCAGCACAATTAAAATGCCCACCTACACTCGACAGTTTATTTCACTGGGACTTATTAAAACAGATCTTTGTCATTAATCCAAAGTCTATTTTTTAAAAATATTTATCAAGACTTAACTCAGTTATGTTTATTATATGGTTGTTAAGGTCTCAAATGTTTTTGCAAATCAATGTGAACTTAATAAAAATGCAAAACAATAAAACAAAACAAAACCTTAGATAGTTTGCTTCAAATCCTTATTTACACTATAAGAGGATACTGTTCAGAGCTCAATTTAGTGAATTTGGGGCAGGAAGGATCTCACATGAGTTAAAGCGACCAGTGAGGAGGGGAGGCTGGGACAGAGAACCAGAAAGATGTCACAGAGGTGACTGTCAGGTAGCAGTGGGGATTAAGCTGAAACATCGCACGGTTTTGACGGACCTTAAATCCCACTTAGCCAGGACACGGTCATCCCAGTACACACAGGTCACGTGAAAGGCAGATCCCATGGGCCGCACTCACATTCTTGCATTATTATTGCCCCAATAGCCATGGAGGTTGCACTGGGTTGAATGGTGCTCTCCCTCCCCCAAATCTGTGTTCACCTGGAAACAGTGACCTTATTTGGATATAGGGTCTTTGTAGATATAATCAAGTTAAAACGAAGTCACACTGAATTAATCAGGCAGGGCTTAATCAATTGACTCTTGTCTTGTAAGGTGGGGGAGATTTGGCCATGGACACAGAGGGGAGAAGGCCACACGAGGACGGAAGCCCGGGAGTGACTCACCTGCAAGGACTGCTGGGAGCTGTCAGAAGCTGGAAAGAGTTGAGAGAGGATTCTCCCCACCCGGAGCCTTCACAGAGAGCGTGGTCTTGCCAGCATCTTCCTTTCACACTTCTAGCCTCCAGAACTAGTAGAGAAAAAAAACCTTGATTATTTCAGACCACCTAGTTCGTAGCACTTTGTAACAACAGATAAAAAGTGCTAGTACAGGGCCAGTAGATCTCCTGGCATAGAGCTAGCCGTTGTTACATGCCTGCGATTCCAGTCATCTGAGGGGTACTCAAGAAGTGGGCTCCTCTCTATTGATCTCCTGGAATGCCTTGGCCATCAAAATTTGTTCTCTACTCTTTGAATGCTGACCTTTCAAAGCCAGTCTGTTTTCTACCCATTCCATGAAACATTTCCTATCGATGCATCCAGAAGGGACCTCTTCCTATGAACTCCTGATTCATATCGATTTCTTCTTTCAAAAGACAAATTCTTGCTAACCTTGTGAGTTAGTCTTGCCACCAGTGTCTCTTTGGAACATAGATCCTATGGGCCGGTTTGTAGCTTTCGTGAATCATTCAAGATTTCATAAGATATCTACTATATGCCAGATACTGCGCTGGATATAGAAGGTATCGGATAAATAAAATAGTCACTAAATGGTCTTATGACTTTTATGCTCATACCCAGATTACCCCCACACCACAGTTACATGCACATAAGAGTAACTAAATAATCAATGTAGCACTTATTTATTTTCTACTTCCCCCTGGACCGGGAGGCATCACGCAGAATCATTAGACCTGTGTCAAAACCAGGCTCTGTCAGATCACATTTTGTGGCTGACAGCATGACTCTTAACATTTCTGAGCCTCATATTACTGATTTCTAAGGCAGAGATCATAAAATTTGCTTTGTGGAGTTGATGTGAAGATTCACTGATATAATAATTGGAATGCAATTCAACACATATTAGCTCCCCTTCAGGCTCCCAGGGACAGTCACGCCTTGATCACAGAATGGCTTTTTCCTGCTTCCACCCTCTCCTTGGGCATATACTCGCAGGTGCAGGCACACACACACACAGCTCCTGGGATACCAGTGATTCCTTCTGACCCCGTTCTGGCAACTGAATTCTCTCTTATAAGAACATCGTAGAAGGCTAGTATCAGATACTGACTTAAAAAAAAAGTAGATAAGGCAGGTGAAAGGGAACAATGATCTTTTGAGCAAAGTCAGCTGGAATCATTAGACTGGGTCACAGAAGAGCATTTAACTTTCAGTTGCTCTCAGGTGTATCGATTCCCCCCAACCCTGAAGCCCTTCTGCCAGGCCCAGTGGGCAGCTGACCTCCAGCAGCCTCTTCTGCAGTTTAATAACTGTCGATTCCTCACGCTTTGCACAAAATATGAGTTTGGGGGGTTGAGAATGAACACTGAAAAACTCTCCCTCTCTTCCTCCCTAATAACCTTGTGGTGCCTCTGCAGACTGAGTTCGTGGGCACAGACACTAATGAAAGAGGAGCCGGTGGCATCATAAATACTCCAGAGGGTCAAATAGGGTGGGGATTCCTGGCATTGCATCTAATTAAGCTTCACAATGGAAGGAAGCTGCTACCATTACACCTCTGCCCTCTTCCACAAATAGACACTCAATTTACGAGTCTTTCCAAAGCCTAGCCCTGCCTCCCTGTGGCTTAGAGACGAGTTTTCTATTTTCTGTATCCATGCAACTTTTTAAGTCGTTTACCTTCTTCTTGTCTTTGCCTTCACCTTCCGCCCAATCCTGGGACAGACAATAGAACAAGCACTTGTAGGCTCCCTCACTATGGTTGTAATTCCATTTCTGGTTGCTTGGCAACTCTGTGGACAGTTTGTTGAATTGTTTGTTTTTTTCAGGCAATCAATTAGTTCTAACTTAGTGCTGACTATACTCCAGGCACTGAGTTGTATGTCAGAAGTGCAGTCACTCATGCCCTTACCCTCAAGAAGTCACCAGTCTGATGGGAAAGGATTAAAGAAGTTGCATTTGGAAAATGGCATAAGAATTCCCCAGAAAAAAAATATACTTATGGGTGTTCACCATGTGTTAGGCATCCCACTTTTTCCCAATGATCTTCTGAAGCAGGAGATTACTATTCCATATTATATTACTATTCCAAGGCTCAGAGATATTAAATAATTCAGGTACAGTGCTTCAATTAAGAATACAAATTTATTTTTATTTATTTTTTTAAAGGGGAGAGAGAAAAAGAGATTTGTTGTTCCACCTATTTATTCACTCACTGGTTGATTCTTATATGGGCCCTGACTGGGGATCGAACATACAACCTTGGCGTATCAGGAGGATGCTCTAACCGAATAAGCTTCCCGGCTGGGCAATAAGAATGTGATTTAAAGTCTTGTATGCTGAATAAATTTAAATCCTTCTCTACCTTTTATAAGCTCTAAGACATTGACCAATTAATTTCCATTTATTTTCATAAAAGAGTTGATTTTCCATTACAATGACAAGAATGGAATCTGAAGTCAGTCCCTAAGCTCTCAATTTCCCTTTGGACATATTTTCTCTTCCCAGCTCCGTGATCATTCTCATCCCTCTCTCAGTTATGAGTTTCTTTGTGCATGGTCCACAGGCCAAGAATGGCCATTTGCGCCTTGAGTGGTTCACAGTGCCAAGCAGGAGGCACTGTGCATAATCTCTTAGGCTCAGCCCCTGGTCTTCCCTCTGTAAATTAGACAAGGCAGCATCTTTAATTTACTAAAATATAGATGAGGTTGTTACGAGTTGAATTGTACCACCCAAAGATATATTCAAGTCCTAACTACTGGAACCAGTGATTGTAGCCTTCATTTGGAAATAGGTTCTTTGGGGCTGCATTCCAGTTAAAATGAGGTTATTAAGGTAAGCCCTAATCCAATAGGGCTTAGTGTTCTCATAACGGGAAAGGGCCACATGAAAACAGAGGTGCACAGGGAGAACGCCATGTGTTGTATCTACAAGGAAAGCCAAAGATCCATGGGCCACCCCTAGAAGCTGGAAAGAGGCAAGGAAGGATTTCCTCCAGAGACTCAGACGGCATATAATCCTCAGAACACCTTTACTTCAGACATGTCACCTCCAAAACTGTGAGGGCATGAACTGCTGTTGTTTCGGCCACCCGGTTTGTGGTGCTGTGTTGTCGCAGACCTAGCAAACTAATACCAGAGCTCTCAAACATTTCCCAAGAAAACCATCACTTGGACATAGATCACGGTATGGTGATCCCTTCAAACAATCATGGCCTTTGTTGTGTCTCCTTGAGCCTTTTTCGGCTGCATATAATTCACCAAGTACTGTCACTATAGAACCATGAACTATTTTAGCAGAAAGCAATGTGTTAGTCACCATCATGACTCATTTGTACTAGCTATGAAGAAATTCAGGTCCCAAGGGAAGAAGAGACTGCGTTAGGATCAGAACTGGAAAAGGTTTCAGTTCCTCCTTCTCCCATGCCCATGCCTGTCCTTTATCAACCTGTTTCCTCAGCTCTTCTAATCCCTCCTATTCTTAAAATAGAATTCGGTGCCCCAAATCCAAACATAGCACTGAACTATCTCAAACACATGTATAAAATGATTCCTGGGTAAAATACTATAATTCCACTTTATTATACCATATACAAAATTAAACTCAAAATGGATTAAAGACTTACATGTAAGAGCTGAAACCATAAAAGGCATAGATGAAAGCTTAGGCAGTAAACTCTTTGACATTGATCTCAGCAATATCTTTTTACCTATGTCTCCTTGGGCAAGAAAAACAAAAGAAAAAATAAACGGAAGAACATCTAACTAAAATTTGTTTTGCACAGCGAGGGAAAACCATCAACAACATGAAAAAAAAAAACCCTACTGATTGGGAGCGGATATTTGCAAATAATGCATCCAATCAGGGGTTAGTATACAAATTATATAAGGAACTCATACAATTTAATATCAAAAAGTGGGTAAACAGACAGTGGATGGCCATATGAAAAGATGCTCAATGTCACTAACTCAGAGAGATGCAAATTAAAACCACAACGACATGTCACCTCACAACTGTGAGAATGGCTATCATCAAAAAATTCAACCAGTAACAAGTTCTGGCAAGGACATGGGGCACAGGGAACCATCATATGCTGTTGTGGGATTATACACTGGCGTGGCCACTATGGAAAACAGTATGGAGAATCCTCAAAATACTAAAATTTGAGCAGCTATACAATCCAGCAATTCCACTTCGGGGTATTTATCTGAAGAAAACAAAACAGTAATTTGGAAAGATATCTATATCTTTTCAAAGATATAGATGCTTGGGCACCTATATGTTTGCTGTCACGTTACTTACAACAGCCAAGATACGGAAGCAACCCAGGTGTGCCCACTGATGGATTGTAGATGAAGACTACGTGATGCATGTGTGTGATGGAATAGTACTTGGCAATAAAAAAGAATGAAATCTTGCCATTTATGACAACTTGGATGGACCAAGAGGGTATTATGGTAAGTGAAATAAGTCAGAGAAAGACAAATACCGCATTATTTCCTTTATATGTCGAATTAATAAAACATGAGTAAAACAACAGAAACAGACCTACAGCTGTAGAGGACAATGTGACGGACACCACAGGAGAGTAGGTCAGGGAAGGGAGAAAAGCCGCCCCGATCTATACAATCCTCACGTGCTATGCACAACTGTAGACAAATGCATATTATTTTACATAGTTCCCCACAAAAACAACAATGTAACACTTCTAAATGATGCGTGGATTTAAAAAACAATTATAATTCCAGAAAAAATAAATTTGGCAATTTTGCCTTTAAAATAGATCATTTATGTACAGAGACGTTTTCACATTTTTAGAAGTAGTAAAACATTTATACAAAAACCAACTACAACAATACTTTAATCGCTAAAGCTGTTAATAAATTCATAAAACTATAATTCCAGATGTGTTAATATTCTTAATGTTTGTGTCAATGAACTTGTATAAACAATCTACTGAATGCTATGTGATGTGGTAATTGATGTACACAATTCAGAAAAATGTATAAAAAACTTGCATGAAAGTAAATGAAAATTAAATAATATGATACTCATTTTTCTGCCATCACACCATCGCTTAAAAGAAATACAAAAATTTTAACAAGCCTATGGCAAAATAAATAATTTTCTGTACTATAACCAAGACTGTACATTACAAAATTTGTCAATGTGAATTAAGAACATTAAAATGCGCACACGTTTTGCCCCTATAACTCTAGCTCAGTAAGTGTATGTCCAGTGAAAAAGTGTACTATTATAATCCCTTGACCCAAAAATGTTTACCTATTATTTTTTAAATGTGATTAAATATAAATACATTTTTAGCAACATGGGAAATTTTAAGTATGCTATATGATAGGATACTATGTGGCCATTAAAAATATTCATAAATATTTCTAATAGCTTAGAATGCTTAAGTTATGGCACTAAGTATAACAAGGAAGGGTAAAAATAAAATTGTAATGACTAAACTATGCATATTTAAACACATTACAAAAAGATACAAAAAAATTAAACTTCCCCAACTATACTGCTATAAATTTAGTACCATCCTCCTCCCAGACCAAGACAATTCTATATATAGAGAGAGAGAATAGAGAAAAAGAAATTCATATATATATGAATTGAGAAAAAGAAGTATTGTAACCCAGTTTCTTTTCCTCTCTCCATCCAAAGAATTTGTTCTATTCTTAGAAAACAGAAGTTACCAAGTAGTGACAAAATAGAGAATTATGTGTGACTATAAGAAGAGAGAGTGAAGCTAGCCAGACGGGTTTGGACAAGAGCAGGCACCTGTATGGGGTGACCCCTGCAGAGGGTCTAGCTGAGTAAGAGGGCTGTATCTCTTCAGGTCATAAGCTCTCTCTTCATCACTGCTCAGTCTCCCTTGACTTTGGCAAACTGTTGCTCTCTCATGTGAACCAAAAGTTTTCAGCTGGATCTCACAAATTGTTGTAAGATTTTGCTATCCCCACCCTGACAACTAATCCAGCAGTTAAGAGACCATAGACCCAAATGGGTCAATTTGAGTACTTTCTGGGTTTTAAAGTAGAACTTGAAAAGGGAGTCACTGTTTCTAGTGACAGAAGCTTAAAACCATGATGTTGTGCATGGATGTGTGTGCGTTGGCAGCTCTGCTTCTGAATAGGGCACAGGGGAGAAGCCGGGGTTCAGTAGAAGGGGATGATGCCAGCAGACACCCAGAGGCAGGGGCTCATGCCACATAAGACCTGGCAGGATTCTCGTCTCTGTGGAAAGTAGTACTTTTGCCCTTTGTGTTGTACAGTTATGGAACCTTCAGTTCAGTCAGAAACTCCACTATCTTTCTGATGAGAACCTCTATTTCCTTAAGCTGACTTGATTCTGGTTCCCTTACACTATGACAAAAAAGGTAGGCTTCGTGAAGAAAAATAAAGTTCTAAAGATAACCTTGTGTCCTGGAACAGGCTGAGATATACACATAGACTGCAGCAGAGGAGATGATGTTAAGAGAAAAAAACTAGTGAGATGACCCAGAACCAGATGCCAAAGGACTTTGATTGTTATTCTTAACAATGAGAAATGTCGCCCATAACCAGCACAGAATTCTGATAGACTTTCAGCCAAGGACTGGCGAGATCGATTTGTGTTTTTAGAAGTACCACTCCAGTGGAGGTGTGGAGAAATTGTCCATATGTGGCAAAACCACATATGGACAACAGTCTAGCTTGGAACCTGTTATAACAGTTACTGAGGGTGACAACGAAGTGGAACTAGGGGTGTACCATAAGGAATACAGAAGAGGCAGCTAGGAATAGTGTCATGGTGTTAGGCCACGTAGATCCAACCAGGCGGGTTTTTCTGAGTCTGATCATATATTCCCAAGCCATATTTTAAGAGAACAATTTAGGGAAATTTCCCTGAAGTTGAATTATTATTGCTAAGCTGTAAAAACTCAAGAGGGGATAAAGGGAAGTAGAAGAGGGTAAAGAGGGGATAAATGGTGATGGAAAGAGACTTGTCTTGGGGTGGTGAACACACACTACAAAATAAGGATGATGTATTGTAGAATTGTTCACCTGAAACTTACATAAATTTATTAACCAATGTCACCTCCAATAAATTTTTTTAAAAAGTTTAAAAAATCTCCATTTTCAGATTAGTAGGCACAGAAAAGAGATTTCTCTCCCATTACAGACTCACAGTAAGTCCACTTAAATCATGCTGGGGTTGATACATCTGAAATAAATAATCATTTTGTATTGTTGGACTAGTAATCAAGAAGGAATGTCACCTCCCGCACAAAGAAAAATTATGAAAACTACAAACAGATCTTCAATGATGTCTCAACAGCTAATTAAAAATCAATGACAAATGAAATCAAATTCCCTCTGTGGCCCATCTTCCTCCACCTGCAGACAGCTCTAAACAACATTGTCACGACATTGCTGAAGGAATCACATTAGTTTCTAATTTAAAGGGACTTGTTCTAGCAAAGTAATCACTAAGCCTCCAACGACACCAGTCTCCAAGAGCTTCCTGAACTTCCCAAGTGTGTAGGAGGGGCCGCCTCAGCCAGGGGCCCTGGCCCTTGCCTGGCAATTCAGAGAATTGCATGACCTTCATTCTTGGAGAGGAAATTGCAGTTTTTAAAAGCACATCTACGGAAAGAGCCTGCTACTCACAGTGCAATCATGTGTACCGGGTCACCTCTATCATCCACCTCCAATAGCATGGATTTCTCGGAAGAAATGACAATAACCAAGCAAAATGGTTGAGAAGATATTTTGCCAAAACATAATGGACCCAGCTGCAATCATATCCCCGATTACTTGTTATTAGTAGCTTCCTTCCTGCCCTTTTCTGTGGGTGCCTTCAAGGCCATAAATGTCCCTGCGTGATATTTATTTGGATTTTGCATTTGTTCAGATCTTTTTCAAACAGACAAAAAAAAAGAGTTTGAATCTTTAATGTCCATTAAAAACAAACAACAAAACACATTTTTTTGCTTATTTCCTGATTTTCTCTCCACTAAGTACAGTTGTCTCAAGCAAACAGCAACTGGATTTAGTAATCTGCTGGCCTGCATTTGAAGGGTTACTGTGTACAGCGTGATTTGAGATGATTTGTGTGTGTGTGTGCCTCAGTTTCCTCATCTGTAACCATAGCATAATAACTGCATGGAGACCACTAACATTGTTGTAGGGGTGCAGCATGAGGTGGCAATCGTAAACCAGAAGCATTTGTCCTGTGCACTGGGATGAACAATGGTTACCTTGCATGGGGTGGTCGTGTTTGCTGTTGTAACTACAGTTTGGGCACCCAGTAGCATTTCATTACCTCTTTGACAGAGATCAGTGCGGGAAGTTTGAATTTCATCTGGTAGACAGTGAAAAGCCATCTCACATCCTAAACACGGATATTTATGCCAAAATGATCATAACAGGATCTAACGTTAGTAGCAAAGCCTGTCAACTGGAGGCACACAGGCCAACCAAGGGGCCATTGTGACAACCCAGGCAAACAGAGTTAAGGACCTAGTTACAGTGATAGGACCGGATAGCAAAGGAAGGATGCATGTAAGAGATCATTTGACAGAGTTTGATAACTATTTCATAGCATCAAGGGAGCTGGAAAATTAACTTCGACATACCATTATGTCCTCAGTAATTCCCATGGTGCCCAGTACCTGGCCCCAGGAACTCAAATGCATGCTAAATTGTGAAAATACCTAACAGGTGTTTTTGGTCAGGCGACTGTTTCAACGGAAGAACTTTCTGAGCAATTCCTTTACAAGTACACGGACTTCAGCAAGATGCCATTTCTACCCACATCTCCTACTTTTGTTGGACAGGAACTTCATAAAAACAGAAAGAAGATCTGCCTTCAAATCAGATGATCATTTATTATCCACGTTTTCATCAAATTAGTTTATTTTGGAGTGGAAATTGGATGTCGCTCACAATAGATCTCAGCAAAGGGAGGAGGGGAAGAGGAGTCACACCACGTGAGAAGCAATTCAGAGAGGATTTCCTGGAGATAAATATTTGTAATGTAATTATAGATCTGCCATCAACACCGCTGTAATTTACTGTCAATCACCACACTGATGATAGGATCACATCTTCCAAGGTACAACTGCAGTTCGCTGCAATTATCTTCAGGATAGATCTCCATGCTCAAAGACCCCCAACTTAGCATTATTTTGAAATAAAATTCAAAAATTGATACTTCCATGCTAATGCCCAAGGGTGGGGGTCATCCAAAGATTTCTAAACCTATCTTTTTTTCCTGTGGCTGAAGGTTAGCAGTCAATTGTTAGAAACAGATGTTGGTATTTCCACCACATTCTGGCTTTTCCTGACATAATTCACCTGAATGACCAATTTGGGACAAAGGTAGAGAACTTCAGTTAAAAGTCCAAGACAAGCCAAATGTTTAGTTTGGTTCAAATGAATTTTGAATGTAAACATGCTGGATACTGGATTTAAGTCAGAGGTCCTTTCAATTTTCGCAGACCAGCCTCTCTGTGAACTGTCCCTTTTTCTTCATCCCCATTGCTGCTGCTTGTTCATCATCTGCCACCTGGGCTACTTAGCAGCTTCCTACATTATTTTTCTGCTTTTCTGTTTACCAATCCACTTACTACTTTATTTTTGCTAAAATTCAAAAAGTTTCCATGCCATTCATTGGTATAACTATGTCACATAATACCTAATGGCCCTCATGATCTGAACTGTCCTAACTCTTCCATATTTGTAATAGGGATAAAAGAAAATTGAGATACGGTCTACCTTTGCTACTAATATCTTGTAGTGAGACTTTACATGTTGATGTATTTTTTTTATTTACTTGCCTAAGGGTTATTATAGGCACCTGTTCATATTTCTCTTAGACTCCTGAGGTTTCTACAACAGCTTCTATCTCTATAAGACAAGAAATGTGCTGATACGGGAAGAGATGTCTGAGCTATGTTTTGAATAAGTAAGAGTTTTAAGTTTTGTTGATCAGGAAAATAACAGCATGAGCATAGCACAGAGATTATGAAAGGATCAGCATGATTGAGAAAGAGTGAACATTTTATTTAAACCTCGGAGGGTGTCCTTTAGAGCCTGCTGTCATTTGGGAAAAGATTTTGCAAACCAACCCCGAAGACTTTGTACTCCTAATGGGTAGACTTCTAAGAGAACAAAAGGGTCTGGCGTCCCTATATGCATTTCCTAAAGCTCGCTCTGACCACAGTGTGAAGAATGCATTGAGGAGAGAGAGGAACCGAATGATGCAATAGTCAGTGTGAGCAGATACTTTTACTTAAGTTGTCCAGTGTCCGATATTTCCCACCCCCATTTTAGAGGACTTCCCATTCTGTGACTATTCCGGAGATGGATTCCATTCTGATCTAGAATCTGATAAGGGAGAGAAATCTTCCTGCTTTTAGTCCCATGTCAGTCAAAGCTCAACTCTTAACTTAAGCTCAGCCACAAGGATACTCCAGCCTGGACTTTGAATCTGAAATGAGTCATAGAGTCCAAAGGACAGTTGAGATCCTCCCTCAACTACTGCAGAATCATGGAGGCAGTGATGGTGGGAACATCCCATGAGTGGTGCCTGCAGCTCTAGTGACAGAGATCTTGCCCTTGGAAGGTCACTGTTCTGCCTTTAACTTTCTCAGTCTCGACTTTCGGCCTCTGATCAGTTTTGGAGCAACAAGCACCACTAGTCTGATTTACCTTTTTCTAGGCTAACATTGTTTTCTGTTGCTTGCAACTTTTAGCCAGGAGCAATTGAGAGTTCATTGCAAAGCAGTGAACACAAAGAGCAGAGGCAATATTTGAGGCACAGGTTTAAAATAAACCAGATCAGATGATATGGCTACACGGGTGCTTTATTTGTATAACATGCAATGTTTGCATCATTCTAAAACGTACACGTGGCCTTATTGTGTTCTTTTTTGTGCCTCTACATTTAGGAGGACCACATATAAAGGATGTCATTGCATGCAACTGTATTCTTCACTGAGCTCCACATGTATTTCCCCAACACAGGGTTCAGCCACCTATTCAATCCATCTGTTTTCTGGTAGTAAGAACAGTGCTTGGCTCTCCAGGAAATGCTAAGAACTGTGTGAATGTAAACAACTATCCAACTGGCGAGCTAGGAGGTTTTCCTGGAGAGCAGAGGGCAACCATGTGGGAAAAGAATCTTGGAGACCGGTTAACTGTACTATGCAGTATTTATGCTGCAGTGTAGTGAAGGGAAGATAAATAAGTAAACAGAGAGATAGAAAACCAACCTACCATATCAGGTTGTGACTGATGAGAGCTCCGATTGCCAGGCCAAGGGAGAGCAACTCTGGAACTCTGCCTGGTGTGTGCAGTTCAGCGCCTTGCTTTTTCCCCACCCCCAAATACTGCAAACTAACCCAACAGATTTGATAGGCAGATTCTCAACCACTTTATCTGCACTGCAAGCGTTGGGGATCTAGGGAGGAGACAAAGAAGGCTTTTACAATAAGAGGGAAGGAAGTGATTTCATTCCAAAAGACTTTGCAGAAAACTAGGAAAGACTTGCTCAGGTATTTGCCACCTGCACAAAGCTAACAGACCTTTAGTTAACACTTACTAGGCTCCAGGAATTGTGCTAAGCCCTTTATGTGCATTGTCTTGTAGAATCCTCAAAATATTCCTAGGAGTTGTTATCGTTATTGTCTCCATTTCATGCATACCTAAACTGAGGCCAATTTGACTCTATAGCCGATCTTTTTTTCTTTAATTTTATTTGCTAACTGATTTTAGAGAGAGAGAGGAAAGGGAAAGAGAAAGAGAAACATAAATTTGTTGTTCCACTTATTTGTGCCTTCATTGGTTGATTCTTGGATGTGCCCTAACCAGGAACTGAACCCACAACCTTGACATATCAGGATGGTGTTCTTACCAACTGAGCTACCTGGTCAAGGTTCTTCAACTCACTTTTATGAGTACTTGATCGATCATGTACTTATAGAGCGATGGGAAGATGGAAAGCTAATATTGTCTGAATAAGAAAAGAAACATCTGGTTTAAACTCCATAGCGTTTTCTCCAGTCACTATTTCCAGATACAGCCACTAGCCAATATGTCATTTCATTAATCTGTGATGTCTTTAACAGAGATGAATATAATGAATGCAGTCTTCCTTAAAAATAAGAACTTAATTTGAAATTGACCTCAAGGTTTCATTTAGTCTCCCTGACATAGTGATTTTGGTTTGACTTATGTGATTTTCTAAGTCCCAGGAAATGACCCATGTTTCCTACACTCTAACTGTGAGAAAGGAAGACAGAAAAACTGAAGGATAAGGGGGAGGAGGCAAAAAGTTAGAGAATCGGCTGGAGCTCAAAACCCTGTTACGCCAATATTGTTCAAATCACTAGTCTTCTTAAACAGAATAAACGTTTTAGACTACCTGGTCATGAAAACATAATAAATAGCTCTGGAAGGCTTTACAAAGCCCATCTACAAAAGTAATGTACTCTGAAATGATGATGGAACTCATTGCCATCCGTCATGTGGCGTGTTCATGAAGGACATCCAAATTTTAATTAGCTTATGCTAAATGGCTTTAGTATCAATTCAGGCGAAATGTGACACTTGGTAGAACTGTGTGGATGGCTGCTAGGAATAATAACTCCCAGAACAGAAACTCCAAGAGAATATTTTCATCAAAGGACATGGATTCTGATAGGAATCAGGAAACCATGGGGCAACAGGGCAAGGGGGAAACAAAGAAAGACAGAGGCAATAATTTATTGCCGCTTTGGTGAAAGCAAATTCAAGGAATAACCCTCCCATATGAAATAAAATAATTACCACTCTAAATAATTACATACACACACACTCATCATATTCACATAGAAAAGTGATTGTATACAGATGTGCTACACTGTGAATTCTGCAAAAGTAAGTACTGTATTTCTACATCTATTAATTATGATGCTTTGAACAATAATTTGCTTACCGCCAAGGATATCACATGGGCAAAAAGTTTAAGCTTTCAGTGCAGAGAAGGTAAAAATAAAATTGTGGTCCCCCCACTCACTCTGGGAATATGGGTTTGGGCAAGACACTTCTCTGGGTATTTTTTTATTGAGATATAATTGACATATATCAATTAATAAATAAATCAGATGCTAGATGGAAAGGTCAATAGATTTTGATGGCCGCCTTGTAGAAATTCAGAGTTTACTAGAAGAACAAATTTGTTGGCAGAATTTTCTTCTTAAGGCTGAATAATATTTAATTGTACATACATAACACCTATTCTTTATTCATTTATTGGTTGAAGGACATTTAAGTTGTTTCCAAGTCTTGGCCATTGTGGACAAAAGTAGAACAGTGCAGGAGTGAAAGAAAACAGTATGGAGGTGGTTTTAAAAATTAAAAATAAAAGGCATTGTGAAGGAGCTTTTTATATTGTTATGTTCTCTGTGGTTTTCTCTTATCTGTTAGTGAGAACAAGAGAAAAGGAGAGAATGAGAAAGAGAAAATAGAGAGAGAGATTGAATGAACAATACCTAATACATATTTGGATCATCTGTGTGATAAGCAGATCAGGTTTCTGAGTTCAAGGTGCTACTGAGTTTCTTCTTAGCCAGAGGAATGCAGACGAGTCCCGCCTTCTCCTTACTTTCATTTACCAACCCCTAGTGAGGATATCACTGTTGAATTTCTGTCCACCTTTGGGATGATCACATGAGATAAACCCAGGACACTACTTCTGTGATGCAATTTAGTATTTACTAAACACTTTTCTCGCATGCTGTGATTGCTCCCCACCTGCTTGCGTATAATGACAGAGGCCAGCCAAAATGTCTATCAGAGGTTTCCTTTCGCCTGTGTGAGTAGTTAAAAATAACCACTGAGGTTGCCTGCTGAGACTATCAAAACAAATATTTACTTAGGCTAGTGATGATCAGTGCCTTCTGAGTAATCTGGAAAGTGAGTTCAACGCTCAGAACAAAGCCAAGACTCTGAAACTAACCTAAACAGCATTACTTAAGGTACTCCCCCACATAATCGCTTGTCTGCCGCTGCAATTTTCACAATACAACAATCATTTATGTTCACTTATGTATTTTGCTGTTGACTGCATGATGGTGCAATGTGTTGGGGTAAAAGGAAGCCACGGTAATAAGAGTTCATCAAACATCCATAATTACTCATTTTTAAAAAAGAAAGCCTCTAAGGAGAGTCTTAACACCACGCCCATCCCTCAGCTGTCAGAAGCTGTCAAAGGCAAGGCCTGGAAACTGGAAGTGGGGCTGAGTTCAGCTCTAGTCTTCACTGCTAACTAGTCAGGGATCATAAGCAAATTCATACAATTTCAAGGGGAAAGAATGAAGTCAAGGAGAAATGTGTTACTACCTTGTGTCATAGAGGAGTTTTAAAAAACTCCTATAATAAGGTCAAGGACTCTCGATGCAAAACAGAAGACCTAGAAGCTAGAAGACAGATTTGGTGAGTCTGCTTCAAACCTCCCTGTGGGGGACATGACTCTGAACGAGGCCTCAAAACCAAGGTCTCATGAAGGTTGTGAAGACAGGCTAAAATTGGAGAAGTAATGGGCCTGGAACACAGTTTTTTATGGCCCTTTCTTCTACTTACTCAACTGGGACCAGTAAGGTCTCATTGGGTCTTAGTGTTAAAATCCCTGGATGAAGGTATCAGGCTCTCTCTGGTCGCTGATCTACTCAATTGAATGTACCCATAACATCTGCCAAAATTCAGTCCCGAGCCACTTCAGGACAGAAAGTTTCAAGGCACAGAAAGAGTGAAGTCTTACTTTTGCTGATTCTTTCACACGACCAGATTTTTTCACAGGTTGGACTCCAATAGTAAGTCACTCATCCTGCCAAAATACTGCTCCTGAGAGATTCTGGGAGGCAATGGTCTGTCAGCTATCTCCCTCTGTGATAATCCTGGAGCCAAACTGGCATGGTGACGACTCTTTGAGATCAGCAGCCTTCTGTAATCATCCAATGAAATTGCACTTCTTTAATGAGCCTGTGTCTCAGGCTATGACCTTCACCAATGGTTCTCCACATTAATAGATTTTTGCACGTTTCCCCTGCTCACTACTCCTTTCCTTGGCTGCAGTGTTTCCAACATCTTGTGTCTTGAAGCCCTGTCTCTAGGGGACACATTTCTCTTTTGGATGGGAAAAAAACACAGGATGGGTCTAGCCTAGGAGCAAATCTCTTCCCCCAGGGAGGACATAGCTCTGGAAGTCTTCTATCTGGGGAGCAATGCTTTGTTGTAGAGAAGGCTCTGGACATGTCTTACAGGTATTACCTTTTTCACCAAGGGGTCAGAGCCACAGGGCGCTTGCTCTTGGTTCTTCATGGTGAAAAACTGGAGATAAAACCCACGAAAGTGTGAAGGTCCTTCTTAAACTGTGGCTGCCAGGAGCTTCTCACTATTCAGCCGAGTTCACAGTCAGACTCCAGCAACTGGTCAAAATTATGATGTAAATGTTCCCACCTCTGTGTGGCTCCGGCAACTTCTGCTCCAGCTAGACGGGTACCTGCTGCTGGGTCTCCCTGCACATCCCATCCCTCCATATGTCAGCGGTTCACCCTGTGGCTTCAGTTCACCTACAGGCCCAGTAGAAGTCATTACATTGCGTGTGTCCAGGTTTTCTTGTAGGATGGGAGTGAAGACACCCAAGTTCTTTACCTGTTGGAGCTGAAACTGAAGCCTCACATTTTTTCTTAAGAGAACTCTCTTGGTATAAAGTTCTACATTGTTTTTTTTTTCTTTCCTTCTACAGATTTATAAATATACTCTTATAAAGATATTGATCTCAAAATTTTGATTGCTTGTTTATTTCCTGAATCAATAAGTACACTGTGCAAAGCAGATACAGGGGACAAGGAAATGCTTCTTCACCATTTATGACTAATTTATATACTTTTGAATCATCTGTTCCTGAAATTCTATATAGAGACATTTAATAAATTAAATTGCCGAAATGCCATTTTCAGCAACTTAAGAAAAACAGGGAAAAAATATTGTGCTGGAGCAAAATTTTCAAAAGTGTCAATGTATTAGAGAAAACATGGCAAAACAAACAAACAAACAAAAACCAGAGGGACCGAAGAGAATTCGTTTCTCTGCCAATCGACAGGAGGGGGCTCGGAATGTCTCAGAGTCCCTAGGTAATTAGTATAAAATAGTAGATGTTGGAGAGTTTATATCCAAATCCCCTCAGGCCTCAGTACCTTATATGGGATTGCTTTGCATGTTCCTTGAACTGTAGGGAGGTTCTGAGTCACTAAAAGTTGTGGGTGTTGTTTCATTTGTTTTCTTTGGAGGGGGATTTTTGCTTTTGTTTGGTTTGGCTTTATTTTTAACAGACTCTATAACCACTCCCTCCCCTTACTGATAACAAGTTACAGGGACCATTCCCATGAAGGGACTGCCCTAGGCTATATGGGGGGAGAGCTTATACCTGCCAATATATCTTTTGGTAATGTAACTGTGTAGGGATGCTGCGGTTGTGGTAGGTGCTCTGTATGCAGCACAGGTGGCAAACACAAGGCCCGTGGGGAAAATCTGGCCCTCCACCTTGTTTTACCTGGCCCGGCACCTTGTTTCTACCTGGCAGCAGCACCAAACTGTCGCTTAACTGTTAAGGGGTACTTGCATTTACACAGTCCTAAAATTACATTCGGCCCTTTGAAGGCAACCACGAGGTTGATGTGGCCCCCCGTGAACATGAGCTTGACACCCCAGGTGTACAGTCAGAAGTGCTGGGAAAATAGCTCTCGCTTCTTTTGTTCTAAGAGTCAGTGCAAAACCCATGCCTTATGTCATATTTTTAATGACCCTTTTTGGTTTATTTTGGTCAGTCGTGCATCAGATAGTCATAAATCAGATGAGATAACACGTTGACACTTCCAATTGCATCTCAAGAAAAAAAAATTAAAACAATGTACAAATGTGTGTGTGTTTCGGGTGGTAACGCATGCTAAGACAGCATTGTAAATTTTCCAAATGTGTAGCATAGTTATAGGAATAGCTGAAGCTATATTAATTCTTTTAGAAAAAGTACAAAATCAATAAAGTGCATGAACAAGAAAACAGGAGATGATTTAACTCTTCGCTCTTTTCTCTGTCTCTGATTTCACACTTGTAACAAAGGCAGCACTGCACTAAGATATTAAAATTTTGGCCCTGTCTGCTTCATCAGCACACACCAATGCACAGAAAAAATACCCAACACGCGTGAGTTCAGCGAACTGCATTCTTGATCACACAGATTTTGAAGCTTCTCACTTGAATTTGACAGTTTGGTTTCTAAGTCACTGCCCAGTATTGCACTCAATTTACATAATAATTGACTCCTTAATTCACTTCTTGTGAATTGCACACCATTCTAAGTAGCACAAGATCTCGGGGCCACTGCGTCCCTCCTGCCTGGGACGTGAGTCATCCCTGTGTCCAGAGTTTCCACGCAGGACATGATCCCTGCCCCGTACTCACCAAGTAGCCCTCTTGGCTATTGGATTGGTTGATGCAATATCGCTGTGCTTGTGTTCAAGTAACGCTCACTTTATGTGATAACACCACATTCACCAATATTTATTACAGTATATTGTTAGAATTACTTTATTTTGTCATTAGTTATTGTTGATTTTACTGTATCTGATCAATACATTAAACTTTATCATACCTATGTACGTGGAGGAACACAACATGGTACCTATAGGACTTGGTACTATCCATGGTCTCAGGCATCCACTGAGGGTCCTGGAATGCATCCCCTGTGGATAAGAGGGAGATGCTGTATTTGGTACTTAAACCACCCAGTCTAAGGTAGTTTTGTTACAGCAGTCTGAACAATCGAAAGTAGTTGAAATACCACATTTTGCTTTTCTTCATTTGCTGTGATGCAGATTGACCTAAGAATCCGTTTGAGTTTGGAAATATTCTATCTTCATATAGACACACATACATATATTTTTGGAGAGTTTAAGAAGAATTGGTATTGGTTTTTCTTCCAATGTTTGGTAAAATGCACCCATGAAGCCACATGGTCCTGGGATTTTCAGTGTTTGGAAAATTTGCATTACTGATTTAATCTCCTTATTCATTTATTAGCATATCCAGACTTTCTTTTCTAATTCAGTATTGGTAGGTTATGTGTTTCCAGGAATTTTTCTATTTTATTCTAGGTTGTCCAGTTTGCTGACATGGGACTGTTCATAATCGTCCCTTTGATCCTTTGCATTTCTGAGGCATCCGTTTTAATATTCCTTCTATTGATTTATTTGAGTTCTCTCTCCCCCTTTCTCCCTTCTCTCTCCCTCCCTCTCTCTCTCTCCATACTCCAGCTAAAGGTTTGCCAGTCATTTTTCCATAAAATTAACTAAATATTTTTATTATAGAAAACTGTATAGCCTATGTTTAGTGAATTTTTGAAAACTATGTGCAATCACTGCATTCTCCGGTACTTGGCTGGTATCTTGCTGGTATTTTAACCTGATTTCCTTGCATGTGGGGAGTTAAACAACAAAGCAACCAGACACACCTCTGCCAGTTTTTGCAGTTTGGCTCTGGGCTGGGGTACTCCTTCAGCACTTCGCTTGTTAGCGCCTGGAGACTGGCCTGAACTGAAAGATGATGGACTTCTCAAGGATTCTTTGACATACACGGGTGCTCTTGAATGTCTTAGCATCCCGAAGAATTCCCCAGCTTTTTCTTTTGTGCCTTGTGCCGTCTACTGTATATCTCATTCATAATCCTTTGCCCCAGGCATCTCTGAGTTGTTAGTTCATCTTACAGTTTTTCAAGAGATGCCCACTGCTTTTCCTGCTTGGGTTCCCAGACAGCTGAAACAAAGGCAAGAGCCTTGCTCCATCATCCAGGGGGCCTCCCTCCCCCAAACCCGTCCCGAGAGCTGAATCAGTCACACTGATCTGTGAGTAAGATTTGCTCTGCTCCCTCCAGAATCGGGAATCAGGGTCCCACACTGGGTCTGTGGGCTGCTCTTTCATGACTGACACCATTCAGATGCAGGGAGGCTGAAGCCAAGAGAAGTAGAAATTCCGCGAAGCTTTCTACCCATTTTATTTGCCTCCTTTTTGATTCAGTGTTCACTTGGCTGCTGTAGACCTTTGACTGTTTATCAGACTTTTGATGAAGTTGGTTCTGACAGGTTTTTCATTTGTTTCGTTGTTTTTGATGTTTCTATAGGCAGATAGGACCTTGGGCGTCCTTCCCCACCATTTTCCTGACATCACCTCCATGTAGATATTTTTATCTATTTATTTTAAAATTTATATTTAAAGAAGAGTTACAAACATAGTTGAAAGGACTCTCATGTCTACTCTTCCTAATATCCACAGGTCAATTTCTTTTTACCATGCGTACAAAAGCCAGGGTCTTATTAGAAATGAGAGCAAAATATTAAGACACTGTGTTTCCACATGTAATACTGGAAGGATGGGATGGCACAGGAATATGGGAACAGCAGCAAAAATGGGCCCAAAGCTCACAGTGTGTCAGGGTGCTCGTTACCCCTAAGAACAGTTGAGAAACCGCAAGTACATCTTCACTACCTTCATTAGCCGTGTTCAGTTGTCTGCGCGGTCGGTCACATTCTGAAACTACAGTTGAACAGTAGACCACGTCAAAAAATAATTTGAATTTTAAAAATATATTTTTGGTATATTTATAATTATTTTAAATGCATATATATTCATATTCTCTTTCTTATATTTTAGATATTACTTTGAAAATAAATTTTAGAAAAACACATGTGATATGCCATCTACTATATTTATTACTTATTTTAACAGAAGGAATTCCATGAATTTTAAACTTCATTGTTTCAAAGCATGAAGTTTTAAAGATTTATGAAATAGAATCAAAATGATTTTGATGAAATCTAAGTGTAACAAAGGTAAAAATTCTTTACCTTTACCTAAAGCAAAGGTCCTGACTTCATTATACAAGTTTAAACATTAAGAAATTGATGTCTGGCCCTGGCTGGTGTAGCTTAGTGGATTAAGCGCGGGCCTGTGAACCAAGAGATCACGGTTCGATTCCCAGTCAGGGCACATGCCTGGGTTGCAGGCCAGTTCCCAGCAGGGAATGCACAGGAAGCAACCATACATTGATATTTCTCTCCCTCTCTCCTTCCCTTCCCCTCTAAAAAAAAAAAGAAAAAAAAAAAGAAATTGATGTCTGTGTGTGTGTGTATTTAAACAAGGAAATATACATTTCCTAAATAATATTGGATGGTTACAAATTAGGTAATCATAATTCGCTAAAAATTCTCCTTTTAACTATTTAAAGTTACCAAATATGCATAAATCGCTTGAATTAATAGTAATATATTCTCTTCTATAATTAAGATGTTTTTGATTATGTAATTTTATCACTGCCCTATTCAATGAAGAAATTCAAAGAAATTTGTTATATGATAGTATTATTGAGACATTTAATCCTAACACTAATATATCTGCAATCTGTAATATGTATAACATGATGAAATATTATGGCATATTTTGATTTTATTTGGTAGTCTCTTTTGCATTCTTGTCACATCAATTTGGCTGAATTGCATGTTTTATGATAATCCATATAGTATAGTAAATTTCATCATGTTTATTACTGAATATAAATGAAATGAATATTGAGTTAACTTGTTGAAGGGGAACATGCATACTCAAATTGAGACATATATTAAAAGGTTATTAAAGAAAATCAATATTAATTTCCTTCTCAGTTTGAAATTTTAGGGAAATTTAATAAATATCATCTTGTCAGGTTTATTCATTTTATGTATTATTAGTGCAGAGGTTTGGAGTCAACCAGATCTAATTTTATATTAAGCAGCATATTTACCTTCTTTGAGAGTCAATTTCCTCATTTGTAAATTTAAGAAAAAAACTTCTAATATTAAATAATACTAAGAGGAGCAAATTTTAATATTTAATTATATAGTGGCCTTAGCATGCTGAAAAGTATTGAGTATTGAGAGTCAAAGAGGGAGATGATCACACATCATGGATCAGAGTGGCAGACAGAAAATGTTCAGGGTGAGAGATAACTCTCTTTCCTACAAGAAAATCAAAACCATGGCCGAGGTTGAACTTAAGACGCCAACAGAAGCATTTAGCAATAATTAGAGAATGCACATAGATTTTAAACGCACGGATAGATAGGCAGATCTGCACATACAGGCCACCATCTATCCATCACACTCTCACTACAATGCAATACAACTGGAATTTAATAACAGTAAAACAAAACACAGCATTCGAATGAACCTTACATGATTCATGTTAGAATTCCATAAAACAAGTGTTTAAAAATACCTAATGTAGGAAACACTGGTCAGCTTCATGGAGGTGTTGTCCCTCAGTTTCCTGGCACTGAGGAGCTAAGTGATGCTCTGCCCTACTTCCTATTCTGCCCATCCTGGGGCAGTTAGCAAAATCCAAGATGGCGCCCCTCCGAGTCTGAGCAAAGACCCAGATAACCTGTACTGCACCTATAAATAAATAAAGTGAAACAACTGAGTTTTAATAGTAAATTTATTACATCCCAGTATAACCTATTCTATTCTTTAATACAAAATTTCATGACAGAGAGGGAGAGAATAGGAAGGAAGGAAGGGAGGGAGGGAGGATGGGAGGGGTAAGTGAGGAGAATCCATGACATGACATATTTAGAAATGTGTTCTAATCAAAGATAAGACACATTGCTAGGGCTTTGCCCAATCCAGATAATATTTGTAATCAAGCCTTGATATGGGCCACTGGTCTCATTTCCAGCACCTATATTTGCAGGAGGAATGAATGAATGCAATTATCTGTGACATATTTCTTGTCTCTAGTCTTTGCTAGAGCCTAATCTCTGGCCATGTTTTACTCAACGCAGGTAAACAGTTGCTTATAACTTCCTGGGTGTCTTAACTTGCACTGGAGCACAAAAACTTCACTAATGCATGAGTTTGTGCTAACTTTTATTTTTAATGGAATTTATTGGGGTGACATTGGTTAATAAAATTATGTAAGTTTCAGGTGTACAATTCTATAATACATCATCTGTATACTGCATTATGTGTTCAGGTTTGTTAGTAGTCTTGGTCTTTCTCAGGGCTGATGAGAGAAAAACCATATGTTCATTCATCCATTTGTTCATCCATCTGTTCATTCATTAAATCATTTATTCATCCAATTAATATTGAGTGAACATAGCCCATGTTTCAGACACAGTGTTAGATTTTAATTTTTAAATATCTTTTTCATTTTTCCATTCCATAAATTGGGAATAATTTAATGGCTAAGGATTCAGTAATATTAAGTCTTTTCAGAAGCCGCTGTAAAGGAATATTATAAAAATTCATGGCTGATGGTTTTAGTCGCAGTTCAATAATATGTACTGCCACTTTGAAATAAATCTAAAATGCCATGTACATTACATTAATTTGATTGCACCTAACCATATTCTGAACACTTGATTTATAGGAGAAATGTTTTTGAATTGTTTTCATGTTACCAGAGGTGCCTTTAAGCCAATCAATGTAAATTGACTTCTTTATATGTTTACTTTTCCCCCAATGCATACTGCAGTGAACCATATTATGCTAATTGGTGCATTTAGATAAGCTTGTACTTACATTTTATGTAACACTAGTCAGTGAACAGTGAATATTTACACTCTTCACAGATACATTGCTGTTATGTCAAAAGGAGATCATTACATGAAAAATAAAAACGATGCACCACAAACTTTAAATAGATATCCTCAAAAGGACCATGGAATAAAAATATTTTAGCTATTTTACTTGACTATTAAACATATTAAAATATGCTTTCCTTGGAGGGGCATTTATCTGTCAAGGAGGTCGTATTCATTTTATCTCAGTGGCCCTGATAACAATCAATGGGAGAGTAATTTGGGTAAGAGCAAGGCGCTTACAAATGCAAAAAATTATGACTTGTAGTCTTATACAGCAGCCATGTCCCCAGGTGCAAAGGGCTGTGACTTCCTTAAAAATTAGGGAATGGTGTGTTGGAAAAGGAGGTTGTGTTGAGAGAGCATCATGTCTCCACCCTGCCAGGACTTCTAACTCAGTGTGTAATAGCTGCTGATAATGCCCTGGGACACAGGTGCCTGGTTTCCCGCAAACTTGACAGAGAAAATGCCAGACCTGCACACAATGCTTCCAGGGTGAATTCAGTTCAGTAAGGGGTTTCTTATACCCTAATTATCAATACTTATCTAGTGGTTATTTCCTGTTATTTTACCCAAGCGAGGTTCATGCAGACTGAGAAATTCTCTTGTCCTTGAACACGCTGGGGAGTTTGAATTTTCAGGATCAAGTCTGTTAGCAGTCTTGGTCTTTCTCAGGACAGTGTGCTGACTGATAAGAGAAAAGCCATTGGGTCACTCATCCATTCATTCGTCCATCCATTCACTCATTAAATCATTTATTCGCCCAGCTAATACTAAGTGAATATTGCCTGAGTTTCAGACACAGTGTTAGTTGATGTGTGTATCAACCATGGCAGTGGATTTATAAGCAAGGGGAATCAACTCTGCAGCATTAATAGAAGCTAAGGAAAAGTCACCTGAAGGATGCTGAATATTTTGAAGACTAAAAAGGAGAAATGAATAACTGAACCTCAGAAAGGATGAAAACTAAGCAATAATGTAGCAGAAGCTTGTGTTTTTAGGAGGATGCTTTATCCTCAAAATGAGCTTCAATGGTCTCTGTTGTTTGTCCATAAGATTATATAACCAACTTCCCTTGGGGCATGCACCCACTGCTCAGATGCTGGGGCTCGGGGGGAAGAGTGGGCAGTGCAGCTGACCAGACATGTTTATAGTAGTGGGAGGAAATAGATAAAGATACACATACACACAGACATAATATTTATATATGCATATTGTATGCACATATGTGTATATATAGTATTATATCTATGCATACATATGGAAAGATATATGTGTTATATAGTATATCATAGAATATATAGTGTATATACTATATAAGGTCTGGAAAAAGTCCAGCCATTGTTAATATAAGAGGAACAGTTTGCATAACATTGATGTAGCCTGGCAGCCAAGGAGAGTGGACTGAAATGTGCATGTGTGAACAATGATGACTTCACTGTACTAGGCAGAAGGGGGCGATGGACACAACTGAGTGAGCATGTGTATTGTGTGGCTGTCATGTTCAAAATGACTGAGCGAGTAGAGCAATGAATCTGCATCAGATTTTGCATTAAACTTGAACATTCCTCTGTGGAAACTATTTGGGTGATTTAGGAGGCTGCAGCTATGGGCAACTGGTGATTGGCAGCTTCACCACGACAATACTCCCACTCATGCATCACATCTTATGCAGAATTTTTTGGCAAAACATCAAATCACCCAGGTGACTCAGCCCCACTACAGCCCAGATTTGGTGCCCTGCAACTTCTGGCTTTTCCCAAAATGAAAATCACCTTTGAAAGGGAAGAGATTTTAGATCATCAATGAGATTCATGGAAATACAATGGGGCAGCTGATGGCAATTGGGGGAACTGTGTGAGGTCCCAACATACCTGCTTTGAAGGGGACAGAGGCATCATTGTCCTATGTAAAATATTTCTTGTATCTTATATCTTCTTCAATAAATGTCTCTATTTTTCATACTGCATGGATGGATACTTTCTGGACAGACCTCATATATACTATACACATATATAGTACATAGGTATACTATATATAACAATGCATGATATATGTGTATATAACATATATGTTAAACAATATAACATTTGTATACACTACATTACATAGTATATTTCCTCCCTTCTTCCCCCTTCTCACCTCACTGTCTCTCCTTCCATACCTTTATTATCATTTAATTACTAAACGCTAATTCTACACTTACATATGCCAAGAAATAGCTTAAGTTTTGTGAAAGATACATAAGTTAGCATAGCTCATGCTTAAGAAAGAAATGAACCAGAAACAAGCAATTAGAATCCACTGTCATTTCAGTTAATGACAGAGATGCCCAAGGAGTTATGAGAGCAGAGAAAGATAATGGCATCAGTACCAGTCCTGAATCATGGTAGATCAATGTGATGGGACTAAACAAGATAATACACAAATAATCAGTTTGTGATTGAGGCTATGTGTGAGAAATTTAGTCAAGAAGAAGCATTGCCCAAAGAAAAGTAATGGTATGTTTCCTACTTACTACTAACAATGTATTCATCTAAATGAATTTGTCTTTTCTATATTGCTCCTGGAAACTCCGGGTTAAATATGAGGCCATAATGAATTGTGTATCTTTGTTACATTTCTCCAAATTGTGATTATTTTTTAATATGTTTTAAATTAAATATTCCCTGATTTGGGCACATCTTATTTTCATAAGAGCAAATAAAATATATTTGTATTTATTAAGAAGGTTCCATTATTTGTGTGGTAAATATTACTTAAACAAAAAAATTTAACTATCAAAAATGGCATATAAATTCACATTACATATTGCATTTATAAAATATAACATATTTTATATTAATCTACAAGTCATTTCAATTAATTTGCTCTTAGTTTAAAAAATATTGCATTATTTATCAGAAGCAGAAATTGGGGAAAATCCCATTTACTAGAGCAACAAGAAAATTAAAATACTTAGGAATAAACTTAACCAAGGAGGTAAAATAACTGTACTCAGGAAACTATAGAACACTGAAGAAAGAAATTAAGGAAGACACAAATAAATGGAAGCACATACTGTGTTCATCGATTGGAAGTATGGGCATCATTAAAATGTCCATCCTACCCAAAGTAATCTAGACATTCAATGCAATTTCTATCAAAATACCAATGGCATATTTCACAGATATAGAACAAATATTTCAAAAATTTATATGGAACCATAAACGACCCCAAATAACCGCAGCAGTCTTGAGAAGAAAAAGTAGGAGGGATCATAATACCTGATATCAAGCTATATTACAAGGCTCCTACAATCAAAACAGTCTGGTACTGGCATAAAAAGAGACACATAGACCAATGGAACAGAATAGAGCCCAGAAATACACCCAAGTCTCTATGGTCAATTAATATTTGACAAAGGGGACAGGAGCATAAAATGGAGTAAAAACAGCCTCTTCCATAAATGGTATTCAGAGATCTGGACAACTACATGCAAAAAAAGGGAAACTAGACTAATTTATACCATACACCAAAATAAACTCAAGATGGACAAAAGACTAAAATCTAAGTCACGACACCATAAGAGTCCTAGAGGAGAACACAGGCAGGAAAATTTCAGATATTCCACAGAGCAGTATTTTCACTGATACATTCCTTAGGGCAAGGGACATAAAGAATAAACAAATGAGACTATGTCAAATAAAAAAGCTTCTGCACAGCTAAAGAAAACATCAGCAAAATGCAAAGGAAACCCTTGGACAAGGGTTTGATCTCAAAACTATATGAAGAACTCATGAGACTCCACACCAGGAAGACAAACAATCCAACTAAAAAATGGGCAAAGGACCTGAATAGACACTTCTCCAAGGAGGACATACAGAGGGCCATAGACACATGTAAAAATGCTCCACATCACTAGCCATCAGAGAGATGCAAATTAAAACCACAAGGAGATACCACTCCACACCAGTCGGAATGACTGCCACTAACAAATCAACAAACAATAAGCGCCGGTGAGGTTGTGGCGATAAGGTAACCCTAGTGCACTGTTGGTGGGAATGCAGACTGGTGCAGCTACTGTGGAAAACAGTATGGAATTTCCTCCAAAAACTGAAGATGGAACTACCTTTCGATCCAGTGATCCCCACTGCTGGGATTATACCCTAAGAATCCTGAATCATCAATTCAAAAGAACCCATGCTCCCCAATGTCCATAGCAGCGTTGTTTACAATAGCTGAGTGCTGGAAACAGCCTCAGTGTCCATCAGTAAATAAATAGAGCAAAAAACTGTGGTTCATTTACACAATGGAATTCTAAGCAGCAGAAAGAAGGAGCTCCTACCCTTTGTGGCAGCATGGATGGAACTGGAGAGTATTATGCTAAGTGAAATAAGTTAGGTGATGAAAGACAAATACCATATAATCTCACATATATTTGGAATCTAATCAACAAAACAAACAAATGAGCAAAATAAAACCACAGGCATGGAAATAAAGAACAAACTGACAGTGGTCAGAGGGGAGGGGTGAGGGGGATACGGGGAGAAAGAAGGGGGAGGGGCAAATGAAGCAACACAAATAGAGGATCATGGGCAAGGACAATAGGGTGGGGATTGACTGAGGGAGGGGGCTGGGCAGGTGGCAGTGGGGTGGGGCAGGGGAGAGAGGCGGAAAAAAAGGTGGGATGGTGGTCACTGAACAATAATGATCAAAAAAGAAAATGAGAAAATATTGGATTATTCAAAAATAACATGAAAGAGAATGTACAAGTCTACAAAGAAATAAAAAACTATACCCTCAGTTACAGAAAAAGATTCAGACAAACCCTGCACTCCAGCCTCAGACAAAGAACAGAAACTCTCCTCTGTGAATGATCGTTCTTGTTCTTTCACTTCATCAGCACCTGACTTTGGTGTCAAGAAGCCATCCACATTAATAAGTTTCCAGCCTGACTTGCTGTGAGAAGTAATTATCTAAAAGATACTTTTTGTTTTCACATAAGGGGTGGCAGCTGGCCTACGCGGCACAATGTGAGTTATGTGGTGATATATTAGGGAGCTGTCATTGGTTGCAACTTTAAAAAATAAATGTTGTGTAGGTATTCCAAATAAGCACTTTATATCACTGATCGCTTATTGAAAAGTAGTAAATACATTGACCATCATTCATCCTCAATTTCAGAATTGATTTGGAGGGAAAGTAAACTAGAAATGAAGTATACGATTAATATTAATCTAAAAACTAGCTTAACATGTGATGTCCTTTCCAACTAAATTCATCTCTAGTGATTTTTCTCTCTGAAAACAGAACACAAATTAACCTTATTATGCTACACCAGAAATAACCAAGACAATATAACAAACTTGTGAAATAATCTTTGTAATTTAAAAGCAGGAATTATTTTAGTAATCAGTTGACATATTTATGCAGCAAGGAGTATGATTAAAACATGACATTAATCTCCTCCCATCTCCATCCATCTCCCCTTTACCCTTGATGAACATTCAACACTACATACAGATGATGGGTTAAAGAATTAAGTACCTGAAACCTATATCATTTTATTAATCGATGTCACCCCAATAAATTCAATTTAAAAATGATTACATTAATTACTATGGGAGGTACAAGAAATAAATAAAAGTTTATAAACTACATTTGTTAACAGATTGTCTGATGTTTAGAAAGTTATAATACCTCTCTGGGTCTACATTTTAATATGTAAAATGGGATTGAGTAATCCCCTATAGCTCACATTGAAAAAAAAGCCTTTAAAATACAAAGATGCAGGTTGAGAAAGAAATAACCATTTCAGTTTGAATTGTGTCACACAGTGGAGGACAAAGCTAAACTATATTTTGATAGGTACCAACTAGTTCCTATTAAAAATGTAACAAAAAAAGAATAAAGAATAGACATGTTACAGACTATGCAAAGGGAATAATCCCTATT
Organism: Trachops cirrhosus; assembly: GCA_028533065.1. Lineage (NCBI taxonomy): Eukaryota > Metazoa > Chordata > Mammalia > Chiroptera > Phyllostomidae > Trachops > Trachops cirrhosus. The sequence continues at coordinate 9,063,677 of CM052550.1, read as the reverse complement.
TCTAATTTAATTTAGACAGAACTTTGAAAATGTACAAATGTAATTACCTATTTGTTAGATGTTACAACAATAGGATATTTAATAAGTGATTTGCTCTCAAATAGGTAGGTATTCACAACGGAGAAACAACAATTGTGTTAATCACTATTTGCATTTATATTTGTTTTGATTTGCACTAAGTGCAATTAAATTCAAAGAAAAAAAAAGGAGTATAACTGAAGTAGGGAATATGGGGAGGAAAAGGAAAATCAGAAAGGTGAAATTTGAGAAAAATACTAATAGATTTGTATTTCTCTCCTTCAAAATTATTAATCTTTTTCATTATTTATGTGACTGCCAATCCACTTTGAAAGGCCAAAATTGATACTTTTATGTGATTGCTTCCTTTTTGTCTTTCAAAACAATATATTCAGGTAAAATATAATTATTTAAATATCTTAAACAAATATAGCTAGTATAGTTCAGAACCGCATATCACTGGAACCACTAAGAATTTAAAATATGGGATTTAGCTAAATTTTATGGTAACATGGTAGACTAAAAAACACAAAATTACTAAAAATTATATTTTTAATATATTGCTCAAATTCTGCAGTTCTCTTATGCATCTAGCTTTCTCCCAAGATGAATCCTCTCATTCTTACTGCATATGAAGGAACGCTATTTTTAATCTGGTTCCTATGATAATTTTGAAGCTTATTTTCTTTTTGAAGTAATCAAACTAGGGAAGAGCAAACACACAAAGTATAACAATGCATACAATTTTTCTTCTGTGAATTATTTCAGAATGTGTTTATTATACGAAGACAAGGATCTACCAGCAAAATCAAAGGTTGTATGTTTACATGAACTTGTGTCAGGGCTGCGACTCTTTGGCTCCTGGGCTTAATTTGGCATTTAATTTAGTGTTTACTTTAATCTTCCTTTAGGCCCCAGTGGATATGGCATAGCTTGTCTTCATTTTAATTGTATGAACTGAGGGACACATTAAGTGACAGCAGTCACTTCATGCCTATAATTATTAAGTTACAATGACTGCTTTGTCATAAGTCATTAAACATAATGTACAAGACAGGCGAAATATGGGGTCTTCCTTTTTCTGCACCTGAGGGGCTTTGAATAAATGTGCAAGAAAATAAAGAGAAATCATAAGAAAGATACACTTGTAGACCCGAATTAGAGGCATTGCTGTCATTTCTTTTTCCCTATGAGTAAGGAAATGAAGGAGTAAGAAAAGAGTGATCTCATCTACTTTCTGTATCTGTTCTGTACTTGAAGAGACTATTCCAAAACTTCTATAAGATTTATATAAGTATACTAAATTAAAACACAAGCACAAATCCAACATAAAGTGTATCAATATTTTATATTTCTAATAAAATTCATGTAACAATGAAAGTTTTTATGACCCTTGGTTAACATGATATGTGAATAAGTGATTTCATAAAGTAACAAACACCCTAACTACTACACATGATACTCAGAATGGCACAATGAAGATAAAGAACAATAAGAAAGTATGGATGGAACCTGGCTGGTGTAGTTCAGTGGATTGAGCTCAGGCTGTGAACCAAAGGGTCGCCGGTTCGATTCCCAATCAGGGCACATGCCTGGGTTGCAGGCCAGGTCCTGAATGGGGGATGTGTGAGAGGCAATCACACACTGATGTTTCTCTCCTTCTCTTTTTCCTTCCCTTCTCCTCTCTCTAAAAAAATAAATAAATAAAATCTTAAAAAAAAAAAGAAAGTATGGATGGTAACTTCACATAATGTAATATGGGGTGCTGGAAGGTGAAAAATTTGTCAAAGAGGATCATAGTTCTTTGAAGACCGATGTTGTGAGAGCATTTGGGGGCATCCTTGCAGAAATATTTAACAGTGTATTCAAGGTTTTAGAAAGACAGCGATGACAACTAGAAGCCATTAACTTGAAGCTGGAAACGAAGCCCATGAAATGGAATGGGATTGCCCAGGCAAGAACTTCTTAGTAAAAATAAAAGATTACAGTAGGAGGTATCGAGAGAAAGCTGATTAGAAAGAAAGACTTGTACTGGAAACTCTCTATATTAACCTGGTGCCCGAAGGTGATATAAGACCAGGTACTGACTGTTTTAAAAAAATGCCAAATGAACAGAAACCAGAGAGCCCCCTGGCTGATTGAAAACACTGAATCGGGACATGCCCTGGCTCATTAGAGCAGCTGTGCAGAATTAGGGGGGAAAGCATGTTTGGGGGATTCTGATAAATAACATATCTCTAAAGGGGATCTGATTAGACATCCAGAAGTCAAGTTTGAGAACATCCAGCATTCTCACATGTGCAGAGTCCAACACGGTAGCTAAGAAAAGAAGCAGAAAAGAATCATTCTACTCCATAGGACACGACAGGCTGGCATGGAAAGGGAACCGAGTAAGCTCAACATTGAAAAGAACAAGAAAGCACAATGAAATAATGTGAAAAAAAGAGGCAACAAATATATCCAAATAAAATACATGATAGCTACATCAAAGAATCACATAATTAGTACCCACCTGGGAGTCATAAAGGGTAAAATAGATAAGAAGTAAGGAATCTCTCCCAAAATGAATGTAGGAAAATCAACATTTTGAAAGAGTCATTCTGTCCGTCAGATTGAAGATCAGAGAAGCAACACCAAGGTAATCAGTCGGTTTTCTCAAAAATCAAACCAGGCCAAAAAAATTTTGTAAAGGGAGCGGAGAGTACACAAGATATAACAAAAGGAAACTTTCTAGAATTTTTATAGTCTTTAAGGTAGACATTTACATTATTTATTATAGTTGAGTCAAAGTTAATAAAGACCCTGTGTCTTATTCTGATACTATATCAAAAACCAAAAATAATATATTACATGAGACTCAAAGTGTAAATAAGAAAATACTGTCACATTTTTTTTGCATCACTAGATTCTAAAATTAATACTGAAATGTCTCAGGAGTGATTTTTCTTTTGCTACTGACTACTGACACCATCATAAACACACACGCATTTTTTTGGTTCATACAAAAGTGACCTTACTACACACATTAGTCTATATTTTAGAGTTTTAAGTAAAAGTAATTATCCAAGAATTGTATTTACAGGCAAGTTATATTTCAAAAGCAAGAAAATTATTCTCCAGTATTCAAGACTTTGTATTAGGAAGGTGTGCTTTTTATAACGAAAACTTAAAGATATACTCTGACTCACCAAAAATAAGTAACTGTTAGTTATTCAAAATGGGTAACTTATTGACATAAGTGGTTTATATAAATTTAAGTGGTTTATATTGACACGATTTCTTTTAAAACTAGACAAGATATGTTCCTCAAGGAGCTGGTATTATTTGGAGAGGATGACTCAGACATGTGTGCTGATTGTTATGGGCCTTGATTTACAGACGTGACCAGCTAATAAAAAGGGTAGCAAATAATTCCCACTGAAAAGTGCAGAGATCATAGACCAAATTACTAAAAGATACACACACACACAACCATCATTATATTCCAGACTGAGTATCTCATTCAAATGAAATATATTTGGTAAAACTAGGTGTAAAATAACTCTCTCTTTTAAAAATGAAAAAAAAGTACAAAAAAAGCCACATAAAATGAAATTCGCTATTCATGTTGGTAAGTGTTCTCTCCTATTTAGTTAGCCATTAATAGATAGTTTCCAAGATGAGCTACCCGCACTTCAGAGCCTGGATATAGGTTGAAAACTTGGTTCTTTGAAAATGACATTCACTCAGAAATGTTTTTCAAAATGTTTAAAACTTTCAGAACTTTTCTGAAGAAAGACTTATGTCAATAATTTGCAACAGAATCCTTATGGGATGGTCTAAACTAGCAATTGTTCATACTAGGTTGTTTTTTAAGTCTGCAATTTGTTATTTTCCTGTAATCTACATGAAGAAAAAAATACCAAATAAGTAAATTATATACCCAGTTATATTTATTTTCAAAAGTCACATTTCTTTGAAATCCTTCCCATATTGGAGATTAAATTGAGAAATCTGATTAACTTAAAAACATTGTTTCAAATTTTATCAATGTGCATGAAGTTGTTTGTAATGTGCAAAAAAGTTTTTTTTCCAACGTATTTCATAGAAGTCCTAAAATAACAGTAACGTTTATGCATTTATTTCAGGTTTGTTTGGCCAGGTGAATTAGATTGGCACTGATACAGATAAGAAAAGCTATCATAACTGCAACAATTTCACACATCTTTACCTTTAGTTTTTAGGACATTCTAAGGACAGTCTGCAGAGGGATTAAGATGATTAACATGCCTCAGCTGGTGAACAGCACACAATCTGTTGGGAAATGGATTAAACACTTTACACCTCTGGCCCAGTGTGTTTACACGTCTCTGAAACTTACCCTTTAAACAATAGACACTCCAAAAGTAGAGAGAGGAAAGATAGCAAAGAATTTGGGAATTTAAAAAGAAAAGACAACTATAGAACAAAGAAGCGCTGTTAGACAGTTGTACGAAAGAAAAATGGGGATCCTCCTAGCGTTCTCCAACCAGCCAAGTCATCTCCTTCCCCTCCCCGGGGAGCAGCTGCTCTCTGCTGTCTGCTTGGATTCTGTGAATGGACTGTAACTTCAGAACTGTTACAACAACCCGTTCTATTGTTTTCCATCTTACTCCTATGGACTTTACTTTCTTACATGGAAACAAAAGTCCATCTTCCAGTGATTTCAACCCATGGATTCTGTCCTACTTCTCTAACGCTCAAGTCTAATTCTATTACAAGTTTAGTAGCTAAGGAAAAATAGAGTTCCGATTCAGATGAAGGGCGATGAAAGTAGACCGTCATTGTACATCAATCTTCTCCAGTTCCCTTGTACTGCCCCAGGGTTGAAAGAGGATTTTAACTGGTTGGTGTCTAGGAGACACTCAACATTTCCTTTGCACCCATATCTAGGAGCGCCGACACTCCTGTGTTCCTGTTCCTGCTCCAGGGCTGAGAAGTTAAGAAAACTGACCCATGTTCTGAAAGCTTAAAAACTAGTTGGAGGTAGAAAGACAGTGTAACTAAGATGAGAAAAGAATCTCAGTTCACTAGGAATAAATTTTTGAAGACCCCAAATTGTGCTCAGAAAGCTGTACTGAAATAAAGATGTTCTTGATTACTCCAGAAAAATGCATTGTATTAATTTTATTCTCAAACTTTACTGAATAAAATCAAAGCATCTGAGTTTCTTATTAAAAATACAGATTCTGGAACCCCTGGAATGACACCAGAATTAGAGATTCTGTTGTAATACATCTTTGTTGGAATGCAAGAATCTATTTATACACTTGACCCTTGAAAAACATGGGGCTAGGAATGTTGATTCCTATGCAGACTGAAATCCAGGTATAAATTTTGACTCCCCCAAAACGTAAGTTGTCCCATAGTATCTGCAGGAAATTGGCCTTCTATGGGTATTCAAATCTATGGATGCTCAAGTCCGCTATGTAAAATGGCGTGAGGGTGCCCAAACTTTTGGTGTTTCTGGGCCACACTGGAAGAAGACGAGTAGTCTTGGTCCACACATTAAATACACAAACACTAATGAAAACTGATGAGCAAAAGAAAACGCTTTAGTAAATTTACGATTTTGTGTTGGGCCGCATTCATAGCCATCCTTGGCCGCATGTGGCCTGCAGGCTGCGGGGTTGGACACCCCGGAGAGCAATGCATACGACTAACCCTCCACATCTGCAGAGCCCTAAGCAAGGATGGAAAACAGTACAGGCATTTACTTAAAAAAAATGCATGTGGAAGTGGACCCATGCAGTTCAAACTCATGTTGTTCAAGGGTTGGCTTAGCGGGACCTCTCCACCCCTAAGTGATTCTGACATAATTAACCTGCTCACTTCATTTAGGAAAATGCTGGTCTAACAGATACAGATCTCTCATGATGCACATAACTCCTTGTGATTTTGTGAAGGGGTATGGAGTGGGGATGAAGGTAGGTGGGAGAGTTTTTTCAGGACAGATTAGAGATACTACTCTTCTTAAAGAGAGCCTTCCAGGAAAGGGGCAAACACTATTTTATCACCTGTATTTTTAGGTCAGTTATGAAATTGTTATGTTAATAAGAATGAATTATTTTTTATATAAACATTTTCTGACACTGTCTATTCAATGGTAATTTTTTCTGACTTCTATTAAACCACCCCATTTTCTTTACCTTTATAGCTTCCAGCAGGTAGTTAAAAATAATAATTACAGCTCCCGCAGTAAAGAACATTCAAATTCAATCAACTTCTTACCAAATTCTAAATGTGATCTCTTTGGTTTCCCATCGTTGCTTGGTTACGTTTCCTGTTTGTCCAAGTGAATTCTGATTACAGCAGTACAACGTGAGTACAAGGTGAGCATGCTCGGATATCTACAAAGCAAGACTGTTGACAGTATAGATACACACGTATGTGCTGCCCCTCATTTTTGCTTTCCAAATGAGAAGCTGAAATGAACTTCTATCTCTTTTCCAGTGTCACTGCCTATCAGAAAAGATACCCCTACTGCCCGAGTCTAGAAATACAGTTGATTACAGAGATGTAGTTCCCCTCCTTCCATTTTTCATCTCTTCTTTATGTCTATCTTTCTTTCCCTTTTCCCTCCTTCCCCCCTTCACCTTCATAATTACCAGTAAAAGCATCGGCAGTGGCTGTGTGAACTTGGACACATTGCTTAATTCATACATACATGCACTAGGTTTCCTGACTTAGGTGAAGATAATAATAAGAGCAATGCTGGACCACAATCGTGAGGTCTAAATGAGTCAATATCCACCTGGTGCTTAGAACAGCACCTGGTACATAGCAAGGATGCTGTTTGTTTGCCATTATGACTACTTTATTTCAACAAAATCTTTTTAGAAGGAAGCATCAAGGAGTTGAACTAATGTATTTGTACAGGCTGCCTATCTCTATTCCTGTTTCATATCTGATTTTGATATCACAACACAAGGAATAAACGTGTTCTGAGTGGACTGAGATTATGTGTAACTCAGAAACCACAATTATCAAGGTGAAGCAAGAAGAGAGAAAAGCTGATGACACAGACTTTAGGTGCCAGTTTTACAACTCCCCAGGCATGTCTGGACTGGACTTCACATCACAGAGAATCAAGCCTGAGCGGACCTCTGACAGCGGAGATGCACAGCTCCTGTGCAGCCAACCCGAATAGAAACATATTTCATCTCCACTGTCAAGGCCTTGTACATCCTGAATGGATTAAGAATGATAGAAAAGATCAGTTTTATTTCAATTTTAGCACGTATGTTGAAAATGTATCCTATAGGATGTTATACTACCCACCAAGTATAATAGTAGTAATAAGAGCAATAACTTTAATACGAATAAGCTAACATTCATTGAGAACTCACTAGGTCTAAGCAGCATTCTTCCTGTGTAGAATGACCCTTTAATTATAATTGGAACTGGGACGTTTTTCCAATCAAAGAACGTGCTGTTTACAGTTACTCCAGGACCACCTTGTGCAGAGTGGGATACGTGAGGGCCTCGCTCCATGCTTTGTCTGGCAGAGTCCACACGCACCCTGACAGAGGAACTATCCTCATTCCTTCTATGCAGACACCCCATGGCTTGCATAAGGTCCCACCGAGTCAGCGTTGCTGTCCCCTCAGTCTGTCAGACCCTGCACCTGCATTTTTGACCCTGGTACTTGACCGACCCTACCAGCAAGGTTCTGCAGGAGAAGGTCATTCTCTGCTTTTCTCTTTGCCTATTTAGCAGATTCTGTCACATCTGCAGACATACTATCCCCACATCTGTTTTCAGATTGAATGAGCAGAGCTGAAAAGCTCACAGTAGCCATGCCTCGCCTCCACCACGGTGTTTTCTTAAATATCTTGGGCTCTAACACTAAGCTGGTTTATGCTGTGAATCTAATTAGTTTTTTTTTTAAGAAAACAAGTAAATAAAGCTGATATTGAACCTCGATGCCTGCTGCATCGAATCGGGACCAGACGTTGGAGGATCACGACACCGTCTATTAATCAGCATTGGCTCCATTCACCAACTGCATGCGGATTCCCCTCCAGTCATAATAACATGAGATTCTGCATTTCCATGCCAGCCTGTGAGCCTCCGCTAATTGCTCTCAGCACATAAAGTCGTGTTCCTCCGTTCTTGGAACTTTTCGTTCCTAGACGTTACTTGTTTCTTTTTATTTCTCCTTCATAGACTTTTTAAAAGTTTGTTTTTAAAATTTTATATTTGATTGTATGTTAGGCATTTTAAAAGTCTATCTCCAGCAAAAGCTACACATTTTTACATACTGAAAATATATGAGTAAGTATCGTTTTAAAAAGCAATTAGGTTTAATGACACTTTTGTATTGAATTTACTGGGATGACATTGGTTAATAAAATTATATGGATTTCAGATGTACAGCTTTATAGTACATCATCTGTATATTGTATTGTGTGTTCACCACCCCAAGTTACATCTCCTTTTATCACCATGTATCCCCCCTTTACCCCACTCCCTTTCCCCCCTGGTAATCACTATACTCTTGTCTGTCTATGAGTTTTTTGGGTTTTTTTTCTTAATCCCTTCACTCCACCCCAAAATCCCCTCCCCTCTGAGAGCTCTCACCCTGTTCTCTAGCTATGAGTCTGTTTCTGTTTTGTTTAATTGTCTTAATATCTGAGGGTTATATTTGAAAAGTTACTAAAAATAGCTCTGGACCAATAGACTTAGGTTTTGCTTCATTTTATTAACAGAGTATAGACATGGGTTCGAATCTCAATGCTGCCACTTCTTAGTTGCAGGACCTTGAGAAAGATGACTTAAGACTAATCTTTGGGTTTCCTTTCTCTCATACACATCAAGTGGATAATATTAGAAATCTACCTGGTAGGGTTACTGTTAAAATTAAATGACGGGGATAAATATTTTCAAAAGATGTATCTGCTAAAGGATTTTACTCAAAATATACAAGCAACTCTTAAAACTGAAAAATAAACACAAACCCAATTAAAAAGGGGACCAAAGACTTTAATAGGCACCTCACCAAAGAAGATATACAGGTGGAAAATATTCACATGAAACTATGGCCCACAGCATGTATCACTGGGAAATACAAATTAAAACAACAATGAGAAACCACTACACCTATTAGAATACCTAAAACCCAGAACAAGACATCATCAAATGTTGACAAGGATGTGGAGCAACAGGATCTCTCATTCATTGCTAATGGGAATGCGAAATGGTACAGCTTCTTTGGAATACAGTCTCACAGCTTCTTATAAAACCAAACACACTCTCATTATATGAGTCAGCAATTGTACTCCTTGATATTTTCACAAAAGAGTTGAAAAGAGCAGGGGAAAAATGGAAAGGGCCAAATCAAGGAAGAAGTATAAAGGATGCATGGACAAATACAATGGGGCAGAGGATTGAGTGTGGGAGGCAGGGGGTAGGTAGTGCAGGGGAGAGTAATGGCGGGGTAAATGGGGACAACTGTAATGGAAAAACAATAAAAAATTAAAAAAAAAACAAAACATATGTCCAAACAAAAAACCTGCACACAAATGTTTGTAGCAGATTTTTTTCATAATTGCCAAAACTCAGAAGCAACCGAGTAGCCCTTCAGCAGGGGAGCGGACAGATAAACTGTGGCCCATGCACACAATGGAATGTTATTCAACACTAAAAAGAAAGTAGCTGTCAAGCTATGGAAAAGACATGGTGAGACTTAAATGCATGTGTTACTAAGCGAAAAAAGCCAGTCTGAAAAGTCTACATCAAATCCATGATATTCTGGAAAAGGCAAAACAATGAAGACAGTAAAAAAAAAAAAAAACAATGGTTGTTGGGGACAGTGGGGTGGGAGGGATAAAACGGCAAAGTGCCGAGAATTCTTGGGCCAGTGAAGCTATTTTGTACGATGCCGTAATGATGGATACACGTTATTACACGTTTGTCAAAATGCACAGAATGTACAACACCAAGAGTGAACTGTGAAGTCAGCTATGGACTTGAGGTGATATTGACCTTTAAGTGTAGATTCACCGATTGCAGCAAATGTCTCGCTCTGGGAGAGGTTGTTAATGAGGAGGCTGTGCACGTGTGGGAGCAGTTAAGTATAAGGAAAGTCCCTGTACCTTCCGATCAATTTTGCTGTAAACCTAAAACTGCTCTAAACATTAAGTTTATTACAAATATTAAATGAGATCTTTTAAAATATTTCACCTTTATTGAGATATAGGTGACATATAAAATGGCAAGATCTTTAAAGTGCACAATGTGAGGATTTGATATACATATCCATCATGAAAGGATTTCCTCCCATTGAGTTAATTAACACATCGCTTCTGGTCGCATGTGCCAGCCTCAGCACGGCACTGCGGTACTCTGTCAGTATCCCCTCAGCTTGCCAAAATATCCGCCTGTAATTTCCTCCTGGGGGCACTGAGCGGGGCGGAAGTACCTGGAAGTTATTATCCTCCAGACATCAGCCCTCAGCTACCAACAGAAGGGAATCCAAGTACACATGCCTTAATATCCTCACTTCTCGGGGGGGATACCTCTGAGGAGCATTCCGTCAGTTGTACCGGAGAATGAACCCCGATTTCCCATAAGGGTAACCTGCTCATTAACACCTTGCACATCGACTTCCTTTTCTTCCTTAATTTCCTCCCTCTCCTGCTGGTGCTTCAGGGATCATTGACCAAATCAATGGCTTGCATTCAATCTGTATCTCAGCATCTACTTCTGTGGGAATCCACCCTAGGACAATGTAATAAGTGCTTCATCAAACAGTGAGTCACTCTTAGACAGTGCCTTATAGGAATCTTTCCGCCATCTAACCAACAACAAGCATTGTGAAGCTAATCTTCAGGTAGCTGGAGGCTGAGCACATTCACACATTATCTCATTTAATCATTACAAAAAGCTTTAGGTGGAAGGTAACCTATTTATTCCCACTTTACAAAAAGCAAGGCAAAGCACAAGGAGATGTGAGTAAAATTGCCAATATCACACAGCTACTATATGACGGTCAGAATTTAAATTCAGTTTATTCCAAAATCCATGCCCTTATACTCATCCTACACTTTCTCCCATGACATCTCCCAATGCTATCCTATAAAATTAGTTCTGTACACAGCAGCCAACCTACTACTCAGATACCTCATCTCAGTAGAAATCAGACCAAATGTTATCCTTCTCTCTGGGCAATGGTCATCCATTTCGTGTAAGATTCACCACGATGATGTCATAAGGGCTTCATATAGGAACCTCATTTCCCCTTCACAACTCCAGGTGAGTTGTGATCGTGGTTCACAAGCCTTGGCCTCCTTTTAAGTACTGCAGCATGACTAAATCAGTAACTAGACTGTGGGCATGCACACGTAAGAAAATTTAAATTGAATAGCCAAGAATGGTCATTCTCTCACTCAGTGCATGTTTCAGTACAGGACCCCAAAATAACCAGTTGGGGGACAGGTAAGACTGTTCTCTTTCTTTATATTTCATGCCATTGTTGTAAACAGTAAAGATTAAGACATGATAAAGTAGTAGTATTATTCATTCATAAATAAAAAATAAATAGTAAATTATTTTCATTGTATCTATAAATTTATATTTTAGGGCACCAAAACTTCAAGCATTTTGTATTATGAAAACATCATAGATGGTTTGCTATACTTCTTTTAAAGAAAGCCTTTTGAAGAGAGATCACACTCTTCAAAAGATATGGGGCTTATCAGAACCCCCCAAGACATTCTGGAAAAGTTTATACATCTAAAAATCAAAGAGACACAGAAAAAAAATCCATCTAGATAGTACAAAAGACTTAAAAAAAACTTGGTGATATTTAGAAAGAGAAAAGCCAAGGCACAGAGAAGTTATGTGACCTCCTCAAGGTCACAAAGGGAGTTAGTGACAGAGCCAGGAACGGTGGCCAAATCTTTTGGACTCATTGTCCAATGCTCAATCCACCATACTTTACTCTCTCCATGGCGTGCAGTTTGCTTCTTAGCCCAAGTCCCTCAGACGCGCTCTTTGGCAACGTGGGCTGTTCAAGAAAGCAGGCTTCTTTCCTCTCAAAGTCTCCCCTGTAGCAGGTCCAGTAGGGGGTTGCCTGCCTTGTCACTCAGCCACAGCCTACCCACAGAGATCCTCCATCGAGGGGGGTGGGCTCTGAGTGCCCACTGAGCACGTTAATCCTTAACTTACACAGTTTTTTGGTATAGAACATCTGTGGGTGCCAAGAGGGAGCAGATGGCGCTGAGCTGTGCCAGACTCAGCACCTCTCTCCTCCAAACTATGTTCCTCCCTTAGCATCCACAGACGATGGCGAGAGGGACTCTGTGCTTCTGCAAAGCAAGGGGGCAGAACTGTGGGCAAGGATTGTCTTGAAAAGGACAATTTCTTACCCAACTTCTTTTATCTCTTTTATTAATGTACACTAAACTTGTGCCATCCTCAATTTCCTGAAGTCACCTCGCTGTGGGAGCATATGGCCAATGGATACAGACTCATTTTATTGGAGAAGTCACTTTTCTCTATTGATATTCTTTTAATTATATTCTCAAGACATACCTGTTGGAAACTTCTAGGTCTGTGTACTAAAGAATGATTGCCAGCAGGATATCTTTAAAATGTATTTATAATTAATTATTTCATGCTACTGAATCTCAGTTTGAGTAAAATAAAATCTCAATCCAATATTTGTTAATGAGGTAGAACTATTTTTCTTACCGTAGACAAAATAAAGCACAAAACTTTAAGAAATATTATAAATAGTGTCCTATATATGCATGTGAGGGGAAATGGTTAAAAAGGGCCATTTTATTCTCCACGTTTTAAAATGTGGTTATTTCTTTTCTGCTTGAAGTAAAATTAAAACAAAACACTGAATTAAATATTCACATTTTATCACTAACATTGACCTTCAAAATAACAAATCGCTTGCAAGTCCCACTGTCCTATTAGCAAAGAAACATCATGGAAGCATTTGGGGAACTTTATACGGAAAGCAAAAATCCAAACGTTGGAGCTAGGAAATCATGACTCTGCATCGCCAGGCCAACTGAACCTCTAACCTCCTTTCATCCCATCCCCTCAGTGCTTGTTAAACACTCATTCCAAACCGGGCTGAGCTGGATACACTCAGTTTTCCACCCACCAGTCTTCCTTTCCTCTGTGTCTCCTTTACGACCCCCAAGAACACTACACTCACGGCACTTCTGGCGCTTCTTCTGACACTTCTGGTCACCGAAGGTGTGGAGGGGGCTCGCCACAGCAAGCAACTCTCCAGGACACAGCTGGGTGTTCTGCAATTTCACTCCCTGGAGACAAGGTCAGATCCCATAGGTACAGGGCTGCAATTCCCTCCCACCTAAGAGCCCATTGCAAGTCCAGATTACCAGCTGAGCTTTTGACTAACTGGCTATAGATAGGAGGTTCCAAGGATCCCCTCTTGGGTTTGATTAACTTGCTAGAGCGGCTCACAAAACTCAGGGAAAAAATTAACTTACATTTATTGGGTTTATTGTAAAAAGACGTTAAGGATAAAGATGAACATCCCAGATGTAGAGAACAAGGTATGTAGGTAGAAAGGGGGCGGGGCTTCCGAATGTCCTCCAGCAGGAAGCTCTGCCAGCACCTCCCCAGTCCTGGAACCGGGAAGCTCTTCCGCCCCACCCTTTCGGGGTTTTTATGGAGGCCGTTGACCATTGATTTAAGCTCCAGCCTCCTCCCCTCCCTGGGGGAGTGAGATAGTAAAGGAGATAGTAAAGGAGTGAGATACTGAAGTGAGATAGTAAGAGCTTTAAAAAATAATGTGTGCTTCAGACAGAGCATCTGGGAAATCGGTATTTGGAAATGTTTCCATTTGGCAAGTTTTTGTTACTGAAAACTGTGTTAAATGTGTCACAAAAACTCTGTTACCTTTACCATTAAAAACCCTGGAAACAGAATTTCCTAACCACCTTGCAACCCTCCCAGGAGCTTGTCTGTGTTGAACTTGGGTGTCAAAAACACAAAGACACATCATTTTCTGATTAGGTTGCAGAGATAAGTGATTTCACAAGGGAAGCTGACATTTAGTGCCCTAATTTCAGCAAAAAGCTCACTATTGGTGGATAAGTTTGACAAATCTAAAGACCACAATGAAGAAAACTCAGTCAAAAGTACATTTCTACAATTTGAATCTCTTTAAAAAATAATTTTTGGAGTTATGGAAGCCACTAAAAATAGAATAATTTTGGTATGAAGTCTTGTTCTAAATTCAAATTACTAAACCGAGATTTTCAAAAACAATAAAGTCATTTTTGTGAAATGACTGCCACTAAAATATTAATAATTCTTTTACTGGGAGCCAGAATATTTTCTATGCTATCTTAATAAAATAAATTAAAATACTTGAAAATTGTATTCATTTCACTGTCAATGTGATAATATGGTAATTACATATAATTAGAAATATATATATATTAGTCTATGCTACTTTTTTCTTTGTTTTTACTAAGATTACCCCCTTCATTCCCCTTCACCCTGCTCACCCTCTCCCACCCACATTTCCCTCCTTTAGTTCATGTCCGTGTGTCATAAGTTCTTTAGCTTCTACATTTCCCATACTATTCTTGCCCTCCCTCTGTCTATTTTCTACCTACCATCTATGCTACTTATTCTCTGTACCTTTTCCCCCTCTCTCCTCCTCCCACTCCCCTGTTGATAACCCTCCATGTGATCTCCATTTCTGTGGTTCTGTTCCTGTTCTAGTTGTTTGCTTCGTTTGTTTTTGTTTTTGTTTTCAGTGTGGTTGTTAATAATTGTGAGTTTGCTATCATTTTACTATACATGTTTTTTATCTTCTTTTTCTTAGATAAGTCCCTTTAACATTTCATACAATAAGGGCTTGGTGATGATGAACTCCTTTAACTTGACCTTATTTGAGAGCACTTTATCTGCCCTTCCATTCTAAATGAAAGCTTTGCTGGATAGAGCAATCTTGGATATAAGTCCTTGCCTTTCATGACTTGGAATACTTCTTTCCATCCCCTTCTTGCCTGTAAGGCATTAGTAATTTCTATTGTTGGAATCTATCAAAAAAAAAAAAGTAGAGCAAAAAGTAGGAAAGAGAAAGCGAGAAACAGAAAAAGAGACAGGACAGAGAGAGAGAGAGAACAGGTTTAGAAAGAAGACAAAACAAAGCATATTTTGTGAGATGATCAAAGTTTTCTGTTGAACCTCAAAGCAATCACAAAATTAAATGAGCTATGTCCTAGTTTTCTTATTGTGTTAAATCTGTGCTACATTCTCTCAGCATGTGAGCAGCTCTAAAGAAATTCCTTAGGTGCTTTCGAAATCTGTATTAACATCACATACCAGTTTGTCTCATTTGGGTCCTTCTGTTTTCGACCCTGATGACACACTAATGGCCAGAGAAGTCCGTGTAACTCCCAGAAACAGCTGACATTTCCGCTGAGGAACAGAAAAAGGGGCTGGGCATTTAGATTTTTTTATTCTGTTCTTATGCCCACAGATCTGACCTGGCCCTTTGCCCTAAAGCATTTCCATCCACTTATCTCAGTTGAATATAAAACTGTTGAAGGCTGGGAGGAATAAGAGAATATTTTATTCAGATAGAATGCTAGATGGATAAGTATTTCAGAATGTTCTCTGGTTTATACAAACATACCAGATAGGGAGACAGAGATGCTCTATGCTGAGTGCTTTACATACATTCAATTTATCACATCAGAACTTTAAGTGGATATTGTGATTATTTTTCAAAAACACACTGAGACTTAGAGAGAATAAACCACTAAAAACGTAACAATCTAAGGGACAGAGGCAACGGGCTTAAATTCCATTCTGTCTACACTGAAACTCATACTCTCCACATTAACTCATGTGGATGCTATTGTGAGTAATGCAATCTATTTTTCTAAAAGTTCACGTTAAGGGGCAGGAATAGGGTGGCAGAAGACTGCATATCATTTCTTTACTTTGATATCCTCCTCAGTAATACAGAATATCTTGAAAAGGGGGGATTTGAATTTGAATTCTAACTTTCACAGGGAGTTTCACAAATCATACTTTCATAGGCCTATTTATAGTCACTTTAAAGAAAAATCAAATTCAATCACTTACTTGGAATTTCAGCACCTTTTCAAACTATTGTGTGACTGTGAGTATGAATAAGTGTCTGTTTTTGTACTTAAACCTGACCATTAATGCACTAAAAACTAAGCTATAGTGTCTAACTACAAATTGAATATCACTTATAGTAAGTAACTAACATTCAGTATTGACTCGAGACGAAAAACAAGAGAAGGAAAAATGTCACCTCCTCCTTTCTAAAATACATCTGTAAAATAGGCTAACTATAAATTGTATCATGTAATGACACTTAAAAATGCCTTTATTTCCTTAAGGTAATCATCATTGGAAGGCGTTGCTATTCTAAGAATAACAATGATAGAGTAATTTGTCAATAACATAATTAAATCATAGGCAAAGACAGAAACAACACAACTCCAATCTATTGGAGTCATCACCCTCATATCCAAATGCACCTTTAAAAAGTTAGTTCCTAACATACTACTCGTAGTGGGACATTCAAAAGAAGAAAAATCACAGAACAGATTGGACTCAAATCTCTCTTCTCCTGTGCATCCCTAGGATACTTGGCTACTTGTATGTTTTTGTAGCTTGCTAAATGCCAACACATAAAATTTGCTTATATGGGTTCACCTGCTATGGAGCAAGACATTTCTGCATTTTCTATTTTTGTATTTTTAATTTCTACCACTCAGAAAATGCTCAATAAATATTTGTTAAATATTCATTAAAATGCATTACAGGAATGGATCTGAATTGACATGAAACAATAAAGTTGTTAGGAAGAGTTCTTCAAAGAAACTGTGAATTACATGCTAATAGGTTTAAAAACTTCCATCAATTCCCTACTGCCTGCCAAGGAGAGACTGAGAAAGGACGTCTCGGGAGGTGCGTGTGCTGTAAGATAAGAGCACTGGTCACAACGGGCAAAACGGATGGCAGGAGTGAGAGCCTGCCATGCAGCAGGCCACTTAGGAGTCTATTAAAATACTCAGTGGGAGATGGAATACAGTCCTGAGTTAGGATAGTCGTGGTGAAATATGAGTGATATTCTTCAGGTAGAATAGGTAGGACTCGGCCACTAATTAGATATAGTAATGCCATAGACGGTGACTATATTTTTGAACTTGAGTGATCCAGAGGCTAGTAGGCCATGGCAGGGAAAAAAATGAAGAAGGAAGGAAGGAAAGAATAGTTCTGGGGAGATAAGATTCTCTCCACTGTAGTTACATATTCTTAATGACTTTTCTAGGCACTGCATATGTACCGTAGTAATGCATGCTGCTGTCTTCTTTAAATAAAAGTGATGTAATTTGGACTCATTTCCTTTAATTTTATCTGCAGTGAAGGCTGACAATAATTGCTCAGCTTCCATTTTATCCTCTCAAAAAGTGGTTTCAGGTTAGTCTTTCATAGTCTCTTGGCCATTCTAAATTCTAGTTGAACTACCCATCAGGCTTCCATTATCTGATGCACTCATCGTGATCTGCATACTTCAGCCTCATTTAGCTTGAGATACTGCAAAAAAATCTGTTTGGGAAAGGTGGACAAAAATGTAGGCTGTGCTCCATGAGAGTGAGACCATCCTCCTGAAGGTATGGCATTCTGATTTGGGACCATGGCTGTGGTGCTCACAGGTCACTATTGTCACAGTTAATTCGTAAACCTGAATGTTCTTTAGGGGTAGAAATTAATGCTGCTCTTCTTAAAAATTCTCGCTTTAACTATTTGGGGGGTACGAGGTGCAGAGCAGCACCCTCTAGTGGGTCGCTCCTTACTCAAACCATCTCTTCCTCAGAAGTCATTGCTGGCTTTCCGGACTAAGGCAAGGCAGCTATTATACCTTGGTCTTCCCCTCCTTCATAGCATTTGCCACAACTGAGAATTGTTTCCATGTGCAGAACTATTTGATTAAAATCTGCTTTTTCCACCAGACTATACCTTCATGAGATTATATCGGTTTTTTTCTGAGCACTATGTTTATAATGCTTTCTATAAGCCCTGGCAAATCAAAAATGTCCAATAAGTATGCCATGAATGAGTGAAAGGGGCTGAGAAATTAATTCAATGTGGGAGATACTTCTGAATCTAAAATATATGATTTCACTGTTCCATTTACCTGTAGGAAACGGATTTGTTACCCTATCCAGGACATTTTGGAATGTTCAGTTTTCAGAATCTGCTTTATAAACAAAGAAAGTATATATTATAGGAATCTCATATGTATATGTTATTTCAGTAACAACCTTAGCACAAACACAAAATAAGACAGAGATGAAGTCTTACGGAAGAAATGTTATCTCTGAATTAGAGCTGCCAGCAAGCTTCAAAGGAATATGGAATGAATCATTGATCTACTTTTACACATGACATAGTTTGTTACATTTATTTTTAGAGATTGTTATTTTCTAACTGCACAATAATTTATTGCTATTTGCATAACAGAAGTATTTGCCTGCCTCTTTGATTTTCTATCCAGATTGGGGATTATTAATATTTAGTCATACTTAAGATGGACGCTTTGACACTGAGTATAAATGTAAAGTATATTTTCCCATTGGAAGTTTTTGTTTTCACCATTCCCAGACAATAGATAGCCCCTGTCCTATCTATAACACACCCTGTCCTTTCAAAATGTTGATACTGGAGCTTAAGTGCAAAAATCAGTGAAAAAATCTGGGAAATCGGGTAGAGAGAGATCAAGCAAAAAAGAAAAAAGGGAAAGGACTCATGGACACTCAGAGACAATCACTCAGTGTGGTGACCGTGAGGTAGAGGGGGCAGGTGGAAGGGGGTATAGAGGGGATAAATGGGAATAGAAAAAATACAACAAAAATAATGTGAAAAATAAATAAAAGAAAGAAAAAATTAGAAAATGAAAAGAAAAAATACATATGTGCTTTGCAGCTTCCACATGCCCAAGGCAATGGCTGACAGAGCCAGCCAATGCTTAACAGATGGGTGCTCAGTGAAGGACCAGGGACCAAAAGTTACTTTCAATTGCTAGGAATTTTATAAGATCAATAGCATAACTGCCTCACTCAACTTTCTTACTCTTAATTTACATAACAATTTTATGCTTGGTCGAAGGACATTTTCTAATGAATTCAATTTAAATGAAATTAAGTAATTATCAAGTCTTTAAAATTTTCTAAGCATTGTGTGGAGCACAAACGTTTTTCTTTAATTTTAGAATTATGCAGTGCATCACACTGAAGTAGATGAATATACACATCTCCTACTTTTGGCTCTGTGGCTTTCACATTAATTTTTCTTTCTGTATGTATTTCAGAATCAGTAAAATAACAACCTCCCTCTCCCCAGAAAAGTGGGAAAGGATTTTGAGTACCTGATATAATGATACACTGACTATTCTTTCAAGAGAATGTGTAGACTAGAAGATGCACGCATTCGTGTGTATTCTTGCTTACCGAATACGGTGGTGGGGAGATACTAGATGCTGAAATGCAGGGAGTAGGTAGAATGGATTAGAAATGTGGAGACAGAACCCACTATAAGGTTTCAGAAAGTAAGCAATATTAGCAAGGCCCTCCCTGAAGACTGGCAGCCATCCAGCAAGAGGGTGCCCTGGGTGTTGGACAGAGTGCACCCCGACTATGCTACCCTAAGTCCTAGCAGTGAACAGTCGATGCCAGACATTAAATTTTCAAGTTTCCTTTCCCTGGCTCGTTCTTCTTTTGATTCTAGAAACTCTCCAAAACTTGTCTTTTGAAAGTCTTCCATTATAAAACTTGGTTGGCATATAGTTCTAAGTTTAATGAAAAAAAATCGCTTTGACCATTTATATTACTGACATGAATTGAGGGTGCATTCTCTCTTTACTGTACTTTTTAATTTCCTTGAAGACAGAGTGCATGTATTATTCATCCTTATGTTCCTAATACCCAACATGATGTCTAGAACTTTGAAGGTGCTCAGTAATGAGAGTTGAATGACTAAACTATATTATTAATAGTTCCCTTTGGTTGAACATTTAAATTATATAAAGTGCTATGCTAGCACACTACCGAGTGCATGATACCTCATCTTTAGTTTCTTAGCATGATTTAATATGTTACTTCCTCCCTTTCATGTAAGCAATAAGTGATTCTTAGAAAAATTCCATTGCATAATGCAACCTCGGACACAGAATAGATCGGCAGGATACCTGGGTGTTTTAGTTTGAGTTATTTTGGTTTGAGTTCCATAATAGCTGTCTCTACCATGTTATCATAAAAACAAATGATACATATTTTAGGTAACATTATTTTAAAAGGCATTATGGGAACAACTGGGGTTTAAAGTCAGTAATCAGAGTTTAAATCGGTTTGTCCCTTGGTATTTGGATACTCTAGGGGAAAGTCACTTAATTTCTTTCAGTATCAGGGTTCTTTTATCTATAAAAATGGAGATAATTTTTACCTTACATAGTTTTGTGATAAGTTGACATACTTAACATACCCACCACAATGTTTAATACAAAAGTAGGCCCCAAATAAATGGCATTATACATATTTATTACTTCTGCTGATATATTTTAAAAGTTTAAGATAATATTAAAAAATAAATCAGAATAACAGCAAGAACGGCAAACTTCTGCACCATATTTTAAAGTGCACCTAAGACTGAAGAAAACGACTACTCTTTTTTCTTCACTGTTTTTAAAGTCAAGTTGGCATTTACTTTGGAGGTTTGAAGCACTGTAAATAAATTACATCCAATAATTTTAAAGTAGGTAGTTCAGTTTATGCACAGATATAGTTTGACCTTTTTAAAAAAATTTAATTGGATGTGTGTATGATATGCCTACCACGCTTTCTTAATAAAAGCTGGGGAAAGGGCAGTTCACACGGCGCTGGGCATGATATGATTAAATAAAATTCTTGTGAACTGTCACAGTCTAGCGGATGGGACATGCTTAATGATATTACCCCGAGAAAGGTATGATTACCCGGGAAGTGGCACCATTGCCATATTTCTGTATCAAATTTGAAGATGAAAAGTCAGCCACGAAGGTATTGCTCGTGACCAAAGGGGCAGAGTTAAAATTCTCTTGCAGCCCTGACTTCACTTGCTTGAGCGTTGTCCTGCAAAGCAAAAGGTCACCGGTTCGATTCCCAGTCAGGGCACATGCCTGGGTTGCTGGCGTGGGGGCGTGCCAGAGGCAACTGACTGTTTCTCTGGTAGATGTTTCTCTCCCTCCCTTTCCCCCTCCCTTCCCCTTTCTCTCTCTAAAAATAAATAAATAAAATCTTTTAAAAAATGTCTCTTGCATCAGAATAGAAAGTGGAAGGTCAAAAAACCTTCAAAATACAGTAGGGTAGAAATTCAAGAACTGTGCAAATAGAACCAAAACCTTTTCCCGTAAAATGCAACCAGCCAGCCACCCTCATAGAACTACATAGTTAAGGAAGGCAAAGCCTCCTGAGGAATAGCGTAGTGGAAAGATGAAAGATGGCATGTATTTGGGGCAATGTTACTGGGGCTGACCTTCTCTTTTGACAAAATATGGAATCCTAATGCAAACAATCAATGGGTCCAGGTAGTTCAGAGCAGAAAAGTAACTGAAAATCGGGACACTGCAGGAAAAGGAACAAGATAGAGCAGTTCGTTCAAGGTTAAGTTCGTACTGAAATTAGTTCAAGGTGTTGACCCTTTTTTTAGTGACAAGGGAATTAGAAAACAGTATCAGAATCAACTTATACAATTTGAAATTTGTAAGACAAGTACACATGTGAGATGACTGTAAAGTATGAAGCATAAAGTTCTATATACAGGTATGCCCTGCTTTTTGAAAGTTCACTCTATAGCCATTTTGTGTTGACAGAAGACCCGCATTAGTACTACCTGCTTTCTCCAACCAAAGGCAATGCTAAGAGAATTTTCACTTTTGCAAAAAAAAAGGCAAAGAGTGAAAATGTCATTAGCATTTGCTTTGCAGAAGCCCGTACACAGGCAGTGGTACCCAAGGCTGCACAGGTGAGGACACTTCCAAGTCTCATCCCTGGGACCCACACTCAGCATCTCGGCATCAGGCCACCGGAGCTTTGAACCCTGTCTGTGAGCAACTGTGCTTTATCCTGACTTATGCTAAGCATCCGTTAGCGAAATGTGTCCTAAGGTATCAGAAAAGCTTAAAAGAGCTCATAAGGGTGTTACCCCCTTAGTATAAAATTGGACATAATTAAACATTTCCATCGAGGTGAATGAAACAAAGACCTTGTAGGAGCATTGAACTACGTGGGTTCCCCATTCCTACTATTTACACAGAGGGAGAATACATTTTGAAAGTTTCCAGAATTGCTATTGGTTCTGTTTGCAGCAAAATGGATCCCTTTTAGTCAGCACCCAGTAATGGATAACACACGGAAGGTCTAAGTCTTGAGTGGATTGATGGATGTAAAAAGCACGGTGTGTATTTGTCACATGATTCCTGCTTTTACCATATGTTAGTGTTCTTTTAGGTTTTATGTGCTATTTGGTATGATTTATTAGGTTATTTTTTTAGGTCTGGGAACACTCAAAATGTTTCCTATATAAATTAATGTTAATTGGTTTTTTGGTTTATGCTACTTCAGCTCAGGAAAGGTTTCATAGGACTGTTCTACTTTCAGATAGTGAAGGAAACCTGTATGTTGTTTGGGTAGCTGTTAACAAAGTATTTTAGTATTAATATTCTAGGTTGAAGAACTCATCTGGGAAGCCACACAGATAAATAATCTATCAAGTAGATTAAATTTGAAAAGTTATGCACAATGCACTATCAGCCTCGCAGGATAATGTTGTACTAGCCTTATTTAATATGATCAGCCTATGTCTCAGGAGGAGAGACAGAGAGAGAGAGAGAGAGAGAGAGAGAGAATAAATAAAATCTCTTTATAAAAAATGAATAAAATAAAAACAAAGGAGATATTTTCTTCAGAAATATAGTTTAAACATAATTAAATGACCTCTGGAAAACATCCAAAATTGGACTTTTCAAAATTATTTACCAAAACCCTATGTTTATCTTCTGAGTATAATGAAGCAGCCAGGTCTTTTTTCCTAAACAGAAAAATTCTTCTATATGATAGTCTTCCATCACACTAAATTTAGAATTTAGTTTCAACCAAGAAATGCCGTCACAGGGCTACGCACTACTACCTAAAGACCCCGCGGTCTTCCTTCAGCAGAAAACACCGTGGTCGCACACAGAAACAAACATCCCCAGTAGCATAACGAGGTGTTAACTCATTATCATGGGATGAAGTTCATTTCCAGCTACTTGTTTGTGTTGTGTGGAAGCACGGCTCTCTCCTGAGCTCCTTGACACAGGCCCACAGAGGAAATCAAAATTCAACTGCATATGCTGTTAGTCAAAAACTCAGGCCATTTTCTGTTCACCGGACCTCAGAGCCAAAAGTATCCATAAGCACAAACAGCCAGGCAATTCAGTGATCTAACTGAAGTTTTATTCCACTAATGAGTGGAATATGCCAGGACTTATCTGAGCCAGGACTTAGAAAGTCCCTGTGTACAATGAACTTCTCATCTGTTGGGAAATAAAATAAAGCCAAAATGAAAAAGGTGTTTGCAATGTATCATAATGATAACAAAAGAAATTAGAGGGTGGACATGAAATTTAGGTGTTGTAGAGGTAAAGAAGATATTCTGCGGAATGTCAAGAAAATTCAGGACACCTCCAGGATTGAAGGGCATCTGACAAGTACACAGGCTGATCTCTCCATCCAGAAGAAAAGTCAGGACAGAGAACTGAAGGGACTCCAGCACAATCGAAGTGGGAGATAAGATGTAGATTTGGGGAAGGGCATATTCATATCAAAGCCCCTCCAAGAGCAGATCCCTAATTTCTACTTCTGTCTATAGATGGGAAATGGACAGCTATGAAGGGATTTTGAAGTAATTTAAAACATTGCAAACACAAGTGTGATCACTTTGTTGGAGAGGACCAAGGCAGGCTGACTACTACTCAGATCATTTCAGTGGGTACAGCAGCGTTTCCAATGCATGGATGCAGTGATTTCAACTAGGGTTATGATGGTGAGGATGGAAACTATTCAAATGACTTGAGAGGGGGTGTGGAATTGATCAATGACCTTTAGGGATTTTCTTGGTCTACATGCAAAGTTTAGGCAAATGTTCTAGTTTAGGGTGAGGACGAGAGCATGTGCAGTGATGTCATCTAACGTCATACTCAATAGACTTGACAGGAAGTATCCAATCTTATCATGACCTCAGTGACTCCACTCTTCTACACGCCTTGACAATGCCAAGGACTACCGAGGTAGTTTCTTAACCACAGAGCACCAGAGATCCAGCCTGACATGGGGAATCCTGCTAGATCCCAGGGAACTCTGTGAGGCTCCAAGCAGAATCACTGAAGGTGATCGCATCAGAATTGCTCCAGGCTCTTGTAATTGAACTCATCATTCATTCCCCTGTCTTTCTAATTCTGTTGCATGACAGTTTCCTACTCCTTCGTTTTGCTCTAGTTATGCTATCTTGCGATTCCTGAAACAAATTTACACACTTAGCAATTACCATTTAATTTTAGTTTCTGCCACTACTTTTTCTCCCTTATCCTGTATTATTTTCATTAGCAGCATTTCTTACCACTTGAGATAGTATATGTTGATTTGTCCATTTTATGTCTTTCTCACTAACAGCCTCCTCCTTCCCAGGCAATGAGACCAGAGAAGATAATTTTTTTCCTCGTAAATCTTTGCAGAATGAGAATAGGAAGGGAAGGATGGAAGAAGAAAAGAAGAGGCAGGAAGGAAGAAAGAAATCAAGGAGAAATACAACAAAATTTTTTTAATGTAAAATGTTTTGTATAGTAGATTTAGTGTGGTCATAAAGTAGGAATGTTGTTTTCACTGTTAAATATATTTGTTTCCAGTATAAAAGAATCAAAGATAATCATATGCCATTAATACTAAACAGTCTGTGAAATCTCTCTTATTTACTCATATAGCCACTTCCCCTTATTGAAAATGCAAGCTTCTATAGATCAGGGATAATTTTTCCATTAACTTTGCAATGAGAAAATCCAGATTATTAAATAAATAATTATTTCCTTAATTAAATTGCAGTGTGGTGTTCTTTAAAAAACAGAAAGTAATTTTAGGTATAAAATTTTGCTCAGTATTTATACTACAGTAAACAAGTTGACTATGGTAATATGTAGTACTAAATAGCTGCCATTTATGGATTAACTAATAGTTGTCAGACAGCATACTAGCTGCTATATGCATGTCAACATATTCCTTTCTCAAAATAAAACTTTTAAACAGATAACATACTAATTTCACAGATGAAGAAAAGGCAGTTTAGAGAAAAATGACAATTTAATAGGGTTCACTAATAGCACAATTGAAATTTGAACCTAGGTGCCTTTATTTCCAGTGTCTATATTGTACACAAAATCTTTTTCTTTTTAGATCTTTAATCTTTAATCTTTTTCTGTTTTGTCATTGTAGATGTGGGTAAAGCAAGTTTATTCTGATTAATTCAACAAACATTCACCAAGTGTGATCACATACACCTGCTTGCTTGCATATTGAGCTGTCAATTTATTTCCCCCTTTTAAGCTGTCATCCTTCCTTTTTCAAAAAAGGCTTTATTCCATACAGTAAGATATAATTAATTTTAAAATATGTGAGAAAAATGAAGTGGAAGAAGACTGAAGTGTGACTAACCAAGATGGTATTGGAATTAGCTTATGATGCTACATAATACGGAGTCTGCTACACTTACTCAAGGCTGGCTAAGAGTTAATCTCAAATCATGTCTAATAGTCACTGAGGTGACATGAATTTGCTACAACATTTACAGTTGGTAATATGAGAGAAAAAATTCCAAAACAAAACAAAATGACATTTGTGGTAAGTATCATTATTCCTGATGATGAGAACTGAACATTCTCCATGATTAGCATCCTTTTTGGCCATTAGTAGTCACCTAATGAAGACTCAGTGAATGAACTGCTGAAATCATAAACAGCAGCTTCTAGTATACACAAGGATTTCTTTGAACTCTTTCACATGAAGGCCTTCCACATAGTTAATGGCATCCTGCCAAACTTTGATTTACTCCATGCAGTTATGTGATGATTGAAATCAGTGTTGACCATCTATGATCCTTGAAGATTTAATTTGCAAATAAATTTTAGAACACATAGGAGAACATTTCAGTTATGTGTCAGACAGTGTGCAAAGTAATAAGCAAATAGGTCTACATGTTACCTTGTATAGTTCACAACCAAGGGAAAGAAAAAGACATGAAATAAAAGAAACATAAAAGAGTTAAAAGTGCAATGATGAGGTGTATGTAAGATACAAGGATAACCAGCGAAAATTGCATGTCAGAACTGGATTAAAAGGACCATAGATATCACATTAATACCATATTCTTAGTCAGACTCAACTAGGTTTTGCTTCTGCAACAAACATCCTCCCACCCCAATCTCCTTTTTAATGTAATAAACTTTATTTCACACCTAAGTTCCATATCCAACAGAGTTTGGTTGGTGGCACTGGTTTTTATGTATGGTCTTATGCATGGTTTCTAGACTCTTGTGTGGCCCCCAGGATCGGATCACTGCCTCTTGAGGTTCACACCTTTGTGATGCTCTTCTCTTGAGTAGGTGAGAGAACTGCAATTTTCACCCAATCAACAGACTGTGGAGAAGGTGACAATATGTCACTTCCACTATTAGGCTGTATTATTGAAAGACTCCATTTTCCTAGGTACTTTATTTTTCTTGTTGCTATATGAAATGGGATTTTTTTTCCTGATTTCTGTTTCTGACATTTCCTTTTTGGGTGTAAAAAAGTGTCTTTGATTTCTGAATATTGACTTTTGCCCACTGTTTTGTCAAATTCACTTATTAGATCAAGTAGTTTTTTCCTGAAATCAACAGGATTTTCTATGGACACTATCATGTCATCTGTAAGCAATGACAGTTTTGCTTCCTCCTTTCCAACTTAGATGCCTTTGATTTCTTTTTCTTGTCTGATTGCTGCAGTTAGGGCTTCCAATACTATGTTGAATAGAAGTGGTGAAAGTGGGCATCCTTGTCTTATTCCTGATCTTAGTGGGAAAGCTTATAGTTTTTGCCCATTAAGTATGTTGTTGGCTATAGGTCTCTTATATTACATTGAGGAATGGTCCCTCTATTCCCACTTTGCTGAGTGTTTTTTATCATAAGTGAGTATTGTACCTTATCAAATGCTTTTTCTGTATCTATTGATATGATCATGTGATTTTTGTCTTTCCTTTTGTTTATGAGATGTATTATGTTTATTGATTTGTGAATATTTACCATCCTTGCCTCCCTGGGATGAATCCCACTTGATCATGGTGTATGATCTTTTAAAAACTACGGTATATTTATACAATGGAATACTATGCAGCAGAAAGAAAGAAGGAGTTCCTATCCTTTGTGACAGCATGGATGGAACTGGAGAGCATTATGCTTAGTGAAATAAGCCAGGCAGTAAAAGACAAATAGCATATAATCTCACCTTTAAGTGGAACCTAATCAATAAAACAAACAAGCAAGGAAAATATGACCAGAGACATTGAAATTAAGAACAATTGGACAGTAACCAGAGGAGAGGTGGGAGGAGGTAATGGGAGGGAAAGGGGGAAGGGTTTTCAGGAACAACTATAAAGGATACATGGATAAAACCAAGGTGGGGGGTGGAAGCAGGGGAGGGAGGTGGGGATGGCTGGGGTGAGGGAGCATGGTGGGGGATAAATGCAGACAACTGTACTGGAACAACAATAAAATAATTTTTAAAAAGATTAAATAAAAAAATTTCTTTTTAAAAAAGAAAGACTTCATTTTGCTAACAGATTGTTTTCTATTAACTGTCTTTGCTGACTTGATGAAGTCAGTGTCAAAGTCGGGAAAGCACACAGGAGAAGGAACTGCGGGCAGCCTCTAGAAACCGCAGGTAGCTTCTAGGAGCTGAAGAGGGCCTCTATTAACAGCCAGAAGAAACCTGAACTTTCAGTTCTACAGCTGCAAAGGAAATAAATTCTGCCAACAACCTGCATGAGCTTGGAAATGGATTCTTCCCAACTCTACCCTCCACATGAGAATGCAGCACAGTGGAAATCTGGATTGCAGACCATTGAGATTCTAAGCAGATAACTCAATTCAGCCTAGTTCAGACCCCTGATCCACAGAAACTCTGAGATAATGGATATATGTTGTTTTAAGTCAATGAACATGTGGCAATTTGCTATCAGCACCAAGAACTTTCTCTGAATAGGTGCTTTCTCTGATCTTACAACAGGAAAGTTACAATAGTACTTCCTGATTCCTGATTCCTGATACATCCATTCAGGAATATATAGTTTCAGAGGCAATATATAGTTTATTATCAGACTAAGTTACCTGGTCATGTATGATACCAAAAGGATGAGAAAGTGCATTTCTGACAGACACCTATAAGAGGAAAAGAACTAGAACATATTTGTAAATAGCACCAGTGACAAACACATATTTTATAGTGTTAAATTTTCTGTTAAACAACACATAAGCTGTATTGGAAATAAAATTATCTTAAATTAATAAAACAGGAAGAATTACTAGCGATAAATCAAAGTTTTTCTGGCAGTCACACTTCTTCACTAAATCTATATTTAAAATTCTCCTGAGATTAAGTGGAATCAATATTCCCATATCAGAAAGGCATCATTAAAAAAAAAAACAAATATCAGTTAACCACGGTAAACACTTTCACATATAAGTATTTTACTAATAAATAGTAGGCTAATGCTACTCATTAGAATTCATTATTATATTTTCCCATTATCTCAGCAAACACATCAAACATATTTTTAAAAAGCAGTGCCAATCTTAGATCCTCATTTTTCCCCTTAACCATATATCTCAAGATAAAATAAATTTCAGCAAATAAAAGGAAATGCCTCTTTTGTAAAGTAGATCAATTTTTGGTTCCCTAGTTACCAGTCAATTTGACCTTCAAATTCAGTATTTATTTTTCACCTTACTTTCAAAAAACAGTTCCAACCTAACAAGTACATAGACCTTATTTATAGTCTGTCTACCTGAACCCATACAGGTGTTTTGACCTGGATTCTTCATTCTGTTGCAAGAAAGCTTAAATGACATAGACGTCTACCCTCAATACAGTAGGACCACCTATCTCACGCTTAGCTGAACTCAAGAATGGATTTGAAGTATCTTTAGGCAAGGCTTGGTGCTCAAAAGACTTTCCTTTCCAAGATCAACATCATAAAAGTGGTGTAAAAAAGGTTCCCATAACATAACACAAATGTATGTACAGGAAAGGTGCATAGGGTGAGAAAGCTTAATGTATACTTTCACTCCTTTTAGTAAAGAATCATCTACTTGCTTATTGAGAAAAATAAAATCACCAGCGTGAATAGGTATATATACTTGGCCCTGAATGTTCAAGGCTGGGGGCTGGGTGAAAAAGGTGAAGGGATTAAGCAAAAAGGAAAAAAAAAAGCAAAAGCAAGCAAACAAACAAAAAAACCTCATAGGTATAAGCAACAGTGTGGTGATTACCAGAGGGAAGTGGGCTGGGCCAGGTAGAAGAGGGGATGGGGTGGGTAAATGGTGATGCAAGAAGACTTGACTTGGGGCGGTGAACACACAATACAATATACAGATGATGCATTATAGAATTGTACACCTGAAACCTGTATAATTACATTAACAATGTCGCCCCAATAAATTCAATAAAAATTTTTAAAAAGATATATCCTACACTCTTATGAAGCTTACAGCCCATAAGAAAAGTTAAACAAAAGTGACATGATGTTATAATTATATTTTTTAGGTGTAGGCACAGTGACTGATTGAGAGCATCAGCTAATTAGGAAGCACAAACTCAGTCGTGAAAGAGTGAAACATTGATTCACGTGGAAGATTGATCATGGAATAGTTCCTAAAGGATTTTAAAATAACAAAATAATAAAGTTTTTTATAATCAGTACTTTCATGATCTCTGCTAAAAATTTTAAATGAATCTGAAGTTGTTAAGATTATAATGAGCCTTAATAAGTAAAAGGTGCCAACACACAAATAAGGATATTAAGGCTTAGAGAGACCCAGGAAGCCAGTGGAGATAATCCAGCTAGTAGTGGCAGAGTTGGTTTTCCAAAAGAGGAGATTTTAATTTCTTGACCATCCTACCTCAAAAAGGGTAAATGAGAACCTGCAAGGGACAGTGTAGAGTGTTCCAACATAAAGGTGGGCAGCAGTAACAAATACCATGGTAGAAGCCACTTAGAATGGATGGAGGTTAGAATGAAATCAAGGAAGTAGAAGCATGGTTATAAGCAAAGCTGAGTTCATTCTCGGTCTCATAATGGCACGACATGTAATTTGGCCTCAATCAGGAAACTAAATAGAAAGTGCCGAATTATGAAGATATGGAAAAAGCAATATTTATGATAGCAAACACCTTAAAATTTAGAGAAGGTGAAGATAGCGGGTTTAACCTCAATTTGTCAGTATAATAATGCAGCAATATATTGGAGATTAGCATGAAGAAGAAAAGTAACAAAGACAATACTACTGGTGATAAAAGAGCATAAAGAAGAGAGCGCAGAGGTATTATCTGGAATTATTTGTACCACTTCAGGCAGAATACTGATCTATTCAGGCCTCCATGGTAAGAGCCCAGCTTTAAGTTCTACATGAGAGAAATTTGGCTTTGATGGTGAGTAATCATTCACTATCATTAGAACTTGTGGTTCTCTCTTCCATGATAAATTATATTTCTCTCTCAACAAATACTAATAATCATCAAACCTAAAAACCAAGTCCCAAAATACACAAAACAAAACTGATACATCTGAAAGGAGAAATAATTCAATGATAATAGAGGATATTTTAATACCTCACTTTCAATAATAAATACAACAATTAGAAGATTAATTTAAAAAATACGAAGCTTGAAGACTACTGAACAACCAACTATAACTTCCATCTGATTTATTTCAATTAGTATAATACCCTCTAGCTCCATCCATGTTGTTATGAATGGCATATTTCATGTTTTTATGGCTGAGTAGTTTTCCATTACATAGATCCATTCATTTGTTGATAAACACTTACTTAGATTGTTTTAATAATTTGGCTATTGTAAAACTGTATTATTTCACTTATATGTGAAAAATAAAACAAGAAACAGTAACAAAGGAACTAAACAAAAGAACCTGAACTCAGATGCAGGCAATGAAGTGGTGGTTACCAGAGGGGAGTTGAGGGGCTGGGCCAATTGGGTAAGTGGGGTGAAATATATGGTGATAGATGGGAATTAGCCTTTTGGTGGGGAGCACTCAATGGAGTATGTAGGTATTGAACTCTAACGCTGTATACCTAAAATTTATATAATGTCATTAACCAATGCTACCTCAATGCATTTAAAAAATAAAACAGGGGAAGCGCAACTAAATCCCACAGACCTCCACAGAATACTACTTCTCACAACAATAGCGCATTTTTCTCAAGTTTATATGGAACACTCTCCAGATAGATCATATATTAGGCCATAAAACAAGTCTCAGTACATTTAGAGTGATTGAAATAATGTGAAGTACGTTTTTCTAAGAAAATTAAACTGGGAATTAATGTAAAGGAATATTTGAAAAATCAACGATACATTGAAATTGAGTAATACATGTCTCAGTAGTAAATGTGTTGGTGGAGAAATCACAGGAAAATTTGAAAATACTGTGAGATGAATAAAAACCAAAATAGAATATATCAAAACTTATGGGATTCAGTCACAGAAGTGCTTAGAGGGAAATATATAGCTCTATATCTGTATTAAAAAAGAAGAATGATCTCAAATCAATAATCTAATCTTTCTACTTAAAAAGATAAAGAAGAGCAAACTAAATTCAAAGCAATCAAAAAGAAGGAAATCGTCAATATTAGAATGGCTATAATAAAAGAATAGGGAAATAAGAAAAGCAAAGAAACTAAAAATTTGGTTCTTTGAATAGAATAACAAAATCAATAAATTTCAACTAGACTGATGAGAAAAAAGAGAGGGAGGGAGTGGGAGAGAGAGAAAGAGTAAGAGAGAGGGAAAAAGACTCACTTACTTTAACCAAGAATGAAAGAGAGAGCATTACCAGCAAAGAACTATAAGAAGGGATTATATGGAACTATTTTAAATAATTGTATGCCAACACATTAGAGAATCTAGGTGAAATGAAAAATTCCTAGGAAAATTAACTAGCAATACTGACTCAAGGAAAAAAAAAGAAAAATCTTCATAAACTTATATGAATAAAGTCCAGAATCAGACAACATCACTTACGAATTCTATCAAGTCCTTAAAAAGAAATTAATACCAATCCTTCATAATCTTTTCCACAAAGTAGAAAAGGAAGGAATATATCTCAACTCACTCCATAAAGGCCCATATTAAGCTTTTGCCAAAACCAGCCAGACATTTCAGGAAAAGGAAGCTCCACAGCAATATCTCCTAGAAATATTAGTGCAAAAATAATCAGCAAAATACCAGCAAGCCAAAACCAGCAACAGTGATTTAAAAACCCACAAATTAAGTGGGAGCTATTCAAGAAATGCGTACGGAAATGCGTTTAATATATGCCTAAAAATGTAGAAATGGAGGATGGAGCCGGGAGAAGAAAGGAAGGAAGAAAGGGAGGGAGAGAGGAAACAAAAAGAAATTGGTCTGGAGTATGGTAAGTTTCAAAAATGTGCACCTTTAATAGAAGTGGAAACACTCAATTAACAACAGTTTAATGAACTAACAATCCCACTGTTTATTAAGCACTTCAGGAGCCCAGTGTTGCTATTTAAATGCATGTACTTTCAGAGCTACCAGTACAGCCATTCTGAGTAGTCAAAATACTGTACACAAATCATTACAGCAATTACACTTTTAACTATCATTTTTAATTGAGATGGAAAGTTTTCTGCCCATAGACTAAAGACATACTTTCAGCAGAACTTGGAGGTTTTACTAGGGCAAACACTGATGAAATGTTTTAGACAGAATTATGTTTTACAAAGTTATTGTTTGCTCAAAAAAGAGAAATCCATAAGTTGGTAAATATCCTACTACCATTTGACCATATTATCATGGATACAAATGGTGCTGTTCTACAGGGAGAAATAAAACGAGTCCCTTCAATATGAGATGTGTTTATATATTCCCTTCCCATAAGTCCTTGCTAAGCTTTCAGCAACTTGCATCCCGAGGAAAGGCTCTTTGCTAGAACAGGGTGCCCTTCTTACTTGAACGTGAGGTATTTAAGTTTAAGGTCAATTATTTGCACTTCCAGTTCAATTAAGAGGACATGGCCTCATAGTTTAATTTACAACAGCTAGTTAAACTCCCTAGAAAGTATTTCAGAGTGCCTAAATAGCAATTAGTCATCGGGGAAAATAGAAAAAGGCAGCCAAGTTTAAATAACTACCAGATTAGCACACACATCACACATACTATTTTATTAACTCATTAGTAAAGTACTTAGAACAAAGAATGGATGGTGTTTCCTAAACTGTATAAACATTCTAGGAAATATAAGAATTAGGCGAAATGCATACTGTATTGACAAGTAAACTGAAGAGGAACATGATCTTCTGGACAGCTTTCTGTGGGATTTACAAAAAAAGGATGCATTCTAGTTATTTTGTATAGATTTGATTACAGCATGTATGTCCATGTTTAATTTTTCCCATATCAATATTCTAATAGCTCACATAGTTTGTGATTCAAAGGAGAAAAGGGAAGAAGGTATTATAAATAATAGTAGCTACCATTTGACTGACACTTCTCATGCACTAGACATTGGGTTTAGTAAATCTGCATAACATTAAAAAAATAATTCCTGATGATTTACACAATTATAGCTTATATATATGGTTTATATATATACATATCTCTGTGTGTGTGTGTGTGTGTGTATATATATATATATATATATAGCAGAATTTTACGATCATAAGATAGCAAGCATAGAAAGCATTAGCCTAGATAAAGTGTGAAATGCCTTCAAGATCCATCATCCGTGAATTTTAATCCTAGGGCTTTCTTTGGTTTCGTATAGGATAAACCTCTCAAACCCATTTCACAGTGTAGTTATATGTGCCATTCTATAGTATTGGCCAAAATGTTTACATAAAGATTCACCAAAATGTCAAAGGGACGAGTGCGTGCCTGTGACCCCCTGGACCTCAGTGAGTGAGAAATCTAGACAGCGGAGGCACAGCCCACGACAATATTCTCTCCTTTGGAAGCATCCAAGCACTTCTTGTGGGGGAGTTATACCTCAAAGTGCATGAATCATGGAACTTCTTTTTGTGGCACTAAAATCTCTTATTGATTTAAGGGTTTGCTTTAGGGGAAAATGTCACAGTGTCAAGACGAGTGTGGGTATCATGTGAAAAGTGCTTATTTACTTTGCTCTTTGGGCAACAATGCTGTGTTGTTATGACAACTGCTATATGACAGTGTCTTTTTGAATATACATTTCTACATACACATACACACACAAACTCACTCGTATTTTCGTGTACATGCGACTGATTCAAAGAGCATTTGTATTCCTGGGCACAGATCATCGATGTAAGCAGACAACAGAAAAATTATGGGGAAAAATATTTGTTTTTCCTTCTCACTGAAAATTAAATGAATTGACAAGGATCTCAAGATGAATTCTTTTAATGTAGGTATTAGCCATTCAAATGTAAGGGTTTAGAAAACGAAGGGTTGAAAATAGGTAATGAGCTTAATACTCATAATGACATTGGAGTCCTACCTGCAAAATACGGTATAACTCTTACATTACATTGTAATTACAGAAGAGTTCAAGGGACTTCAAAGGTCATTTTTTTAAAATTTTTTACTTGATTTAAAATATGCTGCAATCTAAAGATATACATCTTGTATAATTTTTACATTTTTCTATTATCCTCAAACTACTTGTTGTCTTACAATTTCATAATTTATTTATTGATTTGCTTTTATATGAAATAGATTGATATGAAAAGGAAATTCTATATTACTAGAGTAAATAAAAGACCCAATATTACTTGTCATAAAGATAAAGCAACTGCAAGAGGAAATGCATAATTTCTCCCATCTATGTACCATCAAACATAATCTCTTGTAGAGCTAGTGAATTTTTAATATCCTGGAAAGACTTCAATCGCTCGATAGCACCCTCAACAAGTGTCTACTTGATCATTACCTCCACAGACACGGAACTTATTATATCCAAGAAAAATCATTTGTCAAATAAAATATTCTACTCAGTATGAAGTACAGTACAATTTACACCTCAAATTAGAAGTCATAGTAGCTCCTTCAAAGTCTTCTTTTATGTAAATAGGTCTTTCAATGAGAGTTTTTTTCATTTTTTTAAAAAAATGTGCATGTGTCTTTTTAAAAATTTCTGTCATGGCCATGCTAGGTTGTAAGGACAAAAAACTATCAATGGACAGTCAATGCCCTCACAGCATTTATTGACAGGTCCTGGTGGGGTCAAGGCAAACCAGATTTTCATGAGTACAAGCAGAGAATTCAGCGGGAGCAACAGAAAGCAGTCCTACAGTCTGCTTCTGTGATTTCCTGAATTGTAGAGTGAGACAGAATTGGTGTTGAGATGAGAAACAAAAGTTTGGCAAGGGAACAGTGCTGGGAAACGTTTCCAGGAGGAGAAGCACTATACAGAACCGTGCAGAGGGGTAGGCACCCAGGCCCGTGCGTGATGGCTGGAGCACCAGTTTTGAGGACAGGAAAGCAGGAAGGAAGACTGTAGGTGGTGAGGCTCACCTTGATGGTAGAATGAAAGACGGCAAAGACATGGTTTCTTAGGCGATACATTCAGAGGTTATGTTGCAGACAATGGGGAGTTACTGTGATATTAAGAAGGAGAGGGATATGATTCAATGTGTGTTCTAGAAAGGGAAAAATGACAGAAATGTGTATAATGGGATGGAGAGTTTTAAAACTCAAAGTAGAATAAGAAAAATGGTGTGGCCTAGAGTTACGTAATGTGTCCAATTAGCTCAGTGGGAAGAGAAGATTGGGAGTTAACAAGGAGAGAAAAGACAAGGTTTATCACTCATCCAATACCTGAGTAAGAGAAGATAAGAAAGCAGGCTTGCAGGGACATTTTTCACATGGGTAACTAGAAATAGGGAGAGAAAACATGAGGCTCCCTAAGGATAGGCTGAGTTTAAATTTTCTTAGGTATAAAGGTCTAACCTTCTTAGGAAATGTCAGACCTAGATGTATAGGTTTGAGATGGAACAGTTTTAATATAGTAGTTGCAGTTTTGATGTATCAGTTTGAGAAGGGAGTAACACTATCAGAATTTGAAGAAACACATATTAAATAGAAGATAAGATAAAGCAGAAGAGTGCATTCTAGCAGCATGGTTTACTACTACAATTCCTGCTCATTCATTTTCAAATAGAAATGGTGACTTAAGAGAACTCCAATCCAGTGAAGAGCAGAAGGATGTCGACCTAATTTGGTCCTGGGTGGGTCTCTGGTGACTCGTGGGGACAGTTTTGGAGACATAGTGGTAGAGGATGGACAAAAGCAAGTGGAGAAAATGAAAGGAGAGGGTTCCTTCTCAAAGCTTACCTATACTTTAAAGGCAGAAAGGTGAGGTGATGGCTGGAAAAGAATCTCCACCGACAACAAGAGGCAAAGGCGACTGTGTCTTTGTCTCTTGAAAGAGCGCGACCCAGAAGACAGACAGTACAATACACACATGCATCTCACCCCAGGAAGACTACATGGAAAAATCATCTCCAATAAGAGGAGCATTCCTCCCTGTTTCCACCTATAATTCATTATTTTCTATTCTCTCAGTCCTACAACCTATAGCTTGAGGACGACTGCCCAGAAGCAGTCACAAAGCTACTGGGAAATAAATTCAGACACCAAGCATAAAATTGTCTTTTAACTTCTTATGTAACTCCACTTTTTCCCAGAATTGTTTGAGCACGTGGCCCTTTCCTCAGGACGAACCTTGCCAACAAACAGTCTGGGAAGCATTCTTTGAAAAATTTCAGTCTACACACAGCATTCAACGATACCTTACGTAAACAGCA
Organism: Trachops cirrhosus; assembly: GCA_028533065.1. NCBI lineage: Eukaryota > Metazoa > Chordata > Mammalia > Chiroptera > Phyllostomidae > Trachops > Trachops cirrhosus. Next base: position 9,026,458 of record CM052550.1, on the reverse strand, counting down.
GTTTGGCATGCAAAAGGGGACGAAATGCTATTAAATATTGATCCCCGTGCCTTATGTTTAGTATAATACATTTTCCTTGGAAAAGGTAAACATTTCCCATTTCAGCAGTCATTCTCAGACCCTCTACCATCTGACTGTGTATGGGTGATCGCTTCACATACAATATTATCCTCCCCTTGGAATTCACAAGCTGATTATGTTGTTATTTGTTTACTAGCTTGTATTTGTTGTTACAGTGTAGGAGCTTATGTCATTAGTTTTCTTTGGTGCATATTTGGCAAGTTATAATAGGGAATGTGGAGAGCCTGCTAGACACCAGACTCTAGGCTGATCACTTTTCAGGTCACAGTTTATTTACTCTTTCTAAGAACACTATGCATTATATGCTATCATTACTCCTGCTTTGTGGTTAAAGAATCTAAAAGGGTAATTCATCTGCACAATGTCCATCAGGTAGACAGGGGCCAGAGAGACCTGACTCAGGAGCACACATTTTCAACTATGATTCTTTACTACCGCTTGTGTGTTCATCCGGAGAGATGCTGAAAAGTTGCCCAATCAATGCTAATTCCCAGAATGACTGATTCACTCCAGCATGGTCATTTTTTTTTTTGCTCATTTTTAGCCTCATGAGAAAGTCAATTGGTTCAGACTTCTACCTGATGCTTTATCGAGGTCTGAGCAGTATTAGAAAATCACAGAGAAACTGCATTTACAAAGAAATCTTTGTTAAATGGTTTTCTCCCTTGTCAAGAAATGACTTTGGATACAGTACACAGGTTTTATGGTTTTCTTAACTCTTTTGTGTGATATAAATTCAATTTCACATTTACAAAGTATTCCAGATAGTACTTTCTAAAATGAATATTACCTAGGTGGGCTTGTTAAAACCACTTGGCCTTCAGTTTTCTACTTCCCTGGAAAGAAAACCATAACCTGTAGGAATGACTGCCTGTTGAGTGATGTGGCTGTGGAATTCTACAATAATCCTGTTATTCTTCCACCACAAGCTATTTCTATGCAGTGCGCTGTACCTGTATATTATTCTTACAATGCAAAATCCCATTAAAGTCAATGGTGCATGTATCCATTTCATTTCAATGTGACTTTGTATAATAAAAATAAAATATAGTGAGGAGAATACATAATGAGTTGCCTGCCAACACTGTTCAAAGAACAATTAAATAACTGAGGAAGTGAGAAATTACCTTAGCACAAAGGACGTATCCACAAATAGATTCCTGTTAATTTAGGGTATGCCCCAAATTATACACAATTGCTGAAGACTCTCTTTGCCCAAAAAGCATCAAAATACCCACAGGGCTGATTAATAACATTCCCCTCCTTAGTATAAAAATGTCAAAACACACTACCCATTTTTCTTTTAGTTTCTTGACAATTGCTGTGCACCCTTAAGTGACAAAATCTATAGAGTATGTGTCATGAGTTATATTTAATTTTTTAAATAAATTAAATTCTCCTTTACCTTGTAATCAACAATGTAGTAATTAACTGAATACATTTTAATGGTTTCAGAATATTTTCCTGTTCTTTCCAGCTATTTTTTCCTCTAGCACGGAGAAGATATTTTAATATTCAAATTTCTTTTTTTTCTACACTTTCAGTTATTCACAGTGAATGCCTACTATGGGAAGGGGGATGGTAGAGAAGAGCAGGGGAATATGATTTAACAGGTGAAACAAAACAAATATTTTCTTTTTTTATTTTAATTGTTGTTCAAGTACAGTTTTCTGTCAAAACAAATATTAAAGGTAGTTTATAATGAAGTACTGAAATCCATTAGATGTTGAATTGCCAAATCTTAAAATCTGATTTATTACCTGCCTTATTTATTTAAAAAAGTCTATCGGATACCAGTTACGTGTCCTACTGCATGATGTCCCATTAAAGAAATCCACCTTCCAGGACAGCGACCCATGTTTCCCACATTAAATTCTCCAAAACAGTTCCGTGGCATTTTGTCATTCACTGATTATCTTCTCACACACCACGGTTCATTTGAAAAAACTTGAGCTTTGGGGCCAGTTCAGGCATTTTTATGCTGTCTGACCTTGTGTAATTTATCACCTCTGGGCCCTATCATCCTCAAACATTCAAAGCTGTTCGCCTTTATCTCACGAGCTATTTATTAAGCTATTGATTTTTTAAAGGTGTATGTAAAGCATTTGTGTCATAGTAGGACTTCAATGAATGAATATCAGTTACCCTTCCTGTCTACTATTTGCAAATATGAAATAGGTCTTCTGTAATACAGTACTTCCTTAATAAAGCAGTAAACATTTTGCCTTTCAGGACTAGTCATATTTCTTTTATGTCGTATTGGTCTTACTGGACACTGTAGCTTCTGTTACTTCATCATTGTTGGATAGTGTGATACTAAGATATAGTAAGGATTTGTTCTTCATGCCTGGTTTCTGACACAGAGCTACTCAAGCCCTGGGAATTTCTTGAGGGATAGGGATAAGAGGAGTGTTGTTTGTTATCTGTAATAAGCACCTTCCAACCACACCAGAGTTTATGCTAATGAAGTGACTCTTTCTTGGCCAATGGGGCCTGTTTAACAAAGGGACCATTCCTGTGATTAGAGGAATGGACTTTCAAACCCCCCTCCTGACCTGCTGACAATAAAGAGGAGCTGGAGACTGAGCCCAATCACCAATGGCAAATGATTTAATCAAGCTTGTCCTTGTAATAGAATCTAAAAACAACAGCAAAACCAAATGCCTAAGTTCAGAGAGCTTCCAGGTTGGTGAACACATCCACATGTCAGGAGGTGACACACCCCAAACTGCATGGGGACAAAATCTCCTGCACTTGGTCTCTTCTGGACTTCATGCTATGGACCTCTTTATCAGACAGTTTATGTGTACCTTTTATAATACCATGTATAGAATATCATCGTAAGTGAAGTGTTTCCCTAAGTTCTGTGAGCAATCTTATCAAATTATTCAATCTGAGACGGGAGTCTTGGGAACCCACAATTTAGAGCCAGTTGGTCAGAAGTACCACATGACAACCTGGGCCTTGTGATTGATATCTGATGTTGGAGACACTTTTGGGGACAAAGCCCTGAATCTGTGGGGTGTACATTAGCTCCAGGCAGAACAAAGTTGAACTCACAAACCCCTATTTCAAAACTCACTGCAAAGATAGAGTAATCAAGTCAGCATGGATCTGGAATAAGAAGAGACTTATAGATCAATGGAATAGAATTATGAGTCCAGAAATAAACCTTTAGACTTATGGTCAATTGATTTTCAACAATGAAGCCAAGACAATCTAATGGAGTGAGAAGAGTCTTTTCAACAAGCAGTGCTGGGACAAATAGCTATCTACATATGAAAGAATAAAGTCCCAAACCATACACAAAAATTTATTGAAAATGGATCATACATATAAAGGTAAAAGCTAAAACTATCAATTTTTAAAAGAAAACATATGAGTGAATTTCTGTGATCTTGGTTAGATAAAGGCTTCTTATCAAAGACAACAACACTGCAAGTGACAATAGAAGAAAATTTGGACTTTATCATAATTAAAAACTTTGTGTTTCAAAATATACCATGAAGAAAGGGGAAAGATGACCCACAAAATGTGAGCGAATATTTGCAAATCAAAGATTTGATAAGAGTCTGGTGTTTCAATTATGTGCAAAGAACTTTTACAACAAAAAGAAAAACACCCAATTTAAGAATCAGCAAAGGATGAAAATAAACATTTCTCCGAAGAAGATGAGCAATGTCAACAAGCACATGAAAAGATGCTGCACATCATTAGTTACCAGGAAAATGTAAACCAAACCCACAAGATCTCACTGAAGACCCATAGGGTGGAAATAGAAAAAATAATGAAAATTAATATGTGCTCAAGGATATGGAGGGATTGGAACTGTCATACATTCCTGGGGGGAATATAAAATCATGCAGCTAATGTGGAAAAGTAGTTGATAGTTCCTCAATGAGTTACACATATATTTCTATGACCTAGCGATTCCACATCTAGGTAAACTCAGGCACAAATGTTTATAGCAGCACTATTCGTAATAGTTAAAATACGTAAACAACTTAAATGTTCAAACTGATGGAGAGCTAAACAAAAGGTGGTATGTCCTTACCACGGAATATTATTCAACCGTGAAAAGAGCTGAACAACTCATGTTTGCTACAGTATGGATAATCATGGAAAATATTATGCTAATTAAGAGAAGTCAATCACAAAAGACCATCTATTGTATGATTTCATTTATAAATCTATAAAGACAAAAGATGAATAAGTGGTTTTCAAGGCCTGAAAGGTAGAGAGAGTTCAGGGGAAACAGTGAGTTAGACAAATTTCAGTCTGAGGAAGTAGTTCCTACATGGGCGCCTTAAATCAGATACCAGCTCCAAATGTGTTGGGGGTGTCTCAGGACGACCCTCACCTCAGAGCAGCTGGCTACAAATTCGGAGGTTCCTATTACCACGCTCAGGTTTGATAGTTTGCTAAAATGAATCACAGAACTCTGGAAACACTCTACTTTTGACAAGAGTTACATTATACGAGATGACAAGATGTATCACCATTAGTAAATGAAGAGATGCAAGTGGTAGCAAATGCTGGGACTGGTCTATGAAGCGCTCCTTCATCCTCTTCTTGGACTCCTGGTTGGTGTTACCTCTTCCTGGCTAAAGTCTGCGACAAGACCGGAACACTGCTGCCCACCAGGAAAGCTCATCCACGACGAGAGCGCCCCAAGTGTCTGCTGGGGCTCATCTCGCACTACCTGTGTGACTGCCCTCCTCTCCTGACCCTCCTGAAGGTTCAGGCTGGTGCCTTTAGTTTCTAGCTCCTCTGGAAGTTCAAACTGATATAACGTACCCCTCACCCCCCATCATTAATCACTTTGATAGACTGTCCGGTGGCCAAGTCCCCAAACAATCAGACACTCCTGTCAAGTAGAAAATTATCAGGACCTAGACATCATATCCTAGTAAGCTGAGGGAAAGGCCAGACTTCTTTACAGATAAAGTTAATTTTTCATTGCTTGGTGTAGGGGAGTTTCTCGCTGGGGTGACAGAAATGCTCTTAAATTGATTTTAGTGATGGTCGCACAACCCTGTGAATTAAGTACAAATGCACAATGGGTGGAAATATATGTTATGTGAATTATATCTCAGTGAAGCTGTATAAAATAGAGATTAATACATTTTGGTTGGCGTGGTCTTATCTAATTTGCTGACAGTGCTGCATTTTTAAGTTTTTATCACCCCAGTTTGCATTTTAATTATTTAGGCTTTTATGATCATCAGCAACAATCTGTAAATGTTTTCTTTTTCTTTTTTTCATTTCCCAAGCTCAAAATACAGCTCCATTTCTCTATGTACAGAAAGAAGTAATAGCCAACTTACTTATTTTCCTAATACCCTACTTAATCTCAGGGCTGAAGAGTTTCTGGGGGCCCTAAAAACACTATGCTTATTCCCTATGTTAAGATAATCATTCAAATGTACCTCAGAAGGTGGCACAGAGCAGGCCTTTGATAGATGGGAAACTTCAAGCAGTTCAGCAAAGGAATGTGTCAATGAGCTCCAAATTGAAAAGAAGAAGTTGAACTTCAAGTTCAGGCATCCTGCAGTAACTGTTGCTGGAAGAATGAAACCTGCTTATTAGGGAGAAATGGAAGAAAAGGTAGAAGTGAGGGGCAGGGCGGGAATGTTTCCTATAGTCTAGAACAGCCATAACCCCAGCATGCTGTCTATAGCTTAGTTCTGGAAAACTGGAATTAACACAAAATCTCAGAGACAGAAACAGTCTCTTTGCAGCTTGCATAAATCTGAGAACGATGGAAAGACTGTTGGTGAGATTTCTCAAGGATGTGAAAGGAAGAAATAACATCTAAGGAGCCTCCACACTATGCACTGAACACAGCAGAGGGGAGAGACTGGGTGCCTCGGGCTCCTGTTTGGGAGACTAGCCATGTTCGCTGTGGTCTGAGTCTTGGCTATTTCATTCTCAGTGTGACTTTAAAAAATTCACTATTTTTAAGCCTTAGATTCAATATCTGCAAATTGAAAATAATAAAAACACACACCTTACGTGCTTCATTAGAATAAAGCAGGGAAATTGATATAGGAAATATATGCATCACCTTATATATGCAATATATGGGCGTCTTGATATCTGTATTTACTATGATCAGTAGTAAAACCACCTCATGTAACAATCTTGTCAAGGTAGGCAGTAGTTCTATGTTTCCAAAGAGTGTGATAGGCATGATAACATGGAGAAAGAATTACGCTACAGTAAATAATAATAATTAATAATAATAGTAATAATTTAATCCTATTTATAAAATGTTCTAGACTTTAATATTTTACATGTACATATATAAATCCCTTCAAAATCAAGCAAAAATTAAGATGTAGATAATGACCATAATTTTTTTCATTTCAAATGACATTTAACATTAAACCAGAAAACACAAAAAAGAAAGATACTTTGTTTCATTTTGTTTTTCATCCAGACTCGTCTGTAAATTTTTTTAAATAATAATCACAGAATTGGGATTCAGTACATACTAGATTAAGCCTCCATGGCATTTATAAATAAAGAAAGCCAATCAAGACCAGAAATGAGATGTTTTTGTAACTTTGACTGTTGGATAATTCGTTACAACAAAGACTAGTGAGTGAGGTTTTAATTATCTTCAGAAGAAACTTTTAATCAAGATAAAAGCTCCATAAAATGTACTAATTTGACAGCTGATGACATAAGCAATTAACTATTCAGAACAACATCTACTGTTTTAGGTGAAATAATTTTATCATCAAACAAAAGGTGATATTGTGGTGTATTTGTTCACTGCACACTGTGTATTTCAACTGTACACTGGAAAACAAATAAGCTAAAAAGGAGTCAGTGTTCATTCTGATTTTGTAGCATTAAAATTTAAAATGTCTTAGAATTGTTAAAAACAAGAAGTTAAGAGGCTGATAAAGCACTTAAATATTATGAATATAACAATTAAACTTAATAGCTAAAGAAAGAAAATAATTTCATCCCAGGTTAAGTAAAAATAGCAATGTCATTGCTTCAGAATTATTTTGTAATCAAGGAGGAGGGACTGAATGGTAGAGTTCAAGAAAGGCTCATTGTAAACTATGAGACTCACGTCATTGTTGGCTTTCATTTGTGTATTTCTGATTTATTCCTAAAACTACTTGGACCCACTGCTACACATAAGTCAGAGTTGCTGAGA
>CM052550.1:9000393-9019100 GCA_028533065.1 Trachops cirrhosus | reverse complement strand
AGGGAAGGGAAGGGAAGGGAAGGGAAGGGAAGGGAAGGGAAGGGAAGGGAAGGGAAGGGAAGGGAAGGGAAGGGAAGGGAAGGATGAAAGAGAGAGGGAAGCTGGTTAATAACTTGTTACTTTTTGTCAGAATTGAATGAAACCATTTGGGGAACACAAATAAATGCTTTCTGAAGTTTATCTTACATATACCTAATAGTTTGTTCACATATACACACTCTCATGCACACCAGTCTGGATCAGAAAATGCTCTCAAAGGCAGAAACACAATGGAGAGGCACCACTCATTCCCACGTATGTCTAATGTCCAAACTCTCAGCTTAGCAGGACGAGTCCTCAACCTGGAAACCAAGGCTTTACATGTTTAGTAAATGTCCATTGAAGGACACAAGGAATGAGGGAGAGAAAAAAAATATTATTTTCCCCTTAATTCTTTGTTTTTTCTAAATCAATAGAGGCCAAAAACATTCCCTAACTCCTGTCCGCATTCTCCCAACAACCTTAAATCCCTCGCCTTCAAATCACACATATGCCCAGCCCCTAACAACTTGTCTTTGTAGATTCTAACTTACTTGACCTTTTGGAAGAAAAGTGGCAAGAATGTTATTATATGAAAAGCACATGTTACCATAAAAAATGAATGGGTGAGAAGCTTCATTCATAACTTTCATTAAAACAGCTGAAGATACATGAGAACCCAAACAGGTCCTAATTTGTCAGTGGAATCTGCCTCCTTCTTCCATCCCCCTCACCACTGTCTTCTTCTCCTTTATACACATATATGCACACATACAGAGAAGATTCATGTATAGAACCCATTTCATTATACAGACCCCTCTGCCCACCAAGAAGTCTCCATAGCCCCCCATTGTTCTGGTAGACCCCTACAACCAGGGAAATGACAGTGGTGTAACTGAAGTAAGAGAAGCTAATTTTTATGTGGTTTAAGATCCCTGCAAAGCAAATATAGTTGAAAACGTATATGGCCATCAATAGATGACTGGATAAAAAAGGTATGGTGTATACACAATGGAATATTACTCAGCAATGAAAAAGAATGTAATCTTTCCATTTGTGGCAACATGGATAGATCTAGAGAGTATAATGCTAGTGAAATAGGTCAGATAGAGAAAAACAAGTACTGTATGATTTCACTTATGTGTTAAATCTAAAAAACAAAACAAAACAATTAATTAAAAATAAACAGAAGGAGACTCATAGATACAGGGAAAAAATTGATGGTTGCCAAATTGGTCAGGGGTAGGGAATGACTAAAAAAGGTAAAGGGGATTAAGAGGTACAAATTTCCAGTTATAAATAAGATATAATATCATCTGCCAACTATGCTTTAACAGAAAATTTAAAAAAATTAAAAACATAAATGGAATGTGTTTTACCTACTTATATTTTTAGAAATACAAAATCAGCATTTTTCTATGATGATATATACATATATATATATATATATCATCGTCTGTCTGCACCATTATCGACATCCACATTTGACCCCCTCCTTTCTGAACACAGATTAAGGAATGGCAGATAGTGCCAAGTTTGTGAAACATGTCCTCCGTTGAAGTCACATCCTTCTTCCTTCTCATCCTCTTTGGCAGCCTTCCCCAGCAGCTGTGTTGGCAATGGTGACAAAGCCTATCAAATACAGGGAGCTAATGAGCTTTTAAGAACTTCCCTGTTAGGGTACTTATCATTTGTTTTGTACTCACCTACCTGTCTCCAAAGTTTATGAATGAACCTCCCTCTTTCCCTAAGCAAAGCCCCTGGGAGTTCCAAGCAGGAAGGTGTTTTTTCTTTTGTTATGCAAATTGACTCACAGACTTTGGGGCTGCTTCCTTCCTTGGTGGGGTCAGAAAATAGGTACACAGGGAAATGCTTGAGCACCTGAGATGAAGTGTCACTCCAAATGAGGGTTTTATTTCTCAGAAACAAAAAGAGTCAAATAAAATATTTATGGGATTTGTATTACAAGCCATAGGCAAGAATATAGTTCCAGTGTGTCTCCTTCTCTTGTTCTGAAATTTTCCTGTTTTCCCCATCTTGTGGCAAAGTGTCTAAGCATTTCCTCAAATCAATTATTTAGACTAGATCACTTCTTAAATACTTTAATGTGTGTGTGTGTGAAAAACCTTTCCCAAATATTGAATGAATTTTGTGAGAAACCTGTTATGAGAACTTCAAATCAAGTATAGGTGTTTGGCAACAAGGAACTGCTATTCCCTAATTAATCCTTCTTCCCCTACCCTACCTGTCATTTTCCCTGGAGGCCACTGATAAGTAGACCTAGTGCTTCACTTAACATGTTGAAGCTATTACTTAAGAAATGCTCCCTGAGAAGTATTACTGAGGAAAAAGTCCATTTATCCTGTAAGTCATTCTTTAAAAAACATGGAAAAAAACTATAAGTTCTCTAGGGACAAAAAAATTAAGAAGAAGAATGTTTTATTGATTCCCAGGATAATACAGGATCATCCTGCAGGGAGATAAAGATTTGCTGCTAGAATGAAGACAGGACTCCAGAGGGAGACATGGCAGAGTGGTGGAAATGTCTTAGGCGTTCTAAGGGGAAGAGAGGAAGCCAAAGAAAAGCCGGATTCTCCAGTGTGTAGAAGAAGTGGGCTCACTGGACAAAGAAATGACCTAATGGGTAAAACATGCTCCCTACTGTTTATGTGTTCAAATTTTTAATACTTTTTTCTTGTAATAGATTATTTTTATATGTCCTAGGGCAACTAAGAAGTCACAACTATTTTCTAAAAATCTAATTAGAGTCATGAGCTAGGGAAAATGATGTGATCTCTGAGACCAAGAATCAGTTGATCAGCTCGTCAACAACAATAGCTAACAGACTTAACTTCATTAGAATTTGTAAGAGAGCAATATTAACTTAGAATTTCTCCAACTGAAACCAGAAAAGTCAGTGTTCATGCTGCCTGTCACTACCAGAACCAATAAGTAGAGACAAGGAGTGAGTCTTTAAGGGAGGAGCTTTATTCAGATGACCAGCCATACGAAAAGAGGTGGGTTATGTAACCTCCAAAACCTTCTTAACATCTCATTTCAAGCTGACCTTCTTATAAGGAGGAGAAAAGGAAGGTAAGGGGTTTGGGAAAAGATTAATTGGATAAAAGTTGCAGTCTGGTGGTGATTTTTCTTCTTTGTCTGTTGATCAACAGTCTTTATCTGCATCAGTGGTGTTTCCTCCCTGGAGCACAAAGGCTCATATGCCACCTCCATCATTTCCAGACAAAGATTGAATTAATCCTGGAATAACAGCTTTCACATGCATACCTCACTTAAGCCTATCAACTAAGGCTAAAAACCTTAACCCTTGAGTTACCCTATCACAACTATGGGCGTCAATGTTATGATTCTGGGAACTTTCTAGTTAGCAAAGGATAATAGATGAGAATTAATTGCACTTCACTCACTATTTTGTATTTGAAATGTGTCCAAATAATAAGCACACTACTTGGTGCTCTAATGGTCTAATTTAATTTGAGGGGAGACTAACTTATTTATAAGATTTTACTTGTGTCCCCTAAGCCATTATTTTGTTGTTGCCTTTTATTTTTTTGTTTTGTTGTATTTTTTTTCACAATGCCTAGGGTAAACCAGAACTATGGTTTTTTCTGAGGATTCTTGGCATCTTAATCTTTGGTGTGTTTCTGCAGCCAAGAATTCATAACTTCCTTATTTGGTTAACTTGCATTATATACATAAAAATTATAGGTAGTCATGAAATATAGCTATTATTAGTTTTTATTACCTTATTTAGATAGCTGGGAATAATATCGTCAACATTTTAGAACATTAAGCAAATTCACTGGTGGAGTGCAGAATTGCAGGAAGACTGGATATTTAATATCCTATAACTTTAATATTCTATAATTTTTAGCTCAAAGGCAACTCAGGTACTATACTGATTCTTTTATTATATTCACTGAAATGAGTAATTCACTTCTCTGAAACTCTGTTTGCCAACAGAGAAATAAGATGAGTATTTATCAACATGTCTGTCGTGGGGTAAACATGGGATAATGCATTTACATTTAATCCTCAAATGTCCCTTGCGAGAGGGTTACTTTCACCCCATTTTATAGCTGTGAGCAGTGGGAATGCAAATAAATAACATACTTCCTGAGGCTGGACCCTGATCTTCCTCCAAAGATCATAATTTTTTTTCTCTTTGCTGCACATTGAAGCATAGAACACATTGCAAGAAGTTAGTTTTGAAAAATTTTGGATGAGAACTTGAGGAGATAAAACATGAGTTAAACAATTTATTACTTCCCTGGATTAAAATTACAGCAAGGGCACTGATTACTTTAAAAGGACCCACAGAGTAGAAACCATGTCATTCCAGGTGCCTAGGAAGCGCTTGATATGTAGGTGTCAAATCACGGGGAGATTTGATTTGAAACTGATTTTGGTCCAATAGATCAAGTGTAGAGCTCAGAAATCTCCAGGGATAGGAACCAATAGTCCATTTTTTTCTTTTTTACTGTGTTTTAAAGTCCTCTCCTTCACATCGCAAGTGATTCTTATCATTATCCAGATCCAAGAACTATTAAAAGCCTTAAGATTTCAAAAGTGGTCTGGTTTGGGGAGAGTTTGATTACAGGCCAAAAGCAGAATGCCATGTGGGGATTCAGCTGCTTGGGCAGCTTTCCAGAAAAGCTTACACCTGGATTACCATATGTTTCCATGTAGCCAATGAGTTATTGTGCAGAAAATTAAACATGTGTAAAACCAGGAGAGTGGCAGTCAGAGCAGGAGTTTTACAGACATTGTCATAATGATCAATATACGGGTATCAGAAGTAGAGGCAACTATTTAAAATGTGTTCAAGTTTAGTACACAAATTTTAACTACAATATTTTAAAGTAGTGTTTGTTATTTTCTTTTTAAAGTAGTCTAAAGTGATATAAAAGGAGTATGACCATGGCAGCCAGTGGTAATTCAGGACCATGGACAGGGAAGCTGTAGTCCTAGATTGACCTCTATTTCCCTACCTTCCTAAAGTGCAGTGTGTGTGTGTGTGTGTATTCCTTTAAATAACAACCAACTTGCGCTCTTTTTTCCCCTAAAGAAGTGACAATTTCTCCCTGAGGCAAATGGAATTCTATTTAGAGAAACTCCTTTATACAGAGCATTGCTCATTAAAAATATCCCTCTAGTCCTGCCTGGAATGGCTCAGTTGCTTGGACATCACCCCACAAACCAAAAGGTTGCAGGTTTGAATCCTGGACAGTCCACATGCCTAGATTGGGGGCTCAGTCCCCAGTGTGGACATGTGTAGAAGGCAACCTATCTATGTTTCTCACATAGATGTTTCCCTCCCTTCCCTTCTCTCCAGAATAATTTTAAAAATATCCCTCTATGCCCCATCATGTCTTAATATGAAAGATAAGGACATGAAATTTCCCAATATTATAACAAGAGTCAAGAGATTGGTGGCAGGTACCTAGCACGGCTGATGAGTGATAGGGTAGCCAGAAGAGCCAAATAAATGTTGAATAGCATTGCCTAATTGTTTAACACTCCCTGCAGTGCCAAACTGTAACCCTCACTCACCACACACTATCCCAATTGTGTGTGCAAGCATGCACACATGTGCACATGCACTACATACAACACACAACACCATCAATGGTACTTATTAAAATTGTAGTCAACATTGAATTGTACACCAAACTGTTCTCAATCAATGCAGCAACTTTTTATAAAAACATGAAAGGCTTTAACTTGCTCATTTCAGAAGTCACCAGAAGGCTCAAATGGGGCAATAGGGGTAAGGCCTGACTGAACTGAAGAATTTAGGAAAAAATGGAAATTGTAGAAAAAGGTGACAAAGTAAAATATTAGCTCTCTAAAAATACTGGAGGTATTACAGCCCCAAGACAGATAAAGACTTAAGCTGGTTTCACTCCAATCTTACAGGATAAAGTGAGCCCAGCAAGCTGGGTGACTTAAAGCTTTCCAGGCAACGAGTCTGGTTTTAATACAAATTTGCTTATTCAATTCTGCCCAGAGATTTAAAATGGCCATAATTTCCAACAACTAAATTAATAAATAAATCATAACACCACTCAACCTTCATTTTTAATTTTATAAAATCTGTCAAAACATTTTTTTCAAGGCAGTCATAGCATGTTAGGAAAGGCAATGCATTTAGAGTTAAGGTTTGAAATCAGATCTTTTGAGTTCTGTATCCACCTTGGGCAAGCTAGTTAAACTCTTGAAACTGTGATGTCTTCAGTTATAAAATGTAGAAATAATGAGAATGCTATAAGAATATGTGAACACCAAATGAAATGAAGTAAATGTATATAAAATGACTTAGCACACTACACGGCACTGAGAGTTATTCATATTTGTTAACTGACTTGAGCTAAGTAGGTATTTCTTAAGTAAAGATCATAAAAATAAAAGGACAGAAATATATATAAATTTATGCTTATGTATATGTATATATGCATATACATGTGTATTTTATACACATATAAAACATACAAATACACACATGCGCATATATAATAAATGTATTTTATATATGTAATATCACCCCCTCCTGCTGCTGCAGAGAAAATAAATAAGGTGCTCTAGTAGTCAAATAAATCTTTCAACAAACAATCAGAAAATATGCTGGAAAATACATTTCATGGTAGCAATTTTTCATCATTAATAAGTAATAGAATTACTCATGTCTATTCAGCATGCTAAATGGCATTGATTACTGAAGTGCTCACATTACCAGAAAAATAATATACCCATTAAAGGGGTGGATGGGGGCAGGGAAAGGAGAAGAAAGAGAGTCTCCAGTGAGCCTTCTGTGTTAGCATCACAGAATTCAGAACGGAGGCTCCCCTAGGGTCTTTCGCTTGGGTTAGTGAGAACTTGCTCAAGTTGTTCCTCTATCTGTCTGCATTAGACTAGGGCTAAACCTCAATATTTAATCAGGAGGAAGAGTGGGGTGATGCAGTGGTCCAGGAATTTCCTCCCTAAGAGGAGGATTTGCTATGAAGCTAAAGAAGTTTCAGCCTCAGCACTTTTTTATTTGTTCGCCCTTGAACAACACGTTCTCATGACCACATCTCTCTGTAAAACATTAAAAAGTCAACAGTTGAAAGCACAAGTGTTAAGAGAACTCTCTCCTTCCAGTTTGACTTCGTTAATGCAGGTGTTATTGGAGAGGCCATGGAAAGGTATTTGGAGTAAGAACTCAAATCATTGACACTGACCCAACTAACTAACATGACCACAACTTTATTATTTGGACATCCGCACAAACACAACTTTACTTCTCAGTCACCATGAATTTTTCTATTCTAGGGAAGTCTTTCTCAGGACGGTAAAAGTTATACATTACCCCATTGTTAGTTTCAAGTTCATCCCCCACGATTTAACTGAACATCATCAAACTGTTCAGTTGAGGAGATAGTCCCTTCCGAAGATTCTTTGAATTTGGTTTCATATACCCCCTCTTGCTCTGTCCATCCATCCTAAGCTACTATAGAATGATTCCTATTCAATTTTAATCAAACCACACATTGAAAGATTCACCTTAAACTAGACTCCAAAACCTTATATCCACACAGATTTCTCCTCAGCCTTATTACTAGATTATTTTGATGGTATATTTATGAAACTAGCATTTGCAATGGGAATCTAGTTAAGGGGAAATTGAATTGGGAATACTTTGAATTTGGGTGTAATTGTCTATATTTATGTAATTTTCAATTGCTTCTTTGTCTGGTGTAATTATTTCTGGCTGTGCTGGTATTAGAGTAACTTCTGGAAACTCTCTTTCTTTCTGCTGTGCTAACTCAGCCAGGGTTGTGGCAAGAAAGTGAAAATCTGGGGGTCCTATCATTCTATAAACATGCCAGGTGGCACACTTGTGTGGATAATGAAAGAGAGGAAAGATGAAAGATTTTGCTAGAGAAGTTGGTCTGTAGAAACATTTTCAACCATCAGATATGCCCAATGGAAGGCAAAAGATTCAGAATTCATTAGTATCTAGTCAAAACGTAAATTCTTTCACATCAAAAGTAGACTAATACACAACCTATAGATTTCCATATGAACCATGAATTTTCAATTTAAAAAGTATTTAAGATTAGTTATTACACAGGACAACTTAGAAATGCCCTGAACATTTAAAGTTTATATATAAAAACAACTGATATATTTTCCCCCAAATTTGACAACAATCCTCAATACTTACATGATGTTATTGATAATAGTTATCAAGCATAAAGAAACTTTCTACATTATCAGTAACTTAACAAAAATTATTAATCATTGTTCAGGAAAGACTAATTTAACTTTTCTGGCCTCTCAAATAAAAATCACTCCACAACAATTACAGCCAAAAAGAGGCAACAAGTATGTAGGAAAAATTGTAGGAAAAAAAAGGTTGTAGAGAAGTGTGTCAGTTATTTGATATAAGCATTGTGTTCTCTTTTTCATAGACCTCGTGATGTCTGTAGTTTGTATAAGGTGTGTTGTTGTTGCTGTCCTTTGTTTTTTACTTTTCATTTGTATTTTCTTGTGACAAGTTGTCTGATACTAAATCAGCCATGTACCTACTTCTCTATTTGTGAACCCTGGGGTCCTGCACCCTCTTTAAGATGCACGGATTTAATGACGTAGTTTAGGAAAGTAGGAAGAATCCAGTGAGAGAAGGGAGGGGTTGCATTTTTTGCTTTATTACTAGTTTGCTGTGCAATATTATGCAAGTTGTGTAATCTCTCTGAGCCTTTATTTTTACACCTGAAGCAAGGAATTATTTTTCCTATTTCATTGTGTTAGTTAAGAATCAAAAGTACTAAGAATATAGGGAATAATACTTTTTAGTAATTGTTCCATGACCTTTCACTGGCATGTGTCCTCAGAAGAATACGCAGGCTGCAACTGAAATCCCGCCTGCTCTCCTGAAAACAAATGAATTGGTAATTATTCTCGAGGTGAAGTGCGCTAGAATTGGTGTTAGTCCATACTAAAAATAACTTAGCCCCGTCTCACTGTCTGCCGAATGCTTTCAAAGAAATCGCAGAATGTCTGCACTTTGTGTCTATAAAGAAAAGAGGAAACCAAACAATACAATTTAAAATAGAAATTGCATCTTTTTGTTGGAAAGTATTTCCACTGAATACTTACTATTCACAATAAATAGGCTCTTTTCCATGACCTGATTACTTAGTTAAGCCTTTTATATTACATTAAAAGAACATTGTCCAAAAGGCTTACTCAACTTGACTACATTGATTTTTATTATTAGAAAAGCAATTGTAAATGAAGTCTCTGCTGCGAACCACACCAGGGGCTGGAGGAAAATGTGACCTCCCTGCCCGTGGGCTGAAAGGCGGCCCTGCACTGGCCACATCCTAGGATGGGATTTCCAAAAGAGGCATACTTAGTCTGCAGGTTAGGGGGAAATTAAATTAAAAGGTAAAAAAACAGGCCAGGTCTGCTCTGCTGAACAGAGTGTTTCGGTCTCACACTGGGGTTTTGGGACCAAATCCAACTCTTTTTGCTCTGGCTTGGCCATGACACCTTGCTGGCCTCATGACATTAAAAACAAAACAAACAAACAGGAATACTTATGTTTTGTCAACATTTAAAAATTGTGAGATTTCATACACTGATCTTTAATACTTGGATATTCCAATGTCTGCCGCCACTTGACCCTCCCCCATCTATGGCTCCCTCTGATGTCTGGAAGGCTCAGAGTAGCGACTGCCCCTGTCAAACTCCACCTTACTCTTGCATTCTTCTAAGAAAATCCAAAGCACTTTCTGATAGCATGTACTTTTATTTTCACAGCCCTTGTAGAATTCATTCAAAAAACATTTATTGGGTGTCTATGGTACAATCGCACACTGTTTTAGGAAAGAAGAAGGGGTACCCGAACATGCTTCTTGTCCCCAAGGATCTTAAAACTCAATGAAAAGAGTAATCTAAGTAGCTAAATAGGAATACAGGCATCAGTTATGTTGTGATTCATTATCACTTTTATCAATCCAGTGAAAGTGAAAGGATACAGGGGGATCGGAAAGTCTATGCAAGAGACCTCCCAGGGCATACCAGGAGGGTTCAGTTATGGTGTGAGTGGGGAGGAGAGGCTAATTTTTATAGGTGAGGGAGTCTGGACTAGACCAAGACTTCCCATCTGCCTAATGATCAAAATTACATGAGGAACTCTTCAGAAATGCACGTTAGTAGGAAAGGAGCCATGAAGAGGAGAAAGAATCCTCATCAGGAGAAGTGGAAGGTATGTGAGCTGCGACTCCTGGGCTCATTCTCACTGCGGTCCAGTCCTTTCAGCTGTAAGTGATCATGATGGTCACAAAACCGGGTGCGAAATAAAGACAGGCACTTCCGAGATGATTGATAGCCTGTTTTATGGGATGTCTATCTTCCGCAACAAAAACAACTAATTTACATTTCATTCAGCTGTTAGGCATCTAATTTATACATGAGTCAAAATAAACACACTTTTTTGAAACTTTCATAAAAACATATGCCTACTTTGATATTTTCATCCCTCTACTGAGTTTTCCAAAATAGTAATATATGGTGGCATTATCACAAAAATCACTGGAAAAGAAGAGTCCCTTTAAGAGTCTTGCACATGCTCCTTGGTGTAACAAACAAGATAGTCCTTGAATGAACTGTCAAAGGCTCTGGTTGTATGAACAAGTATGCCAGTGATAACAATCATTATTATTCTTGCTATGATTATTTGAAAGTCTACAAGCCTGGCAATGTGTAAGACAATTAATATTGAGGTCATTAAAATACATTTCCCAAAGTACATTGTTAATACTAATTTTAAAAGAATTTTTATTCTTACCATGTTACTTCCTATAGGCAGAAACTATGAAATCAATACAATGCATAACACACAAATACACCCTTCTTTAGCTTAACTCTTTGAACAAGATGCTTGGTCTTTCTTCCTTCCTTCCTTCCTTCCTTCCTTCCTTCCTTCCTTCCTTCCTTCCTTCCTTCCTTCCTCCCTTCCTTTCTCTTCTTGGTTTCCTCCTCCTTCTCCTTTATGTCTTCATACAAATAAAGATTGGCAAGTAAGACATTTAACAGTCATATTACCTTAAGCTGTACTTCATCTCTGACATCATCAGAAACATGAAACCAAAAGGGAAGTGATTCTCTTGCTGCATTTAGCAATGTTATTTGATTTTTAATTTGTATCTTATCAAAATCACATCACAAAATACCAGGGGAGGAATGCACCTGCTTTCCAGTTAGTAAAACATACTGACCTACTATCTATCTCTTCATTTGTAGGGTTTGCTGACCAAAAATACCAAGAGGGTGGATGTAGTGAAAGGGGTATATTAATTGTGCAGTGATCACTGGAATAAGAATGAGTAGATTTAAGTCTTATTCAGTGAGTTTCAATCCTCACTGATAATTAGAATCACCTAGAAAAATTCCCCAAAATAGAATTGTCCTGGCTTCCCCTCCCCTAGGAAATTCTGATTCAACTGCTCTTACTGGGTCTTGTCTTTGGCATTTTTTAAAAAGTTCCCCATATCTAGTTTTAGCTCTGCCTTCTTCTCAGGATCTGTCCTTGAATGCATCACTCTGACTCTCTCAGTCCCAGTATTCTGATTTAGAGTTAAAGGATGTTTGAATCGGTTATGAATTCTCAGTACTGACTGTTAGAATCAATCTGAAAGTTCTTAAAATGGCAGAATCTCCAAAATTTAGGATCAACGACTATATATATATATATTTATCTCTGCCTAGGTTTACAGTAGCCTAAGTTTGATTTTCAAATGTGATAATCTTGGGTTCTTTAGCATGAAGGTCTATCTCACTGAGATACCTATAGAGCAAATAATTAAAACCCAGGTTGTGATTGTTGAAAAATGACCTATGCTGAGCAATGTAATCACTCTAAAGTAGAATACACCTGTGACATAAAAGTTATCTCTAATTGATGTGGCTATCATTCAATTCCACATCATTTTATGGAGGTCCTCTGTGTTGTAATTTGTCACATGTTAAGTCTTATTTATTGTCAATAATTCAAAAACAAAGGTGAACATCTGACTGTTTGTTAGCTACATTTTCTCTTTTGACTTGTGACCAGGGGACGGACTACAGGACTGGAGGACAAATGTTCAACTTTAGAGCATAGTGTATATCTAGGCCAGATCTGGGCCAGAAGCCATGACCTGAACTTACTGATAAACATACATGCTCTCACCACAGAAGTCCCTTTAATTGTGAGGCATCAAAACATCAGAAGCACACATGCTGCTTAATTTCAGAATAACTTAAAGTGGTAGTTAAAGAATACATATTTCATAAACAGTTTAATCCCCAAGCCAAAACTGGTGATAGTAGGAAAGAATCCAAGCAGCACAAAAGTACATGATGAAGCATTTGCTACAGACTAGTAAGTAAGATGGAAATGAGCTGACAATGGGGCACAGCAGAGAGAGCCCTGGACTCACAGAGGCAGAAAGATCAGCTCCATCCCTACAGCGAATCACTTGACTGATTAGGTGCTTAACCCCATTGAAGATGGCAAACTAGCCACCATGATTTCTCCAAGGAAGAAGACGTAGACTCAACTCATATCCGCTCCGAAGGTTACAGTATGAATTCCTCATTAAACAAACATTTATTGTCATGTCAGCTTGTACAGTTTATCCTTACCACTAGACTCTTCCTCACTAAAGGGAATGAACATTTTTTGTAGCATTAATTTAACAAGCTAGATGTCAAATACACCTGTGTGTCAAGCCCCAGACTGGTCACTGAAAGTTTACTGGAGATTTACAAATATCCAGAGTTTCTAGTTGCAAGGAACTTACAGACTGGTACCTATGGTAGGTTCTGGAACATTCACAATATGCATATGGAGTCATAGGATTGCTGGGTTAACTGAAGTGTCCCATATGGCTTATCCCGTGACTTTAACTAATAAGACAAATAGAGGGACACTTACATGTCAGCCCTATCCACAGAGCAGGGTCGGCTCCTGGGACAGAAATATGGGCTAATGATAAATGGCTGTGTCTGGACTCGAGGGGTGCTGGGGGGCACTGCAGGACCGAGGTGAGCATGTTTCTTTTCTTTTCTTTCTTTATTAACGACCTGATAAATCTGAGTAAACAGTATGGTAATCGAGTTGGCAGACGGTGCCGCACGTGCATCAGTCTGAAAGCATTCGAACCAGTGCAACCAGAAACTAGAGGTTTAGCGGAAATGAGATCAGTAGAAGACAATGTGTTAAGACATACCTGGGGGTATGAAAATATGTTATACAATTGAATTGGAGAGGGAACTGCCCAGGGGTAGAAAATGCCCAGAAGCAACTTGACATCAAAAGGAAAGCATTGGATTTACGTATTTGTAAGAGCTTGAGATTCAGGGTTAATTTCTTCTTTAAAGCCAGAGTTTTGTGGCTTATTCTTTATTACTGAAATACACGCATTACCTGCACTAGGGAAGTAACATATACTTTGCAAAAACAAAAATCACAAGTATGGTGACTAGGATGAGGGGATTAATAAAAGAGTCCTTGATAGTGAAAAGTTAGGATTATTAACTTCACCTGTTAAAAAATAAGTACTTCACAGTTTTACTAACAAAAGAAAGATATGATTGCCAATGAACTCAAGTTGGGTTTACCTTATTAGTTAATAGAGAGTTAATATTATTCCGGCCCAAAGCAAATGTATTTGATGTGCTTGTTAATCTGTGTGTCCAAACTGAAGTGAATATAATAGGGGACTCAAGACTTGGAAAATTTTAACTTAAGGTAAAAAATTATAAGTCTAGCAAGTGATGTGTATATTAAAGCTTTTGTTTCAGAAACTACAGATAAGGCCCATCCTGGCTCCTGGGAAAGCAGCCGAGCTCCTGGGGCACTGCTAGAGACTACCCCCTGGGGACACCTGGAGGCATCCGGGCCTTTGTGTTCCGGGGAGAGACAGACCGCCACCCTCGCCTGGGAACAGCTAACTGCCCAGGACAGGAATGTTGCAACTTCGGAATCTCAAAGCCCTCACCTCACCTTGTTTATTCCCTGTTATAAAAAGTCTGGCCTGGAAAGAGAAGATGAGATGGTCTGTTAGGGTATGAACCCGCCATCTTCTGAGATCGCCAGCCATCTGAATAAAGCGCCCATAAAGAATCGATCGCTGTCATTGCTTATTGGGTTTGGTAGTGACAGGCACCTGAGTGCCAGTGTCTTTTCTGGTTTCAAATATTTAATTTTTGGTAGAATAAGATATTTTAATTAAATTAATTCCTCTCAAAGAACTTGCAATCATCTGGTAAGCATTAAGAGAAGATGTTCAGAGTTGTATAGATTCAGACAGCCTAAATTTTTAACCCAATAAGTACCACTAACTGTTTAATTTACATTGGGTAATTTTGAAATTAATGCCTCATCTATAAAATGATGAAAATTTCACCTATCTCAATTTTTTCCAAATGTCCTATAAGATAATGTATATATAGCTCTTAGCAAAGGACTTAAGACCAAGCATGTTCTTAATTAACTGTTATGATTATCAATATTGAAATTCTAGGGCTTTATAATTAGAAACTCGTTGTTAATTTACTTACAAATACCTTGTTACCCAAAATTTCCATCTTGTTCTTCATTTTCTGCTAATAAGAAATGCACATAATATGTAAGTGTGTTTGCGTGTGTATCTCTCTAAAAGAGTGTATCCCACTGCTTCACATTTTCCCCATTTCTGCATATATCTATTTTCACATTGTCCCTTGGGATTAAGGTCCCATTTTATCCATATTTCAATGGTTTCATGTTGATGGTCCTTAAGTAAGAAAGTGATTACCCTAGCTAATGACTGACTCAAATCCTGAAAATTTAAGGAGAGAACTCTTAATTATTTTGTTTCCCATTACTGAGACATCAAACCAAATCAATCATTGTTCTTTTTCTCCTCCCCCACCTCCCTTTCCCTCTCCCTCTCTTTCTCAGTCTTCTCCTCCTCCAGTTTGCCCTTCTTTCACTTCTTCTCCTCTTCCTTCCTCCTGTCCTTCCTCCCCCTTCTTCTCTTAAGACTTTATTAGATTCTGCACTTTTCTTAGAGTCCACACTTAAGTCAATTGCATGCAGTGGGTGGCTCATTATTTCCCTCTGACATTTAGTGAGGCTTCGAATGTACTTGACTATGCATCTAGATCCTATTCATTCTCTCATCTATTGTGCCTAAATCATTACATTTTAATAATATAGGTTATAGAAATTCTTGAAACTTATTAAGATAATATTCACTCTTATTATTTTAAAGTGTCTTGTCTGTTTTAAATGATCTGGGATCACCTTTATGTCAGGTACACATAAAGGTCTGTTTTGAGATACTGATTGGCATTATAAGTAAATGTATAGTGTATTTTTTTCCATCTGTTTTTGTGGTTTTTAAATGCCTTTTATTAAAAGTATGTAATTTTCTACATAAAGATCTAGTCATCTCCAATAGATTTATTCCTAGTTTCTTATTGTTTTTGTCAACATTTTAAATGACATCTTTTCAAAATTACATTTTTGCTGCTAAATGAGACATGGTTATTTTATATTGATGTATTCTGTAATCTTTCTGGAATCCATAATTAGTTCCAATACTTTAGGATTTTTTGGAATTCTTTATAGAGGAAGTAGTAGCCACCTAACCAAATTATCAGATTAAAAACAGACTATTAAAATTGATAATTTTTAGGGTAGTAAAAACCAAATGGCCTTTAGAAAATTGCATGTATATGTGTGTGTGTGATATGTGATAAAGTTTTGTTTCTTCCTTTCCAATCTCCACACTACTTTCTTTTGTCTTATCCTGTTGCTTAGGACTTTCAGCCCAACATAAATTAAAAGTGGTGAAGTGGGCATTCTTGATTAGTTATAAGTTATGAAGAAAATGTTTCTAACCCAATCAGAATAATTTCTTGTTTAATTTGATCTGCTGAAAGACATGTGCTTCTATCCCAATATCATAAATGCATGTTGACATTTATCAAATATTCTTTCTAAATCTATTTAGATTATAATTTATTATCCTATTAAGAGGCCAATATGGTGAATCACACTAGTACATTGTCATTCATTTGTTATATTTGAATTTTTGTGGGAATAAACATTAATTGATCATAATAAACTAGAGTTGGTATATCAAACCTAATCTATCGATCTATTAAAAAATCCCCTTTAAGGGAATGTTGTGTTTCCATTCCTAAGTGAGGTTGTTGTATGAGTTTCTTTTGCCCTTTTACTTGGTATTGGTGGTAAGATGACGATGGTATCTTAACAATAAAAAATGTTAAATATTGCCAACATAAAATTTCTGGTGTTCAGTCCATGATCAGGCCTTCGATATTGCCCTTATGTTTTTTTCTCCCGTAAAAAAAAAAGGGGTTAGCAAAACCGACTGCTGGCGGTGTTTACGGGGATTAAATAAAATAGTGTATGTACAAGTGCCTAAGGCAGCGTTTGGCACATTAGAGGATTCATTAAATGCGAGCTCACTTGCCCTTTCCCCTTGGCTGTGTGTTTTTGAAAAGAGGCAGGAAAGACAGGCTTGGCGGAGAGCTTTTTTTATGAAGCCTGCTTAAAACAGTCATCCAGACTGAAGTCAGTGAATGTGTTTAGTTTCCATTCAAAATGTTACTTTCAGAACTATACAGAGTTCATTTGCATAATCACTCTCCAGGCTAGGAATCTGTCCCTGAGGGGGTGTCATTATTTAAATCTAAGTCAGGTTATTATCTGTCTTCACGCTGAGCTGCTTGGCTGTGCTTCCTCACCTTCCCCGGGAGGGCTGCAGCTGTATCCCTCTGAATGGGACCTTGACCAGGAGCTACAGTACAGGGAGGGTTAGGGCAAAAGGCAGTACGTCCCAGTGGAAAGAGCGTGGACAGAGTAATCAAGATGACGTTCAAATCCCAGTGCCACTCCCCACTTGGGGAAATGGCTTAACCACTTCTGAAATGCAAACTGTTAGGTTGTTGAAAAGTTTAACTAATGTTGTATAGATTACAAGTACCCTTCTAACTCAAGATGTAAACTCTAATTATAGGAGCCTTTTCCTTCCCTGCTGTCTCTGTCTATTGGGAAGAGAGAGTTTATATCAGGAAAGAACCAAAGACAGATCAGGGAAAAGGGAGCTGGCAGTGGCAAAAATAAATAATTAATTAATTAAAAAAATTACTTTACAGAGAAGAAAAGTTCACCTTTACAGGGAAAGAAAGTAAACAGGATAGTCTAAAGTTAAGAGACACAAAGGACGGTGTTAAATTTCTCATCAGATGCTGTGGGAAGGAAGATACGAAAGCACTCTGCTGGGAGAGAAGGTATACACTTGACTCTGGGGAGAACTGGAATGGAGGTGCCACTTCGAGAAGACGATGATAAAACACGAAATATTTTAAGCGTTTACCGGATGAGGACTGTGTGCCAGAACTAATAAGATGAAGAGATCACACATGAGTTATCGTTTGTGTTGTGCTCAGCAACCTGGAACACTTAGCTGATTTTATAATACTCACTAAGACTCCTTGCCGTAGGTGAGGTACCATGCCTACTTTATGCTGGAGGAAACTGAGTTTCAGACACATTAAGCAATTGGTCCCAGACCGTTCAGCTCAAATGTGCCAGAGCCGAATTCTCACCCAAGTCCAGCTAATTGGAAACACTCGGCCACTATGCCACATGCCTTCCTCTCGGGAAGGTAACCATGTTCGTTCCTCCACATTGTAAGACTCTTAGGGTGCCCACTGTAGCTTATGAAATTTGTTGGTGAACCCGCGATGGATTCCTGAAAGAGGATACTTAGAGAACACTGACCATGGGAAACGGTGTTAATGGTGAGCAAGTATAAACTTACTCAGATGGACAGCCGTCAAGGATACTCCTGGCAGAAAAGAGGAAAATCCAGTTCATTATATAGATAATGGCATGTTTTCTTCATCATTATACATCTTCTTTCGTTCCATAGTCCGCAGAGGGTTCCAGGAATAAAAAGCAATATAGACCCTCCTCTGTCCTCCAGGACTGTGCTGTTTACTACTGGAGCCACTAGACATCCGTAGTTATTGAAAGATACATTAATTGAGTAAAATGAAACATTCATTTCTTTAGCCTTATTGAGCCATATTTAAAGTGCATACCAGTCACAAGTACCTAGTATTAACCATATTGACCACAACAGCTACAGAACGTACCTATCATCACACGGTATTCTATTGGAAGCCTGAATTAGAAGCTCCTAGTTAAGATTTAGGTTGGAGCCCTGGCTGGCGTAGCTCAGTGGATTGAGCGCGGGGCTGCGAACCAAAGCATCGCAGGTTCGATTCCCAGTCAGGGCACATGCCTGGGTTGCAGGCCAGGTCCCCAGTGGGGACCACATGAGAGGCAACCACACATTGATGTTTCTCTCTCTCTCCTTCTCCTTCCCTTCCTCTCTCTAAAAATAAATCAATAGCCCTGGCTGGTGTAGCTTAGTGGGTTAAGCGCGGGCCTGTGAACCAAGAGATCACGGTTCAATTCCCAGTCAGGGCACATGCCTGGGTTGCAGGCCAGTTCCCAGCAGGGAATGCACAGGAAGCAACCATACATTGATATTTCTCTCCCTCTCTCCTTCCCTTCCCCTCTGAAGATAAATAAATAAAATCTTTAAAAA